>JAENPR010000313.1:0-662821 GCA_018135685.1 Themeda triandra | reverse complement strand
GGCAAGAGGAGGCGCGCGGTTCCGGCCGGATCAGTTCCGCGCTAGCTCCATGGGTGCTCTGTCTGTAAACTTCTTTATTTACATCCAATTGGACCTAACTCAAGAAACGGATTTCCTTCGTTTACCGAAACTCCTTTCTTACATTTACCATTGCAAAAGGTTTAGATAATTAGTAAGAGAGAGAGCTCTTATGACAAGACTTAGAATAGGCTGAAACTTATGCATGACTCCACGGCAGGAGCTCTAACAGAAGAAATTTACAAAGTGCCGGAACGAACAACAACAAAAGAAATGATTTCGTATGTATTGGCAGTAACACAACTATACAAGATCAGTTTCTGAAACCATCTATGCGAAGTAGCCGAGCACTTGCAACATCAGTGAATTATTACGGGGATAATTTATTCGAGAAATCGATAGCATGTCTTCCCGAGACTTCTTGATATGGACACGCCGGGGCTTCGGGCTTCTTATTCCTCATCGTCGACGGCGCCGCCGAACCTCGCCTTGCCGGCTACCAGCACGAAGTAGGATCGGGAGAGGAGGGGAAAGGAGGTGCCGCACTTGGCTCGGTCCGCCGGCTGCCGCTGCTCGGGAATGGCTGCCGCAACCGACCGGAGGAGAGAGCTCTCTAGGCTTCTGCCGGGATCGGACGGAGCAGGGGAAACGGCGCCGTGACCAAGAAAAGGGACGGAGACTGACACACATAACTTTCTCTCTGGATCAGGGCTAGGTTTTGGACGACGTGTTGGGCCCATACAGGACCGAGTTGCAAAAATAAAAAGAATAATTATTATATTTACTGCTTTGAGATGTATGCAGTTTTTAGAAAGAGGAGTACTGGAGCAGTTGCCTTATTTCTTTCCTCCAAGGTATTTTTGTTTTGTTTTCCTTATTTTTTCTTATATGAATGGAGCAGCTTCACTTGGCGCCCTAGCTGCAGCAGTCCCTGTCACAGAAGAGGACTATTCGTGCTCCTCCTCGTACATTTGGCTTTGTTTCTTTGTTCGCCCGATTTATTTCCTACCCAAATAAAGGGTTCTTGTGCTATACTCCATTACTACGTTTTTTTTTAATCCTCCCTGTTCGTGTCGTGATTGCATGCATGATGCATCCATGTGCAGCATGCCCCCAGCGCCCATCCACACAAATGGCGCCACGCCCAACCACACAACTGGCGCGTTGCCCATGGGGGCTCGATCGGAGGCCCCACAATATGTGCGCTACGCTAGCTAGAGTACGCTGCCGTTTGCGGCTGCGCCGGCAGAACGAGCGAAAAACAAGGACGCAGCGCCCCATCACCAGCAAAGCAGGGCAAACAATTATTCAGACGATCGCGCGCGCAATAATGCGGCCGCCACGAACTCCATCCCCTGTTCGCCCTTGTGTCCGAAAACGACGCGTCGATGCGTATCATGCGCTAGCTATTTGCGATTCCCGTATCAATATTCAAATTCGGTTATCACTGTGCCAGAAAGCGCTATCAGTGACGCGATGATTCGTGACACAAAAACAAAACGCGTCACCAATAATCTATCCGTGACGCGGGTTCATGAGACGCGTCACCGATAAGTTGTTGCCCATGCCACAGGAACAAGACGCGTCACTAATAACGATGTATTCGTGACGCGCGTTAACAAGACGCGTCACGGATAAAACTGGTGACGCGTATTGTCCAGGCGCGTCACAAATAGATGGTAGTATTGGTGACGCGTATTGTCCAGGCGCGTCACGGATACTAAACGTGACGCGTTTTATTTGGACGCGTCACTAATAGGAAAGGATATCTGTGACGCGTGTTGCCACTGGTGACGCGTATTGTCCAGGCGCGTCACAAATAGGTGGTAGTATTGGTGACGCATATTGTTCAGGCGCGTCACGGATAATAAACGTGACGCGTTTTATTTGGACGCGTCACTAATAGGAAAGGATATCTGTGACGCGTGTCGACAACATGAGTCACGGATAATAAATGTGACGCGTGTTCTATAGACGCGTCACCGGAAGAAAAAGGATAAGAAAAAGAAATATAAAAAAAAACGACCGCGGTGGGAGTCGAACCCACAACCTTTTGATTTGAAGTCAGAGAGCTAAGCCACTACGCTATGCAGTTGCTATGGTTCAATACTATTGTTCAACGCTATATGACCAAGACATTCGAGCGGGAGGAAGAAGATAGAACGATTCCATCGCTAAGTGATTCCCCCGCCCATCGCCCAAATCGCCCGCCCATCGCCCAAATCCGCCGCTTCCATCGCCGCCGCTCACGCTGGACACCGCCGCCGCCGGGACGCGCTGAACTCGTCGCCGCCGGCGGCCTGCCGCCGCGGGTGGAGCGCCCACGCTGCACGGAGCACCTGCAGCTCCGGCCGGAGGCAACCCTACCCCGCCGCGGTGGACTCCCAATCCGGCGCTTCCGAGCTCCGGCCGGTCGCCGCCGCGCGCCCACCTCGGCTCCTCCAGTTCCGGCCGTCGCAGCATCCCCGACCAGAACCCCACCTCTGCGGTCATAGTGGCAAGATTCGCTCCAGGGCGCGGCATCGAGCACAGGTACAACATCGCTCACTTCTTTTCCCCTTTTCCCCCTTCGGTTGTGTTCTTGATTGTGCACGAAATGGACCCGGTGCTGTCCAGAGTCTGTAAGTGTCAATTGACAGCAATCTGTAGTGTACACACTATGTATGCAAGGTGTTTGGATCGTGATATTGTCACCTGGAACGGCATTCTTACTGCTTGTGTGCAGCACTGGCATCTGGAAGGTGTATTCAAGTTATTCAGGGTCTTGCACAGATCAATGCCAAGTCTGGATTTGTGCAATTGATTTGTAGTGTAAAAGTGAACAACTGCCACACGACTTCGTATTGCATATTTTCTACATAAAGGAAAAGTAGCATATATCAGCCTGAAAAAAAGAGAGTAAAAATGTATATGCTGTAAAGAAGAGATGCACACTGAACTGTATATCTCTTTGGTATCCTGCTGTCAGTAGTAGCAGTTGGTACTGGCTGCCCAACACTTGCATTTCGTTGTATTTTTATGCCTGCCTAAATTTAACTATAGAAAATAATTTGTTGATTTCAAAATATGATGCAAGATGTAGTGGCTATAGGCTTCCTTAGGGTAAGTTCTTTTAGGATTCTAAGTTTCTGGAGGCATACTGAATTTGTGATTTTTAGTAGTACTGTACTTGATACAACTTACAGTTCTAGATGTTGCCTAGCTACAGGGAGATTGAACATGTGTCTTCTCTGAAATCATAAAAGTCATTGCAGAATAGTAGCAGTTCTGTTTGACCGCGTTTCACTTCTTTACAATTTTGATTTCTGATCACTAATGCAGTTGTGTTTATTTTCAGTATCCCAACAACTTGTCTAGTGTGAACCCATCATTTTCTTTGCCCCTGGCTGCAAGTTTCAGGACACGACAACAACGGCTATTTAACATCTATCAATAGTAGCAAACTGCGTGGCAAAGTTTACAGGTTTGCATTTCAGACTAGTTTCTGCTGAACTTTTTCTCTTTAATGCAAAGTACCACACATAGCCTACCTAGTCATTGTCTTCTTTGGCTATTAGAAATTTTGTCAAGTTTAGTTCCTGCATTATTTCAACACATAGCCCAGCTAAGGACTACTTCAGTGCAACTTGTTTTCTCATAGAGCTTCGGCTGTTTCTTTGGAGTGCCACTTTGATGCAATAGTAAATTTACTATTTCCCATTTTCATACTTTTGTAGGTATGGAGGATCGGAGCTGGATGTCACTTCGCAACCGTGCATGTGCTCAGTACTTGGATGGTCTGAAATTATTCATAAGAGCTGCAGAGGCGGATATGTTGAATCAGCACAAGACAACTATGTGGTGTCCATGCAAAGATTGTGAGAATAAGAGGCAGTTCTCGAATCCATTATCACTCCATGCCCACCTGATCCTCCGAGGATTCATGGATCACTACAGATGTTGGAACAAGCATGGAGAAGAAGGAGTTAATGATCAAGACTTGCAAGGTGGTCGTATGGACCAAGGATTCTCTCGGTGAACTACGTCGGGAAGATGATGGAACTCATGCTGCTGGTCGGGACAACGAGGAAGGGCCCTCTTGCATCCCAGATCTAACTGATGAAAAGCTAGCAGACATCAGTGCCAATTATGCCCAGAAGTCACAGGACCTTGAGGAGATGGTGCGTGATGCCATGGGCTTTGGTGAGTACACTGAGGCGGAGATGAAGAAGCTGAAAAGGCTGATGGTAGATATGAGAACTCCTCTCCATCAGAGCTGCAAGGCGAAGTATACAAAGTTGTTTGCTACTCTCATGCTTCTCCAGTTGAAGGCGACATATCATTGGACTGACGGGAGTTTTTTTACTGAACATGTGCAGAAATTCAGAGATTTACTGAACATTTACAGCCACCATCTAGTATAGCACATATATAGATTTTGCTGCTCTATGATAACAGATTACCTGAACATTTTGCTTCCAGTTCTTTCAAAGTTTGCATCTAGATTGTGCTAGCTGTATTGGATATCTGTTACTATGTCTGTAAGTGTACCATTACTAGATATCTGAACATTTTTATTTCAGAGTAGGCAGAGCAGTCATTCAGAGAAGCCTGACTGTGTTACCACGAGGTGTACTGCAGGTAGGCTCTACAAATGTGGTAAGATATCCATGCTTTAGCAACTGGGATTACTATATAATATATATTGTTCTACATGTCTTGAACAAATGTGTTTGCATTACTAAAAGAACAATGTTCAGTCTTCCGGTTTGAGTTACTGAAGCTGTTGTCTGCATGGATGCTTGGCAGGGTCTCTCTCCTCTTGAGAGTTGAGGAAGCGGATGATTATCCTGACCTGAAGATGCACACATTTCAGACTTTCAGTTTCAGACTTTCAGTTTCAGAATGAGCAGTGTGGGTTTTTGTTTCAGACTTTCAGTTAAGTTTCAGATGCACTCAGTTCAGTTTCAGAACAATGTGAACGAGCTAACCAGATATTTGGGCCGAAAATAACTCCCCGCAGGCCCAAATTCCACAAGTCCCTCTCCCGTCCCCGCAGCCCTAACTCCCTCCCGTCCCCGCAGCCCTAACTCCCTCTCCTCCCGTGCGCCGCAGTCCCTCTCCTCCGTCCCGTGCAAGAGATGGTGTAGACGACGCAGGAGGACGCGCACGGCGGGCGGTGGCTCCTCCTCCTCCTCCTCCTCCTCCTCCTCGGTCCAACGGCGAGGGGCTCCGACCTCGTCCTCCTCGGTCCAACGGCAAGGGGCTCCGACCTCTTCCTCCGTGGCGCCGTCTTCGCGTTCGTCGTCTTCGCGTTCGTCGTCACCCACCGCTGCGCGGGCTGGGTCGTTCCGGCAGGGGGTACAAGGAGTACCGCCTCAAGGACTACTCCACCTGGGTCGAGGACGCGGGGAACTGGGCCAAGATCCGCAGCTGGGTCGAGGACGGCAAGGTCTGCGAGAAGCTCGCCGCCAGGAAGGAGAAGGTCGCCCAGTTCGTCAACAGCAACCTCTCCCCGATCCAGGCACAGACCCACACCGATTGCCTAGTTCTCCATGTTCTAAGTATTCCTGGATTGTCGAATTGTTCTGCATTTTACTTTGGATTCAGCAAGTTTAACAAACAATTTGCATCTAATGACTAGGTTTTCTGGTAGATTCGTAGGATTTATCTCAGATCTCGTCAGTCATCATAATTCTGTTGATTTCGCGTCATTTGCGGAGTCTCGTGAACTCTGATTGTTTATTCTGTTAGAGATTACGAGGTTATAATGATGGCGACAGACTTATCTGTTAGTGCACATGGACTTATCTGTTAGTTCTACTTGCATTATCTTTGAGCATGGCTGCAGACCTGCAGTTGCTTGGCTATAGAAACATTAAGGAGTGCATTGAGCGGTTGTGCCAATTTGTTGGTAAAGAATAAAAGTTTTTATAGCAGTGACTAATGAGTTATGTTTCTGATTCTGATGAATATATGCCACTGGAATTTCAGCTCTATTCATATGCTGAATTGTTGGTTAGTTCGCTAGTTCCTCGTCAATTATCTTTTTGTGGCTGTAGTTTCTTGGCTATAGTAGAAAGCAAATTTTGACTGCATTTTCATGGTTTTACCAGTTCGTTGGTGAAGATCAATTAAAGTTTTTAGATAGTGACTAATAAATTGATGTTTCTGGTAAATCTATGTGACTGAATTTCATTGCACGTCTATGTAAGACATTGTTCTTATGAAGCAAGAGCAATGTAATATAATTCCACAAGCATCACTGCCTTGGTGAATGGTAATTTGTTGTTTTGCATCTAGGCATCCTTGTACCAAGTGGTACCGCTCATAGTTTCTCTGGTTGACTTCTAATAGTTCTGGTACTTTTTATACTTGAAAGCTACAAGTAGTTATTAAACTTTAGCGGGACCTACATATTTCAGATGCTTACAGTTTCTGAACATAAGGATATTTTGTTTGTGTTTTCTGAATCACCTTCTAGTTGCTAGTTTGTTAAACTTTAGCAAGACCAATGGACCTGCTAGTTGCTAGTTTGTTGGCTGTAGATTTCAGATTTTACTGTATAATACTTGCTATTTCCATCTATTTGCATCCAGATTTCATTATTGAAGCTAGCAATTTCTTTACTGTACAGGTTGCTGACTTGCTAGTGTTTTGGGTGCTTCACTGCAGTTGAATCCAGTTCCACATAAAAATGGTAAGCTATCACCGCCCATAATCATTTCAAGTGTTGAGCATATTTCAAGTGTAAGTACCTCCAAACATTTGACTTAGTAGTGAAAAGTAACATGAAAGACATAGATTTAGTGTACACTGTTACTCAAATTCTCAACATTTTCATTCTTATTTTTAGATCACTGGTTGTGCAAGCTAAGGCTAAGAAAATTCCTGTGGGCTTTCTTGATCCACAAGTGATGTCTCTGGACAGCATTAAGTTTGATAGAGACAGAGTTCTGCAGTATCTACAAAAGGCCTTCACCAAGTATAACAAGGATGACTACATACTATTTGCCTACAACTCTGGTGGTCAGTGGACCGTTGTGGTAGTAGTTCAAAAGTGGAATAAGGTCATTTACCTTGATTCCAACAAATCTGGAAACCATGATTTCAGCATTCTAAAACTGTTGATTGATGAGTGAGTTGTTTGCTTACCTACTATTGATTTCTTGCATGAATGCCAATGTCAATGAACAAACATAATGAGGCATATATGTGTGTTCCATGTAGGGCTTTTGCAAGACACACAAGCATGCTCATTGACAAACCAAAGCCATTGGAACACTTATTTAAATATGCGGTAAGTGCTTCCAAAATAACAATCCAGTATTATTGTGCCTCTAGTGTATTAAGTAATGTGTTCAACTTCCATTTTCAAATGATTGACTATATATATTTATCGCAGTGCCTTAAGCAAACTTCTACCAAGTCATCTGGCTGGTATGCTGTGCACAACTTATTCTGGTCAATGAGAAAGACAAACTTGGAATGCTGTGAGGTATATGTGGTGCTGGTCACCTCTCGACTTCTTATATCATGTTGCAAAAGACAATTTTTCTTAAGTAGCATTAACCCAGCCATTTTGCTATGATTCAAATGTTGGTTTCATGAGACATATTTGAAGATGCTTTTTTATTTCTTTCTTATCCTATGATATTTAGTGGTAACTTAGAGACATAGACTTGCATTTCCCTGCTGTTGCCATAACCTGCTGCTGGATTTTACTGTATGGTTTAGCGCTGGTCGTTGTTCTGTTATTCACAATCAGATTAGAGGTTACTTAACATTGATCTTATATATTGTAAATGATGTAAAAACCATGTTCAGATTAGCACTGTGACAGTTTCTAGTAGTCCTAGGTAAAAACCATGTCCAAAAGTTGAACGATGTTCAGATTAGCATAACGTGCTCAGCTGGGTGTTTGTCCTTTGCCTGCTGCTCTCGGAGTGAAAGCTTACTGTTTAGTACTATAATGAATGCACTTGCTTAATCATGTCTTAGTAAGAAGCAAACACTCAAGTAGTAGAAATGGGAGATGCAGCTAAAGCAAAATGTTATATCTATATCAGCCTAGTCAGCCTAGTCAGTCCCTTGACTCTTTCTTGGGTACCAGTATTATTGTCCATGTCATATATTCTTCAGAGAGAGAGAGAGAGAGAGAGAGAAAATTATTATCCATATCGTACTAAGCAACACTTTATTAGTATCATTCTAATGGGCCTTGCACGCAGGCATGTTGTATGCAATGCAAGCCCTGAATGATAACAGCTAAAGGATCCGTCTGTCTGTCCAGTGGCTAATTGTTAGTGACTTTCTGAGATGCTTAAAATGGGGAGTTCAGTAGTCAAAGGTGGTGCCACCAGAGCCGCCAATGGGCAATTAAATATCTGATTGTATACATGCAATCTTTGTCTGGACATGATGCTAATGACAATCATTTGGCAGTGGTTGGTGCCCACTCAATTCATTTAATTTAAGCCCATATTAGAAGACCAGGGCATTCTTATCCTAGTTTAGCTAGTAAAGTAATCTGGATGTGATGTCAACTGCAGTCTGCAGGCTGTTTATATCATGACAAGGTTTGATTATTAAGCTGATGGATGTCCTTGTTGTTCCTGCTTCATATCTGGCTAATGATTGGTATTAGATGCCCAGCGCGGTATCTCTAGGGCCTACTACTATCTGCTGTCGCTGTCGGGTTGCATCGGGTTTGCTGGACTTGACGCCAGTGTTTCTCACACTACAGAAAACAGAAGACTTCATATCATTAGTAGGAAGAATTGTTTCATACAAAGAGGATTCAGAAAATTCAGTATTAACAACTAACTGCTTTTACTGATGTTTGTTTTATTCTAACTGAATGAACAGTTCACCATTCTTCCCCTTTATAGTTTCACCCAAGTAAAATCTGACGTTGGTTTACATTGATCTTATATATTGTAAATGTACCCAAGTTTTAATTTTGACCAAAGCTCTATCTTGACACAGGAATTTGAAGTCTTGACGGAGCCCATCGACATGCTTGTGATTAGAGAACAGTTGGCCAATTTCTTAGTGGAAAAGGTCATCAAGAAGAATGGAGAGTTCTATCATCACCACTGATGTGTGTGTGTGTGTGGGATCCTAGTGATGTTTAGATGGATTTAGAACGAGTGAACAATTGATATAAATGTGAATCTGTGAACATGTTATAAATATCATTGTGTGAATCTGTGAACATGTTATATATAAATATCATTGTGTGAATCTGTGATCCCAGTGATATTTCTGTGAATCTGTGAGCAATGTGTGATTCTGATGAAATGGTGATGTCACTGTATCATTAGCACGCGTCACTAGTTATATTCTATCAGTGACACGCTTTCTCAACTCGCGTCACCCTTTGTATTTTATCAGTGACGCGTGTTCCTGTTATCCGTGACGTGTATTCTAAATCCGCGTCACATATAGGTTTCTATTAGTGACGCATGTTACCGTTATCCGTGACGCGTGTTCTAAATCCGCGTCACATATAGGTTTCTATTAGTGACGCGTGTTCCCGCTATCCGTGACGCGTGGTATAAACCCGTGTCACAAATTACAAATTATTAGTGACGCGTGTTCCCATTATCCGTGACGCGTTTTATAAACACGCGTCACACATAGGTTTCTATTAGTGACGCGTGTTCCGGCTATCCGTGACGCGTTTTCTAAACACGCGTCACACATAGGTTCCTATTAGTGACGCGTGTTGCTGCTATCCGTGACGCATTTTCTAAACACGCGTCACAAATTTTTCATTATCAGTGACGCGTAAATACGCGTCACTGATTGTACCCTTATCTCAGACGTGAAAATAGTGACGCGTGCTTTACGCGTCACAGATAACCCTCTACACGCGTCACAGATAGCCTTTTCTGGCATAGTGCATGTTGATGTTTCTTCTTATTTAACCGGCGCCGGTTGGGAGGCAACGGGCGTGCCCACGTCGGATGCCGCCGTGGACTCATCGTGGAGTCCAGCGTGTTACAGTGTTCTCCAGCGGTTGGTGCCCCCGGCACGGTACCTCCGCACGGGGCACCGCCGATGAAGTGCGGGCACCAACGGTGGCCGTGGCTCCCCGCTCGCTTCGTGGAAGGAGGCAAGCGAATAAGGCAAGATCAGTTTCGCCCTAGATCTATGGCTGCCCCCCTTTTCTTACCGGTCCACATGTTACTACTGCAAATTCTTTTACGTTTTGTTGGTGTGGCCTGCTTAGTTGGATTGGATCTTGAGAGCAGACAGTTATTGTGCCATACACCTAAGCATGTGACCATCTCAATGATATTTGTTTCGTCATTTCTTAGTGTATGATAAGAATTGAGGATGACATCTGGTTTTTGCATTTTGGTCACCTGCAATTGAGAGTACATTTTAGAGGGAATGAGTTACTGTTGTGATGATTACATCATATGGTCACCTGCAATGATGAATACATTTTTGAGGGAATGGGCTACTTGCTTTGTGATGATTACTTCATAAATTAAGTTCTAGTTTTTGATGCAATGATCATGAGCTATCTTTGTGCAGTTTACATCTCTTCCTCTTTTACATGACTGATGAGGCAATGCTTATAAATTATGATTCTTTCTTGGTTTTAGACCTCTCTGCCATGTCCATAATTGAGGCAATGATAATGAGCAATGTTAATTTTATTTTTGGCTTCTCTTTGGACCCGTTTCATGATAATTGAGCCGAGGGTCAGTCGGTTGTTCTTGTTTTTTTTTTTCATTTCTTCCAACCTATTCTATTCCTGTTTTTGTAGACATGCACTATGCTGCTGCAATTACCTCTTAGTTATGAAATCCTACATCCCGATGACGATGTCTGTGATGATTTCTTCCTTCTCCATTCGATAATTGCCTTCCGTTTTCCGCTCATACATCCTTATGATCATTGTTTGTGATGCCAAATGACATATAGTTGTGCAATCGAGTGTTGACGGTGATTAAGTATCAATTTTATACCGTCAACGCAGCAAGAGAAAGGACTAATATGAGTTCACCCGTTAGATATAGGGGTTACACTTTGACAAATTCTACGAGTTTTGGTGATTGTCTATTTCGCGGGGGTTATCGGAAAGAACCAAATGAAGGTCCACATGTCGGGATTACATAGAGATAAAGACCGAACGGGTAAAATTGTATACTCTAGAAGACTCCGAAGGCAACATCTGAAACCCAGGGGCCCACTCGGCATTGACCGAGGCGGCCGCCCACGGCCGAGTCGGCCGCCTCCACCTCGACCAATGAGGTGGAGTCTCGCGGATCATGCCTCCACCGCCTTTAAGGATGAATAATAATCGTCCATTTAGGTCGGTTTGATCCGAGGGCCGTGGTGCATCCTAGGGGGCTATATATTCGAGCCCCGGCCCTGGGTGAAACCCTAATTCATTCTCTACTCATTCATCGAGAGAATTCGAGAAGCCGAGCCACCATCTCAATTAGAGCTCCATAGTTTAGTAGCATAGCTACATAGGAATAGATCTAGAGGGAATCAAGCCTAGCTTGGAGTCCGGATCTGTCGGAGTTCTTGGTAATTCCCCTCTACATTCTTGTAATATTCATCATTGTTCGTGATACTATGAGTAGTACTTTATTCTATTCTATTATATCAGAATTGACTTTGCTCTATTTGATTATGTTCTCAATTATATTGTTCTTAGTCTACTTTGATTATATGTTTAGCATAGTTAGAATTATGTTTATGCATAGGATCGTATAGCGCTCGCTCATTAGATCGATGGGTGAGTGGTAAATATTGTGTAGGCGTGGTGCCTAGACCGTATTTATCTGCGATTGCACCCTATATTCCGGATCGTGAGGTAGATCACGGGAGTGACAGTCCTGTTGAGTCCTTTGTAGCCCTTCTCCCGAGTATAGATCTAGTAGAACGACCCTATTACATTGAAGTCATTGCTATGTCTCTAGTCTTCTCTGGTAATATCACTATGCGTAGATGTAACCTTTTCCCGCCATGATTGCTAGATGTTCTTGCACTAATCATTGTATGCTTTGACTCTATAGTTAGAATAACATAGGATTATACCCTAGATCGTCCTAGTCCATGCTAGTGTTATAAGCTTAGAGTGCTAAGTTGAGATGGTTACTATCATTTTATGTGGCTAAATGCTCTCATTTATCTTATGTCAATTATCATTCATTCCTATATTTTATGTGACACTTACCCCGTATGAGATGATCGATACGAGACAAGGTTAAGCTCTCCATTATCGCATGTGCATTGCTCATCACTCATTATCCAGTGCATTCCCTTCCCAGTGGTAAAATTATAAATAACGATACCTGGATTACTCCTGGTTAAAATGCTACGATGATATTTTCTGTGCGCTTGCGGAATCCTCCTTATTTCAGTTGCACTTAATTAACATCAACACTGAGCTTGTGTTCGTTGTCTTTAACGTGATAGATATATTCTTGGTCATTCTAGCTCTGTGATCATTGTCTAAGACCGTCGCTTCTTCCGACAACAAACTATCTATTATTGGTTCTGACCACACGTCCTATTCCCAATGATTACATTGTCAAGCTTTTGATTCTCCTATTTATATGAGTTCTCAGTACAATTATCCTCCCTGGTGTTGTTTCAACTCAAGTTGAATACATGGAAGTTTTCTTGCTTTCAAAGTTTATTGGATCTCAATCGCTCTTTAACTGCTGATTGTGCCCTCTCCTCAACATACTATCTGCGGCTGGTAATGTCCTTTGTTTCTCTTCTTCTCCTTAGATACAAATCTTCTTGTTACATTTTCTTTGTGAAAGTTGGTTTCCAACCATTTCCCTGCAGTGATGAGGTGGTACTCTTTCTTGCTTTAGTCGCCAAAGGTGTTTTCTACACGGTGTGTTGCTCTGTGTTATGGGTAACAATATTTTTTAGGTGCCTTCTATTCTTTTAGTTCATATTTTCTCTTATGAATAGGCAACCGTTGCTGGTAAAGATAACAAGATGGTTCTACTCTATAAGGTCACTTTTATCCCTAAACCCCCTTGCCCTTTGATTTCCATGTAATAGTAATGCTAATAGAAGTGACCACATATCTGAACAAAATATTATTTGAAATCTATTTGTTAAGGTAAAGCTTATGCTGTCGATTATGGAAATTGATTTTATTTTAGCCTGCAGCTCGCAGATGGTTCATTCATGTCCTTATTCTAGATTTGCAGTCATGTTAGATGGTAAATAGGTTGCTGCTGCTCCCATATGTTGTATTTTTGCATTGCCAATCTTTTGGCATTCAAGGGCTAGCTGCTTTGATAAAAGTTCGAATCTGTAAAAAATATCATTAATTATTAGATAATACTATTCACAACATTTCTTCGAAACTTTATGATTCTTGCCCTTAGTTTTTCCTCCTAGATTCATGTCTAAGTGAGTTGTGTTAATCCTTTTTTTTTTTACTTCTGATGGTTCAACTATCATACACCGTTGGACAACGGTTCCTGTTCCCTTTTATATAAAAAAATCTATGGGTACCTCTGTTGTATCTCTTTGAGGCTTCCTACTTTCAGTCTTCTATCTTGCTTTGTTACAACTGTTTCCAGGGGTTCTACCATCTAATACTTTGACAACTTTATATTCATGTCTGTTGTGCTTCACAGGTTTATTTCAGTAGGCTGCAGACCTTGACATCTATAACTCATTTGAAGCGAAATGTTACCTCATCTAAGAACACATTTGTCCCACACCCATCTATTACGGAAGTAAAGTTTGTGTCTCCCTGTTTGGCGTAATTGTGCTTCATTTCAGAGTATTGATTTCCTCACAACATACAAGAACTGAGTGTCCCCGACCAAACTAATATTTCTCATGATGTAGTCAGCAATGTAGAATAGTTAACAAAAATATGTTCAACACTCAGCACTATTCTTCCCTTGAATGCATATGTTGTCTTATCACAGTCCATTGGCTTTACCATTTGTAATGGCTCATCCCATATAGGGCTTCATAAAGGAATAATTTATGGTTACATAAATGCGTCAACGACGCCATACTCAAAAATGGAACATGGTGGACTCCTTTATGACACACCTGTGCTTTCATTGAGCTCAGATCGATTACGTTTACTCTTTTTGGCTATTGCTCTCTAATCCTGATAACATAGACTCTTGATTGTTTCATACTTGCATTTTTAACACGCACGCCTAAAAGAAGAGTTGATAACCTTGCTCTGCTCACATGGTGTTTATTAGTTCTACTTTCCTGTTGGTGTGTGGACCTAACATTTTTGGCTGAGCCAAAAGTTATCTGCGAGATGTCTGAACTATTATTGCATATGCTAGGATTTTTTTTTTAGAATATATGGTTACCATGGGCTATAAGAAATAAGAATTTTATGCTTGCTTCTGAAGAGTAAACTGATTCAGTCTTTTTTTCCCTACCAGAGGCCAACAATAATGCACCTACACATTGTGTGATGCTATATGAATGCTTTGTCAAAAAATTTTTGCCTAAAACTGGTTCTATATTCATTTGTGCAGCTCCGTGCAATTGAATTTTGTTTGCTGGTTCAGGGTGAGTGAGATACTATTCTGCCTGTTACTAATTTGGTATAGTTTTGGATTTACTACTAATTTTGGGTTCATTTTTCAACCAGTCCTTGCAATATCTGTTGTTATGAAAGTTTTTCTCACATGCTTCTGTCCATGGGCTACTAGCCGGAGGAGTATTCGGCCCATGCCGGCCCATGCCGTGGAGATGTTTCTGCCATCTCTCGGGACGGGATAAGCCCGCGGCAAAATCTCAGCCGCCGTAGTGATGTACTAAATTTCATTGCCATATTTGTTGCTGCCACCTGACAGAGATCTCTATTATTTTTCACCTTTATTGTTTGTCAAGTTGATGCACCTATATGCTAGATGTTTGACTAGCCCAACTTTAAGCCGGAATGAATTAGGAGAAGGCTACAGTAGACATATATTGTGTAGTTTACTGTTATTAGTATAGAAATAGGAGGTAACGGGATGACCATCCTGGTTCCCGGTTCCGTGTTTATACAGTGAAGGGAAGAGCCCCCTTCGTGGCTATACATGGAGATCGTTTACAATAAAGACTTGACTTAATCTACAAGCGCTTCTAGCCTATGCATGTATGGCATCTATTCAATACTCCTGAATATTGCGCCATGTGTCATGCTTCTAACATATTCAACACACTAACATGCACCGCTAACACACACACTATTTTCAGCTACTATATTCTAACATCCTCCCTCAATCTCAGCCACTTTGGAGGTTGAGATTGTCTCTAAATTTCTTCAATTTGATTACCGGTAATGCTTTGGTGAAGCCATCAGCTAACTGATCTCCAGTTGAGATAAACCTGACTTCTAGTAATTTTTGTGCCACCCTTTCTCTGACAAAATGAAAGTCTATTTCGATATGCTTTGTTCGTGCATGAAAAATTGGATTTGTAGAAAGGTAGGTTGCACCTAGATTATCACACCATAGCCGTGCTCTAGGTGGGTGCCTAACCCCAAGTTCATTCAACAACTTCTGAACCCATATCATTTCTGCAGTTGCATTGGCGAGTGCTTTATATTCAGCTTCGTGCTTGATCTTGACACTGTTGGTTGCTTTTTAGCGTCCAAGAAATCAGGTTGTTGCCAAGGAATACAACAAAACCTCCAGTAGATCTTCGGTCATCCACGCAACCGGCCCAATCAGCATCTGAGAAAGCACTTACTAACATGGATTCAGATTTGCTAAACTTAATGCCAAGTTTGGTGGTCCCTTTGATGTACCTCAGGATCCTTTTAACAGCGCTCCAATGTATAGTGGTAGGTGAATGTAAGAACTGATATACCTTGTTTACTGCGAAGGATATATCTGGCCTTGTTAGGGTTAAATATTGCAATGCTTCTACCACACTACGGTACTTAGTTGCATCTTCAGATCCAAGTTTGTTCCCATCTTCTATACTTAGTTTCTCTGAGCTGCATAGTGGTGTATCAACAGGATGACACTTGTCCATACCAGATCGTTTTAGTACCTCTGTGGCATATCTCTCTTGGGTCAGAAGCATACTAGTGTTTCCCCTCTTGACTTCGATGCCCAAGAAATAATGAAGGTCACCTAAGTCTTTGAGTGCAAAGTCATGTTGCAGATCAACAAGCAAAGCCTTGGTAGCATCGGGAGATGAACTAGCTACTATAATATCATCAACATAAACAAGGACAAAAAGAGTGTACCGTCCCTTGTTGAAGTAGAAGAGTGATGCATCTCCTTGGAAGGAACAAATCCAAGAGACTCAAGTTTTGCACAAATACGAGCATGCCATGCTCGAGGAGCTTGCTTTAGGCCATAAATAGCTTTTTCTAGTTTGCAAACATAGCCTGGATACTTGGAGTCAACATAGCCGGGTGGTTGATGCATATACACTTCCTCTTGAAGGACACCATGAAGAAAAGCATTTTTGACGTCCAATTGGCAAAGGGACCATCCTCTGGATAGAGCTACAACCAAAACAATACGAATTGTTGCGGCTTTGACAACCGGATCGAAAGTGTCCTCATAGTCAAGACCATAGCGTTGTCGATAACCTTTGGCCACCAAACGCGCCTTGTACCGTTCAACTTGACCATCAACTCTCCTTTTGATCTTGTACACCCATTTGCATCCAATGACATTCTTGCCACGTGGAGGTGGAACCAAATGCCAAGTATGATTATTGAGAAGAGCACGATGTTCTTCATCCATAGCCATAGACCAACGTTTATCTTGCATGGCATCATCAACAGACGATGGCTCTTACGTCGTGGCAAGGTTACACCGGCGGACAATACCATCGGTGCGGCGCTTAGGCTGCACAATTCCATGCGAGAACGAGTGGCGGGACGAGGTGGTGCTTGGAATAGAGGAGTCGGTGCGAGACGTGCATGTAGGAGCCGCACCAAGTCCAGGAATAGACGCACCGGACTCCACGGCCAAATTTGGTTGTGCGCCGCATGCTTCTTGCGATGAAGCCGCACCAAGTCCGAGGAATAGGCATTCCAAACTCCGAGGCCAAATTTTGTTGTGCCGCCGCATGCTTTGTTGCGACGAAGCACCACCGAGTCCGAGAATAGGCGTTCCGGACTCCATGGTCGAATCTGGTTGGGCAGGCGCATCTTCGCTGCGGCGAAGCACCACCGAGTCCAGAAATAGGCGTTCCAGACTCCATGGTCGAATCTGGTTGGGCAGGCGCATGCTTCTGCGACGAAGATGGATCGGATGCGGCGGGGTCGGTTTGGTCCGGTTTCAAGGCCGCATCTCCATTGGTTGGAGGAGCGCCTGACAGACTCGCATTTGCGCCTGACGTCGTCAGCGATCCGGAGAGGAAGCCGATCCCACTTGTGCATGTGCTTGTTTCACCTGCAGTCATCAATTCTCCAGTAGAATTTGGTGATGAGTTAGTAGGTAATGAAGAACTCACACAGTGATCAAGTACTTGAGTTTTCCCAAATGTGGAGGTTGGGTTGAGAAGGATATCAAGTAGAAGGGTAAGCTGCGCACGGAGTTGGGCACCCGCATTAGGATGAAGTTTGGAAAATGGAAATAGATGTTCATCAAACACCACATCACGGGAAATATAAATGCGACCGTAGTGGGCTCAAGACATTTGAACCCTTTATGATGATTACTTGTAACCAAGAAATACACATTTTTTTGATCTAAACTCAAGCTTTCGAGGATTAAAAGGTCGAAGGTTGGGCCAACATGCACAACCAAAGGTGCGAAGAAACATATAGTCGGGAGCTTGTCCATGAAGACGTTCATGAGGTGTGTCGTGGTCTATGACTTTGGTGGGTAGTCGATTAATAAGAAAGACAGCTGTGATGAATGCCTCATCCCAAAATTTGAGAGGCATAGAAGCATGGGCTAAAAGAGTGAGGCCGACCTCGACAATGTGTCGATGTTTGCATTCGGCGGCGCCATTTTGTTGATGTGCGTGAGGGCATGAAATGTGATGGGATATCCCCACACGTTTAAAGAAGGAACTAAGAGTTTGATATTCACCACCCCAGTCTGTTTGCATAGCACGGATTTTGCAATCAAATTGACGCTCAACAAGTTGCTGAAAATCAAGAAAGCATCGAAACACCTCAGATTTTTGATGAAGTAAATAGATCCAAGTATGTTTACTATAATCATCAATGAAACTTAAATAATATTTATTCTGACCGACTGATTTGGGAGCGGGGCCCCATACATCAGAAAAAACAAGATCAAAAGGGTGTTTTGACACACTAGTTGACCTAGGGTAGGGCAACTGGTGGCTTTTTCCTTGTTGACACGCATCACAAATACTATGTTGACTCGAATCTTGAACAAAAGGGAGCTTATGGCGGTTGAGGACACGCTGAACTACTGGAGTGGATGCATGACCAAGTCGATGATGCCAGAGCGAGGTGGATGGTTTGATGGTGGCAAGCACTTCTTTATTGGATGACTGGAGTGGGTAGAGGCCACGCTCACATCTGCCTTGGAGTAGGGTTTTCTTCGTTCCCGCTCCTTGACCAAAAATGATCGGGTGAAACTCAAGAAACACATCATTATCATGAGTAATGCGATTGACAGAGACAAGATTCTTATTTGCTTCTGGGACATGAAGTATGTTACGTAGATGAAGGTTGCTATTAGGGAAACTCAAAGTACTGTGACCAATGTGATTGATCTTCATACCTGATCCGCTAGCGGTGTGTACATGGTCGTTGCCGTTGTAGCGATCGCGGATCGTAAGTTGATCTAGCTCGCTATGATGTGGTCCGTGGCACCAGTGTCCATGTACCAGTTGGTTTCCACGCCGTAGGAGGTTGTTGCTGCGGATGCACTCTTCTTTGGTGGGTAGCCGACATACTTGTAGCAGCGATCAGCACCATGGCCTTCCCTGCCACAAATCTGGCAGATCACACCTTCGAGAAAGGTGTTGTTGGTGAAGTTGTTGTTGTTGTTGTGGCCACCACCACGACCACCATTCCGACCGTTGTTGCGACCACGCCCGAAGCCGCCGCGACCACCACCACCACGGCCGCCACGGGAATAGGAAGGACGACCACCACGACGGCCACCCTTTTCTGCAGAGTTGACAGAGGAGTGGGAGCCGCCATCGCGGATCTCACGGCGTTGTTCATGGCTCACGAGCTGAGCCTGGAGCTCTGGGAGAGAAATCGGGTCGGTACGGTTTGCAACCGCAGATGTAACCGACTCGAACTCCTCTCCAACACCCATGAGGATGTAGGAGACGACCTCATCGTCGTCCGGCTTCTTGCCCACCGACGCCATCTCGTCGGCCAAGCCCTTCATCTTGGTGAAGAATTCCACCACGGTTGACGACCCCTTGGTTGCCGTGGCGCGCCATCCGCGTGGACATGATCCGGCGCGGGACTAGGGCGCTTGGAGCGTCCGAATGCGGCCCACACCCGGCCGCCGTGGTCGCGTCCGAGACCTGGAGAAAGGCGTCCTCGGAGAGGGATGTGAAGAGGTAGCTGCGGACTTGGCTGTCCTTGGCCAGCCACTTCTCATATTCCGGATTGACGGCCGGTTCCGCCTTGTTGCCCGCCGCCGCAGCAGCGGCGGCGTCGACCTCAAGAAACTCACGAGGGGGTTTGGTGGTGGGTTTGGTGAAACTCCAGAGCTGAGCGCCCTGTAGAGTGGCTGTGACTTGAGCAAGCCACATGTTGTAGTTGCTACGAGTTAGTTTCTTGGTCACTGGTGAGAGAAAACTAAAGAAGGAAGCGGCAGCTTCAGAGGAGGTTGCCATGAGGATCGATGTATCCGTGAGGATTTTTAGGCTCCGAATACCATATAGAAATAGGAGGTAACGGGATGACCATCCTGGTTCCCGGTTCCGTGTTTATATAGTGAAGGGAAGAGCCCCCTTCGTGGCTGTACATGGAGATCGTTTACAATAAAGACTTGACTTAATATACAAGCTCTTCTAGCCTATGCATGTATGGCGTCTATTCAATACTCCTGAATATTGCGCCATGTGTCATGCTTCTAACATATTCAACACACTAACATGCACCGCTAACACACACACTATTTTCAGCTACTATATTCTAACAATTAGCTCCTCTGAACCCAATATAGTAAGAGGTGAACCCTTTTGTGTATTCTGTGGGCTCACAGTAGCTGTTATATGTTGTATTCCTAGTGTCACGATCATTTGAGTCTGCATGACATGTAAATGTTATGAATAAAATACTGAATTACTGATTGATCATCAGTTAGCCTACAAGTTAATTGTCTTGTGAGTGGACCTATTGGTTTTGTGACAAATATTTGGATAGGATTGCTAGATTATATAGCTGGCTGTATAATTATAATCTATTCTGGTGTATATAAGGTTCCTGATGGCATGATAATTTTCTTGTGTCAGTTTTTATGTCAGGAATGACATTCCAACTCTTGGCGGTATCTTTCCTTATGGTAATTCCTGTCGGTTTAGCTGACAGGAACAACATTTTCACGGGTCATACTATAGCCATCAGGAGCTGCCGTTGGTACTTCATATATTTGTTTTGGGAACTTGATTTGATTATTACTAAAGTTCATGTGTCCATGTTGAATGACTAAGCAATAAGCATCTGAACATTGTTAGAATTGCAATCCTTTTTCTAGAAATTATTTCACCTGAGAAGCATGCATTTACTTGAACCTGTCAACATATATATTGTTATCTGACATCATAATGTTCCTGTGCAGGTTATGTTGACAAGGATGAATGACCCAGTTTAGGCAAAGTCTTCACCGACTACAAGTGAAAGATAGAGACTACATTGAAAGACAGGCTCAATCATATATGTTGTGCGACAAGAAATTGATGAAATATAGAGACTAATTATATCCCCCTCCCCCACAGCGTCGCCCTCCCCTCCCGCACGGGCGACACGGGCGGCGATTCTACCCTAGCCGCCGCCGGGCTCGTTCCTCCTCCCTGCCCTTCCCTCGCCGTCGCCTGAGGTCGCCGCCGGGACGCCCGCACGGCTACCCATGAGGGCGGCGGCGGGGCTTCTTCCTCCTGGCCGGCCCGTGGCTCCTCCGTGCGGGGCGGGGGCCATGGCGGCCGACGGCGGCGGCGCCGGATCCTGGTCGCCTGGGCGCGGATCCATGGCCCCCCGGCCCGGATCCGGCGGCCTGGTGGGTGGATCCGGCCGGCGCGTCGGGTGGTGGAGGCTGGCGGCGGTGGGTGCGGCGATGGGCGAGGGGTGGCGGCGGGGCGGCCTTGGTTGGCGCCGTGGGGTGGGCCGGCCGGCTCGCACGGTTCTTGGTCGGTCGGCCGGCAGGCTGCGGCGGTCTTGGGGCTGCCCCCCCGCGGCGGATCCCGTGGGGTGGTGCGGTCATCCTTGCCACCCCTCCCCGCTGTTGGGCGGTGGTCATGGCCGAGTTGTGGTTGGCCGGCGGCGGCCGCCGCTTGCCGTGGCGTGCGCGGCGGGGCCGGCCGGGCCGGTCGGCCGTGGCGGGGCGGCGGCTCCGGCCCTGCGGTGGGGGTGCTTGGTGGGGAGCGGTTCTTCGGCGGCGTCATGGTGGCATGGCCGGCGGCGGTTTGGGGGGTTTGCGGTGCCGTGGCGGTGCTGCTGACCGCGCCGAGCTCCGTGTTGGCTGCTCCCCTCCGGCGGGGTTCGTCGGCAGGGCGTCGCGGGGCTGCTGCTCTTTCGGGTGTGGGGGGCAGCGGAGGGGCTCCCTCCCCCTCTGCTCGCCCTCCGCCTCCTCTTCATGGTGGCCTTTTCGTGGCGGTGGCTGGGGATGTGTCGGCGTTGGGGGGCGGTCTTCGTCTACACCGCCCCTCCCCCATGCCTCCGTCCGCTGTCGTGGGGCGGTCTTTATGGAGACGGAGGCCACGGCGTCCGCGGGGGTGCTGGTTCGGGGCTGCGCTCTGGATCCGGCACCTTTGAGGGGTGGTGGTGCTTACGACGGGAGCTCGGCCGGTTTGCTGTGGCCGGCGGCGGCTACGGTTCCGGCGAGTAGTTGGGGGAGGTTCACGGTGGCGGAGGGCTGGTGTTCGGCGGGGGACTTGGCAGGGTGCTGACGCAGCTTTGCGGCTGCTCGCGAGGCCGGCGCGTCTACTCTGGTGAGACTTCTTCTAATGGCTGGCAGCGAGGTCGTGGTGGCTGGTGGGGACCCGTGTTCTCGCCCGAGTCGGTGCTAGGATTTGGGCGAAGGCCTGGCGACGGCGACACTTGCGAGTGTCGTTTCCCCAGTTGAGGGCGTCGCATCCCTAGCACATTCCATGGGTGAGAACCCAGTCCTGCCTTGGACGGGCGACGGCGGCGCTTGGGCGTCGTAACCTTCTTGAAGGCGTCGTTGTGGAATTCGACGCGGCGGGGATGTTTTTGGGCAGTGCTACTTCGTCGTCTTCGTCAATGTGTTCGTGGTTGGTGCCGGTGGCGGTTTAGGCTTAGTTTTGTTTGAGTTGTTTAGTCTTTTAGGTTTTGTTGCTTTCTCTTGAGTTGGCGTCGGTGGTGGAGCTCCTAGTGGTTTTCGGTGGACGCTCGTGTCGATGACCCAATCGACCGAGTGCTAAGTGGTTTAGAGGCTTGATGTCGATGTCCCAATCCGACCGAGGGCGCGGAGCTGAGTTGAGTTGAGTTGGCGCTCGACGAGTGGCGCGAGTTGAGTTGTAACTTGGTACCTATGTGTGCTTTAGAGTAGGGTACCCTTCGATTTGTATGGTTTTTCTGGCCCGGTTTCCAGTCAAAAAACTGGGCTGGCACTTGCCTTTTATTTTTCTCGTCTAATAGAAATCCCGGCAAAGCTTTTGCCGGCCCTTCTAAAAAAAAAAGAGACTAATTATTTGCCAAGACATGCTGAATCCTAGGATGCAGATTAAGTTTCTTTATATATAGACTATTCCCCTTCTACGGGAAATTATTTGCCAAGACAGGCTGAATCCTAGGATGCAGATTAAATTTCTTTATATATAGTAGACTATTCCCCTTCTATGGGAAAGTCAATGGTTTGAATGTCACTACGGGCATCAGTTGTAGACCATTGGGCATAGGCATACATGTTCCATCACTATAATTTAAACCAGTTAATGGTCTCGTTGTGAATCTGACTTTACTCATGAATTTGCTATGCTTTGCCCCATGTTCAGGGGTTGTGAGCGAGCATGCATATGCAAGTCCAGAGTTTGATAAGTGATGGTATTAAATAAGCAACGGATGAATATGGACGTGCCTAAGCAGTAGGATTTTTTTTTTTAAGGCAACAGTAGGATTATTGTAATATTCCTTAAACTCTCACAGAGTATATTCCTTAAATACTAGTATACAAATGATAGAGATCGACAAATCACGCACATGCTCATGTGTGCAATGCCATCGTGATGCGCATGGGCGCTGAACTGAAAATTGAAATATGGGAGGCTGTAGCTTAAGTGACAGTACAGTACATTCTTGCATGTGTTGCAAGCCATTGTACTATAGGGCATAGCCATAGATGTTCCATCACTATGATTTGAACCAGTTAATGGTCTCATTGTGAGTATGACTTTATTCATGAATCTGATCGTTTGAATTGAGCGTCGTATGCTGCCTCTTGCGTTTGATGTGTCTCCGCGTTCGACACCTTGAAGATTCAACACCAAGAGCTCCAGCTGTGTTGGCCTGTGTCCGATGTTGTGCGTTGGATGGAGTTGCCCATCGTCTGACGCCACATGTTGACACCTGAGAAGTTGCTCCTCAGCCTGACCGTCAAACTCTAAAGATCTCTATCCGACGCTGGAGAAATGTGCACTCCTTTTCATCTTTTCTTCAATCCAAACTTCACCTCATTGTCTTGTGTGCCAACACCAAAGTGTGTGCATCACTTGTGCACGTGTTGCATTTTCAAACCACTTTTCAAGGCAATTGGTTAGTGCACTAGACTCTAAATGCATATGCTCATGAATATGAATCTAGTAAAGGATAACAATTCCACCAAGGATAGCCCATTTCCCGACAAGAATGAGTTTCACATGAACATCAATCGGATTTATAATAGCAGCAATGCGTTCTTCATTTATGGAATTACAAACTACACAACTGCTAACAAACTATAGGGAATATATACACCAATGACCAATACAATTGCCAAATAACTTTCCGACTATGTATGTACACCGGAAATTGGGCATAGTTACGTAATCTGGTATGGTGGAACAGCTATAATAATGGTTTAAGTCTGCTTCACCTATGGTTCAAGAACTAGGACCCCCTGAGGACCGTAGTGTAATGGAAGATCGGTGTGGTGGAGCGGCTGTAATATTTCGCCTCACCTATGGTTTTTAAGCGCTAAAACCGTTGTGGATAGAGCTCCAGGGGTTGGAAGGAATGCTGGTGCAAGCCTGAGCGGCGACCTTCGACACTGCTTCAGGAAGGATGCCAGCGTTGCAGATGTTTGCGAAGGACCGCATGTGCTTCATTCCGTACTGCGCCAACGACCCACATTGTGCCTCAAAAGTACGAACCTGAAGCAAATGCAAAGGTTGGTTAGGCATGCAAAAAATGCAAGAACAAGAGTATTTTTCATTCATTAGCTGCAAGCATAGTCAATAGAGGCTTACCATGGACTTGAGACAACTCCAATCATCAACCAGAGGTTCACCAGCTGCACGGACGGCTTTCAGAACCCTTGGACCGTCCTCAGAACCAAAGAGAAGGCTTCCAATGAGCTCAACACTGTTGTCAACATGAGAGCGGTGGGCCATCACTTCAAGCAAATCCTTCCGAGCTTCATTTTTCTTAGATGAACCATCAGCCAATTTCCGGTACTTCATGAGAGATAAAGAAGACAATCAGTTGGTTTGTTCATCGAAATGAATGCATAAATTGTTGAAAAGAAATTAATGAGGTAAAGAGATCTTCTGAAAATAATCAAGATAACTAGCTTTCTCAAGATTTACAAACCTTCTGCCAGAAGTAGACAAGATCAGCATCACGCTGATTAACAGCTTTTGAAAATGATGGCAATGAGTTATCTTCTACAAACGTGTTGCCATCGTTAGCAGGGTTTGTGCCAATGTACGAAAACACTTTCTGAACATTCAACTCCAATGAGCCATATTGCATCACATGGGAACCATAGCTGAATGTATCCTGAACCGCTGTCCTATCCTTGACCTGTTCAACCAATAAATTACACTGATTAGGCATAGTGAAGCAGCGCTGGAAGGTAATGCTTAATAAATTCGAGTTCAAAACACTCACCAACTTGTACTGCTGCTTGAGAGATTCAGTTCGTAGATTGTGGAAATCACTGTCAACATTGAAAATTTCAAATAAGCACTAAATGAGGAAAAGTGTTATCTTTCTTCAAAGTTTAAACACAGGAACTAAGAAATAAATAAGATTATACGCACAGCTGATCCACCCAGATATTTATATGTATTATAAAAAACAGAGCACTACAAAAGAATAAATGAGTCTAGTTCTATGGTTATCAGAGTTGCAGCATACACAAGGGCTAGAGGCTAACTGGTTACATCAATAGTTTATTTGTTTGTTTTTTTGGCATAGTTTGAGGTTGAGCAGTACTGCTTCAGCAACAGAACGTGGTCTTCTGTAACACCTGGTCCATCTCTCATAGTGTACAGTGTGAGCATAGGAAGGGCAGCACAATAGCTGGTGAAGACTCATTTTACTAGTATTTCATTTCTTATCCCATTAAGGAAACTGCGCAAATTGAAATGTTCAGTTCATTATTTTTTAAATAAGTTAAGTACAGAGCACATGGTCCAAAACAACTGCTGCGAGCATCATATGATGGGGAAAATCAATAAATTTCTTGGCAAGCATGTGCACCTAAAAGTAAGTAACACATGCATATCCTTCAGCATCTGACTTTAATTAACAAAGACAAGGTAGTCAAGTAATCAGGTACCAGTACCATACTAATTGGTTATTAATCATTCCCGGATAACAAATCCGTACGGTACTATGTTAATTTATTGGTTTATCAACTACTTTGTTAACTAACTGGTGTGAATCAAACCAAAACAAACAACTGCATGTGAATTAGTTTGACAGGATCTGGACATCATTTCACAGTACCGAAATGCAATAAGAAAGACATGAAAATCCGTGTACCTGTCTTCCATCCAAGAAACACTATACAGGTCTCCCAAGCAAGTGTCATACTCCGGTGGAGGGCTTGGGTACTCGCCAGGGCAGTACGTCCCCCAGCTGCTCTCCTCTGCATTTGACGCGGTGGTCGCATACACATTGATGTCCTCCGGCAGGAGGCCCTCAAAGATGCTCCCAGATTCGCATGCTTCAAGGTAAAAGACCTACAAAAGGTGAAAGAATACGCATATACCTCAAGCCATTGCTTTACATATCACAACTCTGCAGAGCAGAACTGAACAAACAACTAATGATACCAGGCTTTTGTAGGTCCCAGCAGCATGCTTCTTCTTCAGGACATCTACGAGGTCATCACCGTAGAGATACGGATACGTAGGCATTCCTGAATTTTTTTCAGAGTAAGTAAATAGCTGTGCCTATTTTGGTTTTACATGCATGTATGCACTGATATTTTGTCTAATGAAACAACTAATCTGAATTAAATCAATTATGATTAGTTGCGAGTACTGACCAAGGACACCAGGACCGCCATGGTCACTGTAGAAAACAAAGATATGATCATTGGGGCCACTGTCCACAACCTTGCCGCTCCCGCCTGTCAGAGCAGTTTTGTTGCCAAGCAGAACAGCGAAGAAATTGTTGACGTTGACCTCTCGCCCCGTGTAATCCTGCAGTGGGGAATAGAATAATTTAAGCGAAATGGATGGAAAATTGAGACTATCAGTATTATGAAGATGTTGACATTAGTATATGCAAATTTCAATTGTAATTAGGTTCCCCAGGCTTTTTTGTTACAAATTGCGGTGGACTAATCCAGTTTTGTCGTTCACAACAAATAGGTCAAAGACGTCAGGCCGACGTGAATTTAGCCACTCTGTCATTCTCACTATAGTACTTGGTGCTATTGATATTTTCGAGGTTAAATACATTAATTATAATACTGTCACGATGTAACTTTTCTTTTTCACAACCGCTCCACTTAGTAGTAATAAGTTAATCTTTGAACATGTCAAACTAGTGTAAACTTTACTCAAAGGAATAAAAAATATTGATTACCTTTGGAACCCCAGCATAGACATCGCCGCCCTGGGGATGGTTGATGATGACACCGGGCCTTGGATTCTCCGAGTTGTGCGCGATGTCATCGTACATGAAGACAATGATGTTCTCATCCTTGAGTCCTCCCTGCTTCATGATCTGGTACGCATGGCAGATGTCCGCCTGCAAGTTCCAATCCCAAAAAGAGCTTGTCTTAGCTTCCAACAAAAGATACTGTTAACCTTTCTTAGGACTGATTACGGTTCATGCCTGATTCCTCTAATCACAATATTCGAGGTAATATAGAAGGGTAAAAATCATACTAGGCTAGTAGTAGTAACTTGGAACACAAGCATAAGCCAGATGAATGATGCCCACACAATCAGACATCCAGAACAGTATTTTGATTCCATTTAATATGTGAATAATTAAATTCTCATGTTTCTAGGCATGCAGGTAGAAAATATCAGCACTGTATATTTGGCGTTATCAGTGGTTGCTGATGCCGGCGCCTGGCCGGCTCCTCGCTCGGCCTTGTTTACACTAGGCCCCCAAAATTATTGTCAATTATGAAATAAATTGGTTTAAAAGATTCGTCTCGTCATTTACAACTAAACTGTGTAATTAGTTAATTTTTTTACCTAGATTTAATACGCCATGCAAGCGTTCGAAAATTGATGTGATGGAGAGAGAGTGAAAAAACTTGGAATTTGGGGGCAATCTAAACAAGGCCGTAGGCCCCCAAAAGTCAAGAGAAGTTCCACCACCTACCTGGCTACCTGACCCTCCAACCTCCTATATCTCAGAGAAAATGGTACTAAGCCAGAACAAGAGAGCCGAATCCAGTTCATACCGCCGGCGAATGATGTGGACCGAAACGGCAAAAATCTTCCTAGTATACTACTAATATCGGGCGGTGCAGGTGGGATGGACAAAACTTTAATTGCTTTCTTAAAGTCGCCCGAATGGGCAGCGGAAAATAATATTTGTAGCGGAGCTATAATTGAGGATGAATCAGCTGTCATATTCAAATCGTACTCCTGCCCCGAATCAGGTTCTAAGGTTGCAGAATAGATGATTTCGAAAGGCAAAACCGTCACGATGGAAATCAAATCAAAATTACGCGAACTAAAGGGACGGAATCGAGTGAGCAGCGAAGCCGACGACGACGCGGCATGGGCGAGGGCCTGTTTCGATCGGTCTCCGGAGAGACGGAGAGGGAGCGGAACGGGGCGCGTGTGTACCTGGTGGCGGTAGTTGTAGTAGCCGCTGGAGCCGGCGACGAGCACGGCCCACCGGGTCCCGACGGCGTCGTCGTCCGTTTCGTCCTCTGCCGCCGCCGCCGCGGCGCGCTCGGACGGCAGGCGGATGGTCGGCTCGAGGCGTGGGCGCGCCCACGCGGAGCAGAGGCACGCGGAGAGTAGCAGCAGCGCGAGGCGGAGGCAGGCGGCCGCCATTGTTGCGTGGGAGGGAGGCGAGAGTGGAATTGGGAGTCAGTTGTGAAGAAGAAGAAGGGGGTTTTGGCTGGGGTCCGGGAGGAAAGGCTCCAACGTCTCCTTTTATCGTGCGCCGTAGAGTTCGCGCTGGGCCCACCAGGTGGGGCCCGGCGGGAGGTGACATTTTTTCGTATTTGTTGCGGACACTGCAAATGTACCCCTTGTTTTAGGGGGCTCTCTATCTACGAATTGGATCCCATACATACATTTGGAGGATTTGTTTATGTGCTCATGGCCATGGGTATCGTGTGTCTCATCACCAATGACGATAGCTCTTTCTATTTTTTTTTTTTTTTCGAGAGAAAGAGTGCACTCATTCGTCAACAGAGTGATTACATTCTAATTTCAGAAGCTGTCACTAATACAAAAGGGGAAGTTTTCTCTTCAGACCGCACCATGCAAAAAGAACATCTTGCTAATTGAGCTCTCTCAATTTTACTTTCTATTTTGGTTGATAAAGTGTACAACCAAAATTTATGTTGTTTCGTTTACGGGTAGACGTCATAGCCTCAAGATAGTCATCTTGTGATAGTTTCATCCTCTTCAACTTCACGCCGACCAACAGGGCCGAGACGATGAGTTCTTCTCTGTTTAATGAAAAACGCGTCCGATGGGTTGGGCGTGATCGTGAAAAAAAAGGTCGAGACGACTATGGGCTAAGTAGCAGATCGCTCGGGAAAAGAATACATGTGACTTGGAGTCTGTGTAGCTTTACATGGAAATGAGTGTAGCTTTACGCGGAAATGAGAAGTTTTTTTCTAATAAAGTGGTTTTAGGAGTTGTTGGTTTTTTTATTTTTATCCTAAAAATCATGAGTTTGGAAGGATTATTAGGTATTGTTAGAGATGCTCTTACCTTATTTATTTTTGGCGGCTATTATTTGTTCTAGACCTAAATCATGAATCGGGAAGGATTATTATTAGGTACTGTTGGAGGCACCTAATAATGAAATAAAATCACTAGTCCTACCACCAGAGTCCCCTGAATGATGATGGTAGGGAGTACTAGCGACGAGGTGAGCTGTGTGCCATCTGAACCTCTGATTGCCCAACTACTAGATACTGGTACTGGTGGGTTTGT
Source organism: Themeda triandra (assembly GCA_018135685.1). NCBI lineage: Eukaryota > Viridiplantae > Streptophyta > Magnoliopsida > Poales > Poaceae > Themeda > Themeda triandra. The sequence goes on along the minus strand of JAENPR010000313.1, from coordinate 633,127 downwards.
TCGTCCTAGATTTGTCGTCCGTCTCCGTTGTTGGCTCCACCACCATTCCACGGCCGGCCGTGTGTTGTCACTTGTGTCCCTGCGCCTGCCTACCCGCCCTACCCTACGCCGGACGGACGGCCGGCCGGCTGGCCGGGCCTCTCTCTCTCTGCTCCCTGGACCGGCGAGGACCACCGGCGGTCCAGCCGCCGCTGCTCAACACATCGGCGGCCACCAGCTGGTGCTCGATATTTCCGCTCGCAACAGCTGTCCCTCTTCCACCAAGGATTTATTTTTGGCCACCCGGCACCCGACACCATACGGACTGGTTTTTGAGATTTTTCTTGCGCGCCTACCCTGTTCGATTCGATAATAGAAGTCGGCTGTCTTGGTTTCTTGTGGACGTGTCATGGACACGTCGTGGTTCGACGCCGTAAAATCATTTCGTCGTAGTGGATCAATCGACAGTGGCCGTCTGTGACCTGATCTTTTAATTACGTGTTTTGTGTTATAAAATACTGGTCAAACGATGTATAGTACGGTACTGTAGCATGTCATGCAAATGCGATTAGTTTAGGGGAAAAAATAGATTGGAGAGTTAAGGACGTTTCGTGTGTGCATACGTGCACGCTTTCTGGATACTCACTCATAAAAGAATCGGAAAGGTACACCGTCGTACTTCACTGCTGATTAATAAAGAGTAGAAGATACTAAAACTATGCTAGCGTAGAAAAACGTCATCGCAGATACTAAAACTATGCTAGCGTGGAAAAACGTCATTGCACGCTGTACCTTTTAAGAACTAACCTTGGAGAAATACACTTCTTTTTTTGTTGGCATTCTACGCTGTGAAGAATTCACTCTTTTCAGAATGAACATTTAATACTAGCGCGGAGGAGAGCAACTCTATTTTTTTTTTTTTTGAAATACTATACTTGCACTATCGTATTGTTGTTCCATATCACAAAACACACTTTTAATTTAAAATCCTAAATATATAGAGTCAATTTTGCAAAGAGCAACCGGCATAAATGCCATGTGGGACTCATTAACCATCAAACATGAACTACTCCCTCCATTCCAAATGCAAGGCCATGTTTGAAATGTAGAGATTTTTATTTATTCCCGTGTTTTTTCATCAAATTAAACTGATTTTGTGATATTTTTATGCAATTTTTTTTAAAAAACAATTTTGTTTCAAATAGATTGTACCTTAAGTGTTTTGGTTTTGTACTTAGTTAGGATTTTGATACTTTAATCAAAATAATAGAAAATATACAATATTAATACATATATTTTCAAGGTGTGGTGCAGAAAATATATTTACTGGCGTTATTTTCATATTTATACTGGCTTTTATCTACCGTCAATGTAAAAGGTCACTAAAAATCAGTAAACTTCTATTGGTGCTTTTACCAGTGCAAAAGACTAGGAACCGCTACTATAATTTTTGAAATTAACGATGGTTTTCTTAAGTGAAAACATCACGGTAACATTTGATAAGAAATACGCACATATGCAGTTATCTGGAATCAAACTCAGAACCTTAGGCCTCGCGTGTCACAACTCTTATCATTGCACCTTAAAGTCACTTATGACCCAACAACATAAATATTCCTTTAGTATTCACTCTACCATATTTTAAAATGGAGAGTGAAGCCCTCAACAGATCTAAATGAAAAAAAAATTAACCACAAAGTTTTAGATCTCATCAAGATCTAAAACTTCGCTTTTGATCATTTTTTCCATCCATTAAATCATTACCCTTAAAACATAATTCTTGAGCCTTAAATGCAAATAAAAAAATAGCAACTACATAGTTGTATATCTTTTCGAACGCTACAACTTTTGTTCAGACCATTTCTCCATCCAAGAATTTTGAAAGTTTATAAAGAATTAAAATTATTTGCAGTGGTGTTAGGTTAAGAAAATCTCTAGCTGATGGCAGACTTAAGAAAACGCCAGTAAAAATCTAAAGGTCCATAGGCATTGGGCCCCTAATTACATTTCTGCTTGCGTCTATACATTATGAAGCATTAGTGAAAAAAGATCACAGTGGTCAACAAAAGTCGTTTTTTGTACTAGTGTTCATAAAACTAATTTGATGTTGCAAGTCATCTTGATTCTATCGTAGGCGTGGCGTACTTACTACCTAGCTACACAATGCTATCATGCATGTCTTTCATGTTGACACACAAGAGTACAATGTGTTAATTATTTTTTCATTGTGCAGTATATTTACGCATGGGCTAGCTAGTTGACTAGTTCGATGGAAAGGAGCAATCAAACTTTTTGGCTCATAATACAACACCGCAAGGCCCCCCTCTTGTATATGAACTATAGATGTGTCAATGTGTGTGAAACTTCAGAAAAGGTGATAGGTCTCTATAGTGCCTATCAAAACATCAAACTTATTACGAGAGGACGATGTACTTTCAAATGTCGTTGTGGAATGAAGAAATAAAACTCAAATTTCTTGACGAGAGAGGCATCCAAAAGTGAGCCAATAATTTGCAAATGATATATATGCACGTTTAGCACTTACCAATCTTTAATGCTCATCAGGCTTCAGCGGTGGATCAAATCAAATCTTTGATCGATAATAATGCGTACACAACCTCTCCAAGGAAGCAATTAGTCCACATGCATCGCCCAAAAAGGGAAGAAAAACCACATGCATGTGCTTCAACTAATCTTGAACAAATAGAAAAGACAATGTACTTTTTGTAGTACACTAATCTTGCGAGGTGCATCAGAGGAACGTGTACATTGTATTTGATGTGAGAAAACAATATAGAGCAGAGAATTATATATATAATAAGCCATCGTAATATAACTATCAATTCATACAGTATATAGTACTACGGTATAGTACAGCCAAAACACAGAGATTCGTGATCATTTTGCCAACGCCGTTGGTTGCACATGGACTGCACTCCTAACTCGTTTTTAAGCAACGGTTCAGGTGCCTGGCACAGCCTAGAACTAGAACTAGAAGCGGGACCTTGGAATCTCTAGGCGCCAATAGCCAGTGCCACGTGGCTCACGGAGGGCCGGTAGTTTTAGTCTCTGATGACGGGACAGCGAGTCGGCCAGGTGTCCAGTAATCCGAGGCTTTGTTTAATTCCTCTCAAAACTCTATTTTTTTTTTACTTTTTCTCCATCATACCAATTTTTAACATATATGGAGTATTAAATATGGATAACAAAATTACTAATTATACCATTTGTTTAAACCTTATTAATTCATGATTGAAATATAATTACTAAATACAAATGAAAGTGTTACGGTGTTAGAATTAAAAAAAAATAGCCATCTAAACAAGGCCTAATTCCAATCGGACACCAGACGGTTGTGCAGATACGGAGTATTTGCTCACCGATCTGTCCTCTGGTGTTCCTAATCGGCGTACAATTCCCGCAGTACTGTTCGCAGCAGCTGGTCGGTGGGCCCAGATCTGCACCTGCCGGCGGCAGCGGCCGTCACAAGACACCCCACGCCGGCACGCCCTACCCTACGGGCTACAGACACAGCCACGGGCGCCGGAATAGCTGTTTCCTTTGGAGCATCGCTTTCCAATTTCCACGGGGCCCGCCTCTCAGTTAAACGTCATACGTTATAGATTAAACGTCATACGTTTATAGGGATACCGAGCCAGTTTAGTTGGCTCGTTATACAAACGAGATAGAAGGCTAGTTTGGCTTGCTTGTTAGCGAGCTTGAGCTAGCTTGTTTAACTCGCGAATGAAAACACAAAATATGTATAGAGATTATAATTACAAATCAACAACAAATGTGGCATGTGCATATTTAAAATAAATTAAAAAATACATATGAATTTTACAATGGAAAATATAAGTACGTTATCATCTATGACTATGTTCCATTATTATCTGTTGAACGATTCCAAAATTTCATACAATATTTGTTATTTGTCTTGGCTCGTTATGAGTCGTGAACCAGCTTGAGCTGACTCGTTATGAAATGAGTTGGCTCATTATCAAACAAGCTGGCTCATTATAAAACGTGGCTCGAATTGAGTCAATAATGAGCGAGTCAAGCTGAGTTATAAGCTTTTTTTGGCTAGACTTGACCCGCTACATCATCACTGGAATCCTCATCAACAGCACCTTACCGGTTGGGACAACGGCGACATGCGCTTCAACTAATCTTGAACAAATAGAAAAGACAATGTACTTTTGAGTAGTACACTAATCTTGCGAGGTGCAGCAGAGCAACGCGACATTGTATTTGATCTGAGAAAAATAGTATAGAACAGAGAGTATATAAGCCATCGTAATATAACCACTAGTATAGCCGCTGGTTTGATTTGAGTAGTTGTCCTAGCTTGTCCCAATTCCAAGCACAGAGATGGTGATCATGTTGCCAATGCCAACACCGTTGGTTGCTCCTACTAACTCTTTTTTGAAGCAACGGTTCAGGGGTTCAGGTGCCTGGGACAGCATAGTTGGGGCGTGGAATCTCTAGGCGCCAATAGCCCAACAGACACTGCCACGTGGCTCACGGAGGGCCGCTAGTTAGTCTCTGATGACGGGAGTCGGCGACCGTACATCATCATCAGTGATCCGAATCCGACAGGGCAACCAGTTCACCAAACGGCCACCGCAGATATTTTTTCGGCGAGTCGGAGGCTGTTCTGTGCGCAGCAGCTGGCTGGTGGGCCCAGATCCGCATCTGCCGGCGCAAGGCACCCCTCGCCCTACGAGCTAGTACAGCCTACTACAGGCACAGCCAAGGACCTGGGAATCGCGGTCAGGAGGCTTTGGAGCGTCGCTTCCACGGGGCCCGCCTCCCAGTTGAATCGTCATCGCTACATCATCGTCACCGGAATCCGTATCAACAGCTTACCGGTTGGGACAATGGCGACACTTTCAGCAGCACAAAAGATTCGACAATTCTGCCTCTTATATTCGTAGTCACTACTCGCCCAAAGAGGAAAATTGTATAAATATAAGGGCATATTTGGATCTAGTAACACTAGTAATTAGCAATTAAAATTAGCAAGTGATAATCTAAATAGATTTGCTAATACATCTACTAGCTACCCTCTTTATATGGGTGTGTTCTAGGGATTCTAAGGCATTAAGAGATAACAACACAAAAGACGCATGTGCTCACACATTATTTCCTAACCGGACGCTGTATAAATGCCTAACAAGTTTGTAATTTTTTTTATTATCATAGAATCCTTTATATATTTGAGTAGAAATTTTAAATGGTTGTATGCACTATATTAGAGGACGAAGGGAATATTGTCTATTACTAAATGGAAGTACTACCAATTAGCTCATTATAGCTAGTGAAGGGATGCTAATAGATGCTCTATCCAACCACCTTAGCAGATGGATCTAAATAACCTCTTCCCATAGCTAACTATTAATATTAGTAGATCCAAACAAGGTCTAATTTGTTCTTTCTTAGGCGCATACTAAGATGGGATTCTTTAGAAAGGGACATCCCCAAACAAACAAGGTGCAAGAAAAAGGAAGAATGGCGACGCCCTCTAGTGATTTCAAAATATTTATCCTAAAATATCGTATCATGCATGGGAATCCTTTTCATTCTTGATGTTAACACTCTCGTGTTGACTATAGGTCCCATGTAGAAGCATCTCGAACAAAGTTGTTCGCTGATGGATGAAATGTTCCTCTTCTAAAACCATATTTATTGGTCTATAAATTTGTTGGCCTTAAAAAGATCTGTGAGGGCAGGTTGGATCGTCGACATTGACGATCAAGACAGCAGTGAAGACCTATTTGGGTACGGATGATGATGCAGAAAGGTGGTGTGATGGAACATGCAGGTAGATGACTGCTGGCCACGAGCGTGACAGGGTTGTGTGGAAGCTCGATGGCGCTAGCACCCATGCAGAGCGTACGAGGAACCAATGTCGACAATGAAGACGAGCTAGCTCACTTTCTAAAACCATGGACGAGCTAGCTCTCTTCCTAAAACCTTACCTATGACCTTGTGCTATCTAACTCTAGATCCGGCTCGCCTTCACTACCGTTCTAGGTTGATTAACCAAATCCAAGACTAGAAACATACCGGTGTTTCCTTAATACTTGTTCTAAATCCTTGCCTTCGGACAGGGTATCCCGACAAGATGTCTTACTACCCTTCGAGTCCCGATCTCAGTGTATGTTTAGAAAATACGTTGTCTCAAATAAGCTTATGTCAGCAGTAGAACAAAAAAAATCACCTAGGGCAAGCATATGAGCTCGAGGCCACGTAGTAGACAACAAGTGGAGGAAGAAAACGATACAAAGCCTTCAGATGGCGATTCAAAGTGTGAAAAAGGAAATCAGGTGACAGCAAACTCTTTTACTCGACTAAGTAGGTTCAAGGTTCCCTTCTTATTGGTGGGTTCATGTTAATGTCCATTAATGTAGCAGACGATTGTTCATCTACATATGCATGTCCCTCTCGTGCAGTAGCAGGGCAAGAAACAAGAATCTTGAGAAGGCAAGTTGCTGGCACGTATCGACATGTCATCTTGATTTCAAGCGCCGTATTTGCGGTCAATTGCGTGCTTGTTGCCTCCGTTTGCCATTGGTGGGCTCGGAGGCTGCATAATAAGCATGTCCGTGTAGCGTGATAGCTGCACGGCTCACCTTTCAACATTGCGTATTGTTTGCTGCACTGCAGTAAACTCTACCAAGTGAGACAACTGATCAGGACTCAATTAAGGTGGAAGTGAACACAATCTACAGCGGGCCCTACATGCCAGCCTCACACCCAGGAAGATGATTCCACGGATGTGTGATGTGTGGCTGGCGACCATTTCCTGATTCCTCCTCGCGGACGGGATCGGGACGGGATTGCTTGCGAGATTCCTCCACTTGACTGCCGAGACTGGCCCAATCCGACAAATGACGGCAGGCAACTGACAGCGATACGGTTTGAAGAAAGAGCGAAAGAAACTCTGATGGTAACGCCGGTTACTGATGAGAGCCGTCATTCGGGAGTAAAGAAAATTATGCTGTGCTGAAATAAAGTCGACGAGCTGTCACGGGCCCAATCGTTGATCGCGATAGCTCGCCTTGGCCCCACTTTCCAGTGTGCTGTGTGCTGGTGGTTCACCTCCAAACCTGTCCCAATTTTCAATTTGGTGATTTGTATGCTCTGACAACGACTGCCCTCGCGCTAGTTTATCTTATCAGGCATCAGGGGCACACAAGTCACCAATGTCCACTGGCTGATTAAAAATGCGTAGCAGAGTAAACTTCTCGCTATCAGTGGGTTGAGTGAAGAAGGGTGCTTAGTAAAGGTGGATGTGGATGGCATCATGGCAACATCTGCCCAGAAAATGGGGGAAAAAATATCAACAAGGGGCTCAAACATGATTTATTCCAGAATTTCAAAGGTGGTTTCCTCAAACCATTATCACAAGAATTCCACTGAATTTGAGCCCTCGTTGCCTCCATGTTTATGAACTTCGATGCCGCCTCCATTTTGTTCTTGAGATCGTCAGGGGCTGGGTCTCAGAGTTAAATTTAGCTGCCCAGACCGAACAGGAGCAAAAAAGAGAAATTGAGATGCACCATATAATTTCAGGGAAAGAAATGTTACCCCTATAAACTTTGTTATCTTGAATTTCTTATCGTGCTTGCTGCTTGATTTTTTTTTTTAGAACAGAATGACTAGAAATTTGATAGGAACCCAATATGATATGCTTTGGTACCTGAAAGTCTTGTTGCCTGCAACAAGGGAAAACATGTCCCACTCAATGAATATAGCCGACTATGACAACTTACTGCACTGCAAAATGTCCGGATGCAATGAACTCCTTTCGGTGCTACTTGCGACGAAGAGGACCGCATGCTACCAGGTACCATCAACGATTCAAGGAGATAAAAGGACAAATAAATAGGCATATAATTATGAAGGCTAGAACATGCAACAAGATTCAGCAAAACTGGTCAAAACTGTACGCGAAGGAATCTTATGTGTTCGAATATATGCGGACTCAAAACTTATTGGATGATATTTATTGAAAAGATCCTGCGGCTGGTGGTGGTTAGTGTAAGTTCAATCATAGAGTCCCCACCATTCAGCTAAGCTCAAATTGAATATCTCAATGACAAAACTGACGCCTAGCATAAGAAAAATACTCAGGCTCTCTGCCTCAAAGCTAAAATATTGTACATCAGCTATCTGTTCATGTCACTGTTCATCAGTTCGTGCCATAGACGCAACTCTAAAAACGGACATCCTATATAACCATCAGCAAATAAATTGTCAAACTGAAGCACGATTCTTTCTCCAAGTTCACCTCAACACTGGCACCAATTTAGTGATAAAGACAAACAACTTGAAGCCTTTCAATACAGATAACAGATAAACAGATAAACATTGAATGTCTCAGCATGGCTACAATTTACCTGGCCTGCAAAAGAAAAGGAGTTTCAGAGGCTATAGTTCGTAGTTTCACATGACAATCCTAGAGGCTATAGTAAAAATACTTTTGACTATAATAAAAATTCATCCTCTAAGAAGGATATATAGAATTATTCCAAACTTTGTTGCATAAAGGCACAATAGTATTTTATCCAGTTTTCCTAAAAGAAAACAGGTTACAAACATATTGCCCCACTTTTTTAGGACAAAAAGCCAATGTCTGATACCCTGCCTGTATGTAAAGGTGAAATCAAACTTCAAAGCAACCACTTTTCTCCAAACTAATTAAGTAATCCCTCTGTTTTAAAAATATATGACGATTAGGACAAACTAATTAGTTCATTTTTACATGTTTGTAAATGGACAGAATGCTAGTTTAATAATGGATGGCAGCTTGTGCTGCTTACAATCAGAATTTATAGTTCTAAAAAATATTGTGCAATTATTAACTATTTAATATTAGCTGACATAGTTTCCCTCGAGATGCAATATATGCACGAACTGGTCTTTTACTTCACAAAAACACAGTGCATTGGATCGGTGCAGCACATGTTTCTTTGGAATTTTGGATGGCCAAGATGTTTATTTTCTTGTATCCTTCATTTGTCTTTTGATTTTTATTATTCTTTTTTAGGAATATGTGTGTGCTTTTATCAACCTTTTGATTGTGTGACAGGTCATGTTCAGAATAAAGTGTGTTTCAGAGTTTGATCAAAGCATGCTTATTTGGTTTCAGTTCAAATAGTTTAGTGCTAGCATACTAAAAATACTTTTGACTGCATTGGAACGTCTGGTAACCCTTCTTACATCCATTCTCAGGAAACTGTTAAGTGCATGTTCAAGACGCACACAATACCTTGTACAATTGTCAACAAAATTAAATCTTTATGCTGCTGTCTAGGTACCTACACCAGGGTAGAAAAAATCCTCTAAAATGAAATCAAATTGTCTCTGCTTTAGCTGCATGGAAACTTATTGAAAACTTACTGTAAGCCTCCAGACAGCACATAATCTAACACACATATCATAGCAAGCATGGCAGTACTCCACTCCCAGCTGTAGTGCTACTGGAAGAAGTGTCTCCTTGGAAAGTTCCTGGCCACAACATAAATTACATAAGTTTAGCTGTAAGATGTTAGAGAACTCAAGTTGATTCAACATATACCACATACCATAATAATCTGAAATCCTAATGAAAGTTGGTTTGCAGCCTAGGCATATCTGCACATCAGGGTGGTAACTGCTATCTTTTCTCTTACTGATCCCACAGAGCACAGTAAATTGATCCTCAAACAACCATGGCTTATCAAAGGAGGTACCTGGATGGATATGAACAGCTTATATATACAAAGTCTTTTCTTTATCATTTTTTGTGTCTTTGGCCAGTAGTTCTTGATGCCGTCTGCTGCTTAGAAAGGATTTCTGCTATAATTTGTTTTTGGCCAAAAAGTTGTGCATTCTTCAAAAGCAAGTTCCTTGATGACGAGTCTACAGAATAGCCTTGTCCAGTCATCCAGTCCAAGAGGCACAACAGCAGCTGCTTCTTATCAGCCTTCCGGATGTATCTCTTGATTGCTATACCAAAGATTTCCTGCAAATGCAATGGTTGTGTTCAGTGTTGGAGAGAAGTTTAAGTTAGCATGATTGCTATAGCTGTTCATATGTGGGCAAGGACAGGCCTGATAAGGTACTGCCCAAGCCAATCCTGAAGTCCAAAAGCTTGACAGTATCAGGCCCAAATAAGGGACCATGGGAATATGACACCCAAAGCATGAACAAGAAAATTTTGCAGTGGACAAGACCAGCAATTCTGGGAGTGAGAAGATTACCACAAAATTATCATGAAATTGAGGATTCAGGTATGAACACATAACAAGATTTAGTGAAGAAATCAAATTCAACGAAATACAGAGTAAATAGATCTATCAGAACAGTTCATATCAGACTGTGCAGGTAGTAGAAATAAAATTGCACCATCTTAAATTTTTTCCTCAAAAGCTAATCAGTGCATTGCTACAGGAATGAATCAGAAAAAGAAAAGCATCATCAATCTCTCTTCTTCAAGATTAAGATTGTTTATCTATTGAAGAAATGAAACAAAATAAGTAGAGAATAGAACATGAAAAGGCTAACCCAGCCACACGTTTTTCTAGATCATATAAGAAATCAGAACAAGATGATTTTAGGCAGGAAGCAGCAGCACGGGGAATGCCCATATAAGGCCAGCAAACTCCTGGCCACAGTGAAAGAATTCAGCCAGAGCCGCTAGATACCGGTGGGCCTTCACAGCGTTTGAAGACATCCTCCCTGGCCATCAATTTGGCCTGGTGATAAAGCAGGAGCCAATAGCGGCCAAGAGAGCAGATAGGAGGATTCTTCCATCTCGATGACAGTGGCGGAGCTACAGGGTATGCCAGGTATGCCCCGGCATACCCTGTTTTTCCCACGTAACAAGGACCACATATATACATATTTATTAAAAACAAACTAGCTAATTTTAGATATACTTAACAACAATTCGTCGAGTGAGCGTCAGCCGTATAAGGCTCGAGCCCATGCGGGCATGCAGCATATACGGTCCATGCGGCCAGTGCCTATGCCTTTGATGGGATTACGGCAGCCACGAAGACGAAGCCGACAAAATTTTCTCCAAAAATAAAAACCCAAAGCCATTACGAAATTGGATCGACGAGAGGTACGCATTGGTTCGACTTCAACAGTTCAAGAGATTTAGGTTGGCTTTATAAATCCAAAGTAGCAATCGATTATAATATTCAGATTCAGAAATGGAGTGATGAGGAACTTCGGCTTTATAAGAAAAGGTTAACTTATTCATTTAGATGTATCAAGCTTCTTTTGCATCAAAGGTTTTTGACTCTATTATGCGTATATTTCAATTATAGATATGGTTTTTGAAGCTATTTATATTTGTGGATATGGTTTCCATTGGATTTACCAAATTATGTTTGAAAATTTTTAAGGCATACCCTAACCTAAAATCCTAGATTCGCCACTGCTCGATGATGAAATGCAGATTCAACTTTGGAATATGGAATGCCAATCTGGAAATAACACTAAAATATGGCAGCTGCGACTAACATACTTTTGCTAAAAGTTTCAGTAACCTATTTAGTCTACTAGAATTAAATCCTCAGCTTCTCAAAACTTATACAGGTCACAAAACAAGTTTCCAACTGGCCCTGAGAAACACACGTTTCTGAGAAACACAATTAGCCTGAGAGAAAAGGCCGGCTGTTGATCAACCAGTAAATGCAAGCTACCAAAAGAGAACATTTACTAAACAAACATTGTGGTGAAGTCTATAGAAACAAATTCTTATGTATGATATTTTAGAAAGGGGGTAGCAAGCAAATTCTTAGTCATCATTGTTTTCAGCCAAACCTAAAGCACACCAGTTGTTCCCAAAACCACCTAGTCACTTGCAAGTGGCGTGCTAATGATTTTTAATACTGGTTCTGAGATCTTATTACTCTGGTTTCTAAGATCCCCATTCACAGCAACCTATCACTAAGCCTGATTAAGTTGAGAATATCGGAAATCTTGTAGTTACTTTAGTTTCTGCAGTAGAAACTTGGTATACTGCTTCATTCCCACAGAAAAGAATCTGCTAAAAGAAGGTTGCAAAAACTTGTAAAAACCACTTCAGCGCCAGAGTGACACCGTTTCATCATTTCTTATGTATATAGGCATTTTTAGGGCACCAATAAAAGTTCTCGCTAATTGCCATGGAAGTGCCTTTGTCGCACCAAAAAAGTTTCATAAGTCTGATAAAAATTAGAGGAAGATAGATTGTATGTAAACAAGAATCCTGAGTTCAGAAATACGAGTTAGAAATAAATATTGGGGTCCACATATTTGTGCAGGCACTCACCACTCAAAAGTCATGACTGGAAATGTGCAAGGTTTAACCACTATATTATCAGTCCACGGACATCAGAAGATATAGTACCATGGTAATTACACACTTGACATGCAATTGCGGTTTCAGAGTATCCGATGGCATAAGACTCTAGTTAACTTAAATTTTTAGTTTTTTAGTATAACTCAAGAGTTTCAGAACAAACCATCTAGTATGATTACACCATTTTGAAATCCGCATTAAATTTTAAAACAGGTATCAAAGGACACCACAGGCACAGAACCATCACCTGGCTGATACGCCACCCGGAGCGGTTTAGGGCTTTCATGACATCATTAATTAGATTTATATTGCCTGATACCACGAAAGATTTAGCAAACTTCTCCAAAGAAGCAGGAGATATCAGATCAGCATTGTCCTGTCAATTTGATTTGCTTAGTGGGGACACAAAAAACAAACAAAAGAGATTGCAGTAGCAAATGCAAAAGCAGTAAAATTCTATTACCTTAACAACTATATAAGCTTCCTTGAGAAGTTCTGCTGCAACTAAGATGCGCAAGGCCTTCTCATGCAGAGATTTGTGTACTGTTCTTTTACTATATCTCAATATGTTATACACAGAAAATGCTTCAGAAGGAAAACCTGCCTTTCCTAGCTGTACCATTACATGAGAACAAAGATCCTGGAAAAGATACAGTTTTTTTATCAACTACATATTGTTAGAGTATGTGTGTATGAGGCCCATGTATGCTACACCTTATAGCTACCCTTCTAGTGTAGGTTTCGTTCCTCCCCTTCCTCTCCCGTTTCTTCCCGCCGCCGCCGCCGGCAGGCAGCCATGGCCGGCCGGCCGCCTCCTCCCTTCTTCCCCTACTGCTCCTGGGCACCGGGCCGCCTCCTCCCTTCCTCCCCCAGCGCCGCCGCCGCCGCCGCAGCCTCTCCAGGCGCGAGCGCGGGCGCGCACCCAGGCGCGTGCGCGGGAGCCCGACCGCCTGCCGCCCCGAGCGCCGCCGCCTTTCCCTTCCCCGGCGGCGCGACACCAGGCGCGGCTAGCCCCGATGCGGCCCCTGGTGCCTCCTTCGCGGCTCCCAGCGCCGGCGGAGGCCCCGGCGCGGGCCCCTTCGCGACTGGAGCGGGAGCAGCCGCCTTCTTCGCGGGCGCCCCCCCAGCGCGCGACGCCAGCAGCCCCGGCGCGGACCCATGCGCGGCCACGGCCCCCAGCAAGGGTCTCGACGCGGCCACAGCCTTCCCCTCCTCAGGCTGGGCGCAGGTGGCCGGCTTCCCAGCCGCCGAAGCGGGCGGCCCTCCCCTGGCACCTCCTCTGCCTGGAGCGGCCTTCTTCCAGCACCAAGCCGCTGCGGGGCTGGGCATGCACCAGCCCAGCGAAGCTGCTGCTGCTGCCCTCACCATGCGCAGGACAGCGCCTGCCCCAGCCGTGCAGACTGCCACCGTTGCTGGCCCACTTCCTCCTTACTGGCCGCACTCCACCGACCCCCACGCCGCCGCCGCCACCACTGGAGTCTTCATGGCGGGCGCGGGCACGGGAGCAGACGCGGCCGCACCACCTTTCTTCGCCGAAGTGGGCAACCCCAATGTGGGTGCCACACTCTTCCCCGCCCCGCCGACACCGCCGATGCTTGGGGCCAATACGCCGCGCGTCGACTCTTCTCGGTTCTCCTCCCCGGCCGAGCGGGGTGGGGGCGGTGGCGGCCGCCATCGTCGCGGACGGGGGCATGGTGGGGGTCCTGGATTCCACGACATGTGGTTGGGACACCTCTCTCCGTGGCCTTTCCAGTCTCCCGGCGGTGAGCCTTGCCCGCCGGCCAACGCCATGTTCGGGCGCTTTCTCCGAGGTTTCACTCAGCAGCGTCATCGTGTGTTAAACCTTTAGCATTTCTGGTTACAAGTTCTATCTTGTCATGCTTGATGATTTCTCTCATTACTCCTGGACTTTTCCTCTCCGTGCGAAGTCTGAGGCTTTCCCCGCGATGCTCCACTTCTTCGCTTGGGTGTCTACACAGTTCGGCCTCACCATCAAGGCCGTTCAGTGCGACAATGGTCGTGAGTTCGATAACTCCGCCTCCCGTGCCTTCTTTCTCTCTCACGGGGTCCAGCTGCGCATGTCTTGCCCGTATACCTCTTCCCAGAACGGCAAGGCTGAGCGCATGATTCGCACCACCACTGAGACCCTGCGCACCCTTCTGCTTCAGGCATCACTCCCTGCGCGCTTCTGGGCTGAGAGCTTGCACACTGCCACCTATCTCCTCAACCGCCTTCCTTCCGCTGCCTCCCTAGCTCCCACGCCACACCACGCTCTTTTCGGTACCCCCCCTCGGTATGATCACCTTCGCGTCTTCGGTTGTGCGTGTTACCCTAACACCACAGCCACCGCTCCCCACAAGCTGGCACCCCGTTCTACTCTCGTGTCTTCCTCGGTACTCCCCGGATCACAAGGGTACCGCCAGTTTACGACCTCACCTCGTCGGGTCCTCATCTCGCCATGTGGTGTTTGATGAGTCCGTCTTCCCCTTCTCCACCACCACCACCACCACTTCCACCTCCGAGCTTGACCTCTCCTCTTTGTTTTCCACGACGCGGTGGTCGAGCCACCTTGCGGTTGTCTCCCGCAGTACTACCGCACCGTGCCCTTCGCCGGCCGTGCCCCACCACCGGCGGCCGCGTGCTCTCCCGACCTTGCTCCCCGTTCGACCATGGAGGGCCGAGCGGGGTGGGGTCCCGAGCCGCCGCCTCGGGATCCGCCAGCGCCGCCGCGCGCGCCGCCCGGCCCGGTGCACGTGTACCGGCGCGTGGACCGCCGCCTCGAGCTCCGCCTCAAGCGCCGCTCGCGCGCCCGGCCCGGTGCACGTGTACCCGGCGCCGTGGACGGGCCGCGGCGCGCCATCCGCGAGTGGCCCGCTTCTTCGCCGGGGTCACTGCCACCGGAGGTGCCACCCTCTCCGCCGGCGACACCGACGCCGCTCGCCGCCGACTCGAGCCGCCGGTGTACCATCCGCCGCTCTCGCACCGGGACCCTCGTCACACTCTCCCGATGGTGACGAGGCAGCGTCCCCGCCCGCAGCCCTCTCCACCACGCCGTGAGCCGGGATCTCTCCGGCACCCTCTTCGTCCGCGAGGCCTTGGCGGACCCACACAAGCGTCGTGCGATGGAAGAGGAGTACGCGGCCCTCCCTCGCCAACTGGACACGGGATCGGGTGCCACGTCCGCCCGGCTCCAACGTCGTCACGGCAAGTGGATCCGGACCCACAAGCGCCGGCGGATGGTACCCTTGAGCGGTACAAGGCCCGTCGGGTACTCCGGGGTTTCTCTCGGCCGCCCGGTGTTGACTATGATGAGACTTTCGGTCCGGGGTGAAGCCGGCCTATCGTCCGCACGGTGCTCTCGGCGGCTCTCACCCGCTCCCGCCGCGGTGCATCACTGGATGTGAAGAATGCTTTCCCGCATGGTCTTCTCACCGAGACGGTTCTTGCGACGGCCGGGTTTATTGACTCTTCTTCTCCTGAGATGGTCTGCAAGCTCAACAAGTCTCTCTATGGCCTCAAGCAGGCTCCCCGGGCG
The DNA here is from genome assembly GCA_018135685.1 of Themeda triandra. Taxonomy (NCBI): domain Eukaryota; kingdom Viridiplantae; phylum Streptophyta; class Magnoliopsida; order Poales; family Poaceae; genus Themeda; species Themeda triandra. The sequence goes on along the minus strand of JAENPR010000313.1, from coordinate 617,270 downwards.
TGGAACCATCGCTTTGCTGCCTTTCTGCTGACACTGGGGTTTGTGGAGGCCAAGTCAGATACATCGCTGTTTGTCTACCACTATGGAGCTGAGACTGCGTATCTACTGCTCTATGTTGATGACATTGTCCTCACGGCCTCCAGTGAGTCGCTCCTCCGCCGCATCATCACCTCTCTTCAGCAGGGTGTGCTCCACCATTTCCTTGGGGTCACTGTTGAGCCTCACCCTGCTGGGCTCCTTCTTCACCAGCGGCAGTACACTCTGGATATACTTGAGCGGCCGGGATGACGATCGCAAGCCCCGGCTCTACTCCGGTTGACACACGGGCAAGCCGTCGGAGGCGCAGGGTCCCCAAAGACAGTCCCACCGCGTACGAGTCTTGGCCGGTGCGCGGCTGCAAGACCACCTTCACCCGGCCGGACATCACCTATGCCGTTCCAGCCACTGTGCCTTCATATGCATGATCCGAGGAGCCCCACCTCACCGCTCGAAGCGTCTACTTCGCTACCTCCGCGGCACCGTGGACCACGGCCCGCTCCTTCACCGGCGGTCCTCCTCCACCGAGATGGTCGTCTACACCGACGCCGGACCGGGTGGGCTGTCCGGACACTCGGCGCTCCACCTCCGGCTCGCCGTCTTCCCCGGGCGGCAACTCCGGTGTCCCGGTCGTCTAAGCGCCCGCGGAGTGGCCTCCGCTCCGGTGCCGAGGCGGAGTACCGCGTCGTTGCCAACGGCGTGGCTGAGGCTTCCCGGCTCCGCAGCTCCCGGCCGAGCTCCATAGCCCCCTTCGCCGGGCCACGCTCGTCCTCTTGCGACAACGTCGGTGCGGTCTACCTCTCCACCAACCCCGTGCAGCACCGAGGGACGAAGCATGTGGAGATCGACCTACACTTCGTCCGTGATCGGGTTGCCATCGGCGAGGCGCGGGTTCTCCACGTGCCGACCACCTCCCCGACATCTTCACCAAGGGCCTCCGTCGTCGACCTTCACCGACTTCGCTCCGGCCTCAACATCACCGGTGGCTAGTTGTGGTCAGGGGGCTCGTGTGTGTGCTCTTTCTTTTCATGGTATCCGGTCACGGAACTCCGCCGCTGCGTCGGTAGTTCGGGATCATGGGGGATGTTAGAGTATGTGTGTATGAGGCCCATGTGGCTAGGCCTATGAGGCCCATGTATGCTACACCTTATAGCTACCCTTCTAGGGTTAGCCAAATCAATAGTGAACCCATTTCCAACACATATAGGTTTTCTGCAATAAAAGATCGAGTTGGAGTTTATAGGAAGTTGTGTAATCATCACTCACTCTTCTAAAAGGATGTCATAACTCAAAACAAGAGGCATACTCATTTTGATTCAATGGTTCAGTCAGCAATGGTAAATGGTCAAACATATGATAACGCGAAACTATTCGACCAAGTTCAAGCAATATGTATGATGACAACAAAATTAATCAATCAAACTACAAAAAATCCAATCCATCAAACCTATCATCTTGGTGACAACAAAATTAATCCAAACTACAAAAACCATATAATCTTCCCAATAAAATAAAATAGGAACTATAACCCCATGTGGAATACACAATATGAGCAAGTTATGATTCTAATCAAGCATGGACAGAGTAACAAAGATGTGATATCTGAGGTTTGATCCATGATAGAACTCACAAATTATTTGCGAAAACCAAATACCTCATTTAATTGATGACCCTTTGTATGCATATCTTCAACCGTTTTGTACGCTAGGTGATAAACCTTTGAATTGCAGAAGTACCTTATCAAGGTATTAAATGTAATATTATCAGGTGATATATTCAGTTCATCCATTTTCTTTAGCATCCTCATTACACTCTCCATATCATTTGTGCTGCAGTAAGTGCGCAGTGATGTATTAAGCATAACCAGATCATATGATGCATTCTCAGACTCAAATTCTTTTGCAAGCTGTTTTGATTCTTCGTGATGACCATCTCTGTGTAATGCTGAAATCATGATACTAAATGCATAACCATCTGCAGAAACAAGAAGATAAGGGCCACAGAAAATGTCAACAAGACAAATAATTTATAGTAGGATAGTAATACATAGCAATAAGGCATTTACATGTGAGTGCATGGGAAAGCCCTAGATAATTATTACTTCCTCTGATTTTTTTTTTTTTTTTTTTTGGCAAACACGCAGGAGAGCTGTGTATCATTATATTAAGAAGAAAAAAAGGGGCAAGAACCCTTACAACACACACCTGAGCACACTTGGTTTCAAATGTAAATCGGTTAGGGCAGCGACAGTCACCAATGTGAAACTCTGACTTGCTCTGACTTTTTTTTTGTTGAAATATACCATTCTAAATAGTAAAAATAATGTATTCTGAAAGTATTTTATCTGATGAATAGGGTTACATACAACCATGTGTTGTGAATCTATGTAACTTCCCATATATCGATTGTCCAAGTTAAATAAGTTTCACTAGATTTAAAAAAATCTTAAAACTACATTTTGGAATCAAAGGAAGTATTACAACAGTACAACACACTACACATAAGTTTCACTGGATAAACAGAAGCATGAGATTAACACACAAATGTAGTATGATTTCTGAGATAAAACAGATAAAAATCAATGCGCTTATTTGAATCTAGTACAATAATTATAGCCTAAAATATTATATTATGAAAAAACATATCAATACATTTGCAACTAAAAACTAGAAAAAGAGAGTTTAATCTGTTATCAAGCATTCCTGCTATATTCCATACCAGATTTGATGCCTTTTTCTTTCATTTCATTAAATAGAATATTTGCTTCCTGTATCTTCCCACCTTTGACAAAGCCATCAATCAATATGCAGTATGGCATCTGGATACAGTACAAGGATTAAGGAATCATGATAGCATGTAAAGCCGGTTAATTTCAAGGGACCATGCAAGTATGCACATTAAATACTTCTGTGTATGAGACCACATGTTTTACCTCATCCTGTGCAAAGCCCAAGGCTTCCAGTTCAGTTAGCAGTTCCTTAGCTTTCTCAAAGAGACCGGCCTTAGAATACACCTTTAACAAAGTGTTCAATATAACCTGCAAGTGTAATGTAATTTTCAAGGTACTCCCTCACTTCAAAAATACAAGAAGTATTTGTTTTGAAGAAAATAAAATCAAACTCTGCATGTTTTGGCCAATAATTAATCAAATCCTAAGTATGTTTAGAGTATATATGCTATACAATTAGATCCATATTTGGAAGTCATTTTTTGCACTAAATTGGTTTCGCAGCAATAAACAATATATTTTGTGAGAAACCACTGATCAAAGTCTGACAGAAACTAAAATAAGACAATCTTTTCCCAAACGAGCTGCATATTATTGCATTAATAGAAGAAAGAAGTCGTACAAGAAAGACCCCACAACCTAGGCATGGTAAACACTAAACACCTTGAGTACAGGTATAGCCACATAGAACTCAAGAAAGAAACAAAAGATAATTGCAAAATGAAGAGGCTATTATATAAACACTTAGGAGCACCGAGCATCAGTTCTTTCAATGCCACTACAATCCGGGCTAATGGGGCTATAGATGTGTGTCTAGATTATACAAACATTCAGGAGCACCGAGCACCAGTTCTCCATGACACTTTAATGCGGGCTGATCCAAGTCTCATTCAACAAATTATGTATCATGTAGAAAATTATGATTGCAGCTAGATGGGATTTGCGGACACTTCTCCTACTTAATGTAAGAATATCCTTTGGCATATTATAAAGGAATATAAATTCAAGCGAATTAATAAAAGGACCAACAAACAAGAACAAGTGACCTTATTTGGTGTTAATCCAGAGGACCTCAGATCTTTCATCAACAGCTCAGCTTTTCGATAATCAGAATTTTCTGAATATGCATTCAGCAGGGAGCTGTAATGGAACAGATTAGGACTATGGCCTTCATCTTTCATTTCCTGAAAGTATACTTCAGCCTCCTCACAGTAGTTATGAGATGCACATATTGCCAGAAGAGTGCCATATATCACAATATCCATCTGAAGCCCACGGGATTTCATATCACTGATCAATCCCATTGCCTTGGTGTAGCCCTGCTTCAACTTCATGCACCCTGACAGCAGCTGGATGACACAAGAGAGCTATTTCAAAATCATGTGCTCCTAGCCGAACAAACATGATTCACGCCACAATGCTAACAGACAAACAAAGCGAAAGGGTCAGAGTCCCATACGGTGCTGTAGGTGAACGGATCAGGCGATAGACCTTCGCGTATCATCTCGTCATAGAGCTTGAAGCTGCTGTCCAGCCTCCCATTCTTCACCAAGCACCCGAGGACCGAATTACAGACGGAGACGTGGACCCTCATCGTCCGGTCTCGGATGGCGCCGTACACTTGGAGCGCCCTCGCAGGGTCACGGCTCAGTCCAAGGTACTTGAAGTAGCTGCTGTAAGATGCGGCGTTGGTCATCTCGCGCTCCTGCATCCACTCGAAGACCTGCAACACGCTAAGTTCAGTAGCTTGCCGTCTGCCTGCCTGTCTGTCTGTCTGTGTATCAGTAACTCTCCTAGCTAGTCCCACAGCACCAATTCACCGGAGAATGGGAAGGCCTCAGAGAGGCAGACACTACCTTAGAGAGGTCATCCCAACGCCTAGTGTCCCCGCAGTGGCGCAGAATTATGTTGCAGTCTTGCGTCTGCAGTACCTCCTCACACCTGCACACGGAGGGCGTGATTTGCAGGGTTCGGCTTCAGTTGAAATCGATGAGCACTGAACACTGAACTACAGACCACATCCTAACATCCCTCATCTCTGCCAATGGAAACAGCGCGGCAGAGCCAGCAGCGAACTGTGCTAGGGAGCAGTACCTGTTGAGGGCGGCGATGTGGTCCGGGGCCCCCTTGACCTCGGCGACGGCGCTACGCCTGGGGGACGGCCGCGGCGGCGGTTTGGGCGCCTCCGGCGCTTCTTCCAGCGCCTGCGTGGCCGCGCGGACGAAGGGGGCCGTCCGCCGGGGGCATGTCGGCGCCAGCAGCGGCGGCAGAGGCAGCGGCAGGAAGCGGGAGGCGGCGAGCATCGGCAAGGGCAAGGGCGAGGCTTCCATCGCGGCGACGCGGGATGCTATCTGTTTGTGTTCCCGATACAGAGTGGAAGGCCTCTCTCACTTGGCTGTTGTGACCGTGAGCGGTGGCAACTTTTTTTTTTTTTTTTTTTTTTTTTTTTTTTTTTTGCAACAATGGCCACTGCCTCTGCTCAAAAAGAAGAAGAAGAAATGCTACTGCCGATTGAGTAAGAACTGAGAAGCGAGAACAAATTACAGAGATACTAGTAGATAGTAACCGGGCTCACAGATGAGACTTTTCGTCGATTCTGTCGCGAGGCGAGCGAGCTAAAATTAACATTTATTACCTTGTTCACGCTCCTTCGTTGTTCGCCTTCATCAACTGCCTCATAATTCGAACAAAAACAACGAAATCATCAATTTACTCGGCGCAACCTGTAAACATGACGGTGATAGCCCTCATTGTCTAAAAAAATAAGGATGGGACCATCCCGTACAATCTCGTCTCCAAACTAAACATGTCCTCACTGAAATACAAAGCCATCTTCCCTCACAAAACGGAAAAAAAAAATCCCAAAAATTGAAATGAAAATAAAACCCTCCCTGCTGTGTTAGCCCCTCTAAAATCATCAATTTTTAATACAAACAAGAACATCAGTAGAAGCAGGGGAATGTTTCAAACAGCTCGTTGACAACACAGCTTGTACATACACTTGCCACTGATCAAAACATGATGCACAAGTAGTCACTAGGGTTAAAAATTCATGTAACAAGGTACCTCTACAACTCTGCCACTGAAAATATGAGAAATGGCCAGAGCCTGTTCCACCTATAGCTACATAAAAGCAAGGGAAACTACGTGTCACCATGCATCTTGTAAACCTAAGAGGCTGCCTGCGTAGATACCAACTGCCCCAAGACGAAGAGGTCTCGACATCACCCACACCCTCAAAACTACAGGGCCTTGAAGTTATACATGTAACTTCTCAATGTGCTGATATCTTGCATTGACTCCAGCAGCACATGGTCCACATAAAGGCTCAACGCACCAGCCCTGCATAGTAGCACATATATACAAGAAAATAGTATGTTAACTATTATTCATGAGTTGTCGCTGAAAGAATATTTAAGAGAAATTCAAGTCCATACATCAAAGGGCCGAGTGGGAGCCATGCAACATCCCATCGAATGCTTGGCAACCTACAACACCAACAGTCAGAAGAAGACAATACCTAGAATTTCTTGCTGTGTGTTAATGTAGCTGCAACAGCTAAATAGTACTGTCATGATAGAAATTGATTGAGATGCTAACATTTTAGCAAAGCATTTGATTGACGCAGGAAGGACAAAATAGATGAATAGTTGACTGAGATGATATACCTTAATATGTAGTATGTCCAAAAGATGGCTACCAAGATGCCAATATAGCATGAATACCACATCCACTTCTTTGATGGGCCTGAAGTCTGTAGTAATCCTTTAACAGCAAATAGGCATGCTAGAGTAGCTATCCAATCTGCAATTTAACATATATGTATCTTCATATCAAAGTGTTGGAAAACTATTTTGAGTTGGTAATATATATGCCTTTGTGCTTATCAGGCTATGAGCACTGTGTTCTCCATTTTATATGGGGATCCTAGGACAAAATGGGAATCCAAATGGAATAAATTACTAACAACCAAGTACTGGTAAGGCACCAGTATCATTTTTCCCTAGCCTCTTATTTATCAGACTCCTAAGTTACAACTATCTACTGGTAGCAATTAACATACTAATAAAATCATAACCATCAGCCTTTTGATGCAAATGATCAGGGATTCAGGGAAGCCCTGGCAGAACTAAGGTAAGAAATATAAGCATTGTGAATAATATGGTGCATGCAGACAAGCATCAATATTGTACAGTATAATAAATATGTGTGGTCTATAAATCATAAATACATCTTCTGATAACACGGAGGAGCTCACAATTGGTTTAGGTGGCAAATCAAATTGTAAGTAAGCACCCTATTCAACTTTGACAAAATAACAACGTGATCCAAAATATTTCAGTTAGAAGCATCGACGCATTGTTTGTTTAGAACTTGGCAAGCTAAAACTAAATAGTTGAAGGAGATAACAAACCTGCAATGATGACCATTGGTGCAGGCAAATCTTCCATGAAGTAAGCATGGTACCTCTGTTAATTAGAGAAGCACAGTTTAAGGCAAATAGATAACTACACCACCAATGAGCAAAACTTGATTCTTCCAACAATAGTGATTCTTCGTAGCGCCAAGCATACATCAGTGGTTATTTATTTGTTGCAAGCATTTCAGTTATCAGGAAGCAAGAAAGCATAAGAAGTATACAAAACAAATTAATGTGATTTTGATATTTATGATCCTAATCCAACATAAAAGGAACTCGCTGTGCAGTTCCTAAATTATCTTGGGGCCCCAAATGATGGCAGGTGTACATCAACAATTGGGCATAAACGACCACTAAACATCATAAACGGAACAAAATAGTTGATAGGAACAAGCAAACCAACCAGCTCCCAGGGAGACCAAGCATGGTGGAAACTGGAGTAGACGAGGAAGGCCGCGTAACCTAGGAGGAACCCCGCGAAGACGCGCTGCGCAAAACAGCAGGTGATGTGACAGTGAGCACGAGATCGTCAAATCTAGACACAAACCAGAGCCCTGCGCCCACGGAAGAGGAATCGGGAATCTGAAACGCACCCTCCAACGGCGGCTCTGCTGCAATTGCTTCGCCTCCAGCGACCGGACCAGCTCCTCTTGCTCTGCAAAACGCATCGCCGCAGCAGCAATTACTCGATTTCGTGCGTCTAAAACCCCAAGGGCGGGGGAACGACGGGGAGATGAGCGCGTGAAATTGCATCGTACCTTGGGTGTCCATGGGGACGAGGTCGTCGGGGTCATCGTCGCCGCCGTCGTGCCGCCTCCACCACCGCCTGGTCGCCGTCGTCGCCATTCTCGCTTCTGAATTTCTGATCTCAGCAGGTCGGAGGGCTCCGTGCGGAAGCAAAAGAGACCTTTCTTGCGCTCGCTGTTCCGAAACGTGGGGGATTTGGGGTTGCGAAATGGAAATATATAATTTTATTAACTTTTACTCTGCTAATTTTCAGCCGCTAAATTTGTAGCGGAGAGATTTGGAAATTTGTCATGAGCGTCTGAAATCGCCGAGATTCTAAGAGATTTGCCCAAATTTTAGTTGAAAATTCTACTCCCTCCATCAAAAAATAACAAACTATGGTTTTTTTTAGATTACACAGACGTCGTCAAACTTGCTTAAGTTTGATCACTTTTATAGTGTATTGTTAACATTTATGTCTTCATTCAGCTAGATCTACTATGAAATTATGTTAGTTTTTTAAAAAATACTATGGAGTATGTTACACAATCAATTTAATAATACTTATTGTATAATCATATATCTTATTGTTTATTATATAGCTTTCATCAAACCTCAAACAGTTTTGACTAATCAAAAAATAAGAATTACATTTTTTCTAGGGACGGAGGGAGTATATAACATAACCATGTTTAATAAAAATAAACACAAAAAAAACTATGTTTCGATTGGGTAAATAGAAGTTTTTTTTTTTTTGATCATGGGTAAACAGAAGTTGAATCTCAAATATTGTTACACAAATTCTCTACAGTTGCTTCATATACAAATTACTAACTAGACCGCTAGACCTATTTCTTTTCCAAAATAAGTAAAAAACTAGTTCACGCAAGAATTTCGAAGTGTCATAAAGCACTACATAGATCACTTTAGTTGGAAAGCTCGAAACCTCAGATCATTTGCCTGTTTTGTATTATTTGGACATTCCTTTGTTCCAAAGAGGCCTTCAGGTGTTCCAACCGCAGCTCGAGCAAACCTTAGCTTTGAGCATTGCTATGCTTCGTTCTGTTTCCTGTGACTACGTAAAGCATACTCAGGATGGATAAGGGCTAGCAACTTAAAATGCATTTTTAACCCAGCAAGCCCAGAGGCCAACACTAAACCTGACGACGATGCTACAGTGTTTTTTGAGATTGACATGCTATAGTGCTGATAAATGCAAAGCCGCACTATTCTTTCTTCCTCATCAATATATAATGTGGTGAAAAAATATACATTATACACCAAAACTGATAATGACGATTTCCATTGACCATTGAATTCAGGTCCAACACTGGTCTCACTGAACGCAACAAATTCTCTATCGCTGCAAGATCACAAGGATGATGTTTAGGGAAAAAATTGCTACACTGCAGTGGTAGTTCATTAGTTAATACCCATGCTCTTGCAATTATGTGCCATTCCTTTGGGCCTCACAACTCATGACGCGGCATAACCTTTGAAATACTTCAACTTTGTGGTTCTCCTTCGTCTATCTCTCCCTCCTCAAACAGATCGTCATAAGTAACAGGAGCACGAATTCTGTCTACCAGTGGTTTGCGGTGAGCTTTGTTGTCTGATGCGGGTGGCGGCTCCACATCATCCAACTGCTCAGGATCATCCAACATTTCCTTTTGCTCTTGCGCTTCAATTTCACCATCGATTAATGCACTGCCCTGTGAACTTGCATCTTCATTTCTGCTAATCTGTGGTCGTTTTGTATACCTAAACTGCTTCTGCAAGAAGGAAATAGGTATACAAGTTAATTCCATACAGATGCCAAAAAAGACCAGTGAATTAATAAAAGGCTTTTATTTACTGACAGATGTCAAAAGAAAAATATCAATGCTAGCTATTACAATGCTCAAACTAGTGTCTTGGGTGGAAAAAAATACGAAAGGAAAAGAACAGTAATTTAGTCTCAGTTCTCACAGGTTGAAGTAGTATTCACATCGAACATCTACAAATTGGTGGTGGTGGTGGTGGTTTGGGAGTTTCTATGTTTTGAAAAAGGTAGAAAAAAAGTGGAGGAAAATGACAATTTACTCGATATGAAGACAAGTTAGTACATTTATCTCCTGTATATAATTGCTAAAGCATATCTAGGTTATTTCTTTTTCCACTTTTGTGGGTCTTGTCAGGTTTCATCTATACATACACCAGCTTGCTTGGGACTAAATGACTTCGAACCTGTTTTTGTTATTATTTTCATACACATAACTAATCACTTCATAATAATAAAAAAGTGTACCTCAAGTTCCTTCCCCTTTGCCATTATTTCCTTGTAAGCCTTGGGTTCCCGTGACTTTAAGATGTTCCAGAGAATTCCACCACCAGTGCGGAAACGGCTTCCATCAGCAATAGTCTGCCCACCACACTTCTGAATGGCTTCCACCTGGAATCAAATATATTTAGGATAACTACAGTGGAATAAACATACAAGTATCACAAACTACACATCCACAAAACAAACAGCAGTTTTAACACAACAATTGATATACTAACTCCTAAAATTGAATGTTAATGACCTTTGCTTTTACATAATACAGAATGTGATTATATGTATATGTTAACATTAAAGAGTTCATAACATGGTAGCAATGAAATAGAAACTTAACTGCAAATTGATTTGTCACCAAATCAGTATGTAGATGGTAATATTTTTCAGAGATTCTCCTGAAAAAACTCCAAATCTCTCAAGTACACAAAACAAACAAATCCAAGGAACTGCAAAAATAACCGAGGCAGTGATGCCTGTAAGAGCAGTGGGCAACAGATCCCCAATAAAGGATAGGAAGAATACTATACTGATCTACCATTGAAGTGCCAGGCAAAACAAGGTCAACAAAAGCTTAAAATACAAATATTGACTGGCATTTATACAGCTTTAGTAGAGAAAAATAAACCACTTATTAGTTAAACTATTTCTTCTAATAATCTTTCATCAGTAGTGCAGTGTTATTCAACATAAGCATTGCATACCTCTCTAACAAGATCAGAGACAGCAGTGACACCAAGGCAGCCAACAGCATTCCAGACAAGGTATGACTTCTTCTCCTTCAAACGCTTGCAAGTCTCAAGGACAAATCTGCATCAGGGATAAAAGGAGTTTGTGAAATTCAGCAGCCTAACATATAATGGACACAAAAGGAGAACAGACTTTCCTAGGCCAAATCAGTGGTAGTGGAAAGCAGAATTTGAATATCAATACATGATAAAAAAACAATTCAAATAGCTACAAGTTGTTTATCAAACAAAACAGTCTGCCAAGAAGACATCTCAAAAACTAAACTCTACCTCTTCAGATCAAAAAAAGCGCTGCCATACATGTTATTTGATGGAGAAAACTGGGTGGTGAGAGGTTGAGTTTTCTGTTGATATTGATCTTGTTGTATATACATAGCAGCTGCATTTACATATTCCATATTTCCAATCATCCCAAACAACATTTGAAAATTGATTCTTAGAAAAGGATTCCATGTACATCCAAACAAAAAAATTTAATTGAGTAAATTTATGAGTAATTAACAAATTCTTTTCTTATTGAATCTAATCTAATACCTATAATCTAATTCCCAAGAATGGGTTTCGGTTCTAGGGATGCAAACATGCCCTAACAGTTTTTTAGTTTGAAATGTCCAAATCCTTTGCTGGGCTTGAACAAATTCTTCCAGTGCAATATTTGTCTCGATAGCCATAAACAAAAAATACTATCCAATCAAAGTTTGCATCCTCAATTCGTACATAGCCAAAAACACAAAACCCTAATCGAGTAGTGCAAGGGGTTTTACCGATTAATGTCAGCGATGGCGCAAGGGGTTTTACCGATTAATGTCAGCGATGGCGCAAGGGGTTTTACCGATTAATGTCAGCGATGGTGGTGGGCGCCCCATCCTGCCTCCCTTTGTTCTTCCTCCCTTTGTTCCTCTTCTTTTTCCTCTTCTTCTTCCCTCCGTCCCGTCCTTCGCCGCCTGCCCGCCGCCACCGGCGGCTCCTCCGGAGGCCTCGGCTGCTAGGGCATCCTCCCTGTCCGAGTCCGCGTCGGCCATCTCGACGTCGTCGCCGTCGTAGTTTAGGGTTTCCTCGCCTACAGCGGCGTCGCCCGGGGCGCACTCGCCTTCCCCCATCCCGAGCCCCAACCCTGGATGCGATCGAGCCTCTCGCCCTCGCCTCTTCCGCGGCCCGCAGGACGCGAGGAAGGAATCGAAATCTGCGCAAGAGGCGGCAAGCAGAGAGAGACCCGGAAGCCGGCTCACATTCGCAGGTCTCTGGCGAGGGAGGGGCTCCGGCGAGGGAGGATGAGGGGGTCGGTGCGAGGCGGCGGGCCGGCGGCGGCCGGAGGGTGGCTCGAGGACGAGGAGCGGCGCGAGTGAGGCGGTCGGGGCCGATGCGGGGGCGTTGCGGAAAAGCTCCCTCGTCGCACGGGCTTTTGGCTTCTTCTAGGAGGAAGATAAGAGAAGCCCAGAAACTAAAGGGGCCGCAAGAAGCTTTCCTTTGGCCCACTAAGCAGGCGCTAGGTCGGCTAGGAGCCAGGAGGGAGGGAGAGTGATTGACATTGGGACCCAGGGCCAGCGTGGAAGGTAACGTTTGAACTTTGATTGAGAATATATATATATGGCTATTCCTTGCTATAATATAATCATGAGCTTTCAGTGCTTATTTCTTTCTATATGCTTGGATCTTCGTGTGTCCATTTTTTCAATACTCTTGCATAGCCATGTCTCCTTATAACAATATATAGGGAGAGATTTGATAACGCGAGTGTAAACATGTGGTGGTTATGACTGGTATGTTTTTGTGTATTTATGGTGCAGAAGTAGCATGTATGAAGGTGGTGTGTGAACTTGGTTACGACAGGATAACACATCTCTGTTAACTAGATCACAAAACTTGACAAAGCTCAAAACGAGAACAAACAACGTACGTAGAAGGCTAGTAATAACATGACTCGTCGACTCTGGCTTTGGTAGGTATTCATCATCATATGAGAGTCATGGTGCCACGATATTTATTTAGTTGAAAACAAATATCTCCAAAGTAATGATTAATTAAAGAAAAAGCAATATCTCTTTTACCATTGCTATATCTCACAACACAACAACTTAGGAAGATCAATGTATAAAAAAAGTAGCCCACAAACATTAAAGTGTATAAGATAAGGAAACCTCTGAGACGTGTCAAGATGGTCAACAGGAGATGTTGGGCTAGGTAAACCTAAAATTTTATGCTTTAATGCATATGAATGTGAAATTTGATATTTTTATTTTATTTTTTTATAAAACGAGTTTGAATTAAATTTTATGATATGCACATCTATAGATGGACTATTGGTGTGCATAGTGTTATTTAAAAAAAAACTCTTAAGGGCTTGTTTGGTTTAAGGGCATTCCTATTCATCAACCCTATACTCCCTCCGTTTAATATAACTAGACGGCCTTTGACTAAATTTGTAGAAAAATATTAATATTTATATCCAAAATAAATTTATTAAAAAACTAGACTCTTCATCAATGCTATACAAATTAGTGAACTATTCCAAATATTTATATATTTTAATATATAATTGCCGTAGTTTGAAAATCTTGGTTTTGTAAAGGGTTTTATTATTACAGGGAGTAAAATGTGGTTTCCAATGAATATTTTAGACATACAACCTAGTAACCAAACAACTATATGATTTTGCAAAGAGTTTAGGGTTTTAGGGTTTAGGGTTACCTAAAGATGTGGTTTTTGACCAGTGATGTGACCCCCGGAGTTTCTGCTAATTATGGGAGATTATCCAATATAGAGAGGTTGATCAACCCCGCACTCGATGTTGTGGCAACCTTTTTTTTTCTTTGCGAAAAATGATGAAATAACAATGTCTCGCTGGTAAGACACACCAGGAGACAACTTTATTCTGATAAATAGAGTGAGACGCTTACAGTTGGAATGAAATTACTAATGAAACACATTGAAAGAACTAGAATTGAACTTTATATCAAAACCTAAGTAAGCGCCCATCTAAAATTATTGAGTAACGGGGGGATCTAGAGGGTTCGTGCCATCGGTTATTCACGCTTTTGAAACGTACTTTCAATTCGTTGCAATCCTTAACAGAAGAAATTGAGTCGCAACCAAGTTGGTTTGTTTTGAAGCAGTTCGTTCTTGTTCTAGTTTGCATCAAATATTACGTGGCACGCACCATCATATGTTCCCCTAATTTAAGTGAAAGTACAGGCACAAGCACGATATTGGGGCTAGATGGTTGTTCAGGCAGATTATTTACCAAGTTGGCTTAGCATTTGTATAATCGTATTTGATTTCAGTACCTGCCGGCTTCAGCAAAAGTTTGCATGATCAGACTGGAGAAATATCTACGATAAACGCTTCAGGAAAATGGAATAAAGCTATCAGAAATAAGATAACACAAGATACCAACTCAGATGATAGCATTGGCAAACCAGTTACAGCGTCCACAAGTACAGAGTTATGTGCTCAAAAGTTAAGCTAAAAGTCTACCAGCTGGGATTATCTATTTATCTTATTAACGGGAAGCGAGGTTCAAATTTGCCTTCAGGCAACGCAGTACCCAGCTTCTGCTTCTCAAGATGCATACCCAGCTATTAGGGAAAAAAAAAAAAAACAGAAATGAGAAAAAGAAGGCAAGCTATTATCATCAGCCGAGAAATTCAGCTTGAATACATTGTTACAGCAGATATGCCTCACCTTGTATGATGCCTACTCGACATGCGAGAAACCTCCTCCAGTCTCAGATTTTGTTCTGCACGGGAGAGAGAAATGGGATCACACCTGGCCTCAGTTGCCAGCATGACAAGCTAAAGTGTTATCACTTGTTAACAATGAGCGAAGCAAATCACTTTCATTAAAATACCCTTATCGCTAGCACTCAGCAGTTAGATGGGTCAAAGATTTATTCCCTTTGTAAACTCCCAGTAAAATGTTACCCGCTCCATTCCAAATTATAGTTCACTTTTTTTTGGAAACCAAATTATAGTTCTTTAGATTTGTCCCAAGTTAAACATCTCCAACTTGGCAAATACTTTAAAAAATATCAACTTCTTAAAGTTCAAATAAATGCACATGGAGAGTTTAAAGAAACAAATTTGATGTTACAGATGTTGGTGTATTTTTCTATAAACTCAATAAGTTAAAGATATTTGATTTAGGACAAAAACCAAAGTGAACTACAATTTGGAACAGAGGAAGTAGCATAATCAAAAGATGCAGATTGATTTAACAATATGAAAATTAGGATTAGAAAGGAACCAGTAGCTCCACCTACCACCTAGAGGCGTGCTTCAAGAAGGATAAGATCTTAAGCCTGCTGGAAGACTGGAACGATTCTAAAGGACCTAAGAACCTTCTGTTCCTATTCTGAGGCACCTTAGCAAAATCACTAACTTGAAAAATTCCTAAAGCTAAAGGGATATCGACTCTGGAGAAACTATCTAGGTCATACAACATTATATGGCATCAAATTTCCCTAGTGCAACTGTACAATAATCAGCACTAGTAGACTTGATGTGAAGTAGCTCAAATACTATAACAAAGCTTACTTGTGATCTGAAGGATTGGGCATGACTTCATATACAATTGTTGCAACTACATCCCTTTTGTTCTGGGACAAGCAGTACAAAGCAATCAAGAATCAAGGATCAGTATGGAATTCCACTATGTTTTTTTTCTTTATTATACATAAATAGCGAAACAAAACTTAAGTACCTGAGTGGCTTCACCACGTAGTCCAATGTAATAAATCTTAGTTGTATCACCACCAAAGTTGTCAGAGAAATGCAGAGTTAGGTTAGCCACACCTTGGAACCTTGAATATCTGAGTAACAGGGGAGAAAGGTATGAAGAGTAAATGAGAAATTATCCCGTGTACAAACTACAAAGATAACTTAAGATCATACTGCTCCCTCCATCTTTTTTACATGTTACATTAGCTTTGTCCTAAGTCAAACATTACTAACTTTGATCATCTATTTCAAAATTTCTTATAGTTTCACAATATATAAATTAAATATTATGGAAGTATTCTCATAATGAATATGAAGACATAAAACTTATGCCATGAATCTACTTTTTTAAATCGATGGTCAAAATAAAAATGTTTGACTTAGAACAAAGCTAATACAACATGTAATAAAAAAAAAGGAGGGAGTAGTTACAAGCCATTCAGTAAACAGAAAAAACAAAAGTGGCCAGAGTAGTCCAGTACCTACATGCAAAATGTCTATTAATTTGCACATGACCAGGGCAAAAATCTAATGAATTTGAGTCTATCTCAAGCTTTATGAGTGTTTATAAAATGGAACATATGTTCAGGAAGACATTGAAGCTCTAAGAACGTGATTTAACAGAAAATATTTATCTGTTACCAAAACCAAAGGGCACTGGATGAAAAATTACAGAAACAGAACATACCGTGTTTGGTACTCAAGAGCTCCTTGCAGGTTCTCTGCTAATTCCCATTCCTAGGAGAAATGTACATCATTGAAGTGGAGTTTCCACGTATGGCACGGATAGAAACAAAATTTGAATACATACCTGCACAGGCTGCATGTTTTGAGCATCGGAAAAGTCAATGCCTTCTCTATTGATAAACCTGGATCATGTCAAGGTAATCTTCATAAATATCATGCCATGAGAAAGAGGACAAGGAAAAGAAAAGCTATATCTCTAAACTAACGCTCTCATTCTAGACGGGCTTGTTCCATCAGCACCACCAACAACAGAAATGCTCTTGATCTTAACATCAGATGTGAACCTGTGACAAACAGGAAAACATGATTACACGTGTTAACATTTTTTGGATGCGAATTGCAGACAAAAAAGGGGAAGGTATTTCTTAGCTCTGAAAATCAAATAAAGATATATTCCACCAAAAGTGAATCAACATACAGAAATTTATGCATGTCATGAATTCAACGCAATTATACATACAGACTCAAAAAGTAACTTCTGCAAGGGCCCTGAAGCTTTAAGGGGGCTCGGGCATGCTAAAAAAAAATTTTTCGTTTCCTTAAGAGTTAGGATATTTCACAAAATTCATGGAAGGATGTGCAAAAAGGACATAATTGGTCTTGAAAGTACAGATTGACATGTGTTCTGCAGACATCATTTCAAAAATTATTACTGTATGTGGGTATCAAACCTCTGAAAGAAATACTACTAGTATTAATGCTGAGTACCAAATCACCAAAAGATTAAAATAAGGGAGAAAGGAGAATAAATATTGATAAGTACAACATGTTCGAGCAATGCCCTGGAGTGAACTGTTGTCAGTTGAGAACAATCAAAATACAAAAGAGCAAAAGGCCGACAAACTATTCGATATAATAAATATACTTGTCCCTGAAACACCACATAGTTCATAAACTGAATACTACCTCAGCCAATCTTTTGTTTGAGGAAATTATTAAAAAAAACACTTCACATTGCTATACTTCAACTGGAAGTCATGAAGCAACTTAGAACTACTCCTTCAAAATAAAATAAAAGAAAAGAAGTAAAATTTGGGTGACACGTGTCTATACATCAAACGAGCAAGTGACTTCAGCTACTTACGGGATGAAAATAAGTAGCTCAGGGTCACCCTCATTACTCTCCAGAAAACCCTGGTGCAGCAAGAATGCTCATGAGAATGTGGATTTTACCAATGATGAGGAACTTAAGGAACAGATCTGAGCTAAAAAAGTCACTAATTATATAAATAAAAAAAGGAAACTTGCTTGTATAACACTTCCGAACCGTTTTGAAAACATACCACTCTCCAAGCCTACTCTACTATTTAGCATTGTTTATTTACTTGGTTTTCCTTTGTGATACCACTCCTTCCATTCCTCCTTCCTCTCCAGCTTAGTCCACCACTCCCACAGCAGTTAAACCCAAACCCCAAGTTCCCACCTTCACTTCATACCATCCTGTCCATCCCAACATGCTAGAGCATTAAGCAATCATGAAGGAGTCTCCAACGGAATCAATTGTAGCTTGATTTGCTCCGCAGCCACTCAATTCATGCAAGGCCCCAACTGATTTGCTCTGCATATTACAGATCTAGTATGTGGTCTCTTTGGCAAGCACAGTGCAGCCTCATCAAGGGATAGCACAGGTGGCCACCCTGGCACTGTGTAAAGTTTGACCAGCTCCTGCACATCCATGGCTGCCATGGCAGGTCAGGCCCCACCATCCATGAGTAGGGCAGCTAGCATAGCGGGTAGGAAGGCGCGGAGGTGGTATGAAACACGAGACAAGATAAGGAGAATGAGCCTCTATAGTGAGGCATGGCAGTACTGGCAGCAAAGGGCAACGCTGGGAGCCCTGGCTGGTCGTGTTGCTGTGGTGACAAAAATTCAGAAGAGAGAGAAGTTAATGGTTGTGCAGCATCTTGAGCATATCTATGTCATCCATGGAGCATCTTGTTATATGCAAAACGATAACCAATCTTGAGCAGATCTATCCATCCATGCACAATCAGATGCTGCAATGCTACATGGAACAAAACAGAGACACTAACCAGTGCTAAATAGTAAACCCAAGCTCATGCTGTGGTATATTTGCAAAACAATCTTGAGAGGGTGCTATACAAGCAATTTCCCCCAAAAAGTGCAGAACACATCATCAATGTCTACATCATAATGCTTTACACACATTTTACCCCCTTAAAAAGGGGTAATCTTCGTATACTAATAGAATCATGAACAGTTACCCAGCCATGACTGTATTTACAATTCAAAAGATTGTAGTATTTTACAGATCACAATAATTCTTAAACATGATTTCACAGATGACATTCTCCTCCACTTTGACAAAAGATGCATTCTCGACAAAGGAAGAAAAGACCATTACAAATTTATCACTCCTAAGTCCTAATGTAATAAAAAAAAAAAAGGACAATTATTCTTAGTGGCTACTGGACTAGATGTACACATTCTGCATCTCCTAACTGAGCCGGTGAACCCTAGCTTCTTACTAAAAAAAAACATTAGTAGGCACTGGTGCATACCCCCGAGGTGTCAAGGCGCTGCTCCCAGGGCTTGAAGACGGACTTGACGCTCCCGGGCACAGATTCGTTCAGAGCCACCACCTGCGCGCACGAGAAGGGGTCAGTCGTGATCAGCCGCCGCCGCCCTAAATCCCTCGTTCGCCGCCTATTGTACTGCACGCCGTCGCATCAATCCGATGCGCCGCGCCCGCGGTGCCAGCGGAATCTTACGAAGCCGTCGAAAACAAAGGAGGAAGGAGGGGGCAGCGGAGCGGATCAATCTACAGGACCTTGGGGACGTCGATGTGGTTGTAGAGCGACCAGTCGGCGGCGCAGTTGTGGTCCTCGCAGCTGTGGTCGTGCAGGCAGGCGGCCATGGCTCCTCCTCCTACTCCCCCGACCGAATGCGGCGGCCAGCAGCCGATTTGCTCTCGTCTCGTCGGCTTCCGGAGTCTGGACTCCTTGCGATTCTCCCTCCTAGCGGGCGACTGGGCGGGGCGCGTATATAGGTGGGGGTGATTGCTTCCGCTGCGCTTTTAGCCTCGCGGGGGCTGAAGAGAAGTCTAGAGGGATTCTTTTCTCCGTCGTGCTCCGTCGGGGACGCCGGTGTGGTTTGGTCGGCGCGGCTCGTGGTCGACAGGGCCTGCTCCTGTACCTTTATCCGAAACGTGAGGGCTCGTGCTGTTCCCACGTGTCAGTTTTTCCAAAGGGACACAAATCAGGCGCTGGATTTTGCAGCCATTTTACTGTATCCTTGGATGATTGCACGTTTCTGGATCGGCTCAAATAATGCACACGAACAGTAACAGTAACAGTACAGCCGGAGTACTACACGTGTTAAGAAAATCATCGGGAGCTGTCAGATTCAACTGCCTCAAGCAATATCTAAAAAAAAACAATCAGAACTGTCAGACAAACAATGGGATTTCAGCTGATCCAATCAAGCCAAAATAAGTCACAGGCAAGCTAAAATACATTCTGGCAAAATCAAGACGCCAGTATGAAAACGAACAGAGAAAGAAATAAATATTTCCACTCATTCGGACATTCTGGCTCAACTTAAGTAGAGAATATACATTCTGGGACAAAATCTACAATGTTGGGTTTCCAGTTTCCACCATTCTACCACAGTAGCCACTACTTCAGTCCATCCTATGAAATAAAATGGGAGGGTAGCCATTATTATACACCGATGACCAATGCACATGCGCGGCGGTACAACGAATGAGGTTACAGGACTACACGCACACATGCGCCAACGAATCTGTTAGCTACCAATTCTGTCATAGTATAGCCTCTTTTGTTGTTACCAAAATCTCCAAACACCGGGTTTTGTTACCAAATCTCCAAACACCGGGTAGGTGCTCAGGTACAACAAATATCTATTGACAGCTTGTATATCAATCAGTTCCTAACCTGATCCATTTTCAGATCTGACTGGAAGTCCCAAAAAAGGGTCAGTTAATCAGACACTATGATTTTAGCGCACTACGAGAGTATCTCCACAAACTCACTGCCAACACCAGTGCACCAGCCATGCCAGCAAGAATCTGCAAGGAAGTGGTTCTCAGGTTTAGCATATGCTGAAAAGAGAATAGGATGTTGCAAAATAAATGAAAACTTTGATTCGAACCTTAGCATCTCTGCTAACCCCATTAGAGCTCCAGCTAAGCATTGATTTCACTGACGCCCAACAGGATGGCTTTGGCATAAGAATAACCACAGTGTACTGATTTCTACAAGGGAAAGGTATAACTCTTTGCAAGGCCGATTGCATAGTCTGTGGTGTCAAAGCATCCCTAACCTTTATGCGCCCCTCCTCTTGGAACTGCACAAAGGAAAAACAAAGGAGCAACATTTCAAATGTGTTCACCGTAAAGCAAAAAGGCATACTGCCAAGCATGTGTGACAGTCAACAGCATTGCTTGTAATGCAGCTAAAAAGGATCTACTGATCAATGTTTGCTGCCTTAGAGCACTGAACCAGAAAAAAAGAAAATCAGTATTACCGCAAAGGTGGATCCAATATCTCCAGAAAAAAGCCTTGATTGATAGCTCCGCAGAATACGATCCAACCAGAAGTAGTTCTCCTGAAATTTGTAAAAGATGCAAAGAGCTGTAACTAAAGTAATAACCACCTATGTTCATCAGCACTAGTTGGAGCATTAAAGATTCAACTAAACCTGTAATCCATTTTCATGAGCTCTTTGTTCAATTTCGAGGATGGTCAATACATCTTCTTCAGAAGGACCTTCCACCTGTAGGTATGATATCTCCTCCAGAACAAAATCAACCTAAAGAATTCTGAGTTAGTAAACTCAAGCTGCATAAAAAACAATTGGATATACGTATTCCAAAATGTGTAATGACTTGTGGGAAATACCAGCTTAGATGATATGTCTGGATCACATGAGAAATTCACACTTATGTCTCCACGAACATCTCCAGTTCTTGAGGGTTTGTTGCCACCCAAGAAGACAGCTACGTTAACTGAATAGATCTGCATAGCATAAGAATTCATTTAAGGAGCCCAGATTCTAAACTCCAAGTTTCCCAATCTGAATTTACATATAATTGATATTCCTAACCTGCCCATATTTGAAGCGAAGTACTTGCATGATTCTCGTTTCCAGAAGTTTACTAAGAAACCCAACATAGTGAATATCTTCTGTCTACACAAAACAGAAGAATATAATACCTTAAGATGGGAGATACAACACTTCATCATTAACAGTAAAAATGAGACTGTTTCAGTTACTACTCAGTAGTCAGAACTCACCATCATTGTGTTTTTAAGAGCAACAGGAAATGCTAGTTGTACAAAGCATTGTGCTTCAACCATAGGGCTGCGGACAACTTCTCTGGAAAGAAGGTATACACTAAGATTATCAGTAATCAAAATGGCATAATTCAGGGAAAAGAGATTGCTTGCTTAGCTCTGCATGTGCATGTATGACACAAACAAATACAGATAAGTCTTCCAAAGCATATAAATGCAAAACAGAGCACTGGAGTACCTAATGATGGTTTCAGGAAACTTGAATGGCAGCCCTCTTAGATCATCACGACTAAGTGGTTGAGTAGCATCCTGTACCCTAGGTATTCCACCCTACAGAAAGTTGAGTTAATGAGCATTATGAAGTGTTGCTTCATTGTTTCAGACAATAAGAAAAAGGGACAAAACATACCAAGTACTGCAAAACCAGTGGAAGTGAGATAGCTGGGTCTATTTTTCCAACTATTACCACCGTAAAAGCTGATGGATCCTTAAAACAATTGTTGAAATATTCACATGCTCTGATTGGATCCACCTTCTTCAAGTCACTTATTCTAATTGGCTACATAATATAGAATTGAAATAAATTTCTCAGATATGATATGACAAAAGAAAAAAAACTGAGTAAAGTTTTGCCAGTTAAGTACCTTAAAAAAGTATGAATTCCCATAGTTTATTTCACGAACACGATTCGCAAATGCAGTGTATGGATCACGCTCTTGAGCATAGATTGCTTCCTCTGCCATTTGCATCACTATTTTTACTTCTTCCTCCCTTGGCTCCACATTTGTTGTAAATAGTTGATAAACAAGCTGTACCCAGTCAAGTATAAGCATAGTTCCACATTTTGATAAAAACAAGAAACAGGTGTTGTTATCGCTATAGGTAAACTGTGTTTCTTTGTGTTGCATCGAGCATATATCTAAGAATGCTTTAACAGAAGCATACCTGCAAACCTGTCTCAAGATCTGAAGGTGAGCAATCGCCAGAAAATGTTCTCATGTAGGCCCCCACTTTTGTACCAACTTCGGCTCTCTTGCCAGCAAGCATGTCCATCAAGACAGAAGGTCTGTAGCCAAAAGTGCCAATTTCTCCTGCTATGGTCGAACCCATTGAGCATGAGGTATACTCAGCTTCAGATAATTCTGACAGACCACCATAGGCATAGCCAGTAAAAACAACCTGAAAATAAATAATAAACACATAAACACATGAAGTATATCACTAAATACTGCAACAGAAGCAAAATTGTAAATGCACCTCTCTGAACAAAATGCTAAATGACCCATGGGAAACTAGACTGGAAATTTACTATAATGATAGTATGCATTAGGAGAACAAATGATTCAAAAGTTGCATGTAAACCAAATGAAGTTAAAATGGCAGTATCAGATGCAGCTTCTTGGTTGAAAAATATTGAAAAAGAAAGGGTAAATTGTTCCCACAATAAATGCGTAAATTATTGTTTCTATACAGTGCAGAAGTTCACATGGTAATCAGATAGCTGTTCATGAAACTATTCCCTTCCCGCCTATGTTGAATATTGCATATGTTTCTTCCTTTCCAAATTTCATGTACAGGTGATTTATTTGATATTTTCTTCAGTATAGCACAGTAATGAAAATAAAGTGCCTTGAGAGCTTCAAGGAACAAGGAAAAGCTTAGCACTATTAGTTATACATCTGAAAAAACTGTTGCAGATTGCTTTTATTGATATGCGTAAATCTGGTTCTTGTGAAACAATTGTTCAATGTGCAAATACAATATATTCTGTGATTACAAACGAACATGCAAGTTGTTTTTAGGGCACACACAAACTCTTCCCTCTGTTCACTCATCATAAAAAAATGGAAAATTATATTTTTTATATTATTATTAGATGAATATATTTCAGTCTAACAGCGAAAACAACCTGAATCATGTTGACAATTACTTCCCTTGTTAACTTGTTAACAGAATCAGGCTGACAACATATCGTCATATTTAAACTTTAGATTTAAGAAGCTGAGCTAGATCAGTTCATTGAGGGTGTGGATGTATGCCCAGACCACCTAGATTTAAGCTGTCAAGGCAAATTCGGGTGCCTATTTTCTCTTAATAAAATGCCGCCTAATTCCTCCTAGCTTAGTTTTTCTTTCAACTTTAGATTTAGAAACATCCCAAGACCAACAAATGTAGCTCAAAACCTCAGAATACTTAGAATTAAACAACATGAGATCTATTCCATGCATGTGGAAAATGATAGTAGGCATGGAGAAAAACCTAATACAGATATGGAGTGTTGCATGCAGTTGATGTTCATAGAATAAATTGGTCAAAATGTATTCTAGTTCCAGATGTCTATATCAGTGACTAAGCGATTCCACAGAATAAAGATGGGAATGCCTGAAGTAACAGGCTGCAAGGTGAGATAAAATTAATAGATACTACTAACCTGGTCATCAAGAAAATCAGTATACTTGTAACAAATTCGCATGCCATTTGAAAGTATCATCTCAGTGGCCCCTATGCCTGGATGCTCCACTTTATCAATTATAGTCCTACAATGAATTTGGTAAGTCAGATATAGTCATATACTAAAATAAAATCCTGAAATAGCAAAAGAAAAGGTAGAAAATGGTTTCAACACAGCTAAGTATCAAAGAATGAGAAGAAGGTAGATTCAGATAATGATGAAAATAGTACACAAGGAGACAAAGATACCCTGGCTCTGGAGCTTGGGCAACAATTTCTTCTGGAATTTGTTCCTCATCCCATGGAGGAATAGATTTTTCTTCTTCCAAACTGTTGACTTTCAACACAACTGCTTTCAGATCCTCCAAAGAAGCATGAGCTCGAGGTTCAACTATCTTAATAACACAGCTGCTGGCTGTTGAAAAGTTTTCTGCAAATTTTGCCACTTCCGCAGAAGAAATATCTGGTCGAAAGTAAACATATATAAATAAAGATGACTGAACAACTGTGATGACAGTATGTAGATTTATAAGATATTTATGAGGGAGAGGGTAAATAACATCAGGCATTTAACACCTAAGCTTTTACACTAGGCAACACAGTGGTATGCTTACGGGGAAGCAGAGTCTTTTGTAACTGTGCTTCATATTCAATCCCAACAACAGGTTCCTCATGAAGAAAATGCTGCAAGAAAAATACAAATTGCATTGATGTGCTTAGAAGCTGTATAGATGGGGGATCCTGAAATTTCAATACAATAGTCGACCAACATGTGGAGTTATGGACTAAGTACAAGTCAATATTATTGAAGTAAAGTCATTTGAAACAGAAATTCAGAAGGTGATACATATTTTGATTTGCAAGATGAGATAAGAACTGAAGAGGAACTAGCATGCATATGATATAAATTTAATTTAATTTTAGTTGTATTAAACAGCCATAAAATTTCAAACCTGCAAAAACTCATCCCGTAAACTGGTCGATTGCATTTGATCACGCTCCAAATATGCAGACTCCATCTCTGACATCATTAGGGCGCGTACAATGGATATCTCACGGTCAGAAAATCCATGGAGCCGTACCCTAGCAACCTAAAGAAGCATCCTGTCAGAAGGATGTTTTGAAACAAAATGCCATTTTGAAATTGGAGAAAGTGGTGGTGGTTATACAGCAGCCTTAAATTCAGATGTCTACATTACATATGCCTGTTAATGTGCTAATTATCAATCACCTGCCACATTAAATAGATGCAAACTAAGAGTCTAAGACTGAACTGATTGTACAAGATCTAATCAGTTGATGACATGGCACACTAGATTATGTGCTACTATAAGGAACATGACCCTGTTTTCATTTGGTATCTGTCTGAAAGACATGATTAATATCTGATGTTGAGAATCCGCATGGCTATGAAATGTACCATGCCCTGTAGTTGGTCCTTCCTTAGGAAACTTCTAAAGCTTTTAGAGCCAAATTTCTCATTCTTTAGTCTTTTCAACTTTTGTAGCATTTACACTGAATATTCACTCATAAACTTGAATACTAGATTTTATCTTTATTCTTTCAGAGATCAAGGTTCAAAAATACCTCAAGAAGCATGGACTCAAGAGCTTCAACTGTTCCCCTTTCACGACAACTAGATGTCATAATGTAAGCCTTAACTGGACGGACGAGAGCATCTGCAGCTGAGGAACAAGAGAAGTAAGGAGGATCCTTTCTACGAGATATTTTGAAGAGCCTCTGGTTTAGCGCACAATGAAACATGGACTCTGCCAGTGAATCCTTGTAGTCCTTTACTGTTTTAATTCCACCAGCAGGCATCTTGCAGCTGATAACAACAGCCGACTGTTTTTGGTACAAAGGAAAACAAAAAAGTACATTATTATTATACAAAGCTGATCTCAAAATATATCAAATCTGTTCAAAAGAATATGAAATAACAACCCCTGCAGCTTCAGATTCCACAAAACACGAAAAGCGAGGTTCCTCATGCGATGGAACTTGAAATTCCGGTATAGCTGGAGGAGGGTGGGGAGCTGGGGCTTTGTGCCCAAAATGCTCCTTTATCAACTCGACAACAGCCTGCAGTTTTAAGTCATGAAACATAAAGGATGGTAAATACCATTGCAGATATATACCTCTAGTTTCTTTTTTCTCTAACAGATACATGTCAAAAAGTTATGGATAATCCAAACCTGTGTATCTGGGAAATCACCCACTGCAAATACAGCCATATTGCTTAGATGGTACCACTTCTGATAAAACCGCTTCACAGTCTCATGTGTAACAGTTCGTATCACCTTCTCAGTACCAATCGGCAAGCGTTCTGCATACTGGTAAAGAGTAATGAATTAATAAGAATACACCACTTTCAACCCCAAACAGAGTGACATAAAACGCAGGAAAAGGTAATCCAAATTGAAGCACAACTTATCTTGCCACAGAAACGCGGACACCTTCAGTAATGCAAGTTTAACCTATTGTGACAAATGGTATATGGTGGAAAAGGTGATCTCATCGCAGCACACAGAATTTATCATTTATACGAACACATGGTATATGATGGAACAAGTGACTTCATTGCAGCACACAGAATTTTTCATTCATATGACGACAGAGGCTAGTACCTTAGAACCTTCAAACAACAGTGCCCAGTGGGAGTCCTGCATCCGCCCTGCTGCATTGCGTCCACCCCTGTATTCCTCCAGCACAGCACCCCTCTCTTTCTCCAGATCCTCTGCCGACACCCGAACCTGGTGAGTTGTGACCAACATTAGTTTCCAGGCATCAATCAGCCATTGAACTCTCAGGCATGCATCAATCAGCCATTGAACTCTCAGGCGTGCATCAATCAGCTGAGATTGCAATAACAAAGCGAGCAATAAGATTCTGGAACCGTGTAGCCACCTCTGAGCTGAACTCAGCCATGACAGATATAGCCTGGGAGAGCAGGCGTGGCTTGTCGACGGGCACGAGCAGCTCGTAGATGGTCTCATCCGACGAGGTGAGCGCGTTCTGGCAGGCGCCAAACTCGGCCCCGATGCTCTCGAGGAACTTGACGATGTCGTGGTTGGTGTACCGCGAGGTGGCGCTGAAGGCGAGGTGCTCGACGATGTGCGCCACGCCGCGCTCGTCCTCCTCCTCCACCACCGACCTGAAGAGCGAACCAGCCAAGCGACGAGCACGCCATGGAAGTCAGCAAACGCCGGCGAAGAGGGTAAACGGGGGAGCCAGTTAACTAGAGGCGCGGCGACGGTGAGAGTAGCAGTACTGACCCGACCTTGACGGCGAGCGAGAGCGCGGCGCGCATGCGCGGCTTGGGGTTGGAGCGGACGTAGTAGGTGAGGCCGTTGGCGAGGCGGCCGTAGGTGGCGCCGACGGGGTCGACGGGCAGGGCCTCGTCCATGGCGACGCTGACCAGCTTCAGCGACCGGAACCCGACCCCGCGGCGCAGCCCCCGGCCCGACCCGCCGGCGCCGGGGCCGGGGCCGCCGGCGTCCGGCGCGTCGGTCGGCGGCGGGAGCAGATCCATGGCCGCTGCTAGCAGGTGCTGCTGCCGCGGGAGGTGGGGGATGGGGATCCGACGGCGTGCGTGCGGGCGCGCGGGTGGTGCCGCGACACGTGACAGACTGGCTGCGCGGTGACGTCGTCACGGAGGCCGAGACGAGATTTGGTTGCCTTTTCCGGGCTGGATAAAGAGGGTTGAGGTGGATTCTGTGGGCCGGACCGCGTGGTCTGTGCTGGCCCAAAAGAAACAAAGGCTTAAAGTGACAACGGTGGTTGCGTCATCGATCGTGGACAGTATGGTGTGTGTATACGCCTTGCTATGCAAACAGGGTTAGGCCAAGCCCCGTATATACAGACTCGATCATGTTTAAAAAGGGTCCTACAAGCGCTAGGACGTCCTACGTTAGGACGGACGTCCGAGCGGCCCAACAACGGTCCATCTTTCCTCCGCACACATCCCGCTCCGCCTCTGTTCCCCCGCATGCATCCTGCTCCGCCTCACACGGCCAGCGCTAGCAGCGTCCGCGCGCGCCGTGCCTCCTCTGTCCCCCGCAAGCATGCACCTCCTCTGCCCCTCTCCCCCGCATGCATGATGCACAAGTCCGCCCCCGCTCAGCACAACCCACTGCCCCGCCGACGGCCACACGGCCCTTGCTTCCTCCATGGCCGCCACACCCTCGAAACAATGACTGCAACGTCTCTGAAACAGAAAAAAGAAACCAAATGAAACAAAAACCATCCTGAAACAAAGAAGAAAGATTCTCTAAAACAAAATGATTAATTATACTGAAACAAATAGATTGAAAATAAACAAAACAACACAGAAGCACTCACGCAATTCTATTGAACCAAAAAAACAGAGCGCAGTGAAACAACTAATATGCTACAAAACAAAAACCATAAAAGCAACTCATAAACAATTCTGTTGAAACAGAGAAGAAAAGCATCGTGAAACACCACTGAAAAAATATCAGAAACATCAAATTACTAGTAGCAGAGTATCACCTAGCTACTAGCAGAAGGATCCATACTGACTTCGAGAACATACTGTCAAAACAAACAACAAGAACACAGTGAAACAACCAAAAACAACTAGAGAAAAATCGTTTATTGCTAGAAACATTCAAACACATCTCTTAAAACAACATGTGATCTACTGCTGAACCAAAACAAAATAGTCTTTTGAAGCACGCGATGGGGGAAGGGGGGAGGATAAAAATGAAGATGCTCGCCGGAACCCTAGGCCTACACCAGAGTTGGAGGAGGAGGAGAGAGGGAGAGGGGGATGAAACAGGAGGCCTACCTCGGTCGAGCGGAGGGCCATGGGCCCAAAGCAGCGTCGCCGTCGGCCACGGGACCCTAGCTCGAACATCAGATTTCGAGGGGGAGAAGCAGGGAGAGAGGAGAGAGACGAGGAGGAGGACAGACCCAGTCGGATCCGCCGCCGTCCTCGCCGGATCTGTTGGATCTGAGGCCACCGTCACCGGATTCCATGGCCGCCGGTGGTGGATGTAGTGGATCTGCCATGGTCAGGGTGTGACATGCAAGGAAGAAAAAGCGAGGGAAAAAAGAGGCAGGAGCATGGGCAGGAGGCGGCGACGCACGGGAGGCGGAGCCTCGGAGCTGCGCATGCGGAGGCGGCGCGCACGACGGCGGCGCTGGAGTGGATGGGAGAAAATGAAGGAGATGAGCCGGAGAAAGCGAGGAAAGTAACTGCACGCATCCGCCCACGCGTTGCCTCCAAATGTGGTGGCATGTGGGGGAGAGGTGGCTGGTGGGCGCGTGCATACGCTGGAGTGGGCCGCACGGGGATGGAATTGGGCTCCAACACCTGTCTGATGTGTAGGACGTAATAAGAGTAGCATTACCGGTTTAAAAACTCACTGAGAAGAAAAAACAGAACGAAGGAGGGAAAAATAAAAAAACATACCTTTCTTTTTGAGATTACACAGTACAACACAGACGCTCACAATACGCACGCACACTCACCCCTATGAACACACGTACGCAAATCCTACCCCTACCCCTATGAGCACCTTCGAAGGACTGAGCATCCGGCAGATCTGGAGATTCTCGAAGTCACCACAGGCACCTCGTCGTCGACGGGAACGTCGCTTACCACTTAATGCATAACGCCGGTAAATCCTTGGGAAAATCCCAGAAAAAGGTGCGAGCACCAGGATTTGAACCCTGGTGGGTAGCGTCCCACTGAACCGTCCTACCATTGGACTACAAGCCAATTCGCAATAAAAAACATACCTGAAGTAGTATATATATAAAGACATGTATTTTTCAGCCCATATAACTTTGCAGGCTTAATAATTTTGTAAAAATGACTCAATATAATTGGTAGCCGATTAACTATGTTTTACGAGAAAATCAAGCGAGCTAACTAACAAATGAAGAGCAGGTTAACCTTTGTACTCCCTCCATTCCAAGGCCAAAAACGTCGCGCCAAAAAATGTGGGCTGGTTAAAAAATGTGAGTTACTGTTTTTGGCCTTGGTGTCAAACTAAAAAAAAGCTCCCGTCCCATCGCGCAAACACCGCTGGCGCGACAGGTCTATAATTCGAATATTTCTGAACTTGGTCGCTTCTCAATGTGCAGATGGGCTGGCCCATCAACGCCCGTCGCGCAAATGCATGTGGCGCGACGGGGTGGGCCCCATGCCGGCCCCGATCAACGGCCACCGCCACGTTGTCCTCCCATCGGGCCAAAGCTGGTGGCGGGACGTAGTGTAAATGTCGCGCCACCGGCGTTGGCGCGACGGGGAGGGGCTATGGCGTGCAAATACTTTTCCAGAGGGTATATTTTTACTTATTTGATTAAAAGAAAAATTATTTTTTAAAAAAAAATCTGTCACTAGTGATACTGTACAGAGTGATAATTAGTTTGCCCTGTGTCATTAGCCTGAGATGGCATGGTGAGCATACTGTATGATTTATCTGTGACTATACTTGTATAGATCATTAGAATGTGAAATTGTTGTAGCTGTTCAATCCTAATGTCCATCTGTGATTATGATCCTTATTGAAATCATGATGAACCTGTTTGTATGCTCTTTTTCAGCCAGGGCTTAGGCAAGAGTGGAAGGAGGGATGAAGTAAAGTAGAGACGGCTTATTACCTCTCACATAATACTATTAAAATTATTTCATGTATAAAACAATGTTCTGCGTCTGTGTTTTTTTAGAAAAAAAAAGTTCTGCATATGTGTGGAACTAAAGGCAGGGACGGAGCAAAGTAGGAGTGAAGTTTGCCACTAATAATTTCCAAATTTTGCAATATTTTATTAGAGGAAAAGGTTTCCACCATCAAATAAGTGTTTCATGGTTCAAATAATTATTGAAGAAAAAAAACATGGTAGAAGGATTGACAGGACTGAATTCATCATCTAAACGCACCCGTGTCACCGTGACCTGCTTTCAGCCTATCTATAGTGGTGGACGGAAGAGAGGGTTTATTAGCCTTTGGGGGTCCGGCAAGCAAAGCAAACCGAGCCGGTGGGAGGTCTTGGTGGGCGCCTGGGCGGAAGCGCACGCCGCACGGTTCGTTCTCGTTTCTTGCCTTCTTCTCTTCTGGAAACCTCTGCTGAATCGCTTGTTGCTATTTGTTGCGCTGCGCCATCTCCATTTCGATCCCCATTTCGTTCTTCGGATTCATTCGCGGCTAGCAGCTCACCGTGATCCTCTATTTTTCGCCTCGCTGCAGCTTGTTCGAGCACCACCTGCTCGACGAAATGCCTGGCGACCCCGAGCCCATGGCAGAGGCGTCTGGTGCGATGGTCGTGGCCCCAGCGCGCGTTCCTCCGGCGCAGGAAGAACGAGGGATCAACGACCTCCCCCGCGACGAGCTGCTCCGCATCCTCTCCTTCCTGGACGCGCGCGAGGCCGTGCGGACGTGCGTGCTGTCGAGGCAGTGGCGCAACCTCTGGCGCAACACGCGCCGCATCAACGCCTCGTGGCGCGCGTTCGCGATCGAAGGCCGCGTATTCGACAACCACCGTGGTTCGCGGTTCAAGAAGTTCGTCAACCGTCTGCTCATGCTCCGTAACCCGGTTCCCTTGGACGAATTCCGCCTCCACTACTGCGTCGACGGTGACATGGCCGAAGCTGAGTACGCAGAAGCTAGTCTATGGATCCGCCACGCTTTGCTCTGTAAAGCTCGGTCTGTCAAGATTTTCGCCGAGGATGATAGATTGGACCTCAATCCTGCGGTGTTTACTTCACAACACCTGACGAGCCTGCTTTTAAACTATGTTGGTTTGACCAACGGCTTCTTCGAGCAACTCCAAAATGGGTGCAAGGCACTGGAACGTCTCATCTTACAGGACTGCCCCATCTTTGACATTGAGATTGCCTCCCAGACACTCAAGTACTTGTCCATTGGGAAGGATTGTTGGTTTGAGCGTCCGCTTTATGATGTGGCACTCCAGCCATCTCTCTCTCTTCCAAACCTCATTCATTTTGGCTTCTTTGATCAAGATAATTATGAAAGAATACCTTTAGTGAAGAACATGGAATCACTAAAGACAGCTTACATTGATCTGCTTAAGTCCAATGGTCTACCAGTTGATGATATCCGTCAATTTCTCTTGGGCCTTTCTGGTGTCACAAAATTGGAGTTCGGTTTTGGTTCTGGACAAGAAGAGGTATGCTCCTTTGTTTGACATTGGTGGATCCATGCAAGTATTCATAAGTTGATATCTGAAACCTACAGATATTATTTTGTCTTTGCGCTGTAAGTGCAAATCTAACTGTATGATAGTTCATTCTAATAACAAGGCATGTGTATAGGATGGTTGATGGTCCGAAGTAACACTGTAGCACATTCTATACTTGTCCCTATCATAAATTTACTGAACAACTGACCAAACATTACCTTGGTTGTTGGCACTCAAAAGGACTACACAACACAGGAGGCAAGGGATGAAAATGTATCTTGTTCTATTGTAGGATGACAAATGAACTTTCCTCTCAATCACTGAATATAGATGTGAAAAGTAAAGGTACATTCTACATTGCAACCAGAAAGTACCCTAATCACAACACTACAAATCAACAAATTAATCTCATGGCCCCATTGTTTTTTTCACCAGTCTGCAAATCTTTTTTTCGTGTGAATATTTTATAACGATTATGTTACATGTGCATACAGTATTGTAGAGTGGATGTAACAGTTGTGGTTTATAGTCTGAATAACATGTTCTAAGTAATTCTAGACTCCCCCTTGAAACAATAAGCATAATATTATAGAGTGTGGATGACATTTGTGGTTTCTCTCATCCACTGTCTACAGTTCTGTCGCTAAGTTTCTCAATAGTTTTAGCTTCCTGCTATTTCTTTTTTTGCATGTTTGGCTGAACCAAGAAAGTTTTCTAGACTATGGCATGGATCCTGTGTAATGTCATAATCTTTTTTTACCTCATGCAGCTGATGCTCGGAATGGATTTGCAATGGTGCCCGAAATTCAACAATCTGAAGTTCCTGAGTCTCGGCAACTGGTACCTGGGTGCAAATTTCTATGGACTGATAGCCTTCCTTCAGAACTCACCTAATCTGGAGCATCTAACTCTGAGTCTCAAACTGAAACAGGTGCATTCTTCTCTCCACATGTATATTCTCCTCGTATGAAATGTTTATGTATGTGCCATGCAGGTAAAACTTGTATGTTTTTTTTCTCTGTTTGTAGCATGCTCAAGTACCTGGAGCACTCATGGGAAGGCCTGGAAATAGACCGTTTACATGTGAGCATCTTAAGACTGTTGAGATCATTTGCTCGAAGGATGACCCTGCGGTCCATAGCCTTAGGGAGTTTTTGCTTGCGGGTGGCATATCGGATGGTCAGATCCATATCAAGCACTAGAATCAGCTCCTGTCATGTTAATTTGTGCCAACTACTGGATCGTTCTTTAGTTTACGCAAGAAGATACGCTTTTCTAGCTGGGGTCAGATTCCGTAGAATGGTTTTCAGTTCGGGTGGATCTCTGTCAAAATACAATCATGCTATCGGTGTTACTTACTGTGGATGCATCGTTGGAGCTGAGGAACCGGATTGCTTTCTTGCTGTCAAAGTTTTTTGTAGATGTATCACCATGCCTATGACATAGCAACAAATGTTTTGTAAACGTTATAATTTGGTGAACTGCTTTGTAACTCCGGTGCCGTAAAGTGTCTATGATGCTCCGGTGCCCGGTGCTTGGTTCCTTGTTGTGGGAACTTTGCTTCCGGGAACGGTTATATTCCCTGGAACAGTCGATGCAAAGATCTTCTAAAAGCGGGGAACCGTTTGTGCAAAAATCTTCAGAAAAACATCGTACTAGTGTTGAACTTCGTTTCATATTTTCCCGTCCCCATCGTTCCGAGAAAACATCACCGAACGTGGCTGCGAAGTCCAGGACGGTTATTTTTAAAGTTGCCCTGACCACAATGTCCAACCGCCACACTATGACACGGCCATGTTTTTTTAAAAAGGAGTTAAAAACTCGGCTTTTTGGAAAGCCAACACGTCCTTACAAGAGTTCAAAACCAGCTGGGGTTACCAGCGAGCAAAGCACGTCCAGAGCTACCGAATAGCACAAAACAAAGCTTCCTCTCTCTCATGGAAGATAAAAGGAAAATTACAATTCAACTACATCTGTGGAGACCATTTGCACAGGAACAAAATTCCTACAGCTCAGGATCGCAGCTCGTGCTTGATCAACTCGCTTCGCGTCCTTCTCCTTGAGCAGCACGGTCCATTTCTGCATATAAGATATCGCCATATAAACCACATCAGCCGGAGCCTTACGGAATTTCTTTTTAATCGCCATTTTATTTCTGGAATTCCACAACGCCCAGGCAAAGCATGCAAAGATGAACAAAATAATATGAGAAGGCATCGGACCCCTGCCCTGAAGCCAAGTGCATGATAGTAAAGAAAGATTTGTAGGCACAGTCAATCCCCAAATGTCCTGGATCATCACCCAAATGAATTTAGCTAGATAGCATTTAAACAAGACATGATCGACATTTTCCACTCCATCATTAAGGCAACATTTATGCGAGCCTTTCCAGCCTCTCTTAACCAAAGAGTTGGCCACCTGCAGTTTATTGTTAAAAATCTACCACAGAAACACCTTAATTTTCAGAGGCAACCTATATTTTCAGATATGTCCAGCCACTTTACTGGCACACCCTCTGTCTGTCTTGAAACGATAGAGGGATTTCGTGGTAAAACTTTTAGATTTGTCTAACTCCCAGGACACATAATCTTTGTTTTCATTCAGCTCACACTCTCTGATCTTATCCCTTAGTTCTAACCATCTCTCATATTCTCTAGCAGAAAGGGATATTTTAAAGTCTATAAACCAATCATCATCATCCCAACAATCTGCTACAGAAATCTCCTTATCTCTTGCTTAGGAGTATAAGTCATCAAAGAGCAATCTAAGTGGGACTTGTGAGGCCCAACAATCCTGCCAGAACCTGCACAACTTCCCATTTCCCACCTTAAAGATAGCCCCCATTTAAACAGGTGCTTGACTCTATGTAACCCCTTCCAGAATTGAGAGCTACCTACATCCTTAGAGTGGAAGAAGGAACCATTTTTCATATATTTAGCTTTCAGGATTTTAAACCACAGAGAGTTTGGCTCTAAATGGATCTTCCAAATCCATTTAACCAAAAGGTAGTCATTCATGATCCTGGTATTAATGATCCCAAGACCCCCCTGGTCTTTTGGTCTACTGACCATCTCAAATTTCGCCATATGGTACCTAAACTTGTCATCAGCACCCTTGAAAGCTCCGGTTTGGTTTTGGTAATTAATGACACTCAACGTTGCTAATGCTTTGCTCTAAGTGTGGTTAGACACATAGCAACGTGACGGTGGATGATGGAGCATGGCGATCACGGTGACGAACATGGTGGACATGTAGTGTGATCGAGCTCCGACGGAGGCCCGTGGAGATCAAGGCGAAGGTATACTTGATAGGGCTTTCCGGTTTGGTGGTCAAGACACTTAGCGAGTGTGACCATATTTAGGATCAATAACCGACTATCAAGAGGGGTTTCCTCGGTTTCATTCGCGGTCCTAAGTGCCTCTAGTTGCGACTTTGCATGATGTATGAGTGGCTAACTAGAGAGCTAACTCTTGCGCGACATTTCATGGATGAAATACTAACTCCAAGGCTTGAGATTGGATCAACACTTGGTGGAGTTAGTGCACAAGGCAAGGAAATTGATATGGATCAATTTGGAGCAAGTTTGGCGCATGAAATGACGATCACAAGGCGCCGGACTCAGATGGCGAGGGCGCCGGACTCAGCAGAGACGCGTCCGACGGCTTTGGGCTTGGGCGTGTGCGTGGTCTGGCTGGTTCTCAAGCGACGGACGCGGCGGTGGCGCGTCCGGCGGTGGGCCGGACGCAAACCAGAAACTTTTGGAGTTGAGGCCAGGTTGCAGACGCGGGCGCCGGACGCCGGGCTGGCAGCGTCGGACGTGGCGTCGGACGCTGACGTGGCAGCCAATTCTTTCGCAGCGGTCGGGCGCAGGAGGCGCCGGACGCGTCTGGCGGAACACGGCGGACGCGGTCGGCGGACGCGCCAGGTCAGCAAGGTTCAAACGCAACGGTCGACTCCGCGGCGCGCTGAAGAGCGCCGGACGTCCGGCGCGTGTTGAAGCTCCAGCCCGAGGGCAACGGCTCTATTTCGATCTTGGGTCTATAAATAGAGGGTTGGCCGGTCTTGGGGAGATCTCTTCGCCATTTCTTCATACCTGAGCATTCTTTGAGCAAGAGAGAAACTCCCCCACTCATCTCTTTGATTCCTTTGCTAATCTTGAAAGAGATTTGAGTGAGAACAAGTGATTTGCATTGAGAGTTGCATCTAGAGGCACTTGTTCATCGAGTGAGCTGCGGATTCTTGTTACTCTTCGGTGATTCCTGTCACCGTAGACGGTTTGGAGCAGCGGGTGGTGGTTGAGCTCGACTTGGTGATTGTTCGAGGCCACACCTAGGTTCTTGTGAGGGGTTCTTGACCCTTCCCCGCGGGAGTTCGCGAAAGGATACTCTAGTGGATTGCTCGTGGCTTGTGGATCCTTGTCTTGTGTGGAGATTGCGGCTCCCCATTGGGGTCTTTGGCACCGAGCCAATTGAGCGGGCAACTCACCAAGCAAGTGCATCGCCACAACGTGGAGTAGCTTGCCGGGAAGCAAGTGAACCTCGGTAAAAAATCATTGTGTTGATTTGTGATAGCCGAGGCTTCGACCTCCTTGTACTTGTGATTGAGCTTCCTAGGTGATTGGCATCTACAACGGTGATTGGCCATCTTCTACTCTTCGCGGTGGTATAAATTTTCATCACCTCCTTACTTTCCGCAAAGTATAATTGCTTGTTGTGGTCAGTCGGGAACCACTCTTTGAGTAGTTTAAATCCCGTGGGTAAAACTACTTGTTGTGGTCGGTCGGGAACCACTCATTGTGTAGAGTAAATCCTGTGGGTAGAATTGCTTGGTTGGTTTCGGTGAACCGACATTGTGTAGCTTGATCACCGTTGTTGTGTGTGCAATTGATTTGAGTAGCCTTGCGTGGTAGGACGGCTTGCATAGAGTAGTCGAAGCTTTTGCTTTGCACATTTGCCACCTTGCTATCTAATTGGGTTGTCTAGTATTCTTGCTAGAAATTTTATTAGGCTATTCACCCCCCTCTAGCCATTGTGACCTTTCACGTGGTATCAGAGCCGGGCACCGTTTGTTTGAGTTGGATTAACATCCTACGGTGAAACAATGGCATTGGTTATGCATATCAACAACACCAAGAAGGCACCATCATTTCGAGGTGATGACTATGCCAAGTGGAAGCTTAAGATGAAGAGTCATCTCAAGTCAATCAACCTTGAGGTGTGGAAAGTGGTGGAAACCAAGTTTGAGCTTGTTGAGGGTGCGGTGCCAACACCGGCCGAGAAGAAGAAGCAACAAGCCAATGATGTTGCCGTGAGTGCTTTCCATGAGGCACTTGATGATAAAGCTTTTGAGCTCATCAAGAACCTTGAGGTGGCTCATGACATTTGGAAGAAGCTAGAAGAAGCTTATGAGGGCACCAAAAGTGTCAAGACCGCAAGAGTCTACATGTTGCAAGAGAAGTTTGCAAACTTCTCAATGAAGGAGGATGAGAGTGTGCCGAGATGTTCCATAGGCTCCAAGTCATTGTCAATGAGCTCAAGGGACTTGGGAAGAAATCAAGGACTCTCAATTCTCCACCAAGTTCATGAGGTGTCTTCCCAAGAGATTTGACATGTTAAAGACCGTAATGGTGAAGACAACCATGAAGGAGAAGCCAACTCCCAACCAAGTCCTTCAAGAGATCATGGCCGATGATGAGTTTAGAGAAGATCATGAGAAGGAAGAGTTGGTGAAGAAGAAGAAGAAGGAAAATGAGAAGAAGGATGATGACAAGAAGAGTGTGGCATTCAAGGCCGCATCATCCAAGAGCAAGGGCAAGAAGAAGAAAGAAGAGTCTTCAAGTGAAGATGAAAAATGCTCAAGCTCAAGTGGACAAGAATATGAAGTGAGTGAACAAATGGCACTCCTTGTGAAGAGAATGGGGAAGCTCATGAAGAAGGGGTACCGATCCAAGGGCAAGAGAAGCTCATCCAAGTCTAGTGACCGTCCCATGAAGTGCTTTCGGTGCAATGGCAAGGACCATCTCATTGCCAAGTGTCCCTATGCAAGTGATGATGAAGATGCCATGAGAAAGGAGAGGAAGAAGCAAGAGAAGAAGGAGGAGAAAGACTCCTCCCATCACAAGAAGAAGGGTGAATCTCATGTGACAACTTGGGAGAGTGATTCATCTTCCTCAAGTGATGAAGATGATGATTCCAAGAAGAAGAAGAAGAAGGGGCATGCAAGCATTGCTATTCAAGAGAAGCTTTCTCTATTTGATGCTCCATCATCTTGCTTCATGGCCAAAGCCACTAAGGTAAAACCTCCACCCGATAGTGATGATGAGAGTGATGATGATGAGACCACAAAAGAAGAACTCTTTGTCATGCTTGAGGATTGCAAGGGTGCTTTCAATGACTCTAGGAAGGAATGTAGGGGCTTGCGCAAGGATAAACAAAACCTTGAGCAAGAACTTAAGGAGTTGAGGGCTTCTTATGAGAGTCTAAAGGTAGACCATGAGAAGCTAGAGATTGCTCACTCCAAGCTTGAAAAAGCTCATTCCTCTCTAGTTGAGAAGCAAGAGAAGGTGCAATCACAAGTGGTGAACATAGAAAAGAAAAATGTGTCCACATCATGTGATTCACTTGATGACTTATTTGTTGTTGCATCACTTGGCCTTTCATGCTCTTATGCTTCTACTTTATCTAGTAGTGTTGGTCATGCATGTGATTCTACACTAGTAGTTGAGAATGAGTCTCTTAAGAAGGAAGTCAAGGAGCTCAATCACACCTTGGCTAAGGCTTATGGTGGTGAGGACCGCTTGCTTATGTGCTTGGGTAGCCAAAGAGCTTCTCTCTACAAAGAGAGATTGGGCTATACCCCCAAGAAAGGCAAGACCGCTTTTGCTCCTCACAAGACTTGTTTTGTGAAGAACAATGGTAGCTATTGCAAAAGTTGCAAGCAAGTTGGTCATTTAGAGCATGCATGCAAGAACAAGAACACTAGTGCTTCCTCTTACAAGTTGAATGCTTCCTATATGCTTGTTAAGAGTGAGAGTGGTGTGAGTGCTAGATTCATTGGTACACCATGGATGAGCTCAAAGAAGAAAGCTATTTGGGTGCCAAAGACTCTAGTGACTAACCTTCAAGGACCCAAGCAAAAGTGGGTACCTAAAACTTGATGTCTTCTTGTAGGTTAATTACAAAGCTGGAGGGAGGCATTGGGTGCTTGATAGTGGTGCATCAAATCATATGACCGGTGAAGATAGTATGTTCAAGTCACTTGACAAGAATGACAATGGTGGATTCAACTCCATCACATTTGGTGACAATAGCAAGGGTGATGTCATGGGGCTTGG
Source organism: Themeda triandra (assembly GCA_018135685.1). Taxonomy (NCBI): domain Eukaryota; kingdom Viridiplantae; phylum Streptophyta; class Magnoliopsida; order Poales; family Poaceae; genus Themeda; species Themeda triandra. Next base: position 577,603 of record JAENPR010000313.1, on the reverse strand, counting down.
AAAGGTTGCAATTTCCAATGACAAGGATCTCTCCAATGTGTTGCTAGTTGATACTTTGAACTTCAATCTTTTGTCGGTGGCACAATTGTGTGATCTTGGCTACAAGTACATATTTGATGACAAGCATGTTGAGGTAGTGAGCAAGGATCAAGCAAACATCATCTTCAAGGGATTTAGGCATGGAAGCTTGTACTTGGTTGATTTCAATGCTAGTGAAGTTTAACTTTCATCATGTTTGATTGGCAAGTCAAGCAAGGGATGGCTATGGCATAGGTGCCTTGGACATGTTGGCATGAAGCAATTGAACAAGTTGGTGAAGCATGATCTAGTGAGAGGTTTGAGTGATGTCACATTTGAGAAGGATAGACCTTGTAGTGCATGTCAAGCCGGCAAGCAACATGGGAACTCACATCCCAAGAAGAATGAGATGTCAACTTCAAGAGCATTTGAGTTGTTGCATATGGACTTGTTTGGCCCAACTCACTACACATCAATTGGGGGCAACAAGTATGGATTTGTGATTGTGGATGACTACACAAGATACACTTGGGTGTTCTTCCTCTATGACAAGAGTGAAGTCTATGATCTATTCAAGTCATTTGTCAAGAGGGTGCAAAATGAGTTTGACACTACCATCAAGAAGATAAGAAGTGACAATGGGAGTGAATTCAAGAACACAAGAGTTGAAGAGTTATGTGACGAGCTTAGAATTATGCATCAATTCTCACCAACCTACACTCCATAATCCAATGGTGTAGTTGAAAGGAAGAATAGGACCTTGATTGAGATGGCAAGAACTATACTACTTGAGTACAATGTGAGTGAGAAGTTTTGGAGTGATGCCATCAACACGGCTTGCTACTATAGCAACCGCCTCTATTGCCATGGGAAGTTAGAGAAGACTCCATATAAAATCTTGAATGGAAGGAAGCCCAACATTGCTTACTTCCGGGTCTTTGGTTGCAAGTGCTACATTCTCAAGAAGGGACAAAGACTTGGCAAGTTTGACAAGAGGTGTGATGAGGGATTTCTTTTTGGCTACTCTACTTCTAGCAAGGCCTATAGAGTGTGGAACTTGGCTAGTGGGCTAATGGAAGAGGTTCATGATGTTGAATTTGATGAAACCCAAGGCTCTCAAGTTGGAGATCAAAATCAAGATGATGTGGGTGGAGATCAATTGAACAATGCAATGAGGCATATGGACATTGGTGAGATTAGGCCAAGGCAAGTGGATGATGGTGATGAGGTGCAAGTGCCAACTCAAGTGGTGATTGATGATTTCAATGAGGCAAGCACAAGTGGTACTCAACATCAAGATCAAGATCAAGGTCAAGCAAGCAATGCAAATGAGCTAGTTCTTCAACCTTCACACATTGCAAGAGATCATCCTCTAGATCATGTAATTGGTGACATTCAAAGAGGTGTACAAACAAGATAAAGATTGTCTAGCATATGTGAGCACTACTCTTTTATGTCATTCATTGAGCCAACTAAGATTGATGAGGCTTTGAAGGATCCGGATTGGATAAATGCCATGCATGAGGAATTGAACAACTTCACTAGGAATGAAGTTTGGGAGCTTGTCGAGAGGCCAAAGAAGCACAATGTGATTGGAACCAAGTGGGTCTTCAAGAACAAACAAGATCAAGATGGGTTGGTAGTGAGGAACAAAGCAAGACTAGTGGCACAAGGCTACACACAAGTTGAGGGTCTTGACTTTGGAGAAACCTATGCACCGGTGGCAAGATTGGAGGCAATTAGAATCTTATTAGCCTATGCTTGTGCTCACAACATCAAGCTCTATCAAATGGATGTGAAGAGTGCATTTCTCAATGGGTTCATCAATGAGAAAGTGTATGTTGCACAACCTCCCGGTTTTGAGGATGACAAGAAGCCCAACCATGTCTACAAGCTCAAGAAGGCATTGTATGGATTGAAGCAAGCTCCAAGAGCATGGTATGAAAGATTGAGAGATTTTCTCATCTCCAAAGGCTTCAAGATGGGCAAGGTGGACACCACTCTCTTCACCAAGAAGATAGAAGATGACTTGTTTGTGTTGCAAATCTATGTGGATGATATCATCTTTGGATCAACAAATTAATTCTTTTCTGAAGAGTTTGCTAAGATGATGGCTAGTGAGTTTGAAATGTCAATGCTTGGAGAATTGAGCTACTTCTTTGGTCTTCAAATCAAGCAAATGAAGAATGGCACCTTTGTGAGTCAAGGCAAGTACATCAAGGACATGATCAAGAAGTTTGGGTTGCAAGATGCTAAGGCCATTAGCACACCAATGGGAACCAATGGTGGCTTGGACATTGATGATAGTGGCAAGATGATTGAGCAAAAGCTATATAAATCAATGATTGGAAACTTGCTACATGTGGCCGCTTCAAGGCCGGATGTCATGTTTAGTGTGTGCATGTGTGCAAGATTTCAAGCTTCTCCAAGAGAGAGTCACTTGATGGCAATCAAGAGGGTGTTGAGATACTTGAAGGGTACTCAAGATGTTGGTCTATGGTATCCGAAGGGGTCAAGCTTTGAGTTGATTGGATACTCCGACTCCGACTATGCCGCTTGCAAGATTGATAGGAAGAGCACAAGTGGAACATGCCAAGTGCTAGGAAGATCTCTTGTGTCATGGTCTTCAAAGAAACAAAATAGTGTGGCACTTTCCACCGCCGAAGCCGAATATATTAGTGCGGGGAATTGTTGTGCACAATTGCTATGGATGAAAGCCACCTTGAAGGACTATGGGATCAAGTTCAAGCATGTGCCTTTGTTTTGTGACAATGAAAGTGCAATCAAGATGACAAACAATCCGGTTCAACATTCTAGAACCAAGCACATTGATGTGAGGCACTACTTCATTAGAGATCATCAACAAAAGGGAGATGTGAGCTTTGAAAGCATTGGCACCGAAGATCAACTAGCCGACATATTCACCAAGCCTCTTGATGAGAAAAGATTTTGCAAGTTGAGTAATGAGTTGAACATACTTAGCTTCTCCAACATGGATTGATGCACCCCATATATGACATGCCTCTCCTCCAACATAGCAAGGTAAAGTTGGTTGTTGCATCTCATGCATCCTTTGCTAGTTGTGTAGACATGTATTCATGTGCATCTTGCTAGGCTCATTCATTGCAAATCAAATGAATTTGAAGGATATATGGCATCACTATTGTTTCTATGCTTGATTTGATCTAGTGATGGCATATGACTTGTTTGTGAGCTTGTGAACCTAGTGTTGAATCTTTAGCACTTGCTCATGATGTGTATCTCAACATGGTCAAGATAACCCTTATTTTTATGAGGTGTGAAGAAGCTTGCCCTTGGTTCGAACCGAGATACATTTTCTAGGCATGTGGTTTAGATTTGGCCATAGTTGATTGACTTGTTTCTCTCATCTTATGCACCCTTGTTGATGATTGTTGACAAAGGGGGAGAAATAAGTCACAAAGAGCAATGGAAGGGGATCAATTTTTATGATATGACCCAACCATGAGCACACAAATAGGGGGAGCAAGCTCATAGACTATTTGTTGCATTTGTATGTGCATACATGATGATATGGAGCATTGCAAGCTAAAATCAATATTCATGCTTGTTTGGTGTAATGCTAGTGTAGAACTTGATTGATGAATTGAAGTACTAGCATGCTTAGGTGGTTTCTAGACATAGAGTTTCTCTTGTTCAAGTACCTTGCTTATAATGTGATCTCATGAGGTATCTTGAGTTTTGATGATGTCTAGGTCCACATGGTGCTAAGGAAGGTTCATTATCGCACTCCGATTGGTATCATGCTTCAAAGGTCAATTCTATAAACCTTAGTACCATTTTGGTTGTGGTAACTCTCACACAAGTTTCATCTATGCATGTGTGCTTGAAAATCGACCAAACATTTGATGCACACATGTAGGAGGAGCTACCACTTCCAAAACCGGAATTGAAATGCTTGTCCAATCCAAGATTCATGATCAAAATGTCTTGGGCAAGCAATTCAATTTCATATTGAATTCAATTTCCATATCTTTGTGAGTTGTGCAAAGGGTTGTCATCAATTACCAAAAAGGGGGAGATTGAAAGCTCCGGTTTGGTTTTGGTAATTAATGACACTCAATGTTGCTAATGCTTTGCTCTAAGTGTGGTTAGACACATAGCAATCTGACGGTGGATGATGGAGCATGGCGATCACGGTGACGAACATGGTGGACATGTAGTGTGATCGAGCTCCAACGGAGGCCCGTGGAGATCAAGGCGAAGGTATACTTGATAGGGCTTTCCGGTTTGGTGGTCAAGACACTTAGCGAGTGTGACCACATTTAGGATCGATAACCGACTATCAAGAGGGGTCTCCTCGGTTTTATTCGCGGTTCTAAGTGCCTCTAGTTGCGACTTTGCATGATGCATGAGAGGCTAACTAGAGAGCTAACTCTTGCGCGACATTTCATGGATGAAATACTAACTCCAAGGCTTGAGATTGGATCAACACTTGGTGGAGTTAGTGCACAAGGCAAGGGAATTGATATGGATCAATTTGGAGCAAGTTTGGTGCATGAAATGACGATCACAAGGCGCCGGACTCAGATGGCGAGGGCGCCGGACTCAGCAGAGACGCGTCCGACGGCTTTGGGCTTGGGCGTGTGCGCGGTCTGGCTGGTTCTCAAGCGACGGACGCGGCGGTGGCACGTCCGGCGGTGGGCCGGACGCGGACCAGAAACTTCTAGAGTTGAGGCCAGGTTGCGAGCGCGCGGCGCGGACGCCAGGGGGCGCGCGTCGGGCCCGCGTGGCGGCCAATTCTTTCGCGCGGTCGGGCGCAGGAGGCGCCGAACGCGTCTGGCGGAACGCGGCGGACGCGGTCGGCGGACGCGCCAGGTCAGCAAGGTTCAAACGCAACGGTCGACTCCGCGGCGCGCTGAAGAGCGCCGGACGCGTCCGGTGGGCAGCGACGGATGCGTCCGGCGCGTGTTGAAGCTCCAGCCCGACGGCAACGGCTCTATTTCGACCTTGGGTCTATAAATAGAGGGTTGACCGGTCTTGGGGAGATCTCTTCGCCACTTCTTCATACCTGAGCATTCTTTGAGCAAGAGAGAAACTCCCCCACTCGTCTCTTTGATTTCTTTGCTAATCTTGAGAGAGATTTGAGTGAGAACAAGTGATTTGTATTGAGAGTTACATCTAGAGGCACTTGTTCATCGAGTGTGCGGATTCTTGTTACTCTTCGGTGATTCCCGTCACTGTAGATGGTTTGGAGCAGCGGGTGGTGGTTAAACTCGACTTGGTGATTGTTCGAGGCCACACCAGGTTCTTGTGAGGGGTTCTTAATCCTTCCCCGCGGGAGTTCGCGAAAGGATACTCTAGTGGATTGCTCGTGGCTTGTGGATCCTTGTCTTGTGTGGAGATTGCGGCTCCCCATTGGGGTCTTTGGCACCGAGCCAATTGAGCGGGCAACTCACCAAGCAAGTGCATCGCCACAACGAGGAGTAGCTTGCCGGGAAGCAAGTGAACCTCGGTAAAAAATCATTGTGTTGATTTGTGATTGCCGAGGCTTCGACCTCCTTGTGCTTGTGCTTGAGCTTCCTAGGTGATTGGCATCTACACCGGTGATTGGCCATCTTCTACTCTTCGCGGCGGTATAAATTTCCATCACCTCCTTACTTTCCGCAAAGTAGAATTGCTTGTTGTGGTCAGTCGGGAACCACTCTTTGAGTAGTTTAAATCCCGTGGGTAGAACTACTTGTTGTGGTCGGTCGGGAACCGCTCATTGTGTAGAATAAATCCCGTGGGTAGAATTGCTTGGTTGGTTTCGGTGAACCGACATTGTGTAGCTTGATCACCGTTGTTGTGTGTGCAATTGATTTGAGTAGCCTTGCGTGGTAGGACGGCTTGCATAGAGTAGTCAAAGCTTTTGCTTTGCACATTTGCCACCTTGCTATCTAATTGGGTTGTCTAGTATTCTTGCTAGAAATTTTATTAGGCTATTCACCCCCTCTAGCCATTGTGACCTTTCAACCCTGCCATAAGAATTTGGCTCTAATCCCATCCATCTTATCATGTACCCCATCCTTTAGGTCATAAAAGCCCATACAATAAATTGGGATAGAGCTCAGACATGAGTTGGTCGCATATCCCCCCCCTCCCGAGGTTAAGTGCTTGCCTTTCCAAGGATCTAGCCTTTTAATCATCTTATCAGAGATAGGAGCAAAACTGGCAATATTCAAATGCCTATCACTAACAGGAATACCCAGATATTTAAGTGGTAGTTCACCCAACACACATTCAATATATTCGCCATTCTATGCTATTCAGATTGAGACACCCCAAAAACAAAAACTTCACTCTTGTGAAAGTTGATTTTCAAGCCAGAGGGCCACTCAAAGCAATAAAGAACCAGCTTTAGATTTCTAATTGAAACATCAGAACCATCTATCATCAACACAGTATCATCAACATACTGTATATGAGTGATCCCCCTAGGTATCAGGTGTTCAAGAACTCCTCTTGTATGGCCATGAGCAGCAGCTTTATCTATCATAACAGTCAGTGCATCTGCTACAAGATCAAATAAAAGTGGAGATAAGGGATCCCCTTGTCTTAAACCCCTAACGGTTTTAAAATAAGGAGTCCTTTCTCCATTCACATTTACACAAACCTACCCCCCCCCTACTGTTTGCATCACCCAGCCTATCCACCTCTCAGGGAAGTTCCTACCCTTGAGAACTTTTTCAAGAAAATCCCAGTTCACCCTATCATAAGCTTTTTCGAAGTCAATTTTCATGATTAACCCCTTTTTTCTAGTTCTTCTTAACTCATGTAAAGTCTCATGCAAAACCACCACTCCATCAAGAATATTTCTTCCTTTGACAAACCCTGATTGATTATCCCCAATGATCTTCCCAGCAACAGGAGTCACCCTACCAGTTAGAGCTTTGGTAAAAATTTTGAAGTCCACATTCAAAAGGCATATGGGCCTAAATTGTTTGATATTATTCGCTTCCCTCACTTTTGGTACTAAGGTAATAACCCCATAATTCAACCTCCTGATATTTAAGGACCCATCCCAAAAGTCCTTACACATCAACATTAAGTCCTCCTTTATAACCTGCCAAAATCTCTTGAAAAAATTACACTAAACCCATTTGGCCCAGGGGCTGAATTAGATTTCATGTTCATAATCACCCCTCTGATTTCCTCCTCCCCAAATTCTCTGGTAAGCTCCCTTTGATCTATAAGATCTACTTTAAACTTTGTAGGCCAAAAATCAGCCCCCAACCTTAGATCAGTCGAAATACTGTGCCCAAACAGGGTTTTGTAGAACTGCACAATGTGTTTCGACACTCTCTCCTGCCCAATGAATTCCTCCCCCTCAGCCTCTAAAGTCAATATATAGAGCTTTTCCTCCTTCTCCCATTGGCATATTGGTGATGACACGGCCATGTCGGTTGCTGGCTTTAGCGTGACAGGTTTTGAAACGTTCGTGTGCGACGACAATAATTAGAGACTCAAGCAGCTAGATTGTTTTTTTTTTTTTGACAAGGAGATTGGATTGGAATGCCTCAAGAAATTTAAAGACCGTACCTTTGAGTCTTTGACTGCCTGCTGGCTGCTGCAATAGTTATGTCTTTTTTTTGTTTTTCTTATACATCAATACCGATGTCCCTCATATTTATTTTTTTCTATTTTCTATTTTCTAATTATGATTTGATGCTTTAAGTAGAAAGCCTGCTCTAAATGTTTATTGTTTAACAAATAAATCTTGTTTAAGTGGAATCGCGTTTAGCATGGCTAGGATCCGTGCTTTTGTGTACTATGACTTACTACGTATCTACCGTGGTGTTAACTTTGTGACCTTTTGATCAAATGTTTTAAATGATACGTTTTTAGAATAATTTTTATTTTATTTGAATTTGATGACACGATATTCTATGTAGGAGTATATATGTCCGTAGCACTCATCATAATTACTAATATTTTTAAAAAAATCACTTTTTTTTAACAAATGCAAATTGAAAATAGCTGATTCGTGCGGCAATTTTTGATCTGCCGAATAATTTGGCTTGGACATTTTTTTTAGAATTACACAGACGCCCATAAGACGCATGACCCATAATAAGTGTTGTTCTCGCTTCGAGAAATAACTATCGGCAATTATATATTAAAATATATAAATACTTATACTAAGTAATTAGTTTCATCGGAAAGATCTTTACGTCTAGTTTCTTAACAAATTTATTTAAAAATATAAATATTATACATATTTTTTTACAAATCGAGTCAAACTTGTGGCACGAAAATCTAAAACGATACTTATTTTGGGACGTAGGGAGTACCATTTAATGCATAACAGCGGTAAATCTTGAGAAAATCTCAAGAAAATGTGTGAGCACCAGGATTTAAACTCTGGTGGGTGGCATCTCAATGGACTGTCCGGCTACAAGCCCATTCGCTTGGCCAATTGGCCAAGGATGGCAGCAGATCGAGTTCGACGTGCGGGTTTCGGGTCCTGCGGGTTCGGGCCCCAAAACATACATATCAGGCTTGGCCCCCAAACCAGGTTTGATTTCGGGTTCGGTTTTCCACCTGTAGATATCCAATGGATATCCGAAATAAATTATCTATACCTATCTATAAATCACCAAAATTTCCACCCCTATTTTTTGTCCGCTTTTTTTTCTCACCAGGTTAGGTCCGGATTTTTTTATTCCCTTTCGTGTCCGTTGAATAGAAGACCAAAAATAGTAATGTAGTGTGGACTTGAACCTTGGTCTCCACCGTTTAATAACAACAGGCTTCCACCACAACACCAAGCATCATGTGATGGTTAACAAAGCTTTTTTTATTTAACTTGGTAACAAAAACACTATAAAATATAGTCTATACCCTAATACTTAATTGGTAAAATTTCTGGGAACAGAAAAATTTCTGCCATCCTACTCCTAAACTGATTCGGCCTGAACATCAGCGGATAAAAAATCTGTGCCCGTTTTTCTGTTTCAAAACATCCGTAGCTAGCAGAGGAGGAATAAAAGAGCCATGCAACTGATACTTGGGCTGGGCCTCTGGTGGGCTTAAGTCATGACGTGTGGTCATTCACACAGTGGAGATCAGAAATTGAGACGATTCAAGTTCACAGAGTTAACTCTGCCTGCTTGCCATGTTGCTGAGCGATGCATCGACGATCAGCCATCACCTGCTCTCGATCGTCTGCGTAGCGGCGGACGGCATCATAGTCCAAGACTCCACGGTCTCGCCGCTGGTTCCATTGGCCGCAACAATCAGCCAATACGGGATCAGGTAAGCACAAGAGGTTTATAATTAAAATATTGTTGACTTATTTATTAATTTGGATAATTATTTTATTACTTTATTTGGTTGTTAATTTATGATGAATGCACAACGAACATAATCGTATTCTCAATATATTAGGTTTTTTATTTAATTTGTTGGATATTTTTTTAGTTTGATGAAGCACAATGAACATAACCATGTCATAAATGTTACTCTTTTACACTGCATCAATTTATCCATGTTTTAGATGTCGTCAGATTCACCACAATCCATATGTGTTGGGGTGGAATTAAGTTCAAATTCCACCAATTCACTCCCGACATGTGGATTGATGTGAATTCGACTACATGCAAACAAAGGCAGCAGGGATTATTTGGTTGGAAGTTTAGTGCTAGGACCGTTTAGTTGGATTGGATGCCCTATAACACATCCACTAGGAAATGTTGCCTAGCCCATAGAGACTTTTTAGCTATCTGAACTAAACAATATCACTCACTATGCATCTCAACATCCTGCTTTTATAATTTGAGCTGTCAATTTTTCAAATAATTGACAATAGTCATAAGTCAAGTTATCACTTAATTTTTGAACCAAATTATTTTTTTCCGTTGCAACGCACGGACATATTTTCTAGTATTAATATATATAAGAATAATATGGCAAGACAACAAAATACAGATAATTAATAACTAAAACAATAAAAATATGGTACTGCATGTATTAAAATAGTCTAGCAAGACAAAAAAAATTGTTATTGCATATATTAAAATAATCTTGCATATATTATATATAATAGTATTAAAATATATCTATGACTATATGATTTACTATAACGTTACGGTAATATCCCCATGTGTTACAGTAACACAACTATTGTAAATATGTATTCGTAATTATTATATCATATTATTGTAAATAGAGGTCGCTATACAATAACTTATTATATAGCTAGCTACCGAGTATACTCTCACGTGCTAGACTTACTAGATTATTTTAGATAGACATGTAAATATGGTTCAAAATATACAGAGTAGAATGCAAGACCTACTGCTTCTGGCGGTCATCCATTGATGTGTCTATGAAGATAGAGCCTTCTATTTAAGTTTATTAGAGTCGGAGTGAAGCTCCATATTCATTTTTGTTTGCTACCTTCATCCATTTACCGTGGTCACTTTAGGGTAAGACGCAATGACCAAGGAGGAGCGGTGCATGCAACCGCTTCCTTTTAACTCGGCCCATGACTGTTGAATTAACTCGGCCAACGAGGAGGGGCCGCCGGCGCCTGGGACTATGGTGAAAACTGTGGTCTTTTTTTTTTTGAGGGGAGAAAACTGTGGTCTTAGCTTAGCTGACTCCGATTCTTGGAGATCTTTTTTTTTTTATATATAAGATGACTTTTATATGGATGGAGCAAGTATAAAAGAAAGATACCCCCCACCCCCACTCGCGCCTCTTCTTCATACGTCTCCACAGACCAACTAGGAGACAAGGGCAACTGATGTTATAGTGTATTTTATTTATTTAATGTCGAATTAAACATAATCAATAAATTTAATAAAAATATTTTATTACTATCTATGTGAGAATTATACAATAGATATGTGTCCCGTTGCAACGCACGAGCATTTTTGCTAGTTTGGAATTAAAACTCGTGTTTAATAATGCTAATAATTACCTGTTTAATTAGACTATTAAATATATTCAAAGTTGATCTATGAAAATATTTGTTATTTGTGGCCTCTTGTTTATACATGTGAATATATGTGTGTGTATATCTGTAAGTTCCGAGTATCTATTTGAGTCTCGTGTATCCGTTCGAGTTTCGGGTATTTGCAGGTTTGGTTTTGGTGATGGATTTTCACCCGAATCGACGTTCGCGATGGACTCGAGTTTTAATTTCGGGTTTCGGTTTTCCATGCACCGAGACTCCGCCCGATCCATCCAAATCCCGCACCCGTTGCCATCTTAGCTCCCCCGCACACGGGCAGCGAAATTGCTCGCTTGCCCTAGCTTTTTCCCGCTATTTCCCACCCCACACACCCAAAACCACCACGGCACATACAAGACTGCCGCCGCCGCCGCCGCGTACTACGATCCTCTACTCCCCTCATCGCCGCCGCCGCCTACTACGATCCTCTCCTCCGTTCCTCCTCCCCCTGCTGCGCCCACCACGGTCCTCCCCCGCCGCCACCGCCCCCACGTCCCTCCCCTCGCGGCCACCCACACGCTGCACGGAAGTCGTCCACGGCCACCCTCCAAGGCGCGAGCGCCCGCGAGTGCCCTCGTAGGTCCGCCGCCGCCCGGTGAAGCCCTGCAGCGCCCCGCCGACCGATCCTCCTTCTCGCACAACCGCCTCCCGATCCCCGTCGCGATCCCCACCGCCACCATCAGCCTCGCGTTTAAACGCCGAAAGCAGGTCCGTACCAATCTCTAAAAGGGCAACTGCTGGACTCAGGTAATCAGGTGTTTTTTTTTTGTTGGTTCATTAGTTATCGGTGAAATTGCTGTTTCCTTATTGCAGAAAGAGGAGCTGCGACTTTGCTGCAAGCTAAACCTGGAAGCCAAACCCTGAAGTTACTGCCTTCTGTACTGTGCCCGTGTGACAAGCTACCAAGGTAGGTTAGTCTCATTGATTGGTGTGGTTTTTTTACTCAGGCTATGGTTACGTGCTTCAGAGATAAAAGGTTTTATGAGTTTTACAATGATGCATGTAGTGTACTCTTTGATCAGCAGGTTAGTCTCATTGATTGGTGTGGTTTTTTTACTCAGGCTATGGTTACGTGCTTTAGAGATAAAAGGTTTTATGAGTTTTACAATGATGCATGTAGTGTACTCTTTGATCAGCAGGCCCAGGGTTGTAGATGGTGAACCTGTATTTTCTTAGCTTTCTTAGGCTGTCTCTTCAATTAGCTAATTGACCAGGATTAGAACAAGCGTTTGGATGGATACTGGAGCCTATGGCCAAAAGCGTGCGCGCGCGCGCACACACACACCAGAGGCTTATATGGCCATGGATGAAACCATGGTTTTTTCACTCCTGGCTTTCCTTGTGGCCCTGTAATTTTTGGTGTGGTGGCTTTGACAAAGCATTGTGCCTGGTGTGGCACTGTTCCTGTGTGGCAGGATGACTCTTTACCTTTCTCACCCTAAGGTAGTTCCTCTTATATGTGCTCAAACTAGACACTCCCACCTACCTAGCTCTAGTGGTTGCCTAACTCTTTACCTCTATCTAAACGGTTCTTACCTCTACCTGGTTGCTTTCTCTCACTTATCTGCTCTGATAGTTGCTGTTGGTGGCAGTTGCCTCTTCTTTTCCTTCCCTTATCATAGATATATTGTCTTTGCCCACCTATCATGGTATTTGACATATGTGAAAGGTGGTCTATTACTCTCCTATGGACCTGCTTGTTACAAGGATGTGTTTGTTTGTGATATGTAGTGGTTTTTTTCATGTGCACTTACTGTTACAAGGATGTATTTGTTTGTGATATGTAGTGGTTTTTTTTTTTTCATGTGCACTTATTGTTTCTCTTCTCACTGATATTGTTAGCAGCAAGAATTGGAGGCTACTCTCCCTTCATATGACATCATCTAACATGATCATGTTTAGGATTTAGCTCCATCCATCCTCGCCATGGTACCAACGTAAATTGTGAATCTCCAGTCCTTTGTTCTTTCATTGGATTTTTTTTCTGACTGTTTTTGTTGTTTAGTCCCACCAGTCGAAGATAAATGTGCGCCGCACATTTGAAACACGGTCAGCAAGGGTAAATTCTATAGAGTTGCATCCTACAGAACCATGGTATGAACCACTATGCTATTTATTTACTGTTGCTGTCCCTCCCCCCCCCCCCCCCCTCTTTTTTTGTTTGATTGCTTATATATTTCTCTAACATTGGTGCAGGATCTTAACTGCCTTAGAATCTGGGCGTGTTATCATGTGGGATTACAAAAAAAAGGCAAGTTTCTCTCTGAGCTGATTTTTTGTTCTCCATTTTATTGTATTCAATTTGTAATTTTCCTAGATACAATTTATATTTGTAGATTATTCTGAAATCAATTAAAATTTCTGATTCATCAGGTATGGTGTTCACTCCATTTATATCTTCATATGAAAATGGAACTTATAATTCTGTTCAGATCCTTTAATATCTATACTTGTTTTCAGTTTGTTCGGCAAGAATTGTGGGGCAGAAAAACTGGGTCGTGGTTGATGCGGACATGGTCTTTATCCATATATATGATTTATCAAATTGGAAAAAAATCAAGAGTTTTGCTGCCCACGATGATAAGATAACATGTATAATTGTGCACAACCAACTTCCATATTTTGCATCAGCATCAGGTGATGGGAAGATAAAACTGTGGGACTGGGAAAAAGATAGTATGGTTCGAATGTTTGATCATTCAAATTGTGTGAACCATATTACATTTGGTCCTAGTGAGAGCTTTATTGCAAGCGCATCTTTGGATGGATCTCTGAAGGTTGATTTTCAATCTCTGCTATTCTACAGGTTAAGTCTTTTAGATGTGATGACTAATAATTTTAAACACTGCAGATATGGGATTTGGAGTCTGAAACTCCAACTCTTACACTTGATGTGCATTCACAATCTGTTAAGTCGGTTGAATTCTTTATGAATTTCAAGAAGCAATATATGATCACAGTTGCTGACAATATTGCAAAGGTTTATTCTTTACTCTACTATATTCTTTTTTCTGCTGTTGTAAAATTGAAATATGAGACTTATTAAATATATGCACTAGGTGTGGGACTATCAGACAAAGAGTTGTATCCAGACACTAAGCCACGAAAGCAATGTTTCAGTAGTTTCCATTTGTTCTGACCCCTCTCTAATCATTACTGGATCAGTAGATGGACAAATTCATATATGGAACTCTGGAAGTTTTAGGTTGGCCACTTTTCCCCCATTTTCCACTTGCAAATATACATAATGTAGCAAATCAGATTATTATGTTCTAACCTTTGTGCTATGTTATTTATTTATTTTTTAGACTTGAGAGAACTATAGATCATGGCTTGAAACAAGTCTCCTCTATACATTTGATTGACTCAAGGTTAGTGATTATTTGATTTTTGCACCTCTATTTTTAGCACCACTGATTATCCAATAAATACTTGTTAAGTAAAGTATCATACTGGTGTGCTTATCTTTGTTTTTCTTATAGAGAAAGGTGTCCTTTATAGAGAGCATGTTAGTTTGTAAAATTGACATACTTGGGTTACTAGTTACCATCTAATTTGAAGAATTGAAGAAGCCCCCAAACCAACAAATTTTCCATCACTGTAGTAAAGATATTGTATACAACTACGTCCATGCTCTTTGGTCTTGAAAAAGGTCATAGAATTTATTGGTTTGGGAATAGCATCAAACACTCAGCAATTACTATCTTGGTATTTCACTTTCAAATGCTATCAATATGTATTGGGCTCTTCAACATCTCTGCACTACTTCTCTGTCTAACTCTATTATACCCATATGAGAAATTGAATGATGTTCTGTTTTTACCCTGCAAAAGCCTTGACTGTTTCTCTTGGATCCACTGCCCTTTGCTTCTTCTGTGCCCTGGTCACTTATGAACGCACGTCGAACTGCATCCTGTCCACAAGGGTGCCTCTACTCGTGCTAATACCTATACCTTTGTTGTACTCCATAAATCAATACATGAAGTCTGTTTCAAATTATTTTTGTTTACTTTGAGATGTCACAAAACATTATTTTGGAACAAGCTTATGTTTGTCAATTGACTGTCCATTACCTTCATTCATTTATTGTGCATAACAAATAGATAGTATCGCTTTCTTTTATTTAAGCCTACTTTCTATATTTTCTAATTCTGGAATCAACATATAGGCTCCTTATTGGATATTATGAAGGAATCACCATGGTAGAATTAAATCTTGAATTTCCAATTCCATGTATGGATGCTTGTGGAAACATATTCTTCTCAGGAAAAAATAACATGATCCAAACTGTGAATACCAAGACAGCTGCAGGCCTTGAGGTTAGTTGGCTTGTTCCAAGAACAATATGATGGTGATATTGACAAGGTGCTCTAACATGTTTTCAATATCAGGTAGATGGCAAAATACTAAGCTTTCCTATGAAGGAGTTAGGAACATGTGATATTTATCCACAGGTAAAATATTATGCCCTTTTTTATAAAACTAAAGGTTTGTTCTTATCTATGATAGGTACTGTAGACACATAACTATTACTGTAATTTTATTATATTTTATTATGTGGTTTATTTTATTTTCATGTGCCTATGTTATTGTGTAATCTGCTTATAAGCAATTTATTTCTTTGGCCGTTTAGATGTTAAAGAACAGCTCAAATGGAAAGTATGTTGCTGTATGTGGCGATGGCTACTATGCAATCTATAATTCCTCACCGTGGAAGATTAAATTGTCTGGAAGTGCAAAGAGCTTTGCTTGGTCAACAGGGGCTGTGGAATTTGCAATTAGTGACAATGCAGCAGTAGATATATTCAGAGCATTCAAAGTATGGTTTTGCCAAATTAATAAACTCGATTTTATTTGTCTTCTGACTTACTGGTTTCATCTATTTGTCTTCTGACTTACTGGTTTCATCTATAGTGGTGGAAAACATTTAAGCCTGGATTCCCTATCGAATGTATATTTGGCGGAACATTGTTGGCAGTATCTTCACCAAATTTCATATGGTTTTATGATTGGATTGATTGTGAGCTCATTTATAAGTTGGATGCAAATGCTAGGGTGAGTAATTATATATTAAAATTTTAAATGCATGTTTGCTTTTAACTAATTTATTTTATCATACTTTTGTAGAATGTGCATTGGACAGGAAGTAATGATTTGATTGCTATAGACAGTGATGCAGCATTTTATATCCTAAAGGTATGGCTTAAATATTTCGGTCATCTTGTCATATGTCCCTACTTTTTTAGTGCATTGCTTTCTAAGTATTGACATTACTTGAAATCCTTGTATTTTTTTGGTTCGTACAGAGTGTCAACAAAAAGAAAGGTACCCTCGAGCTTCTTCATACTATAAATGAGAGAGTACGGACAGGAGTGTGGGCTAAAGATTGCTATATCTTCATCAACTCATCTTGGTGCCTGAAGCTTTGCACGGATGGTGTGGTATGGATGATACACCTTATCCAAGCATTATGTTGTGTCTGGCAACTTCATTGATTGACACAATTATAAGCTTTTCTTCGCAGGTCACAAAGATGTGTAACCTAAATGGTATGCACTATTTGGATCGACCAATGAATCTTGTTGGATACCAAGCCAACCAAAATCAAGTTTATCTTGTGGATAGGGCTTTAAAGTGCGTATGCTTGAAAAGCTTGCTTCCTTTACTATTTTTTTTTTTGCTGATTTCTGTGTCTAAACTATAGACATTTGTTGCAGCCTTGTGAGATACAGGGTACCTCAGACTTCAAATGATTCTATGGCACTAAAGCCTTCTCTTTGGAACAATGTTGGGCTGCACGATGTTCGCACAAGGTATATTATATTTTTCTTGCTTCACATCCACTTGCTGGTTACAATATCAACTGGACAGATGCTTACCTGTGTTTAAGTAAAATTGTTTTCAATTCACTTGCAAAAAACATATATAGAAGCAGGTGGTAAAGTTAAATAAGACCGTTTGCTTTCTCAATTGAGATTGTATTAAGTTTGATTGTTGAAACAATCGAGCTTTCCCAATAGAATGGATTCACAGATTTATATTGAGGTGAATTTGTAATGAATTTGTGGAGAACCTTATAGTGTTCTTCGAGGTAAATAATCAATCTTTTTGTTATTTATTTCATGAGAGTATCACTCAAGCATATTTATCATTTCAGAATTCGGATGGCATGCACACTTGTTTGGATGATGATCACACACCTGCCACTCCTTTGCTAAACTTTGTCACTTGTGTGGCTAGCAATTTGTTAACCACACTTTAGGTGAAGTTTGGCAAAGAAATGAGTCAATGATAGATGGACCAAAAGTGTGGCAAACCGCAGTTATGGCAGAGAACCAAATAACAACCTAAGAAATTATGGCGCACCTAAACTACAACATGGCAATGTTAGGTCGTGGACCAAATACGTTGACATATCTTCAAGTGAAGAAAACGACTACCATATGCACTTTTTGTTAATCAGAAACATTTGTCTTTGTACTCGTTTCTATGGTACCTGTTTGGCACAACCTGGACACAAAGCAGAAGGTGCTTTTCATTGGCTTTTCAAATAAGCAGCTTCTGCAGCAAGCACAAGTCGTGCCAAACAGGGCCATAGCTGGATGTAATTCTTTTGTTCCTGACATTTTATGTATTATATATAATATATATTTCTTTATTTCTTTGTTCTGAACATCACTTGCCATATCAGTCCTGTGATATAAGGGGGGATTTTGGCTATGTACCATGTGTGTAGCCACAATATTTTTTGGGGGGTGAAGATAGTTTTAGGTCCTATTTGGCTGAGCTTTGGCAGCTCAGGTAGTCCACTTGTCTGGCTTCTTGTAAGAAGGATCCTTTTTGTATTTTTTTTAATAAAAAATGAACTAGGAGTTAAAGCCAGATTTTTTTTGGCTTTATCAGCTCTGGCTTCTCTACACACTAAAGCAAGGAGACAGAACCATGCTAAATAGGGTCTTATATTGTAATAATAATATCTAACTATGATGTTTGGAAGAGCTTTTTCTTTCAATGCTGAATAATACGCATTATCACCTATAGTGTGCTAGCACAATATAATTATTGATGTTTCAAATGACCTTTTTTTAAGGCTTAGCAAGTTGCATTATCAATTTATCACCGTACACAGAACTGTTGAAAGAGACTTGTCACTTTAGATAGGTGTCATCAAGACATAATGGTGATAAATGCCTACCGCGACGCGACAAGTTGCAGACCAGGCGCCTAGAGCCGTATGCGCTGATTAGGATTCCTGGCGACGACCGCATCGTGATAAATGCCTACCGCGACGCGTTAGGCAGATTCTACACTAGCCATCCTCGTGTGAGAGGGCCCTTCCGCCAACTCGAGCAACTCGACATTGCAATCCGCCGCAAGCTCGTGCCGCGTGCCTGTAGATCCATGCCGATAGTGGTGATGCATCGATCCCCGTTGCAGGTGGCAACAGAGAACGCGAACCCGCCGCCGCCGCCGCCTCATTCACTGTACGACCATCATTCTCTCGTCGTCGTTTTCTAATCTAATTTTATAGGTTTGCAATAGGTCTTTCAGAATGTCGGTTTTTATGGGAATTATGGATTATGGATGACCACTAGGTTTTTCATGGGAATTATTCACGATTGATTGTTAGGGTGTCTGGGAAAAGGATTTGTTTTTACTTTTTAGTTTACTGCCAATAATATGCCACAAGGGCCCATAATATTGTTATTTATATGTATTTATTTAGTATTGTTATTTATATGGATTAATATATGGGGTTTATGCCACAATTTATATATTTAGGACTACTGTTTTGTTGCTGGAAATTGCTCATCTCTGGAATATGGATTTTGCATGACATATGCTCACCGAAAGTTTTCTTCCCTTCAGCCCTAAGCCGCTTATGGCTGTTGTAGCTGAGCCTGCACATCATCTATCTGCACTGGAGAATCCAGATGTTTTATCCCTGGAAGGATTGATCTTGGAAAGTGATGATGCAAGTGATAATGCCAGTGATGTCTATCCATCATCAACTTTGTTGCTAGAGTCTCCCATTTTGGAGCGCAGCCCACCGAGTTGGTATCAGATGTTTTACATAAGGACGGATCGCTATGGGCGTTTTCACATGTATCCTAATCTGGGCGGGCCATTTCAGACCTTAAAGGAAGCTGATGCTGCTATCAGTAAATATCTTGATGAACTGCGGGTTCCAGCAATGTAAAGTTTCTAGACTTGATTCTACTTTATTTTTCCATTGCAAGCAATGATGAGTAGTATTTAATCAGGACTAAAGATACACCTCTTTTTTATAATCCAGTCTGTGATTCTAGTAGTTTGATTTTACAAACTTAATTTTTCTGAAAATCAACCACCAGCAGAAACCTCAAGAGTTGACCCCCACACCCCCACACCACCACCACCACCACACATGCGCGCATACTTCCACAAAACCAAAGAGAAGTCAAATTAAAAAAAAAAAAGAACTATTTTTAGCTATGTTTGCCTGGACGTAGTTAAAACTCAATGTCGTGTGCAAGTTTCTTGAACAATTCAGTGTACTAGTTGTAATGCATAAGGATCATTTAGCGCATAGGTCTATTAAAACATTGTATCAAGGGACACCCACTCAGATTTGATATCCTTGTGTGCTATGTTACTAACAAGATAAAATTGCCACCTTATCTCGAATCAAACAGTACCACCTAGTGCAGATTCCTTGCCCACAAATGAAAGATGGGTTGAGGTGTTTTGTTTCAGTAAATTTATATAGTACTACCTCCGTCTCTTTTTTGTAGGTCGTTTTGGGCCTGATTTTTACTGTCTAGATTCACAGCAATTATTATGTATCTTGATATCACCTTTGTCCTGATTCATTGATTGCCTGATGTATCTAGAAACAGGTCAAAACGACCTACAAAATGGTACAGAGGAAGTATAGGCATGGAAACAGTTCATGTTTGGTCATCTTTAAGTTCTTTGAGTTTTGAATACATTGGTTTGTTCTTCATATTATTCATTAGCTAATATCTCTGCATTTGGAGCTGTTTTCCCCCTGCTCAATAACTTTTTACATGTACCACTTCTGACGTAAATTAGGTGCCAGAAGCCATCCAAAGGTCCTCTTGTGGAATGGCTTGTTAAACAAGCTCTTTACTATGCTGATGGCACGCCAAAGAGAGGCCCAAATTCACCAGGATTAAAAAATCCCAATGATCCAGAGCGTCAGCTGGTTAAAGCTTTATTGGATCAGTATAATGATTATCAGAATCTTTGCCAGGTCTCCCTCCAGCCCCATCCGTCAACAAACCCCCCCCCCCCCCCCTCTTTTCCCCAACACACACAGAGAGGCTTATGCTTTATGTCCTTGTCTTCTTTATAGGATCTTGCACATGAACTCAAAGATCTTGTGAGCTTCCAATGGTTTTATGAGGACCAAAAGACTTACTATCATTTCAACTTCACAACGAAGACGAAAAAAGCTGATGATGGCAATCTATTCTTTGCTGAAGTATCGAGTAAGCATCAAGAAGATTTTTGGGTGATCACCTGTTGCTGTATGATTAAACCTAATGATAATGGTATGTTCCATACTTCGGCAATCTATTCTTTGTTGGAGTGCATTTTCTCTGTGTTTTGTGCTATATCTCAAATCCGATCTACGTTGTTACAAGCATATCACTCTCTACCTTCAATTGCTAATCTTGACATTATGCCATGGTTTGTGATTTGATGGTGACAATACATGCCCTTTTTTTGCAGGTCATTGTTATGGTTGCATAAATAATGGTAATTTAGAAACTGAGCACCCCAAGAATACAAGTGCATACATTGGTGGACATGTGAATGGAGTTTTGCCATTTGGAATGGATGACTCCAGTGATGAAGATGAAGATGTACGCTAATTTACTTACCTTTTCTCTTTTCTTTCATGATTATTACTTACCTTTGACTAAATTATTTCCCTTGTGCAGTTGGAAGCTTATGAGGCTAGACTAAGGTTTATGTTTCAGGTATGACTATGACGACTTGTGCAGTTCTACAGTGTGTGACTTTTCTGTATTATTATGATGTCGGTTTCTTGATTACTGATTTATTATGTATTTTCTCTAGGGGTGTTGAAGATACCATGGTGGACTAAGAGGAGCCCAGGAGAGGCGGAGCACGCTGAATCTGCTAGTTGAAAGATCACTATTCTATCTTAGTGCTCTTGTTCTTTGTTATTAGTCTTTTCTCCTTTTGTCTGTGGGTTGCCTTTTTTTGTCTTCGTGTGAGCGCAGTTAAATTATTATTTTGTAATATAGGGAAAGACGTATCTTATGTTACCATTTCAGATGATATTATCACATATCTGATTTTATCATTTATCAGAGACGTTATGATGATGTACTAATGTGCCACTATGTACCCCCGAATATCATTGTTGCTCATGGTACATCTTACACCATGACATGTTATGATGATGTACTAATGTGCCAACTCGTGTCAGATTGTGGATTCATTCAAAATTTATGTTCCTGGCATTACCAATCTGGGCCTTTGGCGAGAGTGTGTGGCTCCCCTTGAGAGGGTTTGCCGGCCAAGCCTAGTCCGCTGGAGAGCGGTGCTCGGTGTGGGTAAGACAGGGAGAAGCCAAATTATAAGACGTTTTAGCTTTAAACCGAGGGAATATTGTCATGGACGCTGACACATTCTTGATATATTCAGATATCACACAGTTTCACACGGCTCTTGGGAATTTCTTTCAGGCATCAATTTCAAGATTCTTGATATATTCAGATTTCACCCAGTTTCACACGGCTCTTGGGAACTTCTTTCAGGCATCAATTTCAAGTCCGAGGTATGAATTTTCAAACTTCACATTATGCTCGTGCTGTGAATCTAACTGTATTGTTTTTTTTTTCCTGTTGTTTCTAATGACTACAGTAGTGACTAGCTACTATCGCCGCATGGCATGAAGCCGCCAGAAGCCAATTCGAACAATTTAGTTGAGTATCATCATACTGCATTACTAATTTTGACTAGTCCCAAACTGAGACACCCCGCATCGCCCTCCCGCACGGGGCGACACGGGCGGCGACTCCGCCCTTGCCGCCGTCGGGCCGTCCTCCCCCCTTCCACTTCCCTCGCCGCCGCCTGAGGTCGCCGCCGGGACGCCCGTGCGGCCACCCATGAGGGCGGCGGCGGGGTCCCTCCCTCCTGGCCGGGCCGTGGCTCCCCCGTGCGGGGTGGAAGCCATGGCGGCCGGTGGCGGCCTGGATCCGGCGGCCTGGGGGTGGATTCGGCCGACGCGGCGGGTCTTGTGGTGGCGGCGGTGATGTGGTCGCGGCGGGGGTCATGGTGCGGCGGTGGTGGTCGGCTGGCGGCGAGCGTGCCCTTGGCCGGGGCTGGACGGGCCGGTCGCCGACCCTGGCCACCTCCCTGTGGCGAATCTGAGGGTGGTGATGGTGCCTTCCCACCCCTCCCCCCGCGGTTGGCTGGCTACTGGCCGGCTGGCTGCTAGTCGGCCATGGCTGGCTGGCGGCTGCCGGTTTTCGCGGTGGGGGTGCTCGGTGGCCTACCGACTTTCGCGGTTGGGGGGGGGGTGGGGAGGGGGGGTGCTTGGTGGGGAGCGTTCCTTCGGCGGCGTCGTGGTGGCGTAGCCGGCTGCGGTTCGGGGGTCTGCGGTGCCGTGGCGGTGCTGTGGACTCCGTCAGGCCCTATGTTGGCTGCTCCCCTCCGACGGGGTTCGTCGGCAGGGCGTCACGGGGCTGCTGCTCTTTCGGGTGTGGGGGCAGCGGAGGGGCTCCTTCCCCCTCTGCTCGCCCTCCGCCTCCTCTTGATGGTGGTTGTTTCGAGGCAGTGGCTGGGGCTGTGTCGGCGTTGGGGGGCGGTCTTCGTCTACGCCGTCCCTTCCCCATGCCTCCGACTGCCGTCGTGGGGCGGCCATTATGGAGACAGAGGCCATGGCGTCCGCGGGGATGCTGGTTCGGGGCTTCGCTCCTGATCCGGCACCTTTGAGGGGTGGCGGTGCCTGCGATGGAAGCTTGGCCGGTTGCGGTGGTCGGCGGCGGCTACTTTTTTGGCGAGCGGTGGGTGGAGGTTCACGGTGGCGGAGGACTGGTGTTCGGTAGGGGACTCGGCGGGGTGCTGGCGCAGCTTTGCGGCTGCTCGCGTGGCCGGCGCGTCTACTCTGGTGAGACTTCTTTTGTTGGCTGGCAACGACGTCTTGGTGGCTGGTGGGGACCCAAGCTCTTGTCCAAGTCTGTGCTGGGGTTATCTTGTCGTTCCCCTGTTGGGGGCGTCGCGTCCTTAGCACATTCCATGGAGGAGAACCCAGTCCTGTATGGACGGGTGACGGCGGCGCTTGGGCGTCGTAACCTTCTTGAAGGCGTCGCTGTGGATTTCGACTCGGCCGGGAGGTCTTTGGGCAGTACTACTTTGTCGTCTCCTTCAACGTGTTTGTGGTTGGTGCCGGTGGTGGTTTAGGCGTAGTTAGTTTTCAGTTGCTTAGTCTTTTAGGTTTTGTTGTTTTCTTTTGAGTTGGCCTCAGTGGTGGAGCTCCTAGTGGTTTTAAGTGGACGCTCGTGTCGATGACCCAATCCGACCGAGTGCTAGGTGGTTTAGAGGCTTGTTGTCGATGTCCCAATCCGACCAAGCGCGCAGCTGAGTAGAGTTGAGTTGGCGCTTTGTGGCACGAGTTGAGCTGTTTTGGTACCTAGGGGTGCTTTTGAAGTAGGGTACCCTCCAAATTATACGTGGTTTTCGCCCAATTTCCACTTCAAAAGCTGGGCGGGGGCACTTGCCTTTCTTTTTTCTTTCTTCGTCTAATAGAAATTGCGGCAAACCTTTTGCCGTCCTTTCGAAAAAAAATCATACTGCATTACTGCTTCGTGGCATGAAGCCGTCATAATCCAATTCCAACATTTTAGTTTGAGTATCATCAGGTAAGAAACAAAGTTATTTAATGCAAAAGATCGAGTATGGTATTGCAGATTCTGGATCTTGTCCCCATCCTTTCATGTGAGTTTTTTTTTTTTTTTTTTTTTTTTTTTTTTGCGACGAAAGGAGAATTATATTATATGATACCTAGGTACATAAAGATATTACAAGCACTGCGAATGACAATAAAGTACCCATGCTGTGAAAAGCATAACTCAAGACTTGCTTTGCAGTATGGATGATCGTACAGGCAAATACTCGGCAACGAAAACGAAAGACGTCCTGAGAAAGATGCCCAACGAACGATAACCAACATTCATGTAGACGGAATTGAGTATCTTCTTCTTTCTAATGTCTTCCTTTCTTTCTGCCACTGAAAATTGAGGAAGAGTGATCTGAAAATTGTCCTCCCTAGTTCTTTCACGCTCGCATTTATATCACGACTCCATAGCATTGTACGAAAAGAAATTGAAGCAACCTTAGGTCCTTGCCTCGACAGGAACTAGGAAATACATTAGTTCGGTTCTGTAAACTTAATAGTTCTATGCATGTAACAGTTACAATTCGAAATCAGCATAATGATTCATGCCCAAATGATGGGCATGATAGTAGCTCACTACTGCAGTCATAAAATTTGTGTGGTTATACCTTTGTTTTTTGAAAATCAAGTAAAGTTAAGCACAAACGAAAGTTACAATCCAGTATACTAGATCAAACTATGTTTATGTGTATGATTTACTCTGTGTTTCTTATAAAGTTTTGTTTCTCCATGCTATGCAATGAAATGCAGTTTTCATGCATCATATTTTTCATTCAGGAAGCGGAGCATGTAGGTTTTCCTTCCCATATTGACACTTTCATTAACATCATCCGGAAAAACACTTAAGAGAAAGGTGAGGAGCCCCAAACGAGGCTTCTGGGATCCAAAAAGAAATAATGATGACAATGCAATTTTTTTTTTTGACAAGAATGACAATGCAATTTAGAAGGCCCTGCAGAGAATGGTATAGTGTCTGCGCGCAGCGTTATCAACAAAACAGAGGTAGATAAGAAAGACAAGCGTAAGGAAACCGGCAAAATGAAAAAGGGAAGGACCAGATTCAGATGGTGGCAGAGGCGTGTCAAAGAACAAGATGTTTTCGAAGTATCACATGAAACTGCATCTGTCAAATAGTTGTAAAAAAAAAGTGTTCTGCATTCTGATCTAGGAGTTACTGGTGCTGTATCCTGGCTGACATACAGTTAGTTTTTGTTGGTAAAAAGATGGAAAAGTACTTTGTTGTTGTTTGATCAACCATATAAATTTCTTGGCGAGATGAGATTGCTTTGCTTGTACCTTTCTGTGTAAGTGATTGCGCAATCATGGTTGAAAACATCCTTGCTGTCTTTTTTTATAGCTTCTGTTGCTTGAATATTCAAATTAAGGAGAACAAATTCAAGATGGGTGCTGTCTGCTGATCTGACTGTTCCGAATCTGGAAGTCCAACGCCACGCGTGATGATAGCTCAGCTAGGTGCAGCTCATGTCCAACACAATTGCTGCGCTGGGATTCCCAGAAGCATCTGTTACTCCATTCGTGCGGCCTTGGTACTAGTTTTATTTTTTATCATTTCGACCAAGCCTACACGGTGAATTAGTGTCTACATAGCGGATTAAGTGGACATTACGTTGCGATATCAAAATATTAAATAACAGTCAGAATTTAAGCATATGTCAATACTAACATCATATTTATTAAGTTCATTCCACGAAAAAATAGCGGGCTATCAAATTTAGCCCCGCTATAGCCCCGCTATAGCGATCACTATACTTCGTAGCGTCAGCTGGATGGCGCCGCTATAGCGCCACTATAGCCCGCTATTTATATACACAAAGACAATAGATTAAAATGATGAAATAAAATTATAAAAATATAAAATCTCAGAAGTCACAACCCATGATTTCATAGTCTAATACAATTCAAATTAAAAAACAAAAGGCATAAAGCCATAAGTGCCATAGTTCCATAAGCAACAGAAACACAAATGAAATGACAAACCAACAAACCACAAACCACATTGAATTCAGGTATAGCGGGGAAATAGCGCCGCTATGGCGCTATTTGCCAATAGCGGCGCTATAGCGCCAATAGCGCGAATAGTGGCAAAATGAGTAATAGCTTCGCGTCCTTTCAGATAGCCCGCTATAGCACCGCTATAGCGGAAAAATAGCCCGCTAATTTTTCTAATCATTATAGCAATTGAAAATGATATAAAATATTAATTATTACATTTAATGATAGAAAAATAGAAAGAAGCATATAAATAAATAAGATATAAAGAAATGCAAATTATTTATTAAGTTCATATATCAATTGAAAATGATACGTTAATGATCTCATCATTCTATATCATTATATAAATCAACATCTTAACATATTATTATTCGAACTATCTGCACAGAGAATAGCGGTCCAACTGATTCAGCCTTGAACTTTTGTTTTCGTTCGCTTTTTATTTAATAAGTTTCAGTGGGCGCACAAGCCCCTCTTGTTCATTAAAAAAATAGCGACGTTAAGTTTCAACACTAGTACGTGCTAAAGCACGGTTTCAAAAAAAAAGTTTCAACACTAGTAGGTAGTGAACCACTGGACTGCTATTGCAAGCAGTACTAACCCTATGTAGTATCATCACTACTGGAAAGTCGAAATTCCCTGACGGTGTGATAACCGTCAGGGAAATAGGAAAATCGTCAGGGATATAGCAAAATTAATTTTCTTGACGGTGCACCGTCAGGGAATAACCATCAGAGCTGGCTTGTTAGGGTAATTGCATTTTCCTTGACGGTTCACCATCAAGAAAATAGAATTTTAATTTCTTGTCGGTAGAAAACCGTCAAGGAAAATATGAAACCGTCACGAAAAATTAATTTTCCTTGACAGTAGGAATCGTCAATAAATATGACCTACCGACAGGAAAAATATTTTCCTTGACGGTGTAAAACCGACAGGATATAAGCAACATTTACCTGACGGTCAGTATACCGTATAAAAAACCCTTCCTTGTCGGTGTTATATTCCTTGCCGGGGTGAAACCGTCACGGAAATGTCCCCCACAGGCCAAAAATTAATTTTTTTCTATACGATTAAAAACAAATGTATTTAATATTATATACACAGAATCATTGAAAGAAAACCAACTTAAATATAATACAGTCATGGATATATATATATATAATAGATAGATAGATCGTCTATCATAAATCCATAAGATCGCAATAAATATTATATTCAAAAGACTCAATACATACATATAATACGTCGTATGAGCCTGGAACGTTTCCTCAACCTTGTGCACGCCACAGGTTAAAGATACACTAAGCTTCAGATTTTTCGAATATGATTTTGTATTTTATGTAGTTTAAATTATTTTACGTGTGACGGTATAACCAAATTAGATTTTGAACTAAGGCTACACAGGAAACGATTCAAAATGGGACCAAATTTTTATACTTGATCTCGCATGGGCAGTAAACCGGTTCTGTTCGAGGTGGATGTCAAATTATATTATTTTGAAGGAGTAATTTAACTTCCTTTCTCTAGTTTAAAACAAAATAAATGTAATAATAATAAAAAATAGTCAGAAAATTTTAAGATTTTGTGTGAGGTCATAATTTTGGTTTGCATACTTGCTGTAAAAATTTCAAATCAGTTTAATAAAGTTGACTATACGATTGTTCACAAATGGATATATCTCTCACATATAGTTTCATAAAGTCTATATGAGGTTTGAAGGCTTTGTGACCAGAGTTTAGCAACACTTTCTCAAATACAAAAAAGTTCTATGTATGGAATATGTATCTTGATGAGTTCTAACACCCTTATATTCAAATTTTTTTTTATTTGAGATCATTTAGTGTCTCGTTTGACCAAGGTTGACCAAGTTACGCCATGGGTTTTTAAAACATGTGACTAGAGTTTACTAAAACTTTTTCGAATGTAAAAATAGACTATGTATTAAATGTAGATCTTGATGAGTTCTAACTCCTTTGTATTCAATTTTTTTTCATTTGGGGTCATTTATTACCTCATTTGACCAAGTCAAATCTTGGATTTTTATAAAAATACACTTTGACCGAATCCTAGACGGTCTCAACTATAAAAATCATGAATACAAAGTTTGTCCAACTCATCAATATCTACATTTAGCGTAATGGTAAACTTTTCATTTGAGAAAGTTGGAACCACTCAAATTTGAATTTTCAAATTATTATAACTACACACAAGTTTTCGAAACCCTAGACGGCCCCACCTCGAAAAGTCATGAATAGCAAGATTGTTCCACTCATCAAGATCTACATTTGATACAGTTACGAAAGTGTAGTTCTAAATCCACTAGTCTCACATATAGTTTCATGAAGTCTATACGAGATTGAAGACTTTGTGACTAGAGTTTACCAACACTTTCTCAAATGCAAAAATATCCTATGTATAAAATGTGTATCTTGATGAGTTCTAATACTCTTTTATTCAAAATATTTTTGCATTTGAGGTCATTTAGTGTCTTGTTTGACCAAGATTGACCAAGTTACGCTCTTGAAAAACTTTTTAAAACATGTGACTAGAGTTTATAAAATATTTTTGCCAAATGCAAAAATAGACTATGTATCAAATGTAGATCTTGATGAGTTCTAACTTTTTCGTATTCAAAAGTTTTTCATTTGGAGTCATTCAGTACTTCGTTTAACTAATTTTGTTTAAAACCACAATAAGGTATTCATATAATTACCCTGACGGTTTATTTCATAACCGTAAAAAAATTACAACACCGTCAAGGTAATTCTATTTACCCTGACGGTTTAGGTAATTTCCCTGACTGTTATGTGCACTCACAAGTTAATTACACATTTCCCTGACAGTGATTTAATTTCCCTGTGTGTTTTTCCTGAAACCGTCAAGGTAATTAATTTACCCTAACAGTAATTTAATTTTTCTGTGTGTTTTTCGAAAACCGTCAAGATAATACTATTTACCTTGACGGTTTTTACAATAACCGTCAAGGTAATTCGACACCGTCAGAGAATTTCGAGTTTTCAGTAGTGAATGCTCAAGACCGTATATTATGTGCCCAACTTTATTTTCGTTTCCCAACCCCTTGATTTTACACTGCACATGTTGCAATTCATTTGGATAGAGCACGCACGATACTTGTTCTCGAAGAAAAAGGATTATGGAAGCATAGAAGAAGCAAGTACTTCAAAGAGAATCATTTACACAAGCATGACCCGCAAAGTTCCGTGACCGCGGGTGCAGCGAATTGTGGTACCTCGACAAAAGGAGATGCCATCTTATTCCTATGTAAATTTGACTGAGGAAAAGTATTATTAAAAGGAGATGCCATCTAATAATATTTACCTTTTATCATAAATAAATGAATGATAGTATTTTCTAGAGTTGATTAAATTTAAAATTATTTGACTTATTAAAAGTGAGATTTATACTTTTTTAGAACAGAGGTGCGTTTGGCTACCTGGATAAGTTTTGGGGAAAACATATACTTTGCATCAACATCAGCAAAAATACTACACTACACGGCGGTGAACCATGGGTTGGATTACAAGACGTACCACGCACGTCACTGCACTGCAGGCGAAGCCGCCTCGGCGACCGAGTGCTTTGTTGCGGCCTCTCACGCCACGCGTGCGGCAAGCTGCTCGCGAGCGACCTATATAACGCGCGCCTTGCCATTCCATTAGCCAACACGAAAGCAAATTCTCAGAAGCTACGGCAAATTGTACGTAGTCACAGACGAAACCGGCCGGCCGGATAAGTTTCCCGGCCGTCGATAGCAGATAGCCAGGCGCGCGGCGAGCCGTCGACGACGACGTCGTCCATGTCGGTGGGAAGCAAGTCCCTGCCGGCGCGGCGCGGCAACGACGACGCGGGACATGAGAACGGCGGCGGCAGTGTCGGCGGTAGCAGCAGGAGCAGGAGCAGGAAGCAGAAGGCGTCGCGGTTCGACCGCCGCTTCTCCGGGCTGGACCTCAGCATCGGACCGGGCCCCTTGAAGGACGTGGACGCCGGGAGGCTCAAGGGGCAGATCAAGAAGTGGGCGAAGGCCGTCGTGGCCTTCGCGCGCCAGATCAGCTTCGGCTCGCCGAGGTCCGCGCGAACGCCCCGCGGCGACGGCGACGGCGACGACACGCCGCGATCGGCTCCGTTGCGGGCGTCCAGGTCCTCCAGCCGCCTCGGTGCCCGTGGTGCCAAAGGAGCCTCCGACGTCAGTGCTTGATGTGTGTACATGAATTTCTTGGCCAGTACAAGTATGAAACTAGCATTAGAGTCTGATTTATTCGTTCTTTCGTTCTTCCTTTTGCTCAAAAAAAAAAAATGATTCACAAAATTTTTTTTGTTTCGTTCTTGCCTAGATACAAACTACAACTGCACGCTACTACGTAGCATGAGGGTTTGATTTATTCTTTCTTTTTCCCCCTTTTTTTGGAAAACAAAAAAAATGTTACTCTTCACCTAGATGAAGACTCTAGACTCAAGGCTACCTCATTGTATAGAACAAGAATTTGATTTATCTTTTTTCTTTCACTTTTCTCAAATAATAATAATAATTTGATTCATTCTTGCATTGCCTAGGTGCCATGCTTTCTTGTTTCTTTATGTTGTTGATTGATAATGTCAAATGTATCGTTGTACTATTCATCCATTCGTGGCTTGTGTATACACACTGAATAGTATTTCTTTCTGTTTTTATCTGTACCTAAGAGACCAGTCCTCGTACGCAATACAATAATTGTTCTCATGTAATAATCTCTCTTCCACGAAGAGGTAACTATATTTCTATTGTATCTATGCCAAGTTGCTTGCTACTATATAATATGCATATAATACATAGATATATAATGTTGGTTTCTTGTATTTAAAGGAACGATTTGCAAAAACAACACCTACTCCCTCCATTCCAAATTATATGTCATTTTGACTTTTCTAGATTCCTAGATTTTGCTATGCATTTAGATGAAGTCTATGTAGATACATAACAAAAACAATGTATCTAGAAAAATCAAAACATTTTTCTTATAATTTGGAAGAAGGAACTGCCTAAAAAAACTCGACTCATGGGTGGATGACGTCTCACCAGTATTTCATTAAGAACGTGTGAATCACTCACCGTGAGACTCACCAAAACGGAGATTAAGTTATTGGTGTAAGCAATCGAACTTAGGGAGAAAAAAATGTTCTCTTGTATTGTCTGGTTCAATACAAGCTTTGTATTTGCTTCTATATTCTTTGCTTATGTTGTGCTTGTTGCCTGTGTAGCTTTCTAGTTGTACGTAGACCTCTTGTTAGTGTGGCTTTAGTAGAAGTACTTGCTCTCTTGTTTAGCTGGCCAGTGTACCAGATCTTGTGTGTGGTGCTCTAGTGTAGAACTTAATACCATTAAAATTATATAGGGACTTGTTTCGGTGCTAGAGCTAGTGCAAGCAGTTGCCATTTGGACTTAGTATTGTTTTACTAACAATCTTTGTCCTAGATCTAGTGTTTGTGCACTTTGTAGATAAAACTTTTTGTAGCCTATTCGTTGCCCCTCTCTAGTCATCTATGTTTAAAATTTTCAGCCCCGCACTAGTTTGCATCCACATGCGCTCGTCCTACATCGAAGCAACTTGTCGTGGTTCGCTGCCTTGGTACTTGGCTCACATCGCAAGAGCAAAAGAGGGACGAACCTGGCCCACATCACAAGAGCAAAAGAGGGAAGAACCCCCTCTCATTATTTTTATTAAGGGACGGATTCGTCCTCAAGCATCCTCTAAGGAATATATTATAGCTCTTTTCTAAAGATGATGGTAGACCAAGCAATAAAAAAAGACCCCCCATCCCATTCCTCATCATCATCCGTACCAAACACACAATAAGTCATCAGGTACGAGATTTTGGGGGTACTGGTATGCGAACATTTGACCTCTTACGGGGAAAAAAAGAAAAAAAAGCAGACCTACAATATAAACTGTTACAAATCGTTCTCTGTTTGCACACCAACACACAAGCACAGGATGGAAGATTAGGAGATAGGAATGGATGGAGGAGGAACTTCTGTTATTTTATTTCTCAGTACATGGTGAAAGGGACCTCCCTATTTATATAGGAGGTAAACCCTGGATAGGGATTTGTACAGTAGAGTAGGAATACTCCAGAATCACTACAGTGTACAAATATCTTGCTTTGAGATTCACTCTTGCTTTGAGATTGTGCTTCCAGAATCCTCCTCCTTCTTCCTTTATAATTTGGCCACAAATATATTTATTTCACAACACTCCCCTTGGCCAAATTATTGCCATGTGCATGCCTCGTTAAAAACTCCCCAAAAAACCCAGTGGGAAAAAAGGGTAGGAGAAAAGAGTACATCACATGTGTCGCTTATGTTACACCCGTTGCCTTGTTAAAAACCTTGCATGAGAAAACCCTGTGGGAAAAACTCATCAAGGGAAAAAGAGTACAATGGTTGATGCATGAGTCAGATCTTCAGGACTGACTTGTGATCTTCAGGATCACGATCATGGGCTATATCCTTGGGGATTGTCTCCCCCTGAACCATGCAACTCTCTCAGCCGCCTCATGCCAATCCCACGGACGCACTTGTAGAAACTAGAGGCATGGAGAGACTTGGTGAATAAATCCGCAAGATTGTCACATGATCTTGCTTGCAGGATTTCTATCTCCCTACTCTTCTAGAGCTCATGGGGGTAAAAGAACTTTGGAGCAATATGCTTCGTGAGATTGCTCTTGACATAGCCCGTGTGCATCTGTGCAACACAAGCCGCATTATCTTCATAGATAATGGTGGGAGTGTCAGCGACGTTCATACCACATGACTTCTGGATGTGGTGAATCATCCATCGCAGCCAAACACACTCTCGTGCGGCTTCATATAGAGCGATTATCTCTGAGTGGTTTGTCGATGTAGCAACCAAGTCTGCTTCACAGACCACCAAGAGATGGCTGCACCACCACAGAGAAACACAAAACCAGTCTGTGATCTACCATTATGTGGGTCGAACATGTACCCACATTCCACATATTCCCACCATGGTTGGTGCTTGGTTCTTTGGGAACCATAGACCAAGGTCTTGGGTACCTTGTAGGTACCTCAGGATGGTTTTCACGCCAACCCAATGCCTCTTGGTTGGGGCAGCACTGTACCTTGCCAATATATTTACCGCGAATGCAATGTCAGGCCTTGTGCAATTCGCGAGGTACATTAGTGCTCCAATGGCGCTCAAGTATGGAACTTTAGGTCCCAATACTTTCTCATCATCATCCTTTGGTCTAATTGGGTCCTTATCCGCTTCCAGGGATCGGACCACCATGGGGGGTCTTAAGAGGTTGGCACTTGCTCATGTTGAACTTTTCAAGTACCCTCTTAGTGTAGGTAGATGTTGACGGTCGTTAACTCATAAAATTAACCGTCAACTCAGCATAAAAATGGACCTATTTATAAATACTTGATAGATATAGGGTTACCACTGATAGAATTCCACGAGTTTTGGTGAATATCTATTTCTGCAGGGTGACAGCTGAAAACTACCGGAGATGGTCCACATGTCAGGTTTACATAGAGAGAAAGACCGAACGCGTGAAAAAATATAATCTAGAAGACTCCAGAAGGCGACGCCTGAAAGCTGAGGTCCACCTGGCATAGACCAGGGGTGGCCGCCCCTAGGGCAAAGTCGACCGCCCCGTCACCTCAACCAATGAGGTTGAGTCTCGCGGATCCTGCCTCCACCGACTTTGAAGATGAATAAAAACCGTCCATTTAGGTCGGTTTGATCCGAGGGCTGTCATCCAAGAGGGCTATATATTCAGAGCCCCTGGCCCCGGGAGGGGAGACTAATTCATTCTCAAGAGAGAGAACCACGAGTTCAGAAGCCCTAGATCATATCTTCTAGAAAGAATTAGCTAGAGAAGGGTCCCTAGAATGGATCTATCTCTATAGGGTATTAGTATCAAGAGAGATTGAGAGAGTATAGAGTTGAGGTAGATTTGGAGGAAGCCCGGCTGTCGGTGTCTCCTCTCCAAGTGTACTGCGGGATCAAGTCTCCTAACCCGAGGCTTGGTTTCGGGATCATTCGGCAATTCAACTTCTAATACTAGTATGTTCATTGTTATTATTGTTCTTTGGTTTACAAGTTTACTTTATTTCGCTTCGCGTTGGGAATAGAGTAATCATTCTTTAGCATAAGCGTGGTGCTTAGGCTAGGTTCACTTATAGATGCTCCCTATTCGGTCGGAACCGTGGTAGTAGTGAGGGAAGTGACAATCCCTTTATTACCTTTGTAATCCACTTCCCGTTGGTAGGTAAGGTAGGTCCTTTGTGCCCGGTTTAGCATCCTCTGCGGTGTCTTTTCCTCGGTACCCCCTTAGAACAATAGTCTCAAAGCTTGCCATAGGTTAGAAGAAGACTCGACGAAAGAGTTCTCTCTATATCTCTTAATTCTCACTTGACTAGCAGCCCAGGGGTAGTAGTAAAGATCGGGTTAGTCTATTGCACATTTTCTCCTAGCGGATAA
Organism: Themeda triandra; assembly: GCA_018135685.1. Classification (NCBI taxonomy): domain Eukaryota; kingdom Viridiplantae; phylum Streptophyta; class Magnoliopsida; order Poales; family Poaceae; genus Themeda; species Themeda triandra. Next base: position 543,153 of record JAENPR010000313.1, on the reverse strand, counting down.
AAACAAATACGATACTCAGGACTTATCTCCCGGGTGAAGTGATCACCGATATCCGTGTGCTTGCGGATTATTTCTCTTTGATTCTTTCATGTGCGTATCTAGTGTCAACAAGCATTTCTGGCACCGTTGCCGAGGAGAAAGACGGTCTGCTTAGATAACCTAAGTCTTGCTCTACCTTGTACCTATACTTTTACCTTTTTCTTTCACTTTACCTTTTTTGTGTATTTTATATTTTTCTATCCTTATGGATAATTTAAATTCCATTCCTATCTTTCAATTTTCTCGCACCCACGGAGACCAAATAGTGCCACATGAGTCATCACAACCTATCCAAACACCTAGCTATAGGCTGAGTCCGCGGTTGATTGCATTGGTCCGCTATATGGCGAAGAAGCAATCACGCCAGAAGAAATGAAGCTCGGATCATTCAGAACCGAAGTTGCAAAGAACTAATCCAATCCAAAGATTCGTCGACATCGAAACTTCAGAGCAAACAAAGCTAGAGGCGGCTGAAAACTTAGACAAATATCATCAAGAAACAAAAAGCTAGAGGGACAAGAAAGTGCTACGAAAGGACATCAACCCAGGAGACATGGTCCTCATCAAGCAACCAAACAAGCAGGGGAAGCTACACACACGGGGTACGGGCCATATATCGTCTCGGCTATGGTCAAAGAAGGAGCTTTCAAAGTTGATCAATGAAGAAGGCGTCGAATCGACACACACCTCGGAATGCGATACAATCTTCGTCGCTTTTATCCATAGAATACAAAACAGAGATGTAATTTTACTTTCCGCATTTTTACATTTCAATAGACATTAGTCGGGGACTTGCACTCTTTTTCCTCACAGGGGAAGCCTTGCAAAAGGTGTGAGGTTTTTTAATGAGGCAGTCCTTTGTATCCCTTTTTCCTATTATTACATTTTTCCCCCGTAAGAAGAGAGCACCGGTTTCCGGGCCAAGGTCGAAAACAAGGTGCAAACACCTTGCATATTCGACGAAACGCAGAGTCGTTAAGGTAAGGTTGTAAACAACCTACTTGTTCTCATAACGGTCTAACGACTCAAAAAAGAGCTAAAGCCGAAAATGGCTAAAGCCGAAAATGGCTAAGGGGCTTAGCTTCAAAAATCGAGCAAGTCTAACAGCTCAAAAAAGAGCTAAAGCCGAAAATGGCTAAAGCCAAAAATGGCTAAGGGGCTTAGCTTCTGTGAAAATCAGAGCAAGTCTAACAGCTCAAAAAAGAGCTAAAGCCAAAACTGGCTAAAGCCGAAAATGGCTAAGGGGCTTAGCTTCTGAAAAAACCAATGCGAGTCCAAGAGCTCAAAAGAGCTAAGGCCGAAAATGGCTACAAAGGTTCAGTTTTCGACAGAATCAAAACAAGCCCGAAAGCTCACTACAAGTCAATACGTCGATATGGCAATGTTAAGATTTCAAAGGCGAAACACTTGAGTTCAATAAGTGAAATATCAGCTACCTCGAGCTCAATCATTACTGACCTAAGAAACCCTAACAATTAATCTGGAAGTCACCGGAAGTATTAAAAACGCCGATACTTCGGAATGCTTAATGTTAAAATTTCAAGTCGATCATGCTTGGATTCAAAAGCGAAATAAAAGCCATTTTGAATCCAAACATCACCGACCTACAAAATTCCAACAACCATTCTCGATCACAATGTCATTCAATTGATAGAGAGCATTGGCTTAAGAAGCTGAAGTTAATCGTTTAGTTTCTGGGTTTTTTCATCCTCGCCACCATGGATCAGGCGGGGAGAAAGAAGAAGCTCAGAAACCAAAAGATCAATTCATCTGAAGTTAAAAGAAGAGATAGATCTCTCATGTCTGAAGTTGAACTTTAGGTTCCTTGGATGAGTCTTCTTCCCAAAAATCAAATAGGGAAGAAGTTCTCCTCCAAGAAACCAGAAACACAACTGCAATATTTCTACAGAAATCCTACAATCGCAAGCCAAAATGAGATGAGCAAATAGATGGAACCATGCACGCTATTTATAGGACCTCAGCGTCCCTACAGCAGTAATAAACACGATCACCTTCATTTAAGGCAAAAGATATGGTACCTTTGTCAAACTGACCTTTTCATCTTCATGACATTCAGACACCATAAATTCTGACAAAAGGTCAGATGACACCACTTTCCAATTCAATACAAAAGATACGTAGGTACAGCTGATCAAAGACAGAAAGCTTTATAGCAATCAAGACTTATGAATTCTGACAATACGTCAGACATCATTTAAATAGAAGCAATCGCATACTTCAACACAAAAGATATGATAGTACTATGGAATAAAGTTCAGCGTATTATGACAACCGTTGGTCAGTTTCAGCAATATCAATCACACCCATCATCTCAGTACAAGCAATGCATTCATCAACAATTAGAAGCCTATATAAGTTGAAGTGACTAAAGGTGGTCGCAAAGTTGTGGGCTGTCCTATCAGTCACAATGACTAGTCATTCTCCTGGAAGGATAATACTCAGCTTTCGCTAAGCTTAGGAATAAGAGGCCGGAGGAAAAAACAACCGAAACTCCAATCCAAAACACGAATAAAAATCGAAACCCGAGCTCCCGCATAACTCCAGCTCCCTGTAAATTGTTTAAGCAAGTCCGTGTCTGGAGTATCTCCATCTTTTTGGTGCAATTTTGAGAGCTTTTTCTATCTTATTTATAGCTTTAGCTCTTTTCATTATCTTTGTCACCTAGAGCAACGTGTTTCGATTTTAGGACCTTCAGCTTTCGCATTTGGAGTAACGAGCACAATTGTAGCAGCCATTGGCATACTGTTGCTATGTTAGCGGAAGGGCTAATGGCAAAAATGTAAACTAAACTCTCAAAATTATTAAAGTCATTGTAATTTCTCCAATCGGCGTTGAATGTGTGACAGCATTTTCGTCCAACCCCTCAGCTCAAAAGATGGGGGGCGGCGTCCTCGACCAATTTAGAACCGAGGGTTTTTCCTAAAAGACAAGCTTACTCGCCCCTAACTCGAAAATGGGGGGGGGGGGGGTGGCGTTTTCGGAATTTTGAGGGAAGGGGCTCGGTCAAAAGGGTTCGAGACAACAACACATTCGACGCATATATCGAAACATGAGCATTTTCATTCACAAACATATAAACTATCGAAATTTACAATCACAATTTACATTCAAAAGGGTTCATCCTTGGGCACCTCCAAGGACCCTTCACCGATGTTAGGGGTCACAGGAATATAACTATAACGAGCACGTTCTAAGGGAATATCATCGAAAGGCTTAGCTTTCGGAATTTTTGAATCACTTCCGGCAAACTTGGATCCAGAAGGTCCTTCGCCACAGGCAGAATCCCTTTCAGCGTGGCGTTTCCAGAAGTTTGTAATCTGCTCGGCAGTCCGAAGACTTTGTCTTAGTCGTGAACGCATGAAAACTCCTAGTGACCGATGCGGATGACGCTGTCGATAGCGATACCATGATTCACCGAAAACATGGAAATCACCTTTCGCAATGGCAAGAGGATAAATCTCAATCGCATTGGCCAAGTCAGCCTCACCAACCTGTCGAAACATCAAAAGCAAACAAAACGAAATACGCTTAAGTTACAGCCAGAGTATCATCAAGTTTTACAACATTCGTGCAACATTGCACGCACACAAATTCAAACATTGTTTTTCCAAATCGCAAGCCCTAAGTCAAGCTACCGGAGATTTGTTCTGGGCGGAAGCATTTTCGTCAGTGGGAGCGGAACCATCAGGAGCAACGTGTTCAGCAGAAGCTTGATCAGCAGTGGGGGCGGACGCTTGGTTTTCGCCTGACGTTCCAGCAGCAGAGCTTTCGCGAGCCGCTGTTCACGCGCGTTACGGGCGTCGATGAACTCCCCGAACTTTGGCCCCAATCGCCTTCTTCTCCTCGGATGTCTATGGAAATTCACGGAAGTAACTCACAAAAAATGACAACCAAATCGAAAGGCAAAATAAAAATAGAACATCACCTTGCCACGAAACAAAGCGCGCGAATAAGCGCTAGGTCCCGTCCGCCCTTAAGCCAAAACTCATCATAAAAACGATGAGCATCAGCTTTCGCCTCTGTGGTTCGCTTGTAATATTCCTTGGGCGCCCCAATGGGCATAGTAGCCGCGTGAGAGCAACCATGCGCCCGGAGACATTGCGCGAAAGCGCCTATAGACTCCAGGGTGGCAAAGCTGCGTCCTGTGTTCTGCACGGCTTCATAATTCGAAAGCTCAGTGGCCAACCAACCCATATAATTCATGAGATCATAGTTTTGGGGAAATTCAACTTCCGAACCGATCCCTTCCACAAGATTTTTATAGGCCACAAAGACTTTCTGCCCCTCGATGCTAAGGTTCTTCAGATATTCCTTCTCATGCTTCTTAAGATCCGCCAGTTCGCCATTGACTCTCTCAAAATCAGAAGAGAGAGTTGCTTTTTCAGCAATCGCAGCTTCGGCTTTCTTTTTCTCCTCCTCGACATTCTTTTTCAGAGTCTCCACTACCGACTCAAGATCCTTAATCCTGGTCTCCCTATCGGACACCTTCTTCTCAAGAGAAGCAATTTTCGTCGCATCTTTCTTGGAGAGGGTTCGATTCAACATGACATCTGTCAAGAAAAACAACAATTCACAAGATGATTTCGAAAGTTGAGACGACAAACGACGAAAGCGCAAGTCACAAGATGATTTCGAAAGCTGAAACGACAAACATCGGAAGCGCAATTCACCTGAATTAGATGAGAAGTGGCAGCATCCGCTAAGGAAGCACGGTTAAGCTTCAAAAGGGCATTCTCCACTGTGGGCACGCCGAAAGAAGCCGCAGCTTCATCAGTCGCTTGCAACGCCGCCTCATTCAGAAGAATTCCAATTTGTTGATAGGTTACGTTCGCCATCAGGCGAGTGTCTGTGGGAAATCCAAGAGAGTTTGAGATTCTATAAGCTCTTTTGCGGTCGGGGTCACGCTCTCCAGAAGAACTGGTTCCAGAATAAACCACCATTTCACCGCAGTCATCGGAACACGATTCTAAATCCAACTCTCCGTGTCCGAAAAGGTGACCCCGAAAGATGTTCTCAACCAAGGACTCTTTGAAAAAATGAGACTTACCACGTGAACCAACATTCGTCGAAGGTTGACGAGATGAAGCCTTAACAACATTCGAAACAACGGAAGGTTCAGCAGGTTTCAGGGCAGAAGTCTTATGCCTCTTTGAAACATGTTCCGAAGGAGCAGCCGGTCGCTTATCCGCTCGCAGAGAGCCAAGATCCAGGGCTGACAGACTATCTTCATCATCACCTAGCATGCGAGGGTCCGGAATATCAAGACGACCCATGTCACTTTCCCTCTCTTCAGCCTGCATAAACAAGAAAATAAACGAAACCTCGTCAAGTACATAAACATTTCGAATAAAAGAAGATCATAAAGCAAAACGGCAATACAACATGCGAAAACAAAAAAGAACCCAACCATCTCATAGAGACATTCCCCAATTCTTAGTTTTTCCGATAGTTATGCCCGAACGGGTCTCAAAGCTTTCGCAATTTCCCTTTCAAATTTAACATCAGCAGGTTCAGAACGACGAACCTCCCGAGAACGTGACTTTTGCTTTTTCTGTTCAAGGACTTGAGTCCTTAAGGCACGCCCACCGCGTCCTCCGATTGATCGCGGGCGTCCTCTTTGGCCACGCTTGTTCGGAAAGCTTCCGCATCAACAACGGACCTCGATCGAGTCTCGTTAGAATAGGGAACACCAATTAAGTCGAACATCCGATTCAGGCGAGCACCGGCCAATTCAACCTGAACGCATAACTTATATTCCTTTTCGCTATAAGGGCCAAAATTTCGAGACACAGCTTTCGATCTGTTTCGCGTACTCGGGCTTATCGGCTTCCGTTATATGGTCAAAGTGGACGTCAGGAACTCCACACCCCGATGGAGTCATGACGAAATGATCAAAACCAACATCAGGGTCAAGGGGAAGTTGCCCCAACACCGCCCACTCTTTCGCCAAGTCACGGCTGGTTTGTTTGGAGGCAGTTCGCCAGAAGTACTTACTAGCGTCCAACTCAGCATCGCTCGAAACAAATTCAGCCTTTGCTCCCTCCACCATTGGCGAAAGCTGAGACACTAAAGGATGGGCCCTGTCCAGACCTTCAGCTTTCGCAGCAGCAACGTCCGCTTCCTCGCAAACGCGAATGTAGAACCAATAATCCTTCCAAATGGACCTCTTGCCCTTGTAAAACGAAACTAGATTTTGGAGGCGGTTATGAAGGCGAGCAGTGAAGTTATAACCACCATATTCAGAAGTGTATCGGATTTTCCTCTTCATGTCGGATCTGCTGTCCAACCGTCCATAACCACTGTAATTCCAAATGAATAACTCGGAGTTGAGAGGACAGCCGATGAACTTTAGCCCCATAGCAAAAATACTAAGGCGGCTAACACCATTGGGCGTAAGATGATGAAGCTGCAGTCCAAACCTCCCAAGAACTTCCCCAACAAAGGTTTCACAGGGAACAGTCAGCCCAGCTCGGAAGTAGTCACGAAAAACAATAGCTTCATAATCCTTGGGCTTAGGAATAGTCTCATCTTCCGGAGCCCTGCATCTGTTACGAACTGCTTGAGTCATGTATCCTTTCAACACATAACTGTCCAGCTCATCCTCATCAACTTTTGACATTTTCAACTCATAAACTGGGATGCGGAGGAAGTCTTTCGGCTTAAGATTAGCTTGAGAGGTCGCAGTAGCTTCCGCATTTTCTTCCTCAAGTTCATTATCACTTTCAAGATCGAGTCATTCGCCGGAGCCTTTTCGTGGTCGTTCGATCGGTCATCCGGATTCTGAGAGGGATCAACTCCTCCTGTGGGAAGAAAATTGGGAATTTCGAAAGAGTCATCGATTTCGATATCCTCTTCCGCCGCGTCAAGAGCGCGCAACGGAACGGCTGCGATTGGGGGAGCGGGATGCTCTCCACTTTCGGAACTGACTTCCGAATCAGAGCTAGTAACCACTTGTTTGGTCCCCTTGTCGTTAGCGGAAGATGACCGCTCAAGAGTTAGAGCAAGAAGAATTCGCGGAAGTAGATTCACTCTCCATCTAAAAACGCGAAAGATCGAAATAAAAAACACGTCCCTTTCTACCGAAGGATAAAAATAGAAACACTAGGCGAAAGCTAAAAATCGAGAACTTACCGAAAGCCAATCGGACCGGGCTTCAATCCTAGGGCGAAAGCACCACGGGATCGCGAAAGCTTTAAGCGAAAGCGCTAAGCGAAAGAGCCAAGCGGAAGCGCGAGCGAAAGCGAGAGCGGCGCAAGAATGGAGGCTGCGGCTCGCAAATGCGTGAGACTCGCGGGGGGGCTCGGCTTTTGTAGGCGCGGACGGAAACGGTCGCCTCGATTTGCGAACCGACGCGACCGCCCCACGGGCACGAATCTCGAGACGATAAATCGATTAAAAACAACAGGAGAAAATAAGAAATTTCAGCAATAATGAAGGAAAATGGCGGGAAAGTTCAAAATTTGATCAAAAATTTGAAATTCGAATTTCGAAAGCCGAGAAATCAAAATTCAAAGAATTTTTGAACAAATTCGGGGGTGGTGTAGGTGAAAGATTATTAGCGTGTCTTGGCCAAATGAGCTGAGCCACGACAGCGCTAAGGGGCTACTGTTGGGGGTAGGTCGGAAGTGGTCCACCCCCATTCGCCTGTACGCCGCCTAAAGTTGAGAGAGAGAGAGTCATTTGTGGCTTTCGCCTTTCGAAGTCCAGAAGCTAAAGCAGGAGTAAAGTGTCACTTTCACTGTTTTCGACAGTCGAAAGCCAAGGGCGAAAGTGGATCTTCAATTTCGCCAATTCGATTAGTCGAAAGTCAAGAGCGGAAGTGGCTCTTCACTTTCGTCAGATCGATCGGTCGAAAGTGAACGGCGAAAGTTGGCCTTCGCTTTCGCCAGCTCAATCGGTCGGACAAGGAAGGCGAAAGATGGTCCACGTTTTCACCGGCTCGATCGGTCGAAAGTGTAGGGCGAAAGTCGGCCTTCACTTTCGTCAGCTCGATTGGTCGGAAGAGAAGGGCGAAAGTGGTTTTTCACTTTCGCCAATTCACAGGTCGAAAGTTGAGATAAAAGGGAATGGCACTTTCGCTGCTTGTCAGATCGGGTCAAAAATAAATACGAGAGCGAGCCCCGACTTCCGACTTGGTGTCTGTTGGCGGTGCTTAAACTCATTTCTAACCCCGCCAACTTTAGTCTAGGCAACACTAAAATTCACCTAGAATAGGCCTCTACTCTAACTATTTCCACAGTGTGGTGCAGATTCTTTGTTTTGTAGGGCATATCTGAAATACACCCAAAATGGACCAAGACATGAAGAAAAACACTTGTGTAAAAACGTCTTTTATTTTTGGTCCAAGCAAAACAAGAGAAAATGAGGAGAAATCCAACTTCAAGGCCAAACCAACCGAATCACCAAAGCATGGGCCGACCAGGGCCCAACAAGGAGGCAACCGACCAAAGCCGAAGGCCGGCGGGCCCAGCCAGGCGCGGCCGCGCCTGAGGCGCGAGCGCGCCCATCTGAGCGCGGCCCAGGCCCAGCTTTGGTCGGTCGTTTGTTTGCCACCTCTTATGGTCGGTTCGGGGGTGTTTTCGACAATTGGCCTGCGGAAACCGACCATCCACTAATATATAAACATGGGCAAGCCTCCCCCTTCAACAACAATTCACTATTCATTATTTTTAGTTTTCACTCCTCACCACACCTCCACTCCACAAGTGTACAATAGAGAGAGTAGAGCCACTCTACCTAGCCTAGCTAGAATAGAAGTAAGGAGTGAGAGAGGAGCAAGAGTAGAGCATCTCTCCAAGAGAGCTCTCAGGAAGCTAGTCTTCCACGAGGCGGAGTGCCGGACTTGTCGGCTCCCTCCTCGCTTGTACCTCTACGGCGTCTTGCTACTTGAAGTAAGACATCGTGTTTATCTATCGGTAATACCTTTGAGTAAGTTATTCTTGCTTGTTACCTTCTTGCGGGTTCGTCGTTCGTCCCCGTGGCGAAAGCTCTAGTAAGAGGACCCCTGATAGAGACGGGAGCTCCTGGCCACCGCTAGAGTTGTAGCAACTGGCATAGACGTGGTGTCTAGGCTAGGACCTACCTTCGTTTGCCTCGTAGTCCACGGTTGAGGTGGTAGGCAGCAGGTGGTGATAGCCCTGTCCGTCCCTTGTAATCCCCCACGTCCGGCTACAGCGTAGAGCTACAGGCCGGCATCACTTGGCAGACCAGGTGCGATCCGGTGCCCGAAGTAAGAAGTGTAGCATCGAGTTTAACCTTCTCCTAGGACTTTACCCTTAGAAGACCTCACTACCTAAGCTATCCTACTCCATCTCTGGGCAACCTCTGTTTAAAATTAACTCACAAGCCGTTCTTCGTGAAAGAAATATGATACCCGATTACTCACCGGGTGAAGTGCTATAGCGGTGATTTCCGTGCGCTTGCGGATTTGGCTGCACACGCTAAGAAACGCCAACAGTGTCTACTTTCGGATTATTTTCATCTGACTTAGTATTGGTGAGTTGCAATGTTGATTTGAAACAGGTGGGATCTCGGACACAGCAGATGACCAATGTGTAACACCCTAAAAATCATTTTCAGAAATAGTAATTAAATGTGCTTATTTTATTTTCGTTTATCATGAATCACATAGGCTAAGTATTATTTTTATAAATATTAAAATCAACTATAAGGCCTAGGAACACTTTTGTTGCATTCATGCTTTGGTGCATATTATTTTTTGGTTGATTGTAGGAATAGTGATTGAGTGGTTTGAATTCAAACTTCATTTGAATTTGAGCAAGTTTGCTAAAACCGTAAAAGAAAAGCCTTTTCTTTTCTCCTTTATCCTCTCTCTCTCTCTTTTCACCTGACCAAAGCCGGCCCACCCTTCTCTCTCTCCTTTTCTTTTTTCGCGCGCGCGATGCCAAAGCGGCCCGGAGCCACGGCACTGTTCGGGCTTGCTCGGCTCAGCCCCCCCCGACTGACTTGGGCCGCTCGGCCCGGCTAGCCCGCCAAGCGCAGCGCGCAGGCGCCGCCCTCTCCCGGCGCTAGCCCGGCCCCGCTGTCCCGGCGCGCTCGGCCCGCCCGCTCGACCCCACTGCGCGACCGCGCCCCTTCCCCTACCTCCCTCGGCGGTTGGACGCGCCGCCGCCGTCCGTTTCCTCGTGGAAACCGCCGCGCGAGTGGCCATGATGGCCACTCCACTTTGCCGCCCGCGCCCGATGAAGGACCCGCGCCCTTCGCCGCCCCTCCCTGCCCTATAAAGCGGAGGCCAAGCCCCGCCGAGCTCCTCCTTTCCCCGCTCGCGAACCGCCGCCGGCCGCCATCGCCGGCGACCCCGTCATCTCCGCTAGCGCCGACGACCTTCGGAAGGTGGAGCCGCGTCCGCCTAGCGCATCCCCGTGCCCTTCCTCTCTCTTGCGCGAGCTGGACCTCACCGGCGCTCTCTTTCTCTCTCCACAGGAACCGCCGGCGTCGCCCTCGCCGTGGTGAGCCCTCCGCCGGAGCCGAGCCCCTTGCCGAGTCCGCCGCCGCCTCCGCGTCGCCCCGGTGCATCCCGCGTCGCGAGCCGAGGACGGGAACGCCGTTCCAGCCGCCCGCCGGCGAGCTCGGGCCGCTCCCATGGCGCGCCGCCGCGTCAAGCCGCCGTCGGTCCATGGTGGACCGGTGGACCGAGCCGTGCGCGCGGTCCACGGCCGAGTCCACGGGGCCGCCCAATCGCGCAGCGCCACGTGGCGCAGTGACGCCAGCAGCCGCGTCAGCGCCGCGTCGCCGCCGCGTCAGCGCCACGTGCGCAGCCTCGCCCAACCGCGCCGCGCCACGTGTCGCCATGTCGGCCTCACCGCCGACAGCCGCCGCCGCTTTTGCGCTTAAGCCCCTGCAGATTGTAGAAATCCCGATGAAGTCCGGTCCAGTGCTGAAAGCCTCTATTTTAGGCCCTGTCTTTAGCAGTTTTGACCCCGATTTCTCTGGTTTTTGTGCCCAGAGTCCAGAGCCGAGTTGTAGCTGTTGCAAGCTCTCTGTTTTTAGTCTCCTAATTATTTAGGGCAACAGTAATAGATCATAGACCTTTAGAAAAATATATTTAATTTATGAAAATGTTCATGCAACTAGTTTTATTCATAACTTTATATTTATAGGTCCGATTAGCGTGATTCAAACGTCTATGTGCTCATAGAAACGTGAAGATTAGTTTTATATTTGTTTCTTTATATGTTTCTACTTCATGGTGCAATGTTCTAATAGAGTTATATCTTTTCTTGCATGTGATGATTGTATGGATGTCTTGATTGGTGATCTTTGGTCATGCGTATAGAGGGTGACGTGTTTGAGGAGCAGGATTTCCAGGAGCAGTACCAGGACCAAGTTGGTGTGCAAGGCAAGTATAGCCTATGGTTTCCTTGTTACCTAGCAATTTATTAATTACTTTATCATTATGCATGTGTCTTAATTTGATTAACCCTAAGGACATGCCTAGAACACCTGGTTTATATATCCTTGTTACCTATGGGGGGTTTTGCATAGTAGAAGGTTAAGTGTTGCTACGCACTCTATGTTGCTTAATGTTAAAGTGATTAATGGATCTATGGAACAAGTTTAAAAGATGCTTTTGAACCAAGGGGGCTAGAGTATGGGTCTTTACTCTAGTTGCTCTCCATAAGGACTTTTACTAAAAGCGGCAACCCGGACATCCGTGCATCCTTGAGAATCAAAGTGGGAACGGTCTTAGTCATATAACTAGTTTTTCTCTAGCTTGTTAGTGGTTACCGACCTGTTCGGCGCAAGAAGGGGGACTAGGTTGCAGGATGGCTCTTTGCCTGTCAAGATGTGTGCTGGGCTGCGGTCACTTGGTGTGCCATTCTTGAAGGGGGGCTCCATTCGCCTAGATGCTGAAACCTCGCGGCTTCTAACTGGTTAGGGTAATTAGTGAAAGACTTCGTAGTGAGACCCCGCCGACTTACCTTGGAAGTGGGTCAAGAGGCCGATCACCTCGGGCAAAAGGGAATCACGACTCAAGGTGAAAGTGTACACCTCTCGCGAGTTTGATCAAACGATATATCAGCCGTGCTCACGGACACGAGCGGCCTGGATCCTTTCGTTTTAGCCGGATATGTGGTTGGTTGGGGGATATCTTTAATATTGATGTTAATAATTACTTTTCACATGGTTATGGGTTTTCTCACTAAACTAGTAACCCAGGTTTAATAATAAAATATGACCAACTAAAATGCTGACCGCTTAAACCTATGTCTAACCTTTTGAGCCTTGCATACCCCATAGTTATACTTGCTGAGCATGGTGAGCTGACGCTTGTTGTATCACCAATGAAAATCCCGGATGGGTAACAGATGGAGGTGGTTATGAGGAGTACTCGGGTGATGACCAGGACTACTGAGGAGGGCGTACCACCAGTCGGTGTCCCCGTGGGATGAAGTTTTTATAGCTTTTCTACGTATCCGCTGTAATAAAAGCCGTTGGCTATGATGTGATGATTATGTCATGAACATGTCCCAGTGATGTAATAAAGTTTATAACGTTGTTCGTGCTATGATATCTTTGTATTAAGTGTGTATATGTGGTTTGGGACTTCCGGGCCCACATATACTTGCTCCTCTGTTTTATTTTAAACGGTGTTACAAAAGTGGTATCGAGCCGAACCGATCAGTAGGACGCCTCACCTTAGGTAGAACTGGACACCCCTTTAAGGATTAATTGTGAAATTTTATTGCTTTTTGTATTTTACAAATTTTCTGGTACACTACTCTTGTTCTTTGTAAAATTTACTTATATCTAACTCATATTTAAAATTTTATAGATGGCTCGCTCACGACGACACGCACGGAAGTCAACTGAGGTCGTGCTCCCATTCGTACTAAGTACCTTCACCCCGAGCTCCCGGGAGGAGGAGGACCCCGATCGCCCCGAGCAAAAGGGTTGGGGCCGATGACTCGGGGGACTCGAGCGACAAAGAACGGCGACAGCCCGACAGCTCTCGCACCCGCTCGGACGAGGAGCCATACGAGGAGCCAGACGAGGAGCCATACGAGGAGCCAGACGAGGAGCCATACGAGGAGCCAGACGAGGACCAGGCTGAAGACCAGGCTGAGGACCAGGACGGGGACGAGGGTGGCGATGAGCCACTTGAGTACCACGTCGGAGACGAGGGTGAGGACAAGAAGCCACGCTCAAGATGGACCCGGGAGACTTTGACTACCGACTTCACCGACAACTTCTACCACCCGAAGCTCTTTGAGCTTGTTCAGGTGGAGTACAACCCGAGTTCCGTGTGGTGGAATATCGCGAGCAGAAGTTCTCACACCCGGAGTACACCACCTACTACGTGACGAAGGCTTTCGTGAAGACTTGGTGCGACGAAGAACGCGCATGGAAGGTTCGCACCGTCCATCGCGCCCTGAGCCACACCTACACCAAGGAGTTTGGTGTTGAGGACGCTGCGAGGCAGGCTTACTTCGCCCACCGCGAGGTGATGTTCCCGACTGTGCAGGAGGACGACGACCGCTACTATCCACGTCGTCGCACTAGGGAGTCTGGCTGCAGGGTGGCCAAGTTGCAGGAGGGTGAGAGTGCTAGACTGACTAAGACTGTGCAACTTGCTGCATCTCTCAACAGTAGCTTGGATCGCTCTTTGCTTGACCAGAGGTGTCTGTGGAATGAGGTTGAAAAGCTTCAAACAAGGTTGATGACATGCAGCGTCGATTCTACGGGAGAAGAGCCACAGGGAGCCATCTCCATCAGCCCTCGCATTTGATGGCGCCATTAGCACTCCCCGCAAGAGGCACCACCTGGACTGCACCTGCACCGACACCATCATTGAGCCATAGGAGTTTCCCCTTCCTATGCCTAGAGGAACGATAATAATGCGAAGTTGTGTCCGTCGAGTCAGTTGTGTCAGTTGAGTCATCGAGTCTGTGAAACATTGAGTTAATAATGTGCCTACATGCTTGTTATGATGCTATATGTATGAGTTGGATCTTTGCATGATTGTGATGAGTTGTGGGGCCTGTCCACAACCATCTCGTACAACTTAATGTAAGGCATAAGGTTAATGAAAAAATAGATGGGTTCCTCTTTATCTTGTTTCCAGAATCTGTCTTTCCTGAGTTATCTATCTTTCTCTGTTCATATCTCAAAATCTATGAATCCTAAAATCATGAAAATTTTATGGAAGAAACTAGATCTCATTATCTGACCAAAGCAACTGGAATCATGTTAATATCTATTATATTCTGGGAGAAATGGCCGATTCAATTTGGTATAACTATGCTGTCAGAGTTCTGAAACAGATCTGCTTGTTGTCAGTTTTCGTCATTTTTAACTGTTGAATCTGAAAATATGTTCGAAATGAAAGATTTTGAGTTTTTCATAAGCTTTCCAGAAAGGTAAATTTCATGGTCAGATGATAAACAGAGAGGAAGTTATGATAGTATTACTGTACTGCTGTCTATGCATTTCGCCAGAAAATTCAGAATGTTCAGACTCTGTATCTTATTTCTGTCTTTGGCTATACATTGTCTACCTGTTATCATATTGATCTTTATCCAGCAGCATATGGTTCATGGATACATAAAGCTCATGTGGTGTATCTATGTGTGTCACAGATGGTTGAAACCAGGTCTGGTGCTGGTGGATCAGCTCAGCCACCTCCACCACCACCTGTGAACATGGAGCAACTCATGATGATGCAAACACAGATTATGCAGCAGATGGCGCAAACCATTCAGAACCAACAGAACAATCCTCAGCAATTCCAGCCAGCTCGTGACAAGAGGAGCGAGTTTCTGAAGGGCCACCCGCCTACTTTTGATCATTCTCCAAATCCACTTGAAGCTGATGATTGGCTGCGTGCTGTGGAACGACAGCTTGACATAGCACAATGTGATGATCGTCAAAAGGTCCTTTATGCAGCAGGTCAGCTACAAGGGGCAGCTCTTGACTGGTGGGAATCATTCCAGAACACTCATCCTAATGCCAATCAAATTACTTGGCAAGAGTTCAGAGACAATTTTCGCTCTCATCATGTGCCATCAGGCACAATGAGGCTTAAAAGGAAGGAGTTTCTTGCACTGAAACAGAGGGGAATGTCTGTCCCTGAGTACAGAGACAAGTTTACTCAACTTTCTCGCTATGCACCTCATGATGTAGAAAATGATCTTGACAAGCAGGAGTTGTTCATGGAGGGTTTGAATGATGATCTGCAGTATCAGTTACTCTCACAAACTTTTGATAACTGTCAGCAGCTCATTGACAAGGCTATTGTGATTGAAAATAAGAAGAATGATATTGAGGCAAGAAAGCGAAAGTTCCAGAACCATCAGCAAGGCAGCAGCAGTAGACCACGCTTTTCTCAGGGTCAGAACAATCAGCAGAGGTTCCATCAAGGGCAGTCCAACATGGCTAATCGCAATCAGTTTCAGCAGAGAACTTATCAGCAGCAGCAGGGACAGGGACAGTACCGTGCACAGACTCCTCGTCAGGTGCAAGCTGGTAATACTCCAATGAAGACCAATGCACCCAACACTCCTAATACTGCAAACAAGAACATATGCTATATTTGTGGGGAACCAGGACACATTTCTTATAATTGTCCTAAGAAAGCAACTCAAGGCCCTCAGGGACAGCCAGGCAATCAGAAGGTGAATGCTCACACTCCAAGCAAACAAGGGCGCCATAATTATGTTCGAGGAAAGGTGAATCATGTGACTTCGGAGTCAGCTCAGGATGCGCCTGATGTGGTGATCGGTACGTTCCCAGTCAACTCCCATTCCGCTTCAATCTTGTTTGATTCAGGTGCATCACATTCCTTTATATCTGCAAATTTTGTGAAGAAACATACTTTGCTCATGCACGCTGCAAAGAACACTATGTTAGTTAGTTCACCTGGTGGTGAGATGAAGGCAACTTTGATGTGTCCTAAAGTTAAGTTTGTCCTAAGGGGGGTAGAATTCATAGCTGATCTTATGGTCTTGGACTCATCCGAAATCGACGTAATTTTGGGAATGAACTGGCTGTCGCTACATGAGGTTGTGATCTATTGTGCTACCAGAACTGTACAACTGAAAACTGATACGGGGAAAAGAATTGAGTTTGAGGTAGGGACTGGTTTGGAAGCTGGTCAAGTGAATCAAATGAAGGGTGCAGCTATCACTGATATTCCAATTGTAAAAGAATTCCCAGATGTTTTTCCTGACGACTTACCAGGTATACCACCTGAACGTGATGTTGAATTTATAATTGAGCTTTTACCTGGCACAGCACCAATAGCAAAAAGGCCTTATAGAATGGGGGTAGCAGAACTAGAAGAGCTTAAGAAACAAATAAAAGAACTGCAAGACAAGGGTTATATACGTCCTAGCTCCTCACCTTGGGGTGCTCCTGTTTTGTTTGTTGAGAAAAAGGATGGTTCACAGAGAATGTGCATAGATTACAGATCACTGAATGAGGTAACAATTAAGAACAAATATCCGTTACCAAGAATTGATGATTTGTTTGATCAGTTAAGGGGTTCATGTGTATTTTCCAAGATTGATCTTCGGTCCGGGTATCATCAGTTGAGGATCCGCAATTCTGACATTCCAAAAACAGCTTTCACCACTCGCTATGGACTGTACGAATTTACAGTTATGTCTTTTGGGCTGACAAATGCACCAGCATACTTCATGTACTTGATGAATAATGTCTTTATGGAATATCTTGACAAGTTTGTAGTGGTGTTCATAGATGATATTCTTGTGTACTCCAAGAATGAAGAAGAACATGAGGAACACTTGAGGCTTGTGCTACAGAAACTCAGAGAACAGCAACTTTATGCCAAGTTGAGTAAATGTGAATTTTGGTTGAAAGAGGTGTCCTTCCTTGGACACGTTATTTCAAATGGTGGGGTTGCAGTGGACCCAAAAAGGTTCGGGATGTGTTGAGTTGGAATCCACCAAAGGATGTGAGCGAGATTCGAAGTTTTCTCGGTATGGCGGGATACTATCGCAGATTTATTGAAGGGTTCTCGAAGCTTGCAAAACCAATGACAGCTTTGCTTGAGAAAAATGCCAAGTTTGTATGGTCAGTGAGTGCCAAGCCGGTTTTGAAGAGTTAAAAAGGAGGTTAACTACAGCACCAGTTCTAGTGTTGCCGAGATATCACTAAGAGTTTTTCTATATATTGTGATGCATCCGGACTAGGTTTGGGTTGTGTTCTTATGCAAGAAGGCGGGGTTGTTGCATATGCATCCGAGCGATTGAGAAAACATGAGTTAAATTATCCAACACATGATTTAGAGTTGGCGGCTGTGGTGCACGCTGCGAAAATATGGAGACACTATTTGATAGGCCATAAGTGTGAGATTTACACTGACCATAAAAGCTTAAAGTATATATTCACTCAGTCCGACTTGAATTTGAGGCAACGCAGATGGCTAGAATTAATCAAAGATTATGATCTAGAGGTACACTATCACCCTGGAAAAGCAAATGTGGTGGCAGATGCTCTTAGTCGAAAAAGTCATGTGCATATGGCTTATGTGTCCCAATTACCAAAGGAGCTGTGCGAAGAGTTTGCACTTTTAAATTTGTCTATTGTGGCTAATACCATGGAGCTGGAAGTGGAGCCTACTCTTGAACGTGAGATTCGCAAAGGACAGTTGGAGGATGAGAAAATAAAGGAAATTGCTGAGAATGTCGTAATAGGAAAAGCTCCTAAGTTTCACCTAGATGAACATGGGACAGTGTGGTGTGGAAAAAGGATCTGTGTGCCTGATTCCAAATCCATCAAGGACATGATACTAAGAGAAGCTCATGACTCAGCTTACTCTATACATCCAGGAAGCACTAAAATGTATATTGATCCAAGAGAGAGATATTGGTGGTATGGAATGAAAAGAGACGTAGCAGAATATGTGGCTGTATGTGATACATGTCAGAGAGTCAAGGCTGAACACCAAAGACCTGCAGGATTACTCCAACCAATGAAGATTCCTGAATGGAAATGGGAAGAAGTGGGAATGGATTTTATAGTGGGTTTACCTCGCACTCAAAAGGGGTATGACTCAATATGGGTAATTGTGGATCGGTTAACCAAAGTAGCTCATTTCTTACCTGTGAAAACCACATACACAGGAGCAAAGTTAGCTGAACTGTACATGGAAAGGATTGTATGTCCGCATGGGGTTCCTAAGAAGATTGTTTCGATAGAGGGACTCGGTTTACCTCAAATTTTTGGCATAAAGTACATGAGAATTTGGGTACTAAATTGACTTTCAGTTCTGCATATCATCCTCGATGATGGACAAACAGAAATAACAAATCAAATCCTAGAAGACATGTTGAGAGCATGTGCACTACAACATGGAACAAGTTGGGATAAAAGTTTACCATATGCAGAATTCTCTTATAACAACAGCCATCAAAAGAGTTTGAAAATGTCACCTTTTGAGGCATTGTATGGCGGAGGGTGCGGGACACCACTATTCGGGATCAAGCGGGTGAACGACAAGTGTTTGGTCCAGATATATTGAAAGAGGCGAGAGAAGCAAGTGCAAACAATTAGAGAGAATTTGAGGATAGCACAGTCAAGGCGGAAGAGTTATGCGAGATACTAGAAGAAGGGATCTAGAGTTTAAAGTGGGTGATCACGTTTATCTCAAAGTGTCACCTATGAAGGGAATGAGGAGGTTCAATGTTAAGGGGAAGTTGTCACCAAGGTATGTGGGTCCTTTCAAGATTCTTGACAGAAGAGGAGAGGTAGCATATCGGCTTGAGTTACCACGAGAATATGTCGGGGAGTACACGATGTGTTCCATGTGTCACGACTTAAGAAATATTTACGTGTGCACGAGGTGGAACAATTGCCTTTGGAAGAGGTTGCTATTAAAGAAGATCTCACATATACCGTATCCTATCAAGATATTGGAAGTGGCGAAAGAATCACTCGAAGTAGAATAATCGGGATGTGTAAAGTTCAGTGGAGCAGGCATTCTGAAGAAGAGGCAACATGGGAAAGAGAGGAAGATCTAAAATCGAGCATCCCCATCTCTTTCAATCTTCCGAATCTCGAGGACGAGATTCATCTTAAGGGGGGGTAGGTTTGTAACACCCTAAAAATCATTTTCAAAAATAGTAATTAAATGTGCTTATTTTATTTTCGTTTATCATGAATCACATAGGCTAAGTATTATTTTTATAAATATTAAAATCAACTATAAGGCCTAGGAACACTTTTGTTGCATTCATGCTGGTGCATATTATTTTTTGGTTGATTGTAGGAATAGTGATTGAGTGGTTTGAATTCAAACTTCATTTGAATTTGAGCAAGTTTGCTAAAACCAGAAAAAGAAAAGCCTTTTCTTTTCTCCTTTATCCTCTCTCTCTCTCTTTCAGCCCACCAAAGCCGGCCCAGCCCTTCTCTCTCTCCCTTTTCTTTTTCGCGCGCGCGTAGCCCGGCAAGCGGCCCGGGCCACGGCTGTTCGGCTTGCACAGTCGGCTCCCCGGCCCGCACCCGACTTGGGCCGCTCGGCCCGGCTAGCCCGCCAAGGCGGCCGCGCCGCCGCGCCCCTCTCCCGCTCGCCCGGCCCGGCCCGCTGTCGGCGCGCTCGGCCCCGCCGCCGCTCGACCCCACTGCGGCGACCCCGCGCCCCCTTCCCCTACCTCCGGCCCGGTTGGACGCGCGCCGCCGCCGTCCGTTTCCCTCGTGGAAACCGCCGCGCGAGTGGCCATGATGGCCACTCCACTTGCCGCCCGCGCCCTGATGAAGGACCCGCGCCCCTTCGCCGCCCCTCCCGGCCCTATAAAGCGGAGGCCAAGCCCCGCCGAGCTCCTCCTTTCCCTGCTCGCGACCGCCGCCCGGTCGCCATCGCCGGCGACCCTTCGTCATCTCCGGCGCCGACGACCTTCGGAAGGTGGAGCCGCGTCCGCCTAGCGCATCCCCGTGCCCTTCCTCTCTCTCTTGCGCGAGCTGGACCTCACCGGCGCTCTCTTTCTCTCTCCACAGGAACCGCCGGCGTCGCCCTCGCCGTGGTGAGCCCTCCGCCGGAGCCGAGCCCCTTGCCGAGTCCGCCGCCGCCTCCGCGTCGCCCCGGTGCATCCCGCGTCGCGAGCCGAGGACGGGAACGCCGTTCCAGCCGCCCGCCGGCGAGCTCGGGCCGCTCCCATGGCGCGCCGCCGCGTCAAGCCGCCGTCGGTCCATGGTGGACCGGTGGACCGAGCCGTGCGCGCGGTCCACGGCCGAGTCCACGGGGCCGCCCACCGCGCGCGCCACGTGGCGCAGACGCCCGCCGGCGAGCCGCGTCGGCGCCGCGCGCGCCCGCGTCGGCGCCACGTGCGCAGCCTCGCCCAACCGCGCCGCGCCACGTGTCGCCATGTCGGCCTCACCGCCGACGCCCGCCGCCGCTTTTGCGCTTAAGCCCCTGCAGATTGTAGAAATCCCGATGAAGTCCGGTCCAAGTGCCGAAAGCCTCTATTTTAGGCCCCGTGTCTTTAGCGGTTTTGACCCCGATTTCTCGGTTTTTGTGCCCGAGTCCGAGCCGAGTTGTAGCTGTTGCAAGCTCTCTGTTTTTAGTCTCCTAATTATTTAGGGCAACAGTAATAGATCATAGACCTTTAGAAAAATATATTTAATTTATGAAAATGTTCATGCAACTAGTTTTATTCATAACTTTATATTTATAGGTCCGATTAGCGTGATTCAAACGTCTATGTGCTCATAGAAACGTGAAGATTAGTTTTATATTTGTTTCTTTATATGTTTCTACTTCATGGTGCAATGTTCTAATAGAGTTATATCTTTTCTTGCATGTGATGATTGTATGGATGTCTTGATTGGTGATCTTTGGTCATGCGTATAGAGGGTGACGTGTTTGAGGAGCAGGATTTCCGGAGCAAGTACCGGGACCAAGTTGGTGAGCAAGGCAAGTATAGCCTATGGTTTCCTTGTTACCTAGCAATTTATTAATTACTTTATCATTATGCATGTGTCTTAATTTGATTAACCCTAAGGACATGCCTAGAACACCTCGGTTTATATATCCTTGTTACCTATGGGGGTTTTGCATAGTAGAAGGTTAAGTGTTGCTACGCACTCTATGTTGCTTAATGTTAAAGTGATTAATGGATCTATGGAACAAGTTTAAAAGATGCTTTTGAACCAAGGGGGCTAGAGTATGGGTCTTTACTCTAGTTGCTCTCCATAAGGACTTTTACTAAAAGCGGCAACCCAGGACATCCGTGCATCCTTGAGAATCAAAGTGGGAACGGTCTTAGTCATATAACTAGTTTTTCTCTAGCTTGTTAGTGGTTACCGAATTCGTTCGGCGCAAGAGGGGGGACTAGGTTGCAGGATGGCTCTTTGCCTGTCAAGATGTGTGCTAGGCTGCGGTCACTTGGTGTGCCATTCTTGAAGGGGGGCTCCATTCGCCTAGATGCTTTGAAACCTCGCGGCTAGTAACTCGGTTAGGGTAATTAGTGAAAGACTTCGTAGTGAGACCCCGCCGACTTACCTTGGAAGTGGGTCAAGAGGCCGATCACCTCGGGCAAAAGGGAATCACGACTCAAGGTGAAAGTGTACACCTCTCGCGAGTTTGATCAAACGATATATCAGCCGTGCTCACGGACACGAGCGGCTGGATCCTTTCGTTTAGCCGGATATGTGGTTGGTTGGGGGATATCTTTAATATTGATGTTAATAATTACTTTTCACATGGTTATGGGTTTTCTCACTAAACTAGTAACCCAGGTTTAATAATAAAATATGACCAACTAAAATGCTTGACCGCTTAAACCTATGTCTAACCTTTTGAGCCTTGCATACCCCATAGTTATACTTGCCGAGCATGGTGAGCCGACGCTTGTTGTATCACCAATGAAAATCCCGGATGGGTAACGGATGGAGGTGGTTATGAGGAGTACTCGGGTGATGACCGGGACTACGAGGAGGGCGTACCACCGGTCGGTGTCCCCGTGGGATGAAGTTTTTATAGCTTTTCTACGTATCCGTAATAAAAGCCGTTGGCTATGATGTGATGATTATGTCATGAACATGTCCCAGTGATGTAATAAAGTTTATAACGTTGTTCGTGCTATGATATCTTTGTATTAAGTGTGTATATGTGGTTTGGGACTTCCTGGGCCCACATATACTTGCTCCTCTGTTTTATTTTAAACAGGGTGTTACACAATGGGCCGAGTCCCGTGGGCCGTGATGGGCCGGTTTCAGCCCGTTCGAGTATTGGAGGGCGGCAATAGAGGTCGGTTCTGAGGAAGAGAAGACGATTCTACCCTTCACGGAAGTGAAGATAGTAGTTTAAGATCAGGGGTATTTTGGTCATGTAAAGTCTACGGACTACTACAAATAGACCCCCAGGGGCATCTTGTAAACGGACCGATGCTGGAATGGAATAAAGCTGTTTGTTTCATTTCGCTGTAAGCATTCGTTGTTCACTTTCGTCCTTTACTTTCGGCTTACTTCCGCTGGTGTTCGATCGTTGGAGCGAACACCAACAATGCCCTTATGGAACCTTTGCTTATCGTAGGATGTCTTTTGGGTTATGTAATGCGCCAGCTTCTTTTCAAAGATATATGATGTCTATATTTTCTCGATATGATTGAAAAGATTATGGAAGTTTTCATGGATGATTTTTCTCGTTTATGGAAAAACTTTTGATGAGTGTCTTGAAAACATAGATCAAGTTTTGCAAAGATGTGAGGAAAAACACTTAGTCCTTAATTGGGAAAAGTGTCATTTCATGGTTAGAGAAGGAATAGTGCTAGAACACTTAGTGTCTGAAAGGGGCATCGAGGTAGATAGAGCCAAAATAGAAGTAATTGAGCAACTGCCTCCTCCTATCAATGTGAAAGGAATTAGAAGTTTCCTTGGCCATGCTGGTTTTTATCGTAGATTCATAAAAGATTTCTCATTCATCGCTAGACCTCTTACCCGCTTATTGGCTAAGGATGTTCCTTTTGATTTTGATAATGCCTCGCTACAATCATTTGAGATCCTTAAGAAAGCGCTTATCTCGCACCAATCATTCAACCCCCGATTGGACTTTACCTTTTGAAATTATGTGTGATGCAAGTGACTACGCTGTAGGAGCAAGTGTTAGGACAGACTAAAGATAAGAAGCATCATGCAATAGCCTACGCTAGCAAAACTTTGACAGACCTCGGCTTAATTATGCCACTACCGAAAAGAGCTTCTAGCAGTTGTCTTTGCTATTGATAAGTTTAGATCTTACTTAGTGGGTGCTAAAGTGATTGTTTACACCGATCCCGTCGCTTTAAAATATTTGCTCACTAAGAAAGATGCTAAACCTCGTTTGATAAGATGGATTTTATTATTCTAAGAATTTGACTTAGAAATAAAAGATAAAAAGGAGTAGAAAATTCTGTTGCCGATCACTTGTCTAGAATGCAGCTTTGAGAAACCACAGGAACTACCCATCGACGACGCACTCCGGGATGACATGCTCTACGGAATCAACGTATCGACCCCGGTATGCGAGATATTGTTAATTTTATAGTTACGGGTTATGTACCACCAGGAGGCAACAAAAGGAAACTTATCCGGAAGAGTCGCACTCACATATGGGATGAACCCTACCTCTTTCGGGTATGCTCTCGATGGCCTGCTCGTCAAGATGTGTGCCCACTAAAGAAGGATTCAAAATTATTGAAAGATGCCACTCATCACCATATGGAGGCCATTATGGGGTGTTCTGGACTCATGCAAAGATTTGGCAATGTGGATTCTTCTGGCCAACAATGTATGAAGACACAAAATACTTCATTCGAAGATGCGGTCCTTGTAAAAGACATGGCAACATTAATTCAAGGGATGCCATGCCACTCGTCAACAATCTCCAGATTGAGCTTTTTGATGTCTGGGGAATTGACTATATGGGGCCATTTCTAGCATCAAAGAAATGTGAATACATTCTTGTAGCAGTGGACTATGTGTCCAAATGGGTCGAAGCTCTGCCATGCAAAAAGGCAGATAATTTAAGCTCCAAGAAGATGTTCGAAGAAATAATATTTCCAAGATTCGGTGTCCCGAGGATAGCCATAAGTGATGGAGGATCACATTTCATTGACAAGCATTTCGAGCAATACTTATTGAAGCATGGGGTACGTCATAATGTCGCTACTCCGTATCACCCTCAGACAAGTGGCCAAACAGAGATATCAAATAAGCAAATCAAGAATATTCTTCAAAAGACAGTTAATGAAATGGGAACTGCATGGAAGGACAAGCTTCTTGATGCACTATGGGCATATCGAACAGCATACAAGACACCTATTGGGATGTCACCGTATCAACTGGTCTATGGAAAGACTTGCCACTTACCAGTAGAGCCGGAATTCAAAGCTCACTGGGCCATCAAGAAATGGAATATGGATCTAGAAGCAGCAGGAGAGAAGAGGAGGATGCAAATCTCTGAATTAGAAGAATGGAGGGAAAAAGCCTATAACAATGCCAAGATATATAAAGAGAGAGTGAAAAGATGGCATGACAAGAGAATCAAGGTCAAACTTTTCGGGCATGGAAAGCTTCGAAGCAAATGGGAAGGACCGTTCGAAGTAGTAAGCTCATCATCACATGGAGCCGTTACGCTTCGCAACAACGAAGGTACGTTATTCAAGGTAAATGGTCAACGTCTTAAAATATTTTTAGAGCCCATTGAAGAAATAGGCGAGATAGATGAAATAAATTTCTTTCTCAATTAGGTAGTTGGGCACGACCGTTTTACTTTTCATTTTTCGGGGTCCAAGATATTTTTCGAATGACAAAAATACGTAAAATAGGTTGTGAAAAACTCTGGCCAGGGAGGCCACCTGTCAGAGGCGGCCGCCCGACATAGAGTCGGCCGCTCCTTAACCTTACCCATTCGCCGCCGTCTTTTGCATTCGCGTTCCTTCTACACTCTTCCATCGGGAATTTTTGCCGATTAGGGTTTTTGAGATTATATTGACGCGTTATTCCTTCGGAGATTTCCTTTAGATGCTTTTTCAGCCCCTATATAAAGAAGCCCAACCTTAGGCCAACCTCATTCCATCTAAGCCTCTTCCTCCTAGCATCAAGCTTGCTACGCAGCCATGGTGAAGCCAGAGCTAGAAAACTTAGATAGGAGATTGATCCGTTACGGAATTGATCTCAACACCATCCCAAAGGAGGAGCCTGAGTGCAAGGCCATTGTTCTTGCCGAGCCAAAACCTCTAGCCTCTATCCCTCCAAAACCCAAGCATATAGCCAATGCTACTTTGCCCAACCAGTCGTCGCTGCGCCCGAGCCATTGCTCCTAGAGGGACCTCCACCAAAGGGTCCCATTGTGAAGCTCCCTGAAGGCACCAAGCTCCTCCGTCCTAAGCACAATGAGATGCTTATGGGAGTGAAGACAAACAAGCAAGGAGAGATCGTCTGTGCTAGATATAGCACTAGAGAGCGCTCATACTTTGAGGGAGTCCGTGCTCACCCGAGCAAGGTCAAGTTCATCCCTCCTAAGGAAGCTCCAAAGGCAGCTCTCACCGCCTCAGAAGCTCCACGGAAGCGCCGCAAGACCGTTGCGGATTTAGAGAAGGAGTTGGAGACTCAGCGCGCCATTGTTGCATCTCTAGAAAACTGCCAACGCGTCCAGAGTAGAAGTATTGTCACTTCCGACGCTAGAATTCGTGCGCTAGAAAAGAAGACGGATAAGTTAGAGAAGAAGTTAGACGCTCTGGAAAAGCAAAATTAGACGAGATTTATCTTAGCATCGGAAAGGCCTAGTGAGATTTAGATTGCTCAGATTAAAATTTTAGTTTTCAGTGTGCTTAGTTAAAGTTTAGCTCGCTCTTAGTTCCTTTCAATACATGTAATCCAGGCCTTAATGATGATGAATAAAGTTTTCTAGTTATATTTATTATTGGATATGTGTTGCCTCTCTTGTCTCCACCTTGTTGTGAATGAAGATAACAGAATCTAGTGTGGGGGAGGCAACCAACGACAAAACTAACGGATATCACCGAAATAGCAAAAATATTTGAGAAGATATGACATAAAGATCGCGCTCGGAGAAGCGGACCCCGAGGGGCCACCGCGCAGGCGGCCGCCCCTAAGGTGGGCCCACTTGGCGCCGCTTTCGTCCACGGTCAGTTTGCTTCCCTACGTTCCAAATTTTATACCGATCGCATTTTTCCGATTCGTTTGGGGAACACTTTGAATTAAATCACCTCGCTATATATATATTGAGAAGGTAGATTATTTTAATCATGACCCCAAGATAGACTCACACCATGATAATTCCTAGGAATCCCTGTTGCTGTTGGGAACGTTATTTATAGGGACCCCATTTTACTTAGGTTGTTGTGGACAGTGAGATAGCATGAACCATGAGAACCTGATTTCTTGATGTCTAGTTGCTTGGAGAATTTCTTTTCGAAAATCTTAAAATTTTTAGCTACACTTCTCCTCTGTGGTAATAAATGCCTATAGAGCCTCGTCAACAAAAATCTGAAAGACCAGCACATAAACTTTTTATTTGTGTTGAGAATAGTCTTGGCGTGTTAGAGCCGTGGAGAGGGGTGTCTTACTCATATGATCAAGTGCACTTACACCCACATATATATCTGCTGCTCCTACACTGGGAGTACGCAAAAACATGCTTTCCGCCATTTATCCATCTCCTACACTAGGAGAGGATACATACACTTTTTAGGACTTCTACATGCTCCAAGAATTGTTATCATCATCTGGGTATTTTGAAATGACCATCATCATCGTCATCATCATGTTCAAGAAAGTTATTGTATCCAAGATTAAGACATAGGCTATGCAAAAACAAGTTGTTAAAAGAGAGAGAGAGAGAGAGAAAAGAAAGATAGCCCATGAGCTCCAAAGTATTCTAATCCCAAAAGAAGGAAGTTCAAAGAAGCTCAAGGAGTTAATCAGAAGAAGATCAATTCATCATTCAAGAGAAGATCAGCAAAGCAATGTTCAAGAGAAGAGTGTGCAAGAGAGGAAAGGAGCATCATTATCATAAATTTAACCACCAAATATTCCACACACTTCACACACTTGATCTAGAGTATGGTATTCCCCTCCGTGGTTCTCGTTTTGACTAATCAATATACACAGGTAAAAATGCTATTCCTTGAAATACCTTAAACTCCATATAAGCCTTTATAGAATAGGATACAAAGCAAGGCATATCCTTCACATGCCTCAAGTGAGCTCCACAAATACCACATATATTGAGTGATTTGAGTGTTCTATACATAATGGTGAGTTCGACAAATACTACATATAATGAGTGATTCAAGTGTGCTACATGATGGAGAAGGGTAAGCTAAGTTTTCTTTGCAAAAATATTATAAAAACTCCAAGTGACAGGATTGATAGAAGAAGGATCTCTACTTCGCGCTGTTCCATCTTTTCAACTCCCCAAAGTTCAATGGTACACTTTGAATCCCGCATCGAGATGTATGATCGGGGATAATCTAATGTTGATGTCTTGGTTTGAGGCTATGCTTAAAGTAATCCATCCTTTTCCTCGAGGACGAGTAAAAGACAAGTGTGGGGAGTTTGTTGACGGTCGTTAACTCATAAAATTAACCGTCAACTCAAAGCATGAAAATGGACCTATTTATAAATACTTGATAGATATAGGGTTACCACTGACAGAATTCCACGAGTTTTGGTGAATACCTATTTCTGCAAGGTGACAGCTGAAAACTACCGGAGATGGTCCACATGTCAGGTTTACATAGAGAGAAAGACCGAACGGGTGAAAAAGTATAATCTAGAGGACTCCAAAAGGCGATGCCTGAAAACTGGGGCCCACCTAGCATAGACCAGGGGCGGCCGCCCCTAGGGCAAAGTCGGCCGCCCCGTCACCTCAACCAATGAGGTTGAGTCTCGCGGATCCTGCCTCCACCGACTTTGAAGATGAATAAAAACTGTCCATTTAGGTCAGTTTGATCCGAGGGCTGTGGTGCATCCAAGAGGGCTATATATTCAGAGCCTCTGGCCCCGGGAGGGGAGACTAATTCATTCTCAAGAGAGAGAACCACGAGTTCAGAAGCCCTAGATCATATCTAAGAGAGAATTAGCTAGAGAAGGGTCCCTGGAATGGATCTATCTCTATAGGATATTAGTATCAAGAGAGATTGAGGGAGTATAGAGTGGAGGTAGATTTGGAGGAAGCCCGGCCTATCGGTGTCTCCTCTCCATGTACTCGCGGGATCAAGTCTCCTAACCCGAGGCTTGGTTTCGGGATCATTCGGCAATTCAACTTCTAATACTAGTAAGTTCATTGTTATTATTGTTCTTTGGTTTACAAGTTTACTTTATTCACTTCACGTTGGGAATAGAGTAGTCGTTCTTTAGCATAAGTGTGGTGCTTAGGCTAGGTTCACTTGTAGATGCTCCCTATTCGGCCGGAACCGTGGTAGTAATGAGGGAAGTGACAATCCCTTTATTACCTTTGTAATCCACTTCCTGTTGGTAGGTAAGGTAGGTCCTTTGTGCCCGGTTTAGCATCCTCTGCGGTGTCTTTTCCTCAGGTACCCCCTTAGAACAATAATCTCAAAGCTTGCCATAGGTTAGAAGAAGACTGAAGAAAAAGTTCTCTCTATATCTCTTAATTCTCACTTGACTAGCAGCCCAGGGGTAGTAGTAAAGATCGGGTTAGTCTATTGCACGTTTTCTCCTAGCGGATAAAAACAAATACGATACTCAGGACTTATCTCACGGGTGAAGTGCTCACTGATATCCGTGCACTTGCGGATTATTTCTCTTTGATTCTTTCGTGTGCGTATCTAGTGTCAACAGTAGACTGGTGCACAAACACTCCTTCAGGGAGGTGTTCGAGCTACAGGCCCAAACAAAACTTGGTTTTTCCCAAGTCTTTCATCTCAAATTCAGATTTGAGGTAAGCCATCGCTTCCTCAATGTCCCTTGTCATCCCGATGATATTCAAATCATCGACATAGACCAAGATGATGCAAAATCCATCCTTGGATTTTCTTTATAAAGACACAGGGACAATAATCATTGTTCGCATAACCTCTCTGCAGGAGAAAGTTACTCAAATGGTTGAACCACATCCTTCCGGATTGTTTCAGACCGTATAACGACCGCTGCAGGCGGACGCTGAACATGTTGCCATTTTGATTCGGTCCAGGGACCTTGAGTCCTTCAGGGACTCTTATATAGATTTTCGAATCAAATGACCCATACAAGTATGCCGTCACAACATCCATCAACTGCATTTTCAAATTCAAGTTAGCTGCCATGGATATAAGGTATCAGAACATTATGCCACTCATAACAGGAGAGTAAGTCTCATCGTAATTGATGCTGGGTCTCTGCATGAACCCTTGTGCCACCAACCTCGCTTTGTTCTTACCACCTGACCATGTTCATTCCTCTTCCGGAGGAAGACCCATTTGCATCCTACAGGGATGACTTTTGGAGGTGTTGGGACTGCAGGCCCGAACACGCCTCTTTGGCAAAGCGAGTGCAATTCTGCCTCAATTGCTGCTTTCCATTTATCCCAATCAGAGCGCTTCCGGCACTCTATGATAGACTTTGGTTCTGGATCCAGATCCAATGAGTCAGCAATTTTGAGGACAATGATGGTATTTCTATGATATGACTCTCCTGATTCCACATAATTAGTGGCGATCTCCTCATGATCGTCCTCCCACTCACCGTGATTTCCCAGAACGGTTGAGTTGGGGTGTTCCGATCTCCCAATGCGATTATGTGCGCACGGTGCATTGGGGTCTCCATCTTCAAGATGGTATCCTTCAGGGACTTCCTCAACTTCAGGTTGAGTCGCCTCTTTAGGGGCATTCTCGATTTCAGGTCGAGCTTATTCATCTGATCCTTTGAGTGAGGCAAGTGGTTCGGATCCTTGTCTACGCGGACGACTCCACGGACACTTGTCCTGAGCACCCAGGTCTCCCCTCTTCCAAGGATTAGGGGAGATGGTGACCTTCTGGGGTACCTGCACCCTCTCCGGCACATTTATTGCAGGTATACACGGCACCCTCTCCGGCACATTTTTATGATCAGTGAAGGCATCTGGTAGCTCATTTGCAAGATTTCACAAATGTATAATCCTCTGAACTTCCAGTTTAGACTCACTGGTGCGTAGGTCTATGGATTGCAACCCAGTTGCATTCCATTCAATTTCCCGGTATTCTTCTGGATGCCTATCTCCCCCTAATGCTGGGAAATGGTTTTCATCGAAGACACAATTAGCGTACCAAGCCATATGGAGATCCCCAGTCATAGGCTCTAAATATTTGATCATGGATGGGCATTCATAACCAACATATATCCCTAACTTCCGGTGGGGTCCCATTGTTGTACGTTGAGGCGGTGGTATTGGCACATACACCGCACAACCAAATATACACAGATGGGAAATACTTGGTTCTTTCCCATGCACCAACTGTAGGGGGGATGTATCATGATATGCAGTTGGCCTGAGTTGAATTAGTGTTGTTGCATGCAACACTGTATGGCCCCAACAATTGGTTGGGAGTTTACAATTCTGCAACATTGGCCTTGCAATCTACTTGATCCTCTTGATCAAGGCTTCAGCTAGACCATTTTTTGTGTGGACATGTGGTACTGAATGCTCTACCTTAATGCCCAAGGCTAAATAATAATCATCAAAAGCCTTCGACCTGAACTCACCAGCATTGTCCATCCGAATGGACTGGATGCGGTTATCAGGGAAGCTAGACCTTAGCCTAATTATTTGGGCAATAAGCTTGGAGAAAGCATGGTTTTTTGTGGACAATAGGTCCACATGGCACCATCTGGTAGATGCATCAATCAGTACCATGAAATACCTGAACGGGCCCGACATGGGATGAATTGGTCCACAAATGTCACCTTGTATCCTTTGCAGGAACGCAGGTGACTCATCCCTAATCTTCACGAGGGATGGTCTAGTGATTAGCTTCCCTTTTGCACATGAGGTGCAAACAAAATCTTTAGGATTTGGGAAGTCCCTGACATCATGGCCAACAGAATTTTTGATGATCCTTCTCATCATATTCAACCCAGGATGACCCAAACGATCATGCCATATTCGAAACAATTCTGTGTCTCTGAATATGGTCTTCATCGCAACATATTCTTCTCTGTGTTTTATGTACGTATAGTACAAACCAATGGTGATGAAGAGAGTTTTCCAGCACTCTCTTTTGGTACCCGTAAAATTTAGTGATGAGCAGGTATTCCGTACCTTGCTCAATCTCGGTTTTAGCATGGAAACCATTGGCATGGATATCTTTGAAACTCAAAAGCGTGCGCTTCGAGTCGGATATACAACAATGCATCCTTCACAAAGATTTGAGTACCCACAATATGTTCATTGCTTCCGGCAATGGTCATGATATTTTTCTTTTTCAATGTCTCGGAAATATCCGGTTTCCCTTAGTATTGTGTTGGTGGTTCCACTTGTCTACAAGATAGATCTCCGCTTCCGCCATGGGATTCCCACAAGTCCCGTTTGTGCAATAAAAGTATGACAGGAATTTAACACAAAACACACATATATTACGGGACAACAACATTACATAGTTCCTGGCCGAGAAACACTTAGGAGGAGGTTTGGGCCATCTACTAAGTTACAAATGCTCTTCAGGAGCATATGGCCAAACTTTATCGACACAAACTAGTTCATGTGGACATCACATATAACTTGATGACATTATGGAGATTACTACCAGTCCCAAAAATATCATCATCAAGTTCAAGAAGGTTGTCCTCAATGTCGTCCATTTGGACGTCTTCACCACTCGCGTCGACTTTCATGTTATCGCGCTTCTCAGGTGGAGTTTCAGGCTCCACGGTGAAGTGGGACTCATGTTGACCCTTTCCCTTATTCCTACTCTATTGGTAAAGGTCAACGAGGTGTTTGGGGGTGCGGCAGTTACGGGACCAATACCCCTTTGATCCGCATCTGTAGCAATCGCCTTGCTCTTCCCCACTATGGTCACCTCTTTCCTTCTTGTCGGGTTCGAACCTACCCTTAGGCTTTCCTTTTCCATGTCTTTTGAACATGGGACATTTCTCCCCCTTCTAATTCCCCTTTCCTTTTCCACGACCCTCTTACGAGTGTGAGAACTCTCAGCAACATTGGTGTGTGCTTCAGGCACAGCCTTAGAGCCAGTGGGGCGGGTAGAATGATTGTTCATAAGAACTTCATTCTGTTGCTTGGAAACCGACAATACTTCACTCAGTTGGTAGTACTTGGTGTACTTCGAGTTTCTGTACTGCTGTTGTAGCACTATATTGCCGGGGTGGAAGGTAGACAAGGTCTTCTCGATCATATCGGCATCATTGATCTTCTGGCCATATAGACGCAGCTTGGTGACAATCCTGTGCAAAGCAGAGTTGTACGCAGCCACAGACTTAAGTCTTGGAAGCGTAGGTTGATCCAGTCTTGTTGCGCTCTGGGGAGCAAAATTGTCAGCTGTTGGCCGAAGCGGTCCTTCAGGGACTGCCACAAGACATAAGGATCTGTCTCCGTCATATACTCACACTTTAGGTCTGGGCTTAGATGATGATGGATGAGGTACAATGCATTTGCTTTGTCAGGCTTTGTCCGCACATCCCTGCTAGCTTTAGGCTGGACAATGGTGTGATCGAGTCCCTTGTCTTCAAGTCTGTTCTGGACATCAAAATCCCATGTGAGGTAGTTGCTGCCGTCAATGGCTAGTGCATCAAAATCCCTCTTTGCGATGTCTGACGACATGCCTGTGCAAATATTTGCTCGGTGTTAGTGTCGGTGCGTAATCTTCAGGATTACGACTTTGCGTAGTCTTCGGGACTACACATAAAGTTTCCCAGTGCAATCTTCGGGATTGCTATGCAATCAAATAAATAATATAATTGCAATAAATTAATAATATAAATATACAAAATTTAAATAACTGCAGTAAATGAATTACGGTAAATAAATAATAGAAATAATAAATAGATATGGAGAATATATATATATAGTGAGCTTCAGGCCACTGTTTCTTTGCATAAAGCGAAAGCCTTATGCAGCCAAAACACTTAGTGGGCCGCGTGAGGCCCATTAGGCGCTGCTGGGCCGGCCTGCTAGGCCTCGGCCTCTCCCGGCCGTCCATCCGAATGGATGGCCTAGATTTGCCCGTAGTCATATAAATAGGGTCAAGAAACCCTAACCCTATTTCCCTTAACTCTCTTCTTTTTCTCTCCCTGCATTATCTTTTCGTTTAAGACAGCAGCAGAGAGGAAGAGTGGAGAGGCTCCGGCCTCTGCTCCTGACCAAGGTGGGGCCCACACGCGCACCTCGCGCCCGCGCCGGGGTCGCGCTGGATGCGCCTACGAGCGCTGGAGGCCGGGGCCGCGCCGTGGGCGGCCGTGCACCCGCGCCTGCACGTGCTGAGGCGCCAGGGGTGCCGCGCTCACGCTCCCGCGCCCTGGCTCGCGGCCGGCCGGGTCGCGTCCGCGCTGGGTGGCAGCGCGCGCCTGCGCGTGGTGGAGGCGACGGGTCCACGCGCCGGTCAGCGGGGTGAGCGCCCGCGCGTGGTTCGGGCCGGGGTCGTGCGCGGTGGCAAGGCCGCGAGCCGCGCCGGGGGTCTCGTGCCATTCTGCGCCAGGAAGGGGCGCACCCGCTCGGGTCGGCGGCCTACGCGTCTGCACCTTGCCTGCCTGCAGGGCCGGGCAGCTCGGTGGCCGGGTTAGTTGGTCGGCCGACGGAGTTGCGCCCTCCCCCCCTCGTCCTTAGCGCGCTGGCCGGTGGCGCTAGGAGGGGCTACAACCGAGTGGTTGCGTCACCAAGGAGCGGCTGCAGCCGGCCTGCTGGGCCGGCGCACCGTCGTCCAGGGCACCGTCGGTGGCTTCGAGCCGCACGAGCTCGCGCCTAATGTTTGGGGTTCCCAATCTGTGACCGAGGAAACCCTATCCACGCGCCTTCTGGGAGGTGGTGGCTGATCTGCTCGTCTTGAGGACGGCGACAACATGTATGTTCTTACTGTCTATAGGACAGTGGTGAAGTTTCTTAGGTGAGCGGAGACATGGCTGTCTTTGCATCACCTTCGGCGGTACTTCACGACCGGAACATGACGAGCGAAGGCAGAGCCATCCTTACATCGTCATTGACGGCACAAGGCCGGAACTCGGTGAGTGGAGGCAGAGCCATCCTAGCATCATCGTGGTCATCTCTGGGACAGTGGTGAAGTTTCTCAGGTGAGTGGAGACATGGGTGTCTTTGCATCACCTTCGGCGGTACTTCACGACCGGAACATGACGAGCAGAGGCAGAGCCATCCTTACATCATCATCGACGGCACAAGGCTGGAACTCGGTGAGCGGAGGCAGAGCCATCCTAGCATCATTGTGGTCGTCTCCGGCAAAGGACGGTGACGGCGGCATAGCCAGCCTTCATGTCACCGAGCGGTGCCGATGCGCCAACGACAACGTGCTTGTGCTTCTGTGTGTATGAGATGAACTGATTCCTGTAATTATTCTTACCTTCTTAGCTCGGTAGAACTCGTGCTGATAACGTGTTACAAATCATTCTCTGTTTGCACACCAACACACAAGCATAGGATGGAAGACTAGGAGATAGGGATGGATGGAGGAGGAACTTGTGTTATTTTATTTCTCACTGCAGTACATGGTGAAAGGGACCTCCTTATTTATTTATTTTTTATTTTTTAGGAGTGGACCGGTCATTCTAGACCAAAGACCATAGGCCCCGCTTTATTAAGAAAGCGGATGTCGGCTAGGGTTACCGGCTTACGAAGGTTCAAAGCCAAAGCAAAGTTTTTAAACAACTACGTAGAGCCGAGCAACTCCTAGAGATAAACGAACTAAGAACAGAAACTTGACAACTACTGAACTATCTAAGAACTGAGCTTCCATCTTGCCGACAGCTTCATCCATCTTCACACCATCACCCTTGGCCTCTTGAGATCAACGAGATGCGACAAGCTCTCCGAGCGTCTTCGGGACCCATCCTCTTTCCTTTTCCCCGAGTAGCACACTCCATTTCGCATAAACATCATAGATCGATGAACAACAAGATCGGGATTTGTGATCACTCTATTTTGGAATACAAATTCCAAAATAATTCAACATACCGATGTCCTCTCCTGTTGCAACTGAAACTCTTGCAACATCTCTACTAACTGTTGCCATTCATCAATCTCCATTACTCCAAATGATCTCCTAAATGATAAATTTAAAGTATCATCTTTCATCACCTCAAAAATTGTACTCTGTTGCTCATTGCAGATTGCAAAGATTCTTCCAAACACAAGTCTTAGAGGGCACTGACCAATCCATACATCCCACCAGAATTTGGTTTTCTTCCCATTTCTGACAATATAGATCAGACCTCTCTCACAGATGTGTTTAATCTCATGTAATCCACTCCAAAATTGAGAGACCCCTCTTTGTTTTGAACTAAAAAATCCTTTCTCACCCATATACTTCTTCCTCAAGAGATTAAGGCATGGATTATCATCTCCTCTTTCTAATTTAAAGACCACTTAGACAAGCAAACATGCATTCATTTCTCTAGTGTCGGTGAACCCCAAACCCCAACAGATTTTGGTGAAGCTAAAACCTCCCATCTCATCATATGATACTTCTTCTTCGCCTGTGTCCATGCCGAAAAAATTTGATCTAGCTTGTCTCTATTTTATGGTGAGCTTCCCTCTCAAATAAAAATTCCCATCACATAGTTTGGTACATAACTTAAACAGGATTCTGTCAGTATCATTTTACCTCCATAGGTCAAAAAACAACTTTGCCAAGTGGGCACTCTCTTTTCTACTTTCTCTGTAACATATCCAAAGTCTGAAGAGCTCATGTAATACCTATCAAGCATGACCCCCAGATACTTCAAAGGAAATTCTCCAATATTACAGTCAAGTATATCAGCTATCTCTCTTTGCTCCTCGATAGTGGATTCCAGTACAAAGATCTTACTTTTGTCATAGTTAATTTTCAGCCCTGACATTGCCTCAAAACAATACAAAAGGAATTTGGTATTTATGATGTTTTCTCTCTCTATATCCAAGAAAAGGATAGTATCATCTGCATATTGCAGATGGTTTAAGCCTCCTTCCACCAAATCAGGAACTAAGCCTTTCACTTCACCACATGATTTAGCTCTCTCAAGCAGCACAGCTAAAGCATCTCCAACCAAATTAAAAAGCAGAGGAGAAAGAGGGTCTCCCTGCCTCAACCCTCTATAAGTCCTGAAAAAACTCCCAGGTTGGCCATTAACCATGACTCCCACTCTGCCACCCTGTATAATTTGTTTCATCCACCCTATCCACTTATCAGGAAACCTTTTTGTTCTCAACACTTCCATCATAAATTCCCAGTTGACCTTGTCGTAAGCCTTCTCAAAATCAAGCTTTAGGATCACTCCTCTTTTATGATGCACTCTAAGACGATGAATCACCTCATGAACCATTACAATGCCCTCCAGAATGTATCTCCCAGGAATGAATGTTGTCTGAGCTGAGCTTATGATGTTAGAAGCATGCTTGGCCAATCTCACTGTCAACACTTTGGTAAAAATTTTATAGTCTACATTCAGCAAACATATAGGCCTATATTGCTTGATATTATTTGCCTCCTTTACTTTTGGAATCAATGTGATCATACCATAATTCAATCTACTCATGTTCATCCCCCCAGCATGTAACATGTCAAACATTTCTATCACCTCTCTTTTAATGTGGGGCCACATCTTTTTGTAGAAACCAATCGGGATCCCATCTGGGCCAGGAGCTGAGTTAGAATCCATCTCTCTTATTGCTTCCTCAATTTCCTTCTGTGAAAAAGGCTTAACTAGTTCCTGTGCCATTTCTGCAGATAGGATATTTTGATTTGGCCAGAAATCATCCTCTAGTGAGATAGTATTCTTATCATCTTTTCCAAATAAATTCTTGTAGTACCTCTCAATATGTTCTCTCAAATCCTTTTCACCGAGAGATTATATTATCTCCATCTTCCAAGTTGAATATTGTGCATTTCTTTTTCCTCCCATTTGCTTTGCTATGAAAGTAACTAGTGTTAGCATCTCCTTGCAAGATCCACTTTTCTCCCCCCCTCCTTTGCCATTGTAACTCTTCAAAGGCATAAAGTTGTTCCAGAGCTGTCTCTTTAGCAATCTCTCCATTGTTCAGAAGACAACACTCCTTCCTTTGCTAGATCATCAATATATTTCAGCTGATCTATCAACATTTGTTTATCCCTTCTATGAGCCCCTCTCACATTACAACCCCATCCTTTACTAAAACTTCTCACATGTTTTTTAATAGATTTCCGAAAGAGTCCCGTATCCCCAAATTTCCTCTAAATGGCCATCCCTCTAATAGCTTCACCTGAACTCCTCATTAGTGAACCAAGCCATCTCAAATCTGAATACATAGGGATGGCTAACTCTCACATCTTCGTGTTAACCACCATAGGATTATGATCTCGAACCTACTCTAGTAAGACTTTCACGGGTTTCCCAAGGGAATTTCACTTCCCGAGTCAAAGCTAATGAACACTCTATCTAACACACGATCACAGGATTCTCTTGCTTATTGGTCCATGTGTATTTCCCTCCCTTCCTTGGCATTTCTTTGATCCCACAATGAGATAAATTTGTTGAACATGTCAATTCTCCCCGATCTATATTCCGAGATGACTTCTCATCACCGACCTAATAAAGTTAAAATCTCCTCCCATTACAAAAGGATTCGGATATTGGTTATCTTAGTAGAAATCTCTTCCAAGAAAACCTATTTCCTCTCATTCTCGCACCGGGCCATATACATTAATAATCTCCCAAACATATTTATCTTGCCTATTTTCCAATCTAATACTAGAATAGAAAACACCCTTATCAACATCAAGAACTTCCATCTCTCCCTCTTTAACACCTGTCAGAGTACCACCTGAATGTCCCTCTACTGCAGTCCAAACCCACTGAAAAGGTTGCCCATTCACCATGTCACTCAGCATAATTGGTGTAAAATCTCTCTTAATTGTTTCCTGTAGACAAACCACATCTATACAATGTTGCATCATCAAAGCTTTGAATTGACCTCTCCTTCCAGACCCTCCCAGCCCCCTTATATTCTAGAAGATGATCTTCATTTGGATTTCCTTGGTCTGCCCCTACTAGGGCCTTTACTATTCACCTGTTCTCCTCTTTCATTATTGTTCACCCGTTTACTCTCTCTTTTTGTCTTACTTGCACTCTCTAATTCTTCTTCAATATTCAACCCTTCTCCCAAAATTGCAAATCTTTGTTTGGAGAGCCGATGTTCTCTTTAGTTGCTTTTGCTTTCTTCCTAGCTTCCCGTAGTGCCGCATTTGCAATCTCCCGAGCTTTGAGCCCGTCAATAGCCAAGTGTTTTTCTCTCTTTTTCCTAAGTTAATTTTACAACTACTAGCAATTTTTGACAACTTATCATTAGAATGATTAGAAAAAGCATTAGATTTGGAAATACCCGTGAATTCATCTCTCTGAGCTTTAAGCCTTGACGCCTTTGCTCTTGGTTGTTCACTGTTGTGTTGACTCTAGAGCTTTTCCTTAGAGCCACCGGTGGTTGCTTTGAAAACCTATTTTTGCGAAGCTTCTTTTTTGCTCCCCGTGCTTGAATCTTCTAACAGCCTTAATTTTCCTCTCCGCACCGAAGCATCACCATCACTATCATCTTTTCGATCTCTTTCAACCAAAATTCATTGTTTTCACTGAGAAGTTTATGATTGAAGCAAGTTTTGTAGTTCTCTCTTCCATCTTGGTATCCAGGATTTCCATTTGCCTTTTCTGTTCCTCTAAGTCTACATCATTTTCTCCTAAATTCTTCTTTTCTAACTCCATTTCTATCTTAGCTAACTCTTCTTTGTCCTGATCAGCAAGTTCATAATCATCATCCCCTCCATAATCCACCAACTCTTCTTCAAGCTCCTCTTTCCTCTCATCTTGGTAAACCATCCCTGTATCTTTTCCTGGACTGCCATTCTCTATGATTGCATTTTTCTCCTTTGCTTTATCAATTTCAGTATACTCCTGTGACTGAGACAGTGAGCCTTCCATAGTAGTATCAACCTGTTTTTCAGCTTCAATCTCACTTTGCTGGGTCAAAATATGCTACTCTTCCACTCCCTGTGTCATTTCTTCCCCTAGAGTTTTTCCTGAGGTGAACAAGATCTGCTTATCTCCTTGCTGAACAGACAAATGGACTTGATGTTGCTGTGGTAACATGCTCCCTCCTTTCCCTGGATTGGAAGTCTGACCCCCATCTTTCTTTGAAGATTTGGGATCCTCTTTCTTCTTGTTCTGATCCCCATCAAAATCTTCATCTTCTTCATCCTCCCCATCACCTCTCTCTCTATGCCTATCAAACTTGGATGTATTCAGTTTACTGTCAAACTGATCCTTACCTGTCTCCACTACCCAACCAATCCTCCTGCTCTCCCCATTAAAAAAGACTTGAGTTTCCCCCTTTAGAGCCATAGCATCTCTACATCCCAATTTTATCCTAACAGGACCATCCCACTGTAAACTTGCCATATCTACCTCTTCAGGGTCCCCCACTATCCGAGCAACTTCCATAACCACCTCCAGCTTTCTAGCATAGTCAGGAAAGTTGTAAGCTCTGACCCAAACCACCTCTAGACAACCATCAAATCCAGGGTCCATTTCTGTGGCTCTCACTTTTGCTCTGATAATAGCTGTTTCAAACTCAAAGTTGTTAATCCTGGACATCTCATATCTCTTCTCTTCAGATGGGAACATTATCAGAAATTGTTTGTCAGGTACAAGACAGGAAATCTCCCAAGGTATGTTATGTCTGTAGAATGTTTTTAACTCAGTTCTGACAATTTCTTCTGTAGCCACACCCTGCAATATGGTCATGACTCCCTTAGCACCTTTTTTCTCCTCCTCTTTCACAGGGATTCTGATACTACGTAAGCCCCGCCCTCAATGCCAAAGCCACAAACTCTCAACCCCTTTTTTCGGGCACATGCCACTCTTATGACCATCCTTGCCACACCCATAGCGATGGGGAGGATTTTTACAAATCCTTTCCGGAAATGCCCATCGATTGCGCTTAAAACAGTGAACATCAGCAATGTTGAAAACCTTCTTACCCCTCACATCCCACCCACTCTCAGGTTTAATACCTCTGTTAGGATCAGTCCTGCCCCTTTTCTCCATATTTCCCATAGCTTTTTGCCTCAGAGCAGCTTCAGCCTGCCAATCATCTCTTTCATTTGGCCCCCTTTTTCCTGCCCCTATCCTATCCATATCATCCCCTCTTTTCATGGCATTAGCACCTCCCCTCTGTCCATCATCAAAGCCATAGGTCCCCTGTGTATTCCTATTTCTCTGATCATCTCCATAATTGCCACCACCTGCATAATTCCTCCCTCTCCCGTCATCCCCAAACCCAGAGCCTCCCTGACCAGATCTGTAGTTAGTCCTCTGACCATCTCCACCATAATAGCTAGCCCTGTTATCTCTCTATGCATAGTCATCATACTGACCCTGTCTGTACTCCCTCTGGTTGTTAAACCTAGATCGATCATCTGACCTATGGAAGTCAACTTGATTCCTCCTATCATCATCCTCTCTTCTATCCCTTGGTTCATCGAATCTCCTTGGACCATCACGCGACCCTGGCCGACCTCGGTTGTCTCCCCGTCCCTTGACGAATCTCTCGCTCGATCCATGTCAACTGAATTAAGAACCGAGGCATAAGAACGACCATCAGTTAGCTTAGCTTGCACCTTATAGATCTTCTTACTCTCAGAGCGAAACTTTCTTACCTCCTTCGCCGACGCCGGGTACCCGCCACCTCGATCTAGGGTTTGGAGCACCGCTTTCTTCGGCACCCAGAACCACCCCTCCGGATTGCTATCCCTCTCTCTCCAGCTATGAGTCTGATATATATCTCCAGCACAAGTTCCAAAAGGGTGCTTCCTCTTTTCCTTATTTGCGTCTAGGTCCTTCCCCTTGGCACCTGACTGAACACCTGCAATCTGGACAGTCTCCTCTGCATTACAAACAGAACCCCGAACAACTCTATCAGGCTTGGCCTGTCTCTCTGCCATCTCTGAACGATGATTCCCCTGTTCCATCTCCATTCTACCTCCTATGTTCATCTGCATTGAGCTCTGCTGATGCACCAAATTCTCCCTGATCAACTCAGACAACCTGATTGGACTCTCTATTTGAGGAAATTCACCCAACTTCTCTGAACTCTGCTTCGCATGTCTGTTCTAAATCCCCTGAACCTGCTCTGAATCGCTACAATCATGCACATGTCTGGTCTGAATCCCCTAAATCTGCTCTGAATCACTACAAACCTGCGAAAATGTATGACACAAACTATCTCCCCGATCATTGCAAACTTTTCCAGGAATGACGCGAAATCGATCCTGCTGCCACCGCAAATCCCCACCCAAACTCACCCAAGGATGAACGAAGTTGTTGGAGTTTTTACCTTCCTCACCTGAAGCGCCGGTGATCGCCGAAGACGCCGTCGCCTCAACCCCTTGAACCCTAACCACCGGCGACTTCGAGCGCCTGCTCCCTTCCTTCCTCCCCCGAGCAACCCTCCCACCGAGGCCTCCAAGGGAAGCCCAAGGGTGGGAGAACCACCCGCCCCCACCACCGCGGCCGCCTGAGCCGTAGGAGGTCGCCAGTGATGACCGGGAACCCGCCGTCGCCCTCGTCGCCCGCGTCACCCGCGTCGCCCGCTCCGCCCACTCCTAACGCAACAGCCATCTCCCCATTCAGTATAGTATTCAGTTCTGTCAGTGGACCCACCTCCTTATTTATAGAGAAGGTAAACTCTGGATAGGGATTTGTATAATAGAGTAAGAATACTCCAGAATCACTATACAAATATCTTGCTTCGAGATTCACTCTTGCTTTGAGATTCGTACTTCAATCCTCCTCCTCCTCCTTCCTTTATAATTTGGGCATATTTATTTCACAACATAAACAACCATTATAACGTGTCCATGTAACTTTGATTTGAAATTTCAAATATTTTGAAGCTCGACGTGTGGATTTTTCAATGGCTTCGTTTCCGACTCCAAATTGAGTACTTGGCTCGATTCAGGAAGCGAAGTAGTCCAAGTTACGGCAGTGTTTAATTTCTCAGTGTCGGGTACCTAGATTAGGGGGTCTCAATCCTGGGGGCTTAGGAGTAAGCAAACCCTGAGTTGCTCTCCCCTAAACCCCAAAAATTTAACTAAAGAGAATCCCTACTCACCTCCTCGCACCACACTGGGCCAACCCACGACCAGGCCCACGGCTAAATAGTTAAACCAAGCCGTCTCGAGACACGGCCGCCCATCCGCTCGAGGAGATGACGGAGACCCCTCGAGCGAATGACCGCTCGAGATAGGTGACGGAAGCCCCTCGAGCGAACGGGAGCTCGAACTAGTCACTCGAAATCGCTTTCCTGGACGCCCACGTGGCTACAGGGCTCGTAACAGGGAAAGGTACACCTGCTCCGCCTAACCCCATGGCTACAGTGAGCAAAACAGCGAGAAGTACACCAGTCACTTGTCACTGTTTTGCCACCCATACCCGGGATTCGGGCGTGGCAGGTACCACTGTTACGCCACGCCGCGTACTGTGCCTCGTACGGCACCCCCTCAGAATGCCATTGTCAACCCTCCGTACCACCAAATCCGCTGCCTAGTCCCATCGCTCGGGTCCTCGACCCCTCGAGGCGGCCTCCAGCCGCTCGCTGAATGATGGCGGACATGACTTGAGCATGGGGCGCGCTGTGACCTATCCATCCCGCCTCGACGGCCATACGACGGGGTTCCCGGGCAGGCCATTATCACCCATACCCTGTCCACGTCGAAGCCGTACCTCGACCACGTCAGCCCTCATCAGGAAGGACGAGCGGGTCATCATCGCGCACGCTGCTACAGGCTCGAACCGGGCGGAAGCATGAATCCACAGGCTCGAACCGGACCAAAGGAAGCACCTACAGTCCCGATGACTTGACCCGACGCACGTATCTCAACGTCACGCCCACGATAGCCCTAACTACAGTGTAGCCCTGAGCCTCCCCTTGGCCTATAAAAGGGGGCGCCAGGGCATAGCCTAGGGCACGTTATCACACTCACACGCTCATAGCACACTTCCACGCACGCTAAGTCCCAGGACTCGCTTGTATTCATCCCTGTACAAGCACTTCGGTGCAAGACAATACAAGTTCTCTCCCCCTGCTGGACGTAGGGCATTCCTTGCCTGAACTAGGATAAATCGTTTGTGTTCTTCTTGCATCACCATCCGGATTAGGGAGCACGCTTAGAAATTCATTCGTTGGTGTGACACCCCCCGGGGTACGAAACACCGACAGTTGGCGCGCCAGGTAGGGGTACTGCGTGTTTCACTCGATTTCCCGCCATTTTTTCGGATGGCTTCCCCCACTCCATCACTTCCATTCGCTACGGTGATCTGGTTCGGGAGCCTAGAGTTCGTGTCACTCGGCACAGGCTATGACATGGCCCTGCTCTCGATCGGAGAACCAAGCGGAGGACGCACTTCACCGCCACGCTCCAGTGGAGTTGCACGCCGGTCGCACCACCATGGCTCACCGCCAAGGCGGAGGCGCCACCGACACCAGCTTCATCGCCTGCCCACATAGGGCCCTGAGCACGCCGCTCATGCGCCGCCCCCGTCGGACGCCATGGTACACCCTCACGGCGCACCGAGCGCGAGACAGGGTGTGGCTCGTAGGCAGGTGGCGCTTGACGTGGACCCTGACTTCACTTTTGCCATGCGTTCACCGAGGGAGCCCGGCGCGGCACCACGAGCGCACGCGCGGCCGACGTCGCCCAACTATTTGCCGCACGGGCTCTACCGAGCTCGTCGCAGGCTTCCGTTCGGACTAACCAACGCTGCCTCCACATACGCCAATGAGATCTAGTCCACAATGGGATCGTAGGAGGAGAGCCCTGGCCCCCTCTTACATACCGCCATGAACTTGGAGATCGTATGGCCAGCGTCGGTAGACCGCGGATTTGATCGAGCACCAGGTCCTCGGCGCAACACCACGGTCGGAGACATGCGCCGCTGGATCGAGAAAGAGAGCACGGGGAGGCCCTGGACACCATCCGGTGCCAACCCAGACTCTGACAACTCAGACTCAGGGTGCTATGATCCGGCTCGCGAGTGCTTTTGCCTCGAGGGCGATGCCTCGTCGGACACAGAGACCCGAGACAACGCTGCTGCCGTCGTCAACCAACCGGCTGGGACGCCGGCGGCAGGAGCCTTGCAAGTGGTTCCTCCTCGAGAGGAGCCACCGCAGGAACATGCCAACCCACGGCTTGAAGACGATGCTCGAGCAGCACAGTGGGCCCAACTCCGAGAGATCGAGGCCAAGATGGACACGGAACACGCAAACCTGGATCTGCTCAAGCGCGCCCTTGAGCAGAACCAACTTCTTCCGCCTCGAGCTCCTGGTGCTCGAGGAAAGGCACGGGGCGTCTTCAACCGCATTGTCAACGACGGGCGGCTGGAGGCACCGGTCGAGCCAGCCCATTTCCCTCGAGCAAGCCAGAATGTTCTCGCGGCAGCCATGCTGCTACGAGACATGCCCACGCCTTCAAACCCGCAAGCCCTGCGGATATGAGACGAGGTCCAGGGACTGCTTCAAGTCGCAGCCGCCCAGTAAGCCGAGAGCTCGGCCTCGAGACGACGCGAGGCGGCCTCAGAGCAGCCGGCCAATCCACCGCGGCATGAAAGAGAGGGCTCTGTCCATCAAGAGGTGCCCCCCTCGAGATGGTAGGGCCCCGATTCGCAACCGCATCGTCGACAACCGCGAGCCTCAGGACGCGCGCCACGACATCAATGACAATCGGCGGCGCAAGGTCGCGGGCACTGAG
This sequence comes from Themeda triandra, assembly GCA_018135685.1. NCBI lineage: Eukaryota > Viridiplantae > Streptophyta > Magnoliopsida > Poales > Poaceae > Themeda > Themeda triandra. The sequence continues at coordinate 498,202 of JAENPR010000313.1, read as the reverse complement.
GATCGTGGTTACAACACCCATCGAGGGGGGCGCTACGACAGCGAAGAGGACCGGCAGGCTCCCGAGCCACCGGGCCCTCGAGTCTTCAGCAGGGCTATCCGCAACACACCACTGCCCAACCCGTTTCGACCCCCACGAGCGTGGTCAAATACAACGGGGAGACCAAGCTGGAGCTCTTGCTAGTTGACTTCTGGCTGGCCTGCCAGCTGGGAGGGGCTCGAGAGGACAAGGCCATCATATGGCAGCTCCCCCTGTTCCTTTCTGACACTGCTCGGCGGTGGCTCGAGGAGCTTCCCCCGAATCAGATCTATGACTGGACCGACCTGGTCCAGATTTTCGAGGGGAACTTCAAGGGTACCTATATTCGACCTGGCAACTCGTGGGACCTCCGCAACTGCAAGCAGTAGGTCGGGGAGTCTCTTCGAGACTTTGCTCGACGTTTCTCCAAGTTGCGTACCGAGCTACCGCACATCCTCGACCACGACGTCGTCTTGGCGTTCGTCTCGGGCACCACGTGCAAGGAACTCGTGCGAGAGCTCGGGCCCAACCACCCAAAGACCGTTGATGAGCTCATGGACGTCATCGCCGACTATGCAGCTGGCAACGAGGCTGTGGGAGCATTCTTTGGCGGAGACGGGAGCAAGCCCAAACCGCCCCCTGGCAACGAGGAGGGCTCGAGCAAGGGCCAGAAGAAGAATGGCAAGAAGAAGAAGGGCAACCAGCAAGGCAAGCGTGAGGTCGTGGAAGACGAGGTCGCCGCGACCGAGTGCAAGAAACCTCGACCCCCTCCAGACAGGGCCGTCTTCGACAAGATGCTGAAGGAACCATGCCCATACCACAAGGAGCCGGCCAAGCATACCCTCGAGAACTGCCGCATGCTTCGAGGCTACTTCAAAAGGCTAGGCATCGACAAGGACGAGCAGAAGAAGGATAAGAGCAGTGACGGGGCCAATGACAATGACGACAACAGGTTCCCACCCATTGCCAACTGCTTCATGATTTACGGCGGCCCTACGACCCAGATGACGCATCGAGAGCGGAAGCAGGAGCGTAGGGAGGTCTTCTCGGTGAAGCCCGCCACTCCTCAGTTCCTCGACTGGTCTGATGCGCCCATCACGTTCGACCGTGATGACCATCCGGACCACGTCACCAACCCGGTGCGTACCCCCGTCGTCGACCCAATCATCGTCAACACTCGCTTCACCAAGGTCCTCATGGACGGGGGCAACCTCAACGTCATCTACATGGAGACCCTCACGTTGCTCGGCATCACGAGGGCGCAGCTCAAGCTGAGCGCCGGGGGCTTCCACGGCGTTGTCCCCGGCAAGAAGGTGCTCACGATCGGCCGCATCGACCTCCCTGTGTACTTTGGCACGCGCTCGAATTTCCGCAGGGAAGTCCTCACTTTCGACGTGGTCGGTTTTGAGGGGACCTACCACGCGATCCTCGGTCGTCCGTGTTATGCCCAGTTCATGGCGATCCCCAACTATGCCTACCTCAAGCTCAAGATGCCAGAACCAAAGGGGGTCATCACCGTCGACTCCACGTACGAGCACGCGTACTCCTGTGACGTGGACTGTGTCGAGTACGGGGAGTCCCTGATCGTGTCCAAGGAGCTAGCCAAGACGCTCGACTGTCTTGCAACTGAGGCCGCCGTCCCTTCACCCAAGCGACAGGCCGGCAGCTTCGAGCCCGATGAGGACACCAAGAAGATCCCGCTCGATCCGAGCTCCTCTGGCGAGAAGGCGCTGATCATCAGCGCCTCCCTCGACAGCGCATAGGAAGCAGTGCTCGTCGACTTTCTCCGCGCAAACGCGACATGTTTGCATGGATGTCGCCGAGCACGCCTTGGAGATCCGTCCCGGTTCGAGACCCGTGAAGCAACGCCTGCGCCGCTTCAACGAGGAGAAGCACAGGATCATCCGCGAGGAGGTCGAGAAGCTCGAGAAGGCCGGATTCATCAAGGAGGTACATCACGCTGAGTGGTTAGCTAATCTTGTATTAGTAGAGAAAAAGAATGGGAAAATGAGGATGTGTGTAGATTACACTAGTTTAAATAAAGCATGTCCCAAAGTCTCATTTCCTTTACCTCGAATTGATCAAATTGTTGATTCCACTGCGGGTTGTGAAGTACTTTCCTTTCTCGACGCTTATTCTGGCTACCACCAAATAAAGATGAAGGAGTCCGACCAGCTCGTGACTTCATTCATCACCCCTGTAGGCATGTACTGTTATGTCACGATGCCCTTCGGCCTTCGAAATGCCGGGGCAACGTACCAACGTTGCATGCTCCACATTTTTGGCAAGCACATAGGGGAGACGGTCGAGGCGTACGTCGATGACATCGTTGTCAAGACGCGAAAAGTAGAAAACCTAATCGAGGACCTCAAATTAACGTTCGGGTGCCTCCGGGACAAGAACATTAAATTGAATCCTGAAAAGTGTGTCTTTGGCGTGCCTCGAGGCATGTTGCTAGGCTACATTGTCTCCCAGCGCGGGATCGAGGCCAATCCCGAGAAGGTCGCGGCCATCATGAGAATGGGGCCGATTCGAGACCTGAAGGGGGTACAAAAGATCACGTGCTGTTTGGCCGCCCTCAGCCGTTTCATCTCACGCCTAGGAGAAAAAGCCCTGCCGTTGTACCAACTCCTCAAAAAATTCGAGCATTTTGCATGGACACCCGAGGCGGAGGAGGCCCTCTCGAGGCTGAAGAGCATGCTCACCTCCCCTCCCGTGCTCGTACCACCTAGACCAGCTCAACTCGATAAACCAGCCGAGCCATTCCTCCTCTACATCGCCGCTACCACCCAGGTGGTCAGCGCAGTCATAGTGGTCGAGAGGCAGGAAGAGGGGCACGCGCTCCCTGTCCAACAGCCAGTCTACTTTGTCAGTGAGGTGCTCTCAGATGCCAAAGTCCAATACCCTCAAATCCAAAAGCTGCTCTATGCGATCATGCTCACACGCCAAAAACTCCAACACTATTTCCTTAGCCACCCAGTGATGGTTGTATCATCGTTCCCGCTCGGGGAGATCATTCAGAACCGGGAAGTAGTGGGACGAATTGCTAAGTGATCGGTCGAGCTCATGGGCGAGACCATCACATATGCACCATGAAAGGCTATCAAATCCCAGGTGCTGGCTGACTTCGTTGCTGAGTGGACCGACGTCCAACTCCCCCCCAGCACAAATCCAAGCCGAGCTATGGACCACGTATTTCGACAGGTCACTCATGAAAACAGGCGCGGCCTACTCTTTATTTCACCCCTCGGAGTGCACATGCGTTACGTAGTTCGGATCAACTTTGCGACCTCCAACAACATGGCAGAGTATGAAGCGCTCGTGACCGGGTTGCGCATTGCTATCGAGCTCGGGGTCCGACGCCTCGACGCTCGAGGCGACTCGCAGCTCGTCATTGACCAAGTGATGAAGGTCTCGAGCTGCCACGATGAAAAGATGGAAGTGTACTGCAATGAGGTACGCAAGCTGGAAGGAAATTTCCACGGCCTCGAGCTCAATCATGTCCCTAGATGCTTCAATGAAGCTGCTGACAAGCTCGCCAAGATCGCATCGTCTCGAGCACCAGTCCCCCAGATGTCTTCTCAAGAGATCTTCACGAGCCATCCGTGAAGTGGGACTCGGGGGCTGGGGCCGAGCCGGTGGTCGAGCCCGCTCCTACAGCCAAGCCCCCTCGACGGGGGCTAAGGTCATGGAGATTGATGGGTCTTCGAGCCCACCAACGGATTGGCACGCACCCTTCCTCGAGTACCTAATTCGAGGGGAGTTACCCGAGGACCGAACAGAAGCAAGACGGCTGGCTCGACGAGCCAAAACGTATGTCCTCTACGGGGACGACAAGGAGCTCTACCAATGCAGCCCAACCGGCATATTCCAACAATGCATCTCCATCGAGGAGGGCAGGAGGTTGCTCAGGGACATGCACTCGGGGGCTTGTGGACACCATGCTGCTCCAAGGACCCTTGTCGGAAACGCTTTCCGTCGAGGCTTCTATTGGCCTACCGCAATGGCTGATGCTATCAAGCTCGTCCGAGCGTGTGAGGGATGCCAGTTCTACACCAAGCAAACCCACCTCCCAGCACACGCGCTCCAGATGATCCCCCTTACATGGCCATTCGCGGTCTGGGGGCTCGACTTGGTCGGACCCCTCAAGAAGACAACAGGAGGCTACACCCACTTGCTCGTTGCCATCGACAAGTTCACCAAGTGGATCGAGGCCAAACCTATCACCAACATCCGCTCGGAACGAGCGGTCGAGTTCTTCACCGACATCATCCACCGTTTTGGAGTCCCTAATGTCATCATCACGGACAACGGTACTCAGTTCACGGGCAAAAAGTTCCTGGACTTCTGCGACCGTCACCACATTCGTGTGAATTGGTCGGCAGTCGCCCATCCTCGAACTAACGGCCAAATTGAGCGTGCCAACGGCATGATCCTGCAAGGATTGAAGCCGAGGATTTTTGACCGCCTCAACAAGCACGGCAAAAAGTGGGCGGCCGAGCTCCCGTCGGTTCTATGGAGCCTGCGGACAACGGAGAGTCGAGCCACTGGGTTCACTCCGTTTTTCCTAGTCTATGGATCGGAGGCCGTCCTCCCCACCGACCTCGAATACGGATCCCCTCGACTCAAGGCCTACAACGAGCAGACCAATGACGAGGCGCTAGCTAATGCCGTTGTTGACGGTCCTTATCGACACATTTTAACCGCCAACTTAAGATAGAAAAGGGAGAAATACATGTTCTTATACGCATATACTTGTGCTATTAATCGAATTCCACTTGTACCTGGAGTTTAGCAACGTTTACAGGAAATGCACCAAGTACAGGGAATTTTATACAGAAAAGGCGCTTTCCGGCAAAGCGTAAAAGAGGCACAAGGAGGAGACAGGCCCAACCAGAGCAGAAGTGGGCCAAAACACCACACCACCGAGACCCACCTACCAGGAGAGGCCCACCGGCCGAAGGCGGTTGGGGGAGGCTCCAACCTGGCGCGCTCGCACCAGGGGCACGCTCGCGCCCCCCAGCCTGCCAGGTGGGGCCATCCTCCTGGAGGCGGTACATTAATTACAGAGGAGGGCGGTGCGCTGGTGTTCCTTCCATTTCTGCCCTCAATTAGGAGTAAGCAAACCCTGAGTTGCTCTCCCCTAAACCCCAAAAACTTAACTAAACAGAATCCCTACTCACCTCCTCGCACCACACTGGGCCGACCCACGACCAGGCCCACGGCTAAATAGTTAAACCAAGCCGTCTCGAGACACGGCCGCCCATCCGCTCGAGGAGATGACGGAGACCCCTCGAGCGAACGACCGCTCGAGATAGGTGACGGAAGCCCCTCGAGCGAACGGGAGCTCGAACTAGTCACTCGAAATCGCTTTCCTGGACGCCCACGTGGCTACAGGGCTCGTAACAGGGAAAGGTACACCTGCTCCGCCCAACCCCATGGCTACAGCGAGCAAAACAGCGAGAAGTACGCCAGTCACTTGTCACTGTTTTGCCACCCATACCCGGGATTCGGGCGTGGCAGGTACCACTGTTACGCCACGCCGCGTACTGTGCCTCGTACGGCACCCCCTCAGAACGCCATTGTCAACCCTCCGTACCACCAAATCCGCTGCTTAGTCCCATCGCTCTGGTCCTCGACCCCTCGAGGCGGCCTCCAGCCGCTCGAGGAATGATGGCGGACATGACTTGAGCATGGGGCGCGCTGTGACCTGTCCATCCCGCCTCGACGGCCATACGACGGGGTTCCCGGGTAGGCCATTATCACCCATACCCTGTCCACGTTGAAGCCATACCTCGACCACGTCAGCCCCCGTCAGGAAGGACGAGCGGGTCATCATCGCCCACGCAGCTACAGGCTCGAACCGGGCGGAAGCATGAATCCACAGGCTCGAACCGGACCAATGGAAGCACCTACAGTCCCGACGACTTGACCCAATGCACGTATCTCGACGTCATGCCCACGATAGCCCTAACTACTGTGTAGCCCTGAGCCTCCCCTTAGCCTATAAAAGGGGGCGCCAGGGCATAGCCTAGGGCACATTATCACACTCACACGCTCACAGCACACTTCCACGCACGCTAAGTCCCAGGACTCGCTTGTATTCACCCCTGTACAAGCACTTCGGTGCAAGACAATACAAGTTCTCTCCCCCTGCTGGACGTAGGGCATTCCTTGCCTGAACCAGGATAAATCGTTTGTGTTCTTCTTGCATCACCATCCGGATTAGGGAGCACGTTTAGAAATTCACTCGTTGGTGTGACACCCTCCCGGGGTACGAAACACCGACACTCAGGTTGCTAACCCTGTCTCTCGCGTCTTCGCGAGTAGTATCCACTCTCAGTAGTAAGAAGTCGTATCCAACTCAGCCGCCCCTTCCACATTCCATCGTCGCCGGCCCCCTGTCTCCCCGGCGTTCTCGCCGGCGGTAGGACAGGTGGGCCGGTTCCCCTCCTGCTCCACTCCCGTTTCCCCTCTCCTCCCCCTTGTAAATTCCTACTGAATAAAGATCTACATGGCCAATCCAACTAGTTCAATCTATGGAGATGAAGATATGGAATCGGATATCCTGTGTTCCGGCGGTGGAGGTTGGGGCGGGGCCGCCTCGTGCGCGCGCCCACCTGCCCAGCTAGTTGGAGTCGAAGCTGAAGCTGCCGCGCGTGGCCTGCGCTCTGAGGCGGCAGGAGGCATCCCTCATGCTGCTCACCGCCGTTGCCGGCCTAGGCGGCGATTCCGGAGGACGACGTGGCCTCGACGTTGAGATGCGGCTTCCGCGTCTTCTGCACCAACCCCGGAGCCGCCTGCAGCGACGAGTCCGATTGTGTCGTGGTGTTGATGGATGCCGCGGTGTGCAGCTCATTGGCGGGGGCCCTCGCAGGATCCGGCATCAGCCATGGCTTCGGCTTCCGAGTCCTCCGCACCAAGATCGCAGCCGCCAGAGATGAGGAGTTCCAAGAGTTCGTCTGCAACACGTCTCTGGGTGGGTCCCACTTCCCGCGCCATGGGTCTCACCGCTGCACCACGCCTCTCATGCAGAGATGCTTCGTGTCCTGCTCAGCCCCTACAAGGTGCCACGTGCCTTCAAAGATGCAGTGCATGCAGCTGTGTTGCGTGGCCTCCTCCATGATCACATGGCAACTCGAACTTATCAAGACAGGGATATCCGGATCGTGTGTGTCTTTGTTTTTACTTGTTTGCAGCCTCTGGTCCTCATGACTTGCGTTACAATCAAACAACTACTTCTGAGACGTTGGTTCGATGATTCTCCATCGACCTGGGTTTTCAGTTTGAGCTTCTTCTACCTCCGACGACGAGATCAACAATATCCTTCGGTTGTCGGAATGTTTTTTTCTTCGATGGCTCCAACAACCCACTTTTTACCGTCGCTACGCGCGGTCAGTCCATCTGGTGCACGCGTCTTTGGCGCCTCTACGTATACCCCTTATCAGCAGAATCGTCCTTCTCTACGTCTTAGACGTTGTTGTCTTCTCCTTAGGTCATTGGACCTTGATGTAACTTGGTCTTTCTTGGACGACCCCTTAGTAATATGGAGGCTTTAATATATATAAAATATGCCTCTTGTCAAATAAAAAAAAAAAGGCTTCATTTCCTAAAGAGGACCGTATCCCCTTCCCCACCGAATAAGAAAAAACAAACAACTCGCCCGCTTTCGTTAAGCTCCTCCGTCTTCTCCGTCCCCGCCGCCGCCGCCCCTGGGAGTACCTCGACCTCGGCAGCCGGCCATTTGAGAAGCCGCCGCACAAGGATCCGCTGTCGCCTACTCCTGCAACTCAAGAGAGGCGCCGCCGTTGCTTCTGCCGCGGTGCCGCATGCGTTGGGGAGGACAACGTCGAGTTCTGCTTCGGCAAGAATGTGCTCGACTTCGACGCCATGAAAAGGTGAGATTTCTCGGCCTCCTCTGCTCCGGCCCTCACCCCACCTCCTGCAAAGCCAACCTACCGACGAGGCCACCCAAGTGCGTGGCACAGGCTCCACTCGGCCACCTGTGCCAACGCATCTCCTTGGCGGCTCCTCTTCTTGATCCATATCACCACCATCGCGATGACGACGACGCCGGCCACAGTGGCGGCCAGGGCCCCGCCCTTACATGCCCGCACGTAACTTGCTCGACGAATTGCCTCTGTACCAATTTTTGTTGGTACTGGTAACCAAATAACAAGCCTAACTTTCTGCATGAACGAAGATGCAGTCATGGCGGCGGGCTCCAAGGGGATGAGGAACCCGGCGACCTGCCTCACCGACGACCTCATCATGGAGATACTCTCGCGACTGCCCATCAAGTCTGTCTGCCGCTTCAAGTGCGTGTCCAAGCACTGGCGTGGCCTCATCTCCCATCCCGACCACCGCAAGAAGCTGCCCCAGACCCTCGCCGGCTTCTTCTACCACACCTTCAGCCGCTTGTGCTTCCCGGAGAGGGCCCGCCACTTCACAAATCTCATGGGGAGCGGCGCGCCCCTGATCCGCCCCTCCCTGTCCTTCCTCCCGGACCACGCAGACATCACTGTCTTGGATTCCTGCAACGGCCTCCTCCTCTGCCGCAGCCGGACGGCCACGGGCGCTGACTGCTACGTCGTCTGCAACCCGGCGACCGAGCAATGGGTGACGCTGCCGGAATCTAGTCAGGCTGGTAACATCTGCGAGGCACGGGTGGGGTTCGACACGGCCGTTTCCCCCAACTTCCATGTGTTTGAGTTAGTGGAGAAGCGTGAAGGAGCATCTGCATATGGCTACTTTATCGATGGGCTTGAGATCTACTCGTCGGAGACCGGGCAGTGGGCTCACAGGGACAGTGGATGGAGTGCCAAGGCGACCTTTTTGGGAGTCGATGAGCACTGTATTTCTCAGTGGCTTTCTTCATGTGTTTGCATTTGGGCATGAATATGTACTGGTGGTAGACACCAAGGGTAACTCATGGAGGACCATCCCTGTGCCGTATGGCAATGCCGACGGTTTCATTGGGCACTCTCAAGGGCACTTGTACTATCTCAATACAGTTAAAGGACAACAACTATCAGTGTTCGTTCTTAAGGACTATGCTAGTAATGAGTGGATCTTCAAGTATAGTGTCATGATTTCAGAGTTACTTGGAATGAGCAGTTTTCATCCTCTGCCGGATCTGATCACAATTCATCCGGAGTGCCACTTGATATTCTTTGTTTCTGATTTGGGCCGTGCAATAAGGTGCTATGATATGGATAGTGGAAAAGTGCGTGTGATTTGCAGCATGGAGTTGGGGCGTGAGCTTGACTACTTTCTAAGATGCTGTTTGTCCTATGTTCCCCTTTTCTCGGAGTCATTGGCTGCTTTGAACTAGAAAGCATAGTGCAGATTCACATCTAGGATACTGGATACATCAACAGGAAGTCAAATCATCTCGGTGTCGATCACCAGCATGGACAAGGCAAGAAATCCTTCAATTTATTCAGGTACCCAATCTTGTTGGAACGGTTGTTGTGAGATGGAAATTATGTTTCTTTTGTAGAAAAGGCGAATGTTTGAATGAACTATATTTTGCTTCCTGTGGTAGATATATGTATCTTGTATGGTTGTAGTGTCCTATGCTACTTATGTTTGATGAACTACCTTTTAGCCTTTGAGAAACTTCACACTCTTGATGTTGAAACAATTAGCCTGTGTTTTTTTCTCAATGGATATTTCTGTGTCTACCAACCTCTGTTATGTGTCTTATCATATTTACATGGCAAACTGGCAATACATGTTGTGCTGCCTCTGTTGTATATAATTGTAGTCACATCAGATTAGGCAGATTTTTGTTTCTAGTGTAATGTGGGCATTCTTGTCAAGGGTGATTGCATTGGAGTTGTTGCAAATGGTTTATGCTCTCACTTAGCTCATTATAAGAGGAAAGAAGCATAAATAGAAAACTGCAAAGAGCATCTCCATCAGAAAGTAGTTGAAATTACATAGAAGAGATGGACTAAATGTTCTTGCAGTTGTGATGTAACTTTCTTCTGTTGAGAAATGAACCTTGGATGTATGAGATCTTATGAATAACCAATATCTTTGGGGAGGCTGCTAACCTGAGTGGTGTCACCATGTTCCAACAAGCCATCGGATAAGTTCTTGCAGTATTTGAACTTGTTGGATCCTGAGTTCCTGACACTTAAGTCTGCCACTGGAGAAGCTTCTTTCATTTTTCCAATCCATCAGTTTCGTGATTGCAGCATTTTGATAGGTAAAGAGACTAGTATGTAGTGTGGTACACACAGCCGTGCACGCGTGGGAATTAGACGATCGATGGTGCCACGAAAAATGACATTTTATACATTGCAGTACACGATGACTGCTTTATACACTGCATAATACATGGTACTATGTACATTGGGTAGTAGCACCGGTGTTTGGAACACTATTATATAGATTTTGTAGTGCTTCTTGGACTAACTGTAGCGCGTGCCCTTGCGTGCAGTAGGTATTTTGGTACAAAACGCACATATCATTTATCTAATGTGAATGGTTAATAGGAGTACATTAACATACTCTGGTTGAATCACATGATGACATGTTTTTTAGCAGCTATTGACCATTGAGATGATTTATTAACAGTTCTCTATTTCTCCATCAGCAGCACCTAAACTCTATCCTCAAGCTATGCCATTGATATATTGCCGAATTGCTTTCTTTTGACTTTGCTTGAGACACCTTATTACCACGAAACAATGTCTCACAAGAATAAATCTGAGCCGGGCATCGTGTGGCTCTGAAGGAACTGGGACAGAGTGAAATACATTAGTGTGAAAGTAAGTTTATGACCCAGGTTTATATGATAGGCAACTGCTTGTACTTCTGTCTTTGAGATGGTGTCTCCTGCACCATCACATTGGCAGGTTGTAACACTTGACCATGACAGCCATAATTTGCAGTCTGCAAAGCACGTTCCTAGCAGAGAATTTGAAAAAGATTAAGTGATTTCAAGGAGATTCACAGAGAAACGAACACCTATAGGTGAATATCACGCTTGCACGGTCTGCTCGTCACACCGAAGTGTGAACAAGAAAAGTTCACCAAAGTGCTGGCGTCATTCTTCTCTTTCTTCTTCTTGGCAGCGGCGGCCCTTGCGTGTCTCCGGCCGCCCCTCCATGGCCGTACGACGTCGAGATTGATCTGAAGATTTTTGCTACCACGCCCTACCGACTTTGAATTTATAGTCGTGTAGAAACCGAGTTTTAGATCCACATTAGAGTTTGTACCGGTTACTGTAAGAGCGATGAAGGATGTCCTATCTGAGCACAGCACGTCCACTTAATAGTCCTATGGGTCTACGCCATGAATTTTGTATAATGTTGGTTTCTTGTATTTATGAAGGAACGATTTGCAAAAACAACACCTAGTCCATCCATTTCAAATTATATGGCGTTTTGATTTTTCTAGATTACTATGCACTTCGATAAAGTCTATGTAAATACATAACAAAAATAATGTATCTAAAAAACTCAAAACATTTTATATATTATAATTTTGAATGAAGGGACTACCAAAAAAAAAAAAACCTGACCCACGGGTGGACGACGTCCCACCGATATTTCATTAAGAGCGTGTGAATCACTCACCATGAGACTCACCACAACAGGGATTAAGTTGCTGGTGTAAGCAATCGAACCTAGGAGAAAAAGCGTTCTCTTGTATTGTCTGGATCACTACAAGAGCCTCTATATTCTTTGCTTATGTTATGCTTTGTTGCCTATGTAGCTTTCTAGTTGTATGTAGACCTCTTGTTAGTGTGGCTTTAGTAGAAGAGTACCTTGTTACTTGCTCTATTGTTTAGCTGGCCAGTGTAACCGATTCTAGTGTAGGACTTAATACCATTAAAATTATATAGGGACTTGTTTCGATACTAGAGCTAGTGCAAGTAGTTGCCATTAGGACTTATTGTTTTACTAACAATCTTTGTTCTAGATCTAATGTTTGTGCACTTCGTAGATAAATTTTTTTTAGTCTATTCGTTGCCCCCCTCTCTAGTCAACTAGGTTTAAAATTTTCAGCCTCGTACGCATCCACTGCGCTCGTCCTGCATCGAAGTACTTGTCGTGGTTCGCTGCCTTGGTACTTGGCCCACATCTCAAGAGCAAAAGAGGGACGAACCCCTTCTCGTTATTTTTATTAAAGGACGGCTTCTTCCTCAAGCATCCTCTAAGGAAATATATTGTAGATCTTTCCTAAATATGATGGTAGACCAAGCAATAAAAAAAAGATCACCTCATCTCATCCCTCATCATTACCTAAACCAAAGACATAATAAGTCATAGGTACGAGATTTAGGTACTGGTATCACCGTTCAAATAGCCCGCTATAGCCCGTTATTAGCTGGATTTAGCCCGCTAAATAGCACCCCATTAAGGGTGTGTTTGGTTGAGCTGTGGCTTTTGGAAAAACTCTTTGTGAGTCAGTGAGGAAAAGCAGTGTGAGAAAGCAACTCGCGTAAAAAAGCGAGGCGCCGTTTGGTTAGAGGTGCTGTCAAACTGTAGATTGTCTGAGAAATAAATGTAATGCCCTGAATATCTGAGATATGTTTATATACTCCAATTATACGGCGACCCTTCTGATTACCTCAGCGTACTACCGAGGAGCTTCCATATACTCCAATTTCTTAATGCTTCTATTTTAAACTATTCTACTATTTGTTCGTGATTGGTTCATCTAAAATACACATCCGAATCTGGATTCGGAACATTGAACAGCATGCCTCTAATAATGTCAACAGAATTTTGGTTGGCAACAAGACTGATATGGACGAAAGTTGATTGTTTTCACTCTGTATTACTTGTTTGACATCAGTAGTTAGGTGCTTAATTTTTTCCTTCAATTAGCTAAATAATAAATCTTACCGCTACTATTGCTTCAGGCTATACCTACTGCAAAAGCCAGTAAAAGCAGGGGGTAGAGCTGGCTTTTGCCAAAAGCAGCTTCAGCCTTTTAGCCCTTTGGTTGGGCTTTTGACTTTTGTGAGCAAAAGCCACAGCCAAAAGCCCAACCAAACACACCCTAGCCTGCTAAGCATCGGAGAAGATGAACATGACTATCGAACTAGTTATGCAAAAGATAATCTACTTTGAACTTATGTGCTTATGTTAGTATCTGTAAGACTATCACTTGTTAATTGGTTTTTAAATACGTGATTCATCTTTTATGTTTATATAGAGTTAGAATCAACTGATGTTCGACATATATTTTGCCCAGCCGCTAAATGGCTTAGCCCGCTATAGCCTTTCTTAGCCTTTGGAAGAGGTAGTCGCTAAGAGCGTCTTAGCTCGCTATAGCCTTTCTTAGCCTTTGGAAGAGGTAGCCGCTAAGAGCGCCTTAGCCCGCTATTTAGATTGTGACCGGTATGCACACATTTGACCTCTTGTATAGGAAAGAAAAGAGGGGGGAAAAGCAGACCTACGATATAAACAACGATTATATACATCTTAAATTCTTAATTAACGTTTCCATGTAACTTCGATTTGAAATTTCAAATGTTTGAAGCTCGACGTGTGGCTTTTCAATGGCTTCGTTTCCTAAAGAGGACTGTAGCTCTTGCTTTTCAACTTTCCGATTCTCCTTGTCCTTGTCCACCACCACCATCATCACCATCACGACGACGACCACCACCACTACTCAAGTACTTACGTAGCTTCATCAGCCCCATCGCGGCACTGAACACCTCCACCGTAGAGATAGGATCATGGGCTAGCTTGCCCTCTGCGATCGTCGTCGTTTTGGACTTGATTGGCTCAGCACACGTACCTAGTTTATCCTCTGCGGTCGTCGTCGTCTTGGACTCCATGTGCCCTGTCTCCTGGACCGGCAGTGTCTCATCGGGCTCGTCGGCGGCGGCTTGCTCCGGCTCCAGCGCGTCGTTCTCGTAGTGCAGCAGGACCAAGCCCAGGGAGCCATCGGGGTGACCACTGTCCACCGTGACGGGGACGGCGACCTTGCTCTCCTTCCCTTCCCTATTTCGGCGCACCTCCAGCTCGTTCCGATTGTGCAGCTTCCGAGACCGGAACCACCAGAGCTCGACGAGCGTTTCCACGCCGAGGCCGTTGGCCTCCACATACCTCTTCCACCCGGTGATGAAGCGGTAGCCCTCGTTGGAGTCGAGGTACTTGCAGACGAGGTCGTAGCGCCGGCCGGCGCGGTCGAACGCGGCGACGAGCAGCCCGCCGGTCTTGTCGGTCTTGTCCTTGACGAACGGCATCTCCGTCCCGGTGATGACGCCGGCGACCTGCGGCAGCGACCGGCCGCCCTTGCACGACAGGAGCAGGCGCGCCTGGTTCCGGGTCACGTCGCTCAGCACGAGCGACTTCCCGATCATGAACGACGGCTCCGTCGCGCCGATCTCCGCGAGGCGCGCGCGCAGCGCGTCGGTGATGCCGGGGATCTGCTGGGCGAACGGGACCGGATGCCGTGGCTGCTCCCGCAATGGTGACGTGCCGGCGTCATTCTTTGCGGCGGCCGCCCTCTTCTTCTTCTTGGCGGCCCTTGCGTGTGCACTCCGGCCGCCGTCCTCCATGGGCGTCGATCGAAATTGATTGATCTACTGTAGGGATTTTTGCCACCTATATATATAGTCGCGTAGAAACTGGGTTTTAGTCGACTTAGATAGAGTTTGTACAGGTTACTATAGGAGCAACAGAGAATCCTGTCCGAGCACAACACGTTCGATAGTCCTGTTGCTCTACGCCCTGAACAAACAATCTGTGTGTCGTGATCTTGTCAAAAAAAAAAAATCTTTGTGTTTTTTTTTAGCATTGTCCTCCCCCATTCTATTCATATATTCATAGTTCATGGGAAAGGAGATACACAACGTCAGGTGGCATTTCAAGAAACCATATATGTCTCCCTATTGACCGAGACATGCAACTCCTCGTCACCATATGGATGTCAATATTTGAGCGACGTCCCTCATGCACAATATCCACCGAATTGAATGCCTCTGACCTCGCTTTTATCTCTCGACCCATTCCATCTCCTCTGATGTTTTTAGGGGTTTTTTGGTTCTGTGCCATTACAATTTTCCGTCTTTTGAAACATGCCACTGGAATTCGTCTATTGGGAAGCAGGCCATTACAATTTTCCCTTTGTCTGAGATATGCCACTGGATACGAATGACGCCAAGTTGGGCCCACTTACAGGCCGACGTGGCATACGAACTACGTATCCCGTCTGTATCCCGTGACCAACTAAACGGCCGACGTCTACTCCTCTCTCCCGAGCCGTGGGCGCCCGCCGTAGCAGCCATCGGAGGGGGAGCCACGAGGACGCGAACTGGCTGCCCGGTCGCGAGCTCCATGGAGTAGTGCTCCCGGGTCGCGACGCTAGGGGCGCCGGGGCGCCGCCGCTCCCAGTCAACAACGCCGTGCGGCTTCCAGGGCGGCGACCCGTGCTCGAGCCCTCGTGCAGGGGAGCGCGGGGACGGGGGGTACGGGAGGGCGCGCCGCCGCGAGGCAGGGTCGGGGCGGGGACGGGCCAGAGGAGCCGCGCCGCCCCCGCGTGCCCTTGGCCAGCGCCGCCGCTTTCCCTTGGTCGGAGTAGAGGGGCCGCGCCGCCCGGGTCACGGACGAGCAGGGAGCCGCGGAGGTCGAGGAGGAGCACGGTCGCGCCGCCCGGGTCACGGACGAGCAGGGAGCCGCGGAGGTCGAGGTGGAGCACGGTCGCGCCGCCCTCGCGCCATCCCGTCCGCTGCTCCCACGCGGACCCGCACCGCCGTCAGTCACGGAGGGCCGGCGTCACCGCCTGCTCGTGACCTGGCCACGGCGCACCCGGCTCGCCGCTGCACGGGGAGGCCGCTCGCCGGTGATGGGAGCGGTGCCTCCGGCCGGGCTGGGTGCCGGACCGGCCGAGAGCGGATCCTTTGGCGGCGCACGCAGCGATGGGGCCGAGGATGGCTTCCGTGGCGGCGCGTGCGACAAATGTGAGCGTGGAGCCGAGGAGAGCTCGATCTGGCCTGAGTAACATCCCGTGATGCGGCAGCCGCGCGGCGACGAGCACAAGAATCGGGAGGTTGGGGACGGGATAAGGACGGGAAGAGTCATAGAGGAATAGACGGAGAAAATTACCGTCCGTTTACAGTTTCACGGAATACAGACGGGATACGTAGTTTCGTATGCCACGTCGGCCTGTAAGTGGGCCCAACTTGGCGTCATTCGTATCCAGTGGCATATCTCAGACAAAGGGAAAATTGTAATGGCCTGCTTCCTAATAGACGAATTCCAGTGGCATGTTTCAAAAGACGGAAAATTTTAATGGCACAGAACCAAAAAACCCATGTTTTTAACCATGTTCGCACAGTCAGTTGTCATTCTAAATTTTTGGAACCTTGAATTTTTGGAGCCTAAGGTTAGATGCAAGCACTAACCCTTCACGATAGGCCAGAACTTCCATTTGTTCTGGATCCGATATTCCTGTCATCACAACAGCTGAGGCTCCTATAAAGAGGCCATTCTCATCCCTGGCTACTGCAGCAACGGCGTTCGTCGTCGATGCCTTCGAGAGAACCACATCAACATTAATCTTCATGCTTCCTGCTGGTGGAGGGATCCAGCGAGGTGCCTTTGTTTACTGCTGCCCATTCCTTTTTGTCTCTGATTTACTACTTGCCACGGACAAGTCTGACAAGAATCTCTCAGTGAAGTAATAGGTTGATAGAGGGCTCTGAAAAATTTGATTATATATTGCCTTACGTCTTGCATACCAAATTGTCCATAAGGTGACTGCGACTCTGACCATATCTTCATGAGATAATGTATCAATCAACAATGCTAGCCATAGTCGAGCTTCTTGTGGCTGAGTTGAGCACAAGAATTTGACTAGGCCTTCCTTCTCCTCTAGTGCCCATAGCACTTTGACATGTTGCAATCCAGCACGGCATGCCACCACGAATCTTGCAACCCACAAATCATGCACGAGCTCTAAGTTGCCATATTTCTACTTTTTAGCACATCATTTGTAGGTATTGATTGTTTTGCAAGTCTCCATAGGAACATATGGATCTTCAAAGGAACCTGAGTCTGCCATAAAGCAACCCAGTCATTCTCTTAAGCTTTGATGTCTGATTTGCATGCTTTGCTCTCCAGCCATGCTGTGCGCTTTTCACGATTATGAATCAACAACCTATAAGCTAAACGAACTGAGAAAATGTATGTTTTCTCATACCGCCAAGCCCAAGAATCTTCTTGTCGTCTATTGGCCAATGAAATATTAAGAATCACTTCTCTGTCTAGTGGGGAGAATGCTGCCTCCAATAGTTGGTTATTCCAACTGCTAGAAGTGTGGTTGATCAGGTCGACCAACCTCCAAAGTACAGCTTACTCGTCGAAATAAACCATCTCTTCAGATCCAATTTGTGTTCCAAATATTGGTAGTCTCACCGGTCCAAAATGCCTGGCAATACCTTGATCTAAGACTTCTCTCCCGTCCAAAGATAGATCGCCACACCCGAGATAGTGTGGCACTGAGTTCTGCTTCCAGAAAACCTCTATCTGGGAAGTAGACGGCCTTCAAGACTAAAGCTCTCAATGAAAATCTGGTTCAGTTAGAAGACGCCAAGCTTGGCGCGCCAACAGTGCCAAAATGAAGAGTTTTGTTTCACGGAAGCCAATTCCGCCTAGATACTACGGTTTTGTTATCTCCTCCCAGGCTACCCAACATGTTTTTCTTTTGCCTTCCTTGGTTCCCCACCAAGAATTTGTGAGAAGTTCGGCGGCATAATCCTCGCGGAAGCTTGAAACAAGTCATGGAGTATGTTGGAACCCTCTGTCCAACATATTTGATCGACACCTCCTTCCCTCCCGCAGATAGTGTTTGTTCCATCCATCCCTGGATCTTTTTTCACACACGGTCTTTTAAATACTTGGATGCTCCATCGGTTGATACCCTAACATCTGTGGGCATGTCTAAATATTTTTCGTTTAAGGCCATGCTATGAACATCCAGTAAATCCATGATCGCCTCACGCACACCATTCTCGCATCCTTTTGCAAAATGTATCGATGATGACTTATCCATGTTGATTGACTTGTTGGCCGCATGCTCGACAGTACAGTTGCAAGGCATTTTTCTCCAGGCCCGCTGCAACGGAGGCCCAGGCCCAGCTAAAGTGGGCCGAACCGTGCAACCCTAATCTCAACCGGGCCCCACGGTGGCGGAGACCTCGGAGCACCAGCAAAGCAACCGCCACCGACCCGGGTGGCGTGGCGCGGTCGTGGACTCGTGGTCGTGGCGTTGCTGGCCTGGCCTGGACGGCTGGACCGGGCTGGCAGGCAAGGCAGGCAAAGGTAGGTTCAGACGCGACGGAGGCGTGCCCCACTCGACAACCAGGCTTCCCCCTATTCCTTCCCTTTCCTCTCCCCTGCCGTCCCGTGCCCTCCCCGCTAGTTCGTTCTCGTTTCCGTTCCCCACCTCCTCGGTCGTCGCCTCCCCGAGAGAGCAGGAGCCGCCGCGTCCCCCGTCCCCCGTCCCGTCGGCCGCCGCCATGAATCCCGAGTAGTAAGTTCCCCCTCCCTCCTCTCCTCTCCAATCTCCGATTCTGTCGGTGGCGGGCCCGTCGAATCTAGAGCGGTCGGGGGAACCCGCCGATCTCGCTGCCGGCCGCCCCGGCGGGTCGTCCGGTCGCCGATTCGGCCCCGATCGTGGGCTTCTACAGCGCCTCCCTTGCTCCTTCTGCTCGGTAGTTGGCTAGTTGGCTTGGAGTCGAGTCTTAGCTTTGTCGGTCGGTCGGTGGGTTCCCCATGCCAGAAATAGCAGATTGCTGGATGCGCCGGCCCCGGCAGCCTAGGAGCGACCTAGATTAACTCGTTTACGTGCCGATGCGCGCTCTCTCGGTCGCGGCGTAGCCAGCCGTCTGGTCGGGGCGTTCGGCGCCACTACTGCTATTTTGTTTTATTTATTTACTCTTTGCTTTTGTCGTGGATGGATGGATGTGTTCGCCTAGTTCCTTCGTTCGGTCGTTGTAAGGTGTGTTGTTGTTGGCTTGTGGGCAGGAGCGGAGGTGATGGTGCCGTCATTAGATGTAGATGCGTTTTGCGTTGTGATGTGATGTCTAATGATGTGCTCTTTGTTGTTGTGCAGCGACTACCTCTTCAAGCTGCTCCTCATCGGGGACTCGGGCGTCGGCAAGTCTTGCCTGCTGCTGAGGTTTGCGGTGAGGACTCTTATCTAACCTCTCGCCGCATATGAGGAAACAGTGTCTTCCCTGAATGTGTTATGCACGACTACACCGTGAGGAGAATGTCTTGTCCGTAGTCTCTCTTGTTTACTTTTGATTTTGATGATGATGCATCTCATACCAGGGTAGGTGGAATGCTGTTCTCCAAGGCATGTTGTTAGAGTGGTGTCTAGCTCACACTCATGTCAAATGACTCCTGACATGATATACGCATGGTTACCATAACTTGTTGCGATCGGCCCCTCTGCATACATTTGGCAATCCGGTTCCTGGTTGAATAGTCAATAGTTTACTTATATACAAAGGTTGCTTTGGTACAGTATCTAATATTGACCTGTCTAGTGTGGCTTCCTTGTCAGCTTTGGAAATAATAGTCAAGTTTCAAATTCTTATCTCAATTGCATTATTTCATTGAATCGAACTTTGAAGTAGAAAATTACAAAGCATGCGCAATCCAGCAGGTGCTAATAGATTTTTGCTTGAGTTGTCATCTTACATATGCACAATTCTCAACTATGTCCCATCATGAAATGGAACCATAACAGCATTCCAATAAGTACCTCCATTTATGGAATGGTGTTTAAATACAGCTGTATTCCTGATTTTCTGTTGAGCATCACCCCTCCTATTAAGTGCTTGTTATGCTCATCCGTTTTACTTTCTTATCATTTACTTGCAGGATGACTCTTATCTGGAGAGCTATATCAGTACTATTGGAGTTGACTTTGTAAGTTGGTTTCTCAATGAGATAAAACAAAGCTGACTCCCTCTGTATGGCTTTGCATGCCTTGCTAGTTATTACTCATGTATGGCCTTTTTTCTCCCTGTCTGCTAGAAAATCCGCACCGTTGAGCAAGATGGGAAGACAATAAAGCTGCAGATTGTAAGTAATCAACTGTAGTGAAGGTTACATTTCATAACAGTTAGAAGACTTGACACTGATGTTTCTTCTGATTTAGTGGGATACTGCTGGCCAAGAGCGCTTTAGGACCATCACAAGCAGCTACTACCGTGGAGCTCATGGCATTATTGTGAGCTTTGTTTTTCGTTGTTCGTTTTTTTCGTATCTGTTATTTTCTCATCTTGGTTGACCTGGGTCTTATTTGAACTTGTTGTATTTCCATAGGTTGTGTATGATGTAACTGACCAGGAGAGCTTCAACAATGTCAAGCAGTGGCTGAATGAAATTGACAGGTATGCTAGTGAAAATGTGAACAAGCTTTTGGTGGGCAATAAGTGCGATTTGGCTGAGAGCAGAGTAGTTTCATATGAGGCTGGCAAGGTAATATTTCTCTGCATTAACCACCTTCACTGCACATGCTGCTTTCAACCTAGATGATAGTTAATTGGCTACATGTTGCTTGTCATCACAGGCCCTTGCTGATGAGATCGGAATACCATTCCTAGAGACTAGTGCCAAGGATGCAACAAATGTGGAGAAGGCATTCATGACCATGGCAGGAGAAATAAAGAACAGGTAACAACATTGTAGACTTTGTGTGGCATCAGTTTCTCATTCCTTGAGTCATCAAGTATAGTATGTCAAACATATGGATACCTTCTTTCATTGGATGACTTTCTTTCATTGGAGGACCGAGTACAAACAAAGAACACTGGAACATAATTATTGCATATGATTCAAAGTGAATAATAAGCCATGAATCCCATGGTCGCTATTGTTGCTATTGTTCATCTGCATATGGGAGCAACTAATAGGTCTCTGTTCTCCTTTTTGTTGAATAGGATGGCAAGTCAACCAGCGGCAAGTGGTGCTAGTAGGCCTGCAACTGTGCAAATGCGGGGTCAGCCTGTTTCTCAGCAAAGCAGCTGCTGCTCTTGATCACCTATCTAGATCACAGCAGTGTGGTTGTGCAGCAAGCAAAACTTAAATTGGTTGCTCTATCCCTGTACATTAAGTCTATCATCAGTATCCAAAAAACAACTCTGTTATCTGTCGGATATTGGAAGTCAGTCTGACTGCAACGCTTAAGCAGATGATGTGGCCTGTTTTAACTGCCTGTTCTTATTCTGTGTTCATGCGATGTGGGATCCAATCGTTTTTCATTTTAGCAGTAATGAGCTAATGATGTGTTCGTGTTGGGAGTTAGGAGGATATTATTTTGATGGACAGTCGTTAATGTACCGGCCACTACCTGTGCTGCTCAGAATCTGCAGGACTAATCTTAGGAAAAATATTCAGCGCAAACCCTCTTCTTGAGTTTTCACAAAAAAAAAAAAAAAAAAAAAAAAAAAAAAAAAAAAAAAAAAAAAAAAAAAAACCATGCCCATCATAATGCATCTATAGATATAGATTGTCACAAAATTACTGGCTTCGCATATGAGTAACAGCATAAGCGATCACACGAGTGAACCTATAATGTAGAACATTATCGTCGCATACGAGGTACGAACAGCTTTTTGCACTGGAATGCCTGACCACATGGTATCTCTAAAGTTCTCCACCATGCCATAGTCTGGGTGTCTACCTTCAGCGATGTGACAAATCTACACCAGTGATGTCACAGAATTAGCACATTCAAGAATCTACACCGTAATGACTGATTACATACAGCAACTTGCTACTTACCTAAGGCCTTGTTTAGATGGTCATATTTCTAGCCTGAAGAGTATTGTAGCATTTCGTTTGTATTTGACAAATATTATCCAATCATAGTCTAACTAGACTCAAAAGATTCGTCTCGTGATTTATAATTAATCTGTGTAATTAGTTATTTATTTTACTAATATTTAATACTCCATGCATACGATAATATTTGATGGAGGAAAGTATTTTCTAACCTTTTTGAGGCAACTAAACAAGGCCTAAAACAACTAAATGTTGCCGGCAAATATGAGGGAATTATACACAGCAACTTGCTACTTGCCTAAAACAACTAAATTGCTGGCAAATATGAGGGAATGTTACAAGATGTATGAACAGGGCTGCTGCCATTTTTTCCTCCACTGTCAGATGAACCACACAGCAACTGATACCCCTTATTTCCACCCACCATTGGATGTTCGACCCATATCTCATGGTGGGTACCCAAGTTATAATTGCCTAGTGCGGTTACAGATTACATCATGATACACTGATATAAATATGCCAGGCAAAAAGCTTTTAGATAACATGGTAACTAATGTACAAAGAAAAACCTAGCAAATGTATATGCCTGCCCACATTCTATCTCTGCAATGCAAAACTGCCACAACTTCAGGTGGGATTTTCTTGTCTCAACGGAAAGCTTAGAGCTTCATTGATCCTACTGAAAACGAGTCGAAGTGGGACGCACGCGACTGCTGGCCCACCAGTTTTTGCAACTACAGGCTTCTGGTCTGCACACTCTCGCCGGCTGCCAGCGAAAGATGATAGCCTCCGCATTTTCCTCGGCGAAGATGCCGGTTTCTTGGTATGGGGCCGCCAAGACTTGTCCAAATCATGTTCTGAGGCCTTTTTACGTCCACCAGATTTAGATTTTGATCGTGGTGCATGTGAAGATCTTGCTTGTCGTGGTTCTGCAACTCTGCTCTTCAGTAAGGAGTCGAGACTGCCCATCACCGGGCGGTGTTCGTCTCTACTTGTGGGGCGACTATCCTCCAAAACCTCCACAGTAACAGGGTAGCCCACAATTGGTTTACCTGTCCATTTACTCATGAGGGAAACAAGGGGCACATGATGACCCTTGTAGCTTCTTTGCACAGTCAGCTCAACATCATAAAATCTATAATCTGCAAGTGCTCTCTTGGTTGGACTTGTTACAGGGCATCTTGGAGGTTTCAGATCAGGCCGCTGTCCAAGTGGTGGTAGTACTTGAAGTGGAATGGGGAACGATGTTGTGCCCTTCTCAGAGTTTGAATGGTTGCTAATAGTTTCAGAGGACTCGTCATGCTCAGGAGTCGCATGTTGTGTATTATCCTCAAGTTCAGCAGGCCTAAAGACAGTACCTTCCGATTTTAAAATCTCTTCACACTGCAGCAGCGAATTTTTATCCCTGTTGTGGCTTTCTTTAGGTATCAAATTTACCGACTTTATGTTTTTCTTCTTGGAATTTCTATTATGCCGAGTTGAAGGTGTGCCGCCTATGCCACAGCCAGTACTTTGATTACCCACTTTTGAAATTTGATCCTTTATGGATGCACAAGATCCATAAATATCCAAATGGCCTGGAAAAAAATGACCAGAAAGATTAGGAAAAATGCTCAATAGTTCAGAGTGATAAAATCAGATCGTAGAGTCCCATCCATTTATATGTAAAACTTGCATCAAAATATGATGACAAATGACTAAGGAACTGCAGTTCAAATGGATAACCAATCATATTTGTATGCTAAAAAACTAAAAGACTGCTGCACAAGAAAACAAGAAATTTTGCCAATAAGTGATTTTTCTAACACCATGGCGTACTGACTTATCTAATTGGACACAGTTGAACACGTGACTTGAACGCTTAAGCAAACCTTACCTACTTTTATAATGTTACATCCACAAATACTATTCCTGTGCACATTCATGTAACTGACCTATCTAATTGGAGACAGCATATAAGGTTTGCTTAAAATACAAACCATTTTTTCACCAAAAAGAGACAAAATATACTTCGTTTTTTTAAGTGTCGGAATTGCCTTTGGTACACTGACCAAGGTGGAGATCAACTGTGAATTAGCCTCATTATCCCTCCCTGCATGGCTGCATGCAAGCTAAATCATGGACGCATGCAGAATACTTGCAGCATCCTGGGCCCGGCACAAGCGCATAGCTACATGCAGACTTAATGGCACAGAACGAACGAATCAGCGTTTAACGGATGGAAATGATTAGACACAAATACGACATCAAATCTTGACTTTTTCAGAAAACCAAACACGACACTTGAAAAACCAGAGGGAGTAGTGCAACCAAAAAAGGAAAATAAAAGTGGCACCGACTTTTACCTTCCTGCAGAACATCACCCTCCAAAGTAACGGCATCAAGAAATCCATCACAATCTTGGTCATCATTGAGAAATCCAACCGTGCACGGGTCAGCATCCTTGAGAGTAACAGCATTTACAGAACCTTTATGATTGATGTTCGATTTATCTAAAAATGTCTCCAAACTTGAATTGCCTGAACTGTAGGAACAGTTATTTACATCAGTTGGAAAAATCTTTTTTGCCCTACTTGATTCAAACAAATTGCTTATCTGGCCTCCTTGATACTGACTAGAAGAGTGGCCTGAAGGGTCCCAATGATAATAAGTTCCAGACACTTCTGAATCTTCACATAACATTGATAGAGGGCGATGCCTATCTTTCTTACCCAAACTATCATAGGAGGATTGCCCGATATTGGACCGTTTCTTTTTTATGGATGACTGAGACTGCTTACCCTTTTTCATCCCATTCGCACTGGACAAATCATAGCCAAAGTTCGGTCCACTTTCAAGAAGAGGTACATCTGGAATGATTCCTGCACCAGATTTCTGCTTGGGAACATTCTTTGTTCCAATCTCCCTAAGATCTCTCATACGCTTGGATCCTTGAACTGTATAATCCTCATGATCTTTATGTCCCTTCCGCTTCTTCCTTTTTGACGATGCATACCTAGTGCTTGAAGAGGATAAATTCTGTGGCAGTTTATACAGTGTCAAGGCTTGCGACGACTCTTGAGCTGAATTTTCTTCTATATCATACAGACTCCTTGCACCATGAGATTTTTTGCTGAGCCCATTTATATTTATAGACTTTGCAGAACATATATTCTGGGATGCATACATATCATTGGCAGCGTCCTCTTCAAGATCATCACAGTTATTTGGAAAACGGGACTTTTCGATTTCAAGGGCATGCATAATGGCATCCTCTCTGCGAACATATCTCCCTTCAGTATGTGTCCTCTTTTGCTGGCGAGCTAGAATCTTGGCTTTTTCTATACATTCATCATATTCCCCACACCGAAATGACTTCACACGTTTCGATTTCTCAAGATTATACCAGTCACTGTGGCAAAGTCCAACACAGCAAGTAAGATAGACATTTTCAGACTTAAAGTGCAAGTCAATACTTTAGTAAACTGATGATGTTCAGTGCTACAAACAGAAAATATCTGAAAATGCAATGGAAAAGTAATAAACATTAATTTATGCACTTGTTTGGGAGAGTAAAAGCAAATGTTTAAACCATGCATACAACTATGGTTAGCACACCAGATGAATAAAAATTCCAAATCCAACTTCGTATATGGTAATATTTTCTTAGTATCAGCGCAATTTTTAAACTACACAATGACTTTGGAGAGTATGTTCATAGACCAAATATATACCAAGAAAATAGATCAATCATTGTGCACGCAATTTTAATCTCTCCCTTAATTTTAAGGATTGCATGAATTGTTTTCGCCCCCCAAGGTATACATAGAAATGTAAGCTTATCCTTATCATCTAACGGATACTTATGATACCTATAGCACTCTCTAGGTTCAGGCAACAGGGGTTTGTTATCTTTATCATCTAACAGATACTTTATCTAGATTCAGGCAACATGGAGTTGAGAGATCCATTCAGTTGATACTGCCACCATGGGTAACAAGAACAACATCTAGAGCTAAGGGTGCTATTTAAATACAGATGCAAACATCCAGAAAAAAAAATATTTCAGCATTGCTTGAGGTAGCTATACACAGTACCATCCCCTTTCGAAGTTCCCATTGTACCTAAATCAAAAGGTCTACCAAAAAAATTGTCCCCTGCCCGACTCTGAGATGAACACAACATGAGAGAGTG
This sequence comes from Themeda triandra, assembly GCA_018135685.1. Classification (NCBI taxonomy): domain Eukaryota; kingdom Viridiplantae; phylum Streptophyta; class Magnoliopsida; order Poales; family Poaceae; genus Themeda; species Themeda triandra. The sequence continues at coordinate 472,238 of JAENPR010000313.1, read as the reverse complement.
ATCCAATAACCATTAGACCAAGGACAAACAGTAGCAGCAACAGATCATCGGGAGCCAGCGGAATCAACGCATGAACAAGGAGCATAACAAAGTAATTACAGAGGGAAACAGGGGGGGAGTTTGAGTTATTGGTAGGGCGAGGGTTTGTACGGACATGCTGCCGTCGGGGCGGCCGAGGAGCTTGATAGGCGTGCCGGCGGAGCGCGGCGGGATGACGGTGTTCTCGGGGAGCTCGTCCATGCCGAGGATCCGGCCTGGCCACCAGGATCCGTTGCGGCGGCGCACCCAGACGAGCGCGCCGACCTCGGCGTCCGGCCCCGTCACGCCGCCGGGCCACTCCTCCTCTCCCGCGCAGCTCCCCATCGCCCTGTATGTCTGCAACCCCTATCTCGCCGCCACCATCGCCTCCCCCTCCCGCTCCTCCCCCAACTAATCAAGTCAAGAAACCTTCTCTTCTTGTCCAAGAGATCAGGAGGGGCCTTAGAAACCCAGAGACGGCTTGCAGGAGATGGCTCTGCGAGCCCGGGCGGCGGTGGCGGCGGCGGCGGCTGCGGAGGCGGCGACGGCTGCCCCGTGGTGGCGGTGGTTCTCGGTGTGCAGGTGGGGAGAAGAGGTGGAAGGAGCGGAGGGGGCAGAAGTCCGGGGAAGGAGGAAGAAGGCAGTGGGGGGTTAGGGGTGTGCGTTGGGCCGTTTTGGGTGTTCGCGATGGACCAAATGGGCTCCGAGAGGACCCCGAAGCCCATTTTTCTTTTTTGACAGTATACTACGGTCGTGAACTCGTGATTGCTTGGCTGGAGCCTGGAGATCACCTGGGTCCATGACAGTTTTTTTCTTTTTTTAATTTTGCACAGAAGACTTGGGAGAGATCCCCACGGTAAGGAACTTGGTTCATAGCGGTTTTGGTTGCTAGATGTACTGGTCATGACCTAATTCGTGCAAAATGGCGGTTTAGGTAAATTATCACTGCATACGGACATTATTTATCTATTACGGAATCGAGAGGTAGGGAAGGGGATTAGGCGAAAATCATAGCATGGCTTATCAAATTGAGAGGCATGGATGAGGATTAGAGGGAAACACATCAGTGTAATACCGAATCAAGAGTTAGGGATGGGGATTAGGAGAAATCAAACATCACAGACTACCAAATCGAGAAGTAGGAATGGAGATTACGGAAATCACTCACCAGTTAATCCCAACTGCACCTATTTCGCCAATGGAGAGGGAGAGAGGGCGAAGCGGATGAAGGAGAGGGCATACTTGGGAGAGAGGCGAAGGGAAGAGGAGAGAGAGCTTCTCTCACCGACGCTGAGAGAGACGAGCGACAAATAGAGTGGAGGGGGGTGAGGCTAGTGATGGTCTGCACGTCATCTCCGCTTGCACGCGAAGGGCCAACGCTAGGATGCGCAAGAGGCGTCGCGCGAGCCAGGTTAGATAGAAATGAAGCCTCGTCACATTCTTTCTCATCCTGGTTTCGAGGGGAATCTTGTGTCTGCCAGAACATGCCCCAGGTTTGATTCAGTATACCAAACGCAATTAATCTACACAACACAGGCCAAGCCAGGGTAAAGCTAGGATATCAATTACGCCCTTTATTTCTGGCAAGCATGGTCGGTCGCTCGACTATCTCTTCATGGGTAAACAAGGTGAGCAAGGAGCAAGAAACCAATCACTTTCTAGTGCTCAAACATGATGGACAAAAAATGCGAATCAAACAAATCATGCAAAGAACCTAGCTTGTTGTAGCCTGGCTCCAAAATGCCAAGCTACGTGGACAAGAGAACTAAATCACGCCCTATGTGACCTTCTTTAGCTATTGCGAGTACAATTTACCTCTCTTGGTTACAAAAATTGAACTTTTAAACTTAGCCAACTCTTAAACCCATCTAATGTCCGATTCACCTTGAGTGATTTTTAAAGTAGTTTTGGCTGATGTGGCGCTATGTCACCTATATTCTATGTATCGCCACATTAACCATGAGCCCATATGAGATATAAATTGGACTTTTGTGATAGTTTAGGAAGATCAATTAGATTTTATAAGAATTACTAAAAAATATTGCAATATTTTTTAGACAGGCATGCATTAAAAATACTATCTAATTTATTATTTAAAAATATTAAAATAATTATTTTAGCTCACTAATCTAGGCATTATAATATAGAGAATGATTTTACGATTATGTGCTCATGGTGTGTGTGTGGACCTACGGTGACGACACAAACGAGGAATCCATCACATACGTCCTTATGTTATCATTCAGTTCATAGATGTAAGTTTATGCTTATTGTGAACGTCAATGTTGTAATGTGTAATTATATGAAAATGAATATGAGAAGATGCATGCACGAAGGCTCAAATGAGTCCACGCATATCATCGTCGTGATGTCTCTTGAGGAAGACATTGATACTACAAAGCTAAAAACATGATGCATGTTATTAATATCTAATCAGAACTTCAGTTATATTTTTATTTGAAATTTTACATGCATGTCTCGATGGTCGAGCAAAGACATTCTTTGGAAACTCACCGGTGAAGAAGAATAAAAAGAAAGAGAACACGGTCATATAGTGATTGTTGATTGATTCGATAAGGCACCACGACATAGAGAACGATGGGACGAACCTCGTGGTGGTGGCGCTCTCTAGAGTAGGCCGAAAAAACTTGCTAGAGTTAGAATTTTTACTTTAGATCTAAAGTTATAGGAGATGAGACCGTGAAAACAGAGGGCCCCATCTGAAAGAGCACGTTGAGATTAACGAGGTGGTGTGTATATACCTAGGTGAAAGATCTAGGCCCTCGTTTAGGTTTTGGTAATTAATGACAATGCTTGTGGAATAACCTTTCTATTGAGTGTGTGAAGAAAGGTAAGTTTGTTTATAAGAAGAGTTGAGCGTCATCATAGATATGTTAGACTATGGAATTCTTGCTGTTCTTGGTGGTTGATGCCACCTATACAACACGGAGCAGCTATGGTTTTATATGAGTGTTCCTGATTGTTCTACTTCTCCAACCGATATTGTGAGAGGTTTTGATCCTACTTCGCGGAGTGTAAACAATGCTCTAGTGAATTTCTCGTGGCTAGTTGGAATGGACCATTGGATTGACTCTTGCGGCACCCAAATCGTGGGTCTAGCTTGTATCGCTAGTTATCGCGTGAATCATCATTGGGGACTCACCACAACGAGGATGTAGGTTGCCAACAAAGCAACAAAACCTTAGGGATGAATCTTGTGTCTATGAATCACTTGTTCCTTATTTTTCGATTACTTGTGTGGTAATTGCTTCTTTAGTTAGCTAGAGTACTTAGTTGTAGTAGCAACTAGCTTTAGATGCTTCTTTTAGTAGTTCTCTAGTGTAGCTAATGTTCTTATTAGCTCGTGTGGTGTTAAATACTACAGAAAAATTTACTGGAGGTCGACAAAATCAGTGATAAAGGCGGGATTGCAACCTCCACCATTGAAAGCTCGCTCTATTAATGAAGATCTACAGATGCTTTGCCTTACTTGGTTAATCTATTAACAACAGCGGCATGATACAAATGTACTATATTTTAAAAGTTTAGAAACCTAGATGACACACTTTGCCACGTTTATCACTAATCTGGCATCAATAGTGTCAGCATGGATTGCCAAATCAGCAAACATATATAGTCTAGACCTATTTGAATCTGTGATGTCAAGAACCTAATGGACATTTTAGGAGTTTGAGACCTAGATGTCACCCTTAGCCGAGCTTAAGGTTCGCCAATGCAATTTACTCTAGAATTTATAGTAAATGTGGATGTGAATGTTGCCTTTTTTAAACTAAATTGAAGTGTTAATAGATTTTCTTATAATTTGGGGCAAAATTTGAATGTTTAGATACCTTAAATTTCATGACAAATGGAGGAAGAAATCTTGTATTACGCCACTAATTTTTTTATTCCCTGTTCTAAATTACAAGTCGATTTGACCTTTTTCTACATCCATTTTGTTATATAACTATTTAGATATAATATATAGCTAGATACATATCAAATTCTATTGTACCAAAAAGATTGAAGCGACTTATAATTTAGAATGAAGGGAGTAGAACTATATATATTTTTAAAATCCTTCAAACATAAGAGATATTGCAAGTATTTTAAATACAAATCCAGGCATATAACTAACATGTTTTCAGGCTGAATAATGTAATAGTAGTTATTTATGTTGTATCTCTTTAAGGTTTTTCCAATGTTTGTTCTAAGAAACAAAAACCCCGAGGAACTAATACTGTAGGGGAGACATACAAAACTACACTAAATAACTCATTATATGAGTGATCTCTTAAATCAGCTCTTAAGTTATGTGGAGCTCAGCAAAGTCAACAACACTCTACATCCCTAATTTCCAACAGAAAAGATCGAAACAGCTGTGTGTTACCCTGCAACCCAGCTGAAATTAAAATAAAATTCGATCTTCCATATTCCTAAGAACTGAACTAAACTGAACGCACAGGAGCACAGAGGGGAGGAAGAACATACAAAGAAGTGCAGCGCTGCAGCCGTTGCTGCTCTTGGTCGACCTCGCCTCAGGCGTAAGGGGCAAAGGTGAGCCATAGGAACCAGAAAAGATGGTCAGTCATTCTCACATGACACTCCCATGCTGCTGGAATCAACTGCGGTTCCTAGGGGTCTTCACGTATGCAGCAGGGAGGCCTTGGCAGCTAGAGTCAATAGCAGGGAGCATTCCTCAAGTATCGGGTCCTTGATTGAGTTCTTTTTTGTCTGCACAGCGGTGGACATGGCACGAACAGTTGTGGACATGGCTGGAAAACGTAGTGGGGTCCTCTTCATCCATCTTCCATCATGTCCACGTCTCAGCCTCTTCTTCCCAATTCTCCTAACCACTGGGAGGTGATCATGAACACTCACTGAAGAACAATCCTCTAAAACATCCACATCAACAGGGTAGCCCTTAATGGGTTCACCAGTCGTTTTACTCTCAAGGAAATCAAGGGGCAAGCCGCGACCTGTGTAGTTTCCTAGAACAGTCAACTCGACATCATAAACTTGTATATCATTCTGAAAGCCAGTGGGTTCACCGACAACATTTTCCACTCTTGCATCCAACCCAACAGCATCATTGTCTCGTGCGTGGCATTCCATTGTCCCTTCACGCAACAAATTCTCATTGCTCTTGTGGTTTTCTTCAGATGAAGGACCAGTAGGGGTGACAAAGCCAATGATTTCCATCTTGGATCTACAATCTCAGATATAAGATATGCCCTGCTTACTACGCCTCAGTAGTTTGACCAATGCGTTTTGAGATCTGATCCTTTATGGATACAGAAGGTCCACAAGTACTCAATGCCCTGGCAAAAAGAACAGTTAAATATTTGGTCTATGCTTCCTACGGATTATGTATTACTTTCACCCATTTGCATATAAAATTTACATTGAACTACAATAATAAAAGGAAGACCACAAAGCTACATACTCAACCAAATGAGCTGGCTGCTAAATCTGGAATGCAAAATGTGCTCTTTGAGATTATTACCTTTGAGTGGTTGCCGGGATTTCTCAATTTCAAGGCATGAAGAATGGCCTTCTCTCTTTGAGCATATTTCTCTTCATTGCATATGTCGTCTTTTGGACACTAGCTCCAACTTTGACATTTTCTATGCATTCGTCAAATTGTCCACACCAAAATGGCTTCACACGCTTAGACTTCTCGAGATTATACTAGTCACTGTGATAAAGTTCGAAATAGAAGTGATATAAGCATTTTCACAATTAGCTAGAAAAGAGGGGGAACATCTAAAACATGAAGTGATAAACGTTAATCTTTGAAAAGTGTGCTTTTGGGAAGTTCAAAACCTGAACATTGAAATATAGAATATTTATACACTTGAAAAGACCAGATTACCAAATCAAAGAACTTCACCCCAATAAAGTTCAGAAACCAATTTGGATAGTCAGTTGCTTAACATCACCACATTTCTAAAATACACGACACTTGGAGCACATATGCTAATAACATATTGACATCCCCACATAATTGTAATATACACTTATTTTTCAAGAAAATCATGGTACCTTTTCCTCATTGGCATACATAGAAAGCATTAAACATATCGCTTTTAAGTTCACATCAGAGAGGCAACTAGGGGGGCCACTCTTACTACTACCAGTATGGGTAGCAAGAACAATTCACTAGAGCTAATTTGCAAAGACCCCTATCATCTCTAAGCTATGGATGTGGATCAGTGGATGCAAGTATCCTGAAAATATAGTGTTTGCCATGGATCACCAGAACCAATTATATATGCATACTGAAAAACTGGAAAAACACAGGGATGCAGGGAAATTTGAACTAATTGACAGGTAAGTTGAAATCTTGGAGGGCATAGGGTTGTATGGACATGCTGCCGTCGGGACGGCCAAGAAGCTAAATGGGTGTGCCAGTGGAGCTCAGCAGACAACATGGTGCTTGGGCAGCTCTATGGTGCCAAGGATCGGTCCCAGTCACCTAGACCCGTTGCGGCAGCCGGTGACACACCCAGACGACAGTATTGCCCTTGGTGTCTGGCCTATCATGCAATGAGGCCAATGATCTTCTCTCTCACGGTGAGAGCCCCCCATTGCCTTATATACCGAAGGACATATCTCCCACAAGCATATCTGCCTCCACCTCCCCCTCTTGCCGGTACCCAACCAAACTGATGAGGTTCTGAGCTATGTTGCCCAGATACAGATATATACAACAAGTACCGGACATGCAGTTATGCTATTGTCAAAAACAATTGACAGGGGATACCTAGTATATTTTAATACTAATAACCCTATAACAAAGTAGCAGTAAGTTCAATAAGATCGACAGATAGAAATAAGAACCTAATTCAGCAATTTATCTGTATTGTTTCCACTCTGGGACATGATTGGACGGTATGGATGGATGAAGAGAGAGGTAGAGAAAAGCAAGATGAGATGTTAAACAAAGAAGGGAATACCCCCATTGCAGATCACCCTGGCCACCTACATGAAGCAAGGAATGGCGAACTGCGGGGATGCCTGGGGTTGCTTTTTGCCAAAGCAGCAGACAAGAAATGAGGGATAGCAGCGGGGATTTGGATGATTAGATCTTACTCCCCGGAGAAGAGGCTCACCGCCGGTCGTCTTTTTTGCTGTAGATGGGGATCGCCGCCGGTCGCTATTGTATTTGCTGGAGAAGGGACTCGCCGCCGGCCGCTTTCCGCAGGAGAAGAGGCCCAGCGCCGGCCGCTTTTTCAGGAGAAGAAGCCCGGCGCCGGCCGCTTTTGCAGGAGAAGAAGCTCAGCGCCGGCTGTTCGCTCGGCCAAGAACGGCGGAGGAGCAAGAGGGAGAACGCGATTGCGGCGCGTCGGCGTGGCAGCGAAACGCACGCTAAAAAAAGCATCTGTTACTGGGCTGGGCCTATGAGTCCGTTTCCTAACACTAAACTGGGCCTAATTTCAGAAAAAAACGTTAAACTAGGCCTAATTTCAGAAAAAACTCTAAACTAGGCCTGGTCCTGGGCCCGGGCCCATCCACAGTGGAGCGAGCCATCCTCTAGTTCCTTCCTCTCCCGGCTCACACCACCTCCACCTCCTCCGGCGACGCACGCAGCCGCCGCCGCCGCCGCCGCCGTGCGCCCGCCCGCCCAGCTCCAATCTTCCGCCGCGCCGCCGCAGAGGTCTTGCCCTCACCTTCCCCGTAGGAAGCCCAAGTAGAGTACAGCCAGCAGCGTCGCCGCCAGCACCGATCATGGCCGGTACGAACCGAATCCTGAAGCCCCTTCCTTCCTTCCTCCGCTTTGCTCTTGCTTGCTAACCGCGTCTTTGCTTGTGTATGTATGGTTGCGATGGGCGCGCGGCGCGGGAAGACTACGAGCAGGAGCAGGAGATGGAGGTGGAGGCGCTGCAGGCCATCCTCATGGACGACATCAAGGGTTCTTACTGCTGCTTCCTCCGAGCCTTTTTTGTTTGTTTTGGGGACTCGTGCTGTGGATTCCGATTTCTTGTCCAAATTTGATCGTTGTTATGTTGTGTGTTGGTGCTGATGCAGAGATCGACCCAAGCGAGAGTGGGATCGCCACCACCGCCCGCTGCTTCCAGATCCTACTCTCTCCTCAGGTAACTCCTAGCCGAGTGCAGCATGTGAGTTTGTGATATGGCTGCACTTTGTTAGAACTCCATGTGTTCCAGTGAGGAATGTGGCAAGGTTGAGAGCTGTGCATTTAATCTTTAGGGAATTCGGAGAGAATTGAATTAGGCTCTCTTGATGTTTATTTTCCAAATATGCTACTGATTTCCTCGGAAAAAAAAACAAACAAACACTGATTTCCTGTTTACTACTACTGGCAGGATGATGATTTTGATGAGTCAGCTTATGTCCCAGGTAAAACTAAATTTGTAGATATGCACATATATGATTGTGATTATCAATCAACTCTCAGTGTTCTAGAACATCATGCATGTACTGGATTGCTCTCTCTCTAATTTGCAGTTCAACTGGCCCTGATTTTTGCGCACACTGAGAAGTATCCTGATGAACCTCCGCTACTGAATGTCAAAAGGTTCTGCCATTAAATTCTAGTGTTGGTTTGGGTTCATGATTATTTTGGCATACGATGTGTGCGCGGTGCTGATTGTCTGATTCATGCATTGGATTGGAACATATCTGTGCAGTGTACGAGGGATTAAACCACATGATCTTGTATCCCTGAAGGAAAAGCTTGAGCAAGAGGTATGCAAAATACCCAACTCCAAGTCTGGCATCAATTTGAGATAGCTATAACTGTTAACTATACAAAAGTGAAAGTGTGAAACAATTCTTTTTCAGCTAAATAATTTGCATTGAACCAAAAAAAGCATGGACAGTTAGTTTCTAATTGGTTGTGACTTGTTCACATTGTCACTTATCAGTCACCTGATATGTCACATTGTATTCTGTTGAATATCCCATCATTTAGGCAACAGAGAATCTTGGCATGGCTATGGTCTACACTCTTGTTTCATCAGCCAAAGAGTGGCTAAGTGAGAATTATGGTCAGAATGGTGGTGATGAGGAACCTGAAGAAACTGAAGCGGAAGAAGAGGAGGTATACACCCTATTCACTTGTCTGTTCTGCATTATCTTTTCTATGAACCGTAGGAACTGGGTTCAGCTGTAGCAAGTAGAGACGTTGAATTTGCTGTGGTTCGTGAAATTAATCCAGGCTTGTTCTGGTATGGTTGGTTTCTCAATCTGAGACTGCATTTTGGTGGTTTTGTTTAGAATCCTGCTGGATGCTGCATTTTTAGAATTTAGTGCTTGATTGGTTGAGTCCTAGCCCTACTGAGCCACTTACGCAATCAAATTTCAAAGTTGCATATTGTATCATGCTATCATGGATTATTTCCCTTTCAGCAAGTATAATTTATAACTGATGAAATATATTTGATCTGCATGCTAGGTTATTATACCACATGGTGAAGCTGTTACTGTGGAGAGCTTTCTGGCTTGGAGAGAACGTTTTGAAGCTGAGTTGGCCTTACAGCGTGCTAAGTAAACTTCCTATTTTGTTTACATATTAAGTTTTTCTCGATGATCGCATGGAATCTCTTGTTTACTTGTGAATTGTGATATCTTCCATATAATGTTGTTTGATTCCCATATATTATATAAGTACCCAAATGTGTGTTTAGATGATCTTTTGCATTTTCTGGGCGTGCAGACTTATGCCAGATTCAGCTCTTACAGCCCCAAAGGAAAAGAAACTCACAGGACGGCAGTATTTTGAAAGTGGAAGGCATACAGTGGTTCGTTATCCCAGATAATTAAACCTTTCCTCTTAAGGCTTGTTTGGATGCACTCAGCATTCAATTATACACATGAATCCATGTGTGTGTTGGCTTTACGTATGGGTCTTTAAGTTTTACTTTACATGAAACCATCTTTTCAGAAAGGAGCAAGCACAGTTGCTGATGAAGATGAAGAAGAGGAGGAAGACATTGAATTTGATGATGATGATTTTGAAGGTAAATCTTCTTCTGGAAACCTCTTTGTTTATGACATTAGATGTACCTTGCCAGTGCAACCTATCTTACAAAACTTGTTGCCCTAATTTGGTACAGACGATGAAGAGGACATGCTTGAGCATTATTTAGCCGAACAATCAGGGAAGTCAACAGCTTAACCTTCGAGGCCAAACAAAGTACCTTTTCGGGTACAGCTTTACCTTAGGAAGCCAAATGTGGTTATATGTTGCAAGTGTAGTTCTAGAGCCCACTATTTTGTGATGCTTCTCATCATTTGGTTGTATCTGAGTGGATGCTTTCAAGCTGTATCAAGGGAGCTGTGGTTCTCATTAATATATAAGCTGGAGGAGTTAGAAGGTCAAGCTGCCTAATGCTTCGGTGTATAATTTACTGTGTGTTTTGCTGTGGAGCATGTATGCTTGGGACAATTTGATAGTAATTTATGGGGAGATATTCAAATCTCTTTATTATCTCAAAAAAATTTAGAGATCTCTACATTTTGCGGACCCTGGTTCCTGAGGCATGCGGGACAAAACAGCCCAAAGTTCTAGCCTTCGAGTATTTCATGGACATGGGAATGTAATAATACATAGTAGATCGTGTCAGTGGTAGATGTAATAATACCACTCCCTCCATTCCAAATTGTAACTTTTTTCATCCTGTTGCAATCTTGTCTACTTTGAAAGTGTTTAGAAAAAAAATATTAAACATATAAGTTGAAATAAATACACTATCAGAACATATTTTTTAGGAAATTTTTCATCCTGTTGCAATCTTGTCTACTTTGAAAGTGTTCAGAAAAAAATTATTAAACTTAGAAGTTCAAATAAATACACTATCAGAACATATTTTTTAGAAAATTTAATGAAATCAATTTGGTGTTGCAGATGTTGGTGCGACTATAGGCTTTGCATGCAAATGAGTTGCTTCTATCAACTTTCCATTGACATTTATGTTCATAAAAACGGATTATACACCTGTTATCTACATCCTCAGCTCTTCTTAATTGTACATCCTCAGCTCTTCTTAATTGTACCACAAAACTGGCTTTCTTTTCGGCGCCTTGGTTGTACACATTCCTAGCATAAACAAGGGTGAATGAATCCCAGTTACTCCCTATTTTGTAGCGCTTCATGACTTGTTAAGCACTAAAGGTTTAAGCATTGAAGCACTTCTAGTCATCTATAGATCTTTTTTTTTCTCCTCCCAGTTGCAGGAAGCTCCAGTTGAAGCTTCTTGACAGAATCAAAGGCCTAACTAAACACATCCCTGGTCAGCCATAGCTTGCGCAATATTAACGAAAGCACAAATGTTCGCGCCATGGACCAAAGACCTGCATGGAGAGACAGGGGAGGCGGATCAGCTTCTCGACTGAAACCAAGTAAAGCATCATCTGATTTTTCAAAGCACAAGAAAACAAACTCAGGGCTCTCTTTCATGATCCCGTAATCTTGAGCAGCTTTGACCGACCTTTCATATGTTTGCTTTATTGCATCCTGCTTGAATCCAACAGAAAAAAAGAAGAGAAAACTCAGAAGGTATCACAATTGGGAAGCGGAAGGGGAAAAATGCCAATGGCAGTAGTCAGGAGCAGCAGAGTTTACTTGAATTTTATTCTCAAAATCCTCCACAGACAACTGCATCAAATTAAACTCTGGATTCAATTCAAGCTCTCCAAGTGCTACCTGTTATTTCAAGGGACAAGCATAAATTGAAATAACAGAGAAACACAAAACAGTCTCAAGCTCTATAGATAGTATATACAGATATATAATGACTTCAGCCTACAAATACTTGTCATCAAAGTCGTACCAAGTGAAAAGTGCAGCGATGAGACATGAAAAATGCCACTCTTAAATTTTTTAGCTAAAAGAAGCTACAAAATTGTTCTACTTTCATCTCATACCAGGACATGTGAATGGATTTGTAAGAGCAGTCAAGCAGTGCATTACCCCACCAGCAGCAGTTGCCTTTGCTGGAGCAACAATAACTTTTGCCTTTCTTAGGATATCAACAGCTTGAACAGTGCACGGCATATTTGAACCTGCAGTTGGCAACATATTTTAATCAGCATATGCTAAATATAAAAAATTTAAAACAGAAACTGAAAATTGGAATGACAAAATTCAAAAGTCCATACATTCGACAAGAACACGACAACCAGAGTTGATGATTGCAACGGCCTCCCCTTGGTCAATCTCATTATGTGATGCACAAGGGAATGCAACATCACACTGCTCGCTCCATGGTTTTGCATCATCAATATACTTGGCATGTGGATATGATTTCAAGTACTCCCTGTTTGAATAAATGGAGAAAGATATCTAAATAACTCCACATGTACAATCTATAAATAAGGGAAAGGCATGTACCCACTTGAGGCTCTTTTGCTGAGCCTTAATATCCCTTAGAAGTGAATATTTCATATAATCGAACCCATCTTCATCTAACAGATACCCCTTTGAATCTGGAAAAGTATAATAATCAGCCCTTCATTAAAAATGCTATAGTTATCTTAATCCATCTATTTTTCTATAGTAGGTACGCTTAAAATCTACCTAATGATTTGGCAAGCAATAAATATTCCTACAGACAAATTCAAACCCTAAAAAACACTTAGGGCCCCTTTGGATCATAGGGTAGGAAACATGTAGGTATAGGAAAACTATAGGAATTGATGTGCTATGTAGTGCAATTCAAGGAAAGCTAGCAAGCGCAAAAATCCTATCGGAAGAATACTTGTATACAGACTTATATTTCTATTTTAAAATCATATACGAGCATGTTAACTTCTATGTATCAATGATGTGAAATTGTATGTGTCAAGGATAGGCAAAGTGGCAAACAGATATGAGTAGATATGATAAATCCACCTAATTCAAGGCACATCTGATGCCAATAGTAATATTGATGCTATTCCAAACCATGTATATCCTGTGTAATCAGTCCAAAGAAGCCTTGTCTGTATACCTGAGACAGTAACAGGAATGGCTCCACAAGGCAAAAGCTTTTCCAAAACATGCATTGCTATTTTTCCAGAACCACTGATCACACATCTACAGAAAACATCGCATAGTATGAAACTAACAAACAGCTAAATTATAATGAAGAAAAACTCAATGGATCTCTGTAACAAACCTTAATCCTTTAAGCTCTTTGTTCATTTCAGCAAGTAAAAGACGCGCAAAAAACACCTGTATGGACAGAATGGTTTCATATGGTGCTTCACTTTGAACTTGGACAATGGCCCAGTCAATATATGCAACAGAAATACTTCTTGTGAAGCAACTATGGCATCCACAAAACACACTATCTCTAGCCAAACGAAAATTTAAGGTAGCACTTTACCAGCCCGTATCCAGTAGCTTCTGTCCGAAAACTTGACCCTGACCAGAAAATTTTGGGTCCTGTAAAATTTCCCTGCATAAGCACGACAGTTGAAATCTACAGAGAAGAGAAAACTGATGAACAAAAAAGTGGAAGCAGAAACTAAACAAATAACCTCATAAACCCCACCCCTACACTGAGGATGTATTCACAATTTCACATTATCTAAATTCTGGATATGATGGACTTCAGAACCACCAGTCTACCTGAAAATGACCAGAAAGGCGTCTGTACTGCCCAAAAAGGTAACCCATTTCCCTTGGACCAACACCAATATCTTCAGCGGGAAAATCCTGGACCAAAAGATCGAAGTCTGAAATACTAGACTAAGAACAAAAATGGATTCATTTAACTAAAATAGAGATGAATAGCTCCAATAACTGAGTATCATGTTTAACCGGAAAGTACCTGATCAGGGCCCAAATATCTATACAACTCATCCATGAAACTTTGGCAAAAGCGCATTATCTAACAGGACAAGATCTTTAGATTTACATGCAGCAAAAAAGAAAAATATTGTCCTGAGGAATCAAAATACGGTACACACACCTCATTATCACTTTTACCCTTTGGATCAAAATCACTTCCTCCAGCAGCACCTCCAAGTTTATATAGTGACAAAGCATTCTTCAAAGTCTGTATGGAAGACAGACAATGATGGGATACCATGTTAAAGTTCTGCCATAAAGCAACTTAAACATGAAAAATGCAACTATTAAGCATATCACACCCATGGCTTCAAAATCAGATGTGGCTAAGCAAAGGCTGCAAGTTATTAGCATAAAAAATGCACTTCATTAGTTCACCTAGAGTGGTACTTCAACCTATGTCAATCTCTTTCTTGTAAACAAGGAAAAAGCAAATAGCTTATGTTTTGTAGCATGAAAGTGAATTTTAGACAAGTGTAGTATTACATGTTCAAAGGCCAGAAATTTTGCCACACTTAAGCTCATGGACGGGTGAAACCGAAGACCACCCCTGCAAGGACCTAACGCCTGACTGAATTGCACACGGAAACCTCTATTGACATGTGCTTCACCTCTGTCATCAATCCATGGCACTCTGAAGATAAAGCATCTCTCAGGTTCCAACAAACGCTCCAAAATTTGAATATATCTGAAACATTATCAAATGAAACTATGTTATACTGAGGGTTTAGGCATATTATTTCTAAGGGATGGAGGAAGATTTGAAGATTACTGGGTATTCTTCACCAAAACAGGTTCTAAGGAATGAACCACCTCCTGGATGGACTGTATATATTCAGCTTCATGGGGATCCCTCCTTAGGACACATTCAAGTATTGACGCCGCTGTTTTCGATAAAGCTGGAATGGACAATTTCAAAATGCAGATAAAGAAATGAGCAAGGTCATATGTCATAGAGGTTGGGTCGTTGCAAGGGACATAATATCATACAGTCGTTTTGGTTTGATAGAAAATGGAGAACACTGGGATGGTGGGCATAAAGCAAGTGAGAGCACGGATGGTAACATCACATATCATATATAGTTACAAATACCAGTAACTTCAAGGCAAAGTGGTGATTCGGCTCCAAGAAGAAAATAAATCTGGAATGTATAAATAACAATAACTTAAAGGTGAAGTGGTAATTCCACTCCCAAAGAAAATAAAACTGGAATATCTGCTTCATGCTATGTTCATTTTCTAGTAGAACATGAAGCACTTGCCAACTATGTACCAGTAGCACAGGATGAAGTAACTGATATGGTCATATTAGCATTTTCTCTTCAATTGGACATTTAGTTATAGGATATCCTTGTTATTGGACATGAATATGCTACACACTTACACAGAACAATGTTATCTACTTCTCACAATGCAGCAATGCACAATTAAATCTGAATGTTAATATATTTCCTGGAATATCCGAATACGAATACACTGATTTTAGAAAGTAATTTACTACACATTGCCTAGTCCTTACATCTGTTCCAAGGTGAAACTTGAGTATAACTGTGGAAGCTGGGTGAACAAGCCGACAACACCAACCTTTGACATAGACCGGCCTCTCGATCTCGGTCGGCTGCAGCAACTTCTCCTTGGAGGCCATCTGCAGCCGGAGCGCCTCCTTATGCAGCAAGCTGTTGTTGTGCTCCTCGAGCGCGCTCATCTGCATGTTCCTGCTCCCCTCGTTGCCGTACGGGTTCCGGCGGTGCTTGCGGCCGTACTCCTTGCACACCGAGCAGAAGATCCTGGTGGTGCCGTCGTGCGCGGCGACGTAGGCCCACCTGTAGGTGTCCGCCCACTCCTCCCGCCACTTCTTCACCACCTTCTTCTTCCTCTTGGCGTGCCCGTGCCCCGACGGCGGCGGGTGCTGCCTGAGCGCCGCCCCGTCGCGCTCTTCCTCCTCCCCCTGCTGCTGCGGCGGCGGCGGCGCGTCCGCCGCGCCGGCTGAGCACGGGAGGAGCAGGCTCTTGTGGTCGTCGGCGTGGACGGCGGCGTCGGGCGTGGCCACTAGGGAGGACGCCCCGGAGAAGGAGGGGCCGTCGCCGACGGCGGGGCCGACCTCGAGGTCGATCTCCTCGCCGATGCCGCGCACCATGAGGTGGTGCTGCCGCTGCTGCGCCTGCGCCTGCCGGAGCAGGCTGATTTCGTCCATCGAGTTCATGCGCGCGCTCGCCGCATCGTGCGCCGCAGACGACGCGACACCGGCCGGCGGCGGACGGAGACCGGGAGGAGGAGGGTCCGGTTGGTTGCGGCTGCCGGAATGGGGATTTTGGCGCTAGGGTTTGGAGAATCCGGCGAGCCCGGCTGACGGGGATAGAGCGGGTGCAGCGATCAGGAAGGAGGATGACGGGGAGCGGAGACTGCGGCGGACGAGAGCGAGAGCCAGCAGAAACTGCCGCGGCGGCCGCTGAGCGTCAGCGAGCGGTGTTCCGACAAGGCCGCACGCCGCAGCAAACACCGTCACGACAATCTGCCGCAACCGTTGGTTGGTCCCGAACGGCTCAGATCGGCCTGTAACTACAGCTAGCGCCGAGATCTATCTATGCTAGATTTATGATTTACACACTAAATTAAAGTGGTTTACACAATTTTATATTCATCTAAAATCTAATAAAATGAGTCGTGTAAATGTAATTAACATGCCTGCACCTCTAGATCTAAATTTTTCAAAGCGACAAATGATAAGCTATAGAAAATCTCTGTCAAACAGAGCCTAAGACGTTGTTTGGTGGACCTCTACGAAATCCTAGATTTCCCCCCAAGTTGATCATTATAGCTCTAGAAGTTGCAGGCATGTTAAGTGTGTTTTTAACTTAATATGGGCAAGTTTTGATTTTTGGCTAGTCATGATTTTGATTGGACAAAAATTAGAACCCAGCTAAGCAGGCCATAAGTGCATCTCCAATAGTTGTAAAAAACTCCGCAAATAAAGCTTTGCAACTTTATAATAACATTTTGAAAAAAAATTAATATCATAAAAGGAAAATCTTTGCCGCTCGCCAAGGTCGAGCAGCAACTGGTACAACCAACTTATTACTTATCAGCCCGTTCACATACAATAGCTAACTCACATGTGACATATTTCTCTCTTAAAGATTTCTTAGTTCTTATGCATCAACTAGTTATAAACTTAGAGCAAGTATAATGATAGTCTTATAGTCCATGAAATGCTAATGTGAAGGAGATGAGATAGATGAGCTTGGCTCATGCATGCAACAAGCTGGACATAGGAGTCTATGCAATGGTGGGTCGAGACATCAAGTGAATATGAGAAAGATTAAAAAAAAAAAAGAGGATGAGACATGAGCAAAAATAACAATATTTTTTTTATATACAAATAAGAGACAACTAATAGTATAGTTTGGCACTTACAACTTGGGTAGTAGCCAAACACTTGGCTCTATTATTGGGTTTGCTCTTACACTCACCTATCTTCTCTCTTCTCATCTATCTCCACATTGTCTGCTAACAAGCTTCTGTTATACTTGCTCTAAACTAAAGGCGGTCAATTTAGATTTGGCTAAGTCATTGAGCTCCAAAACAGTTTCGAGAAATCTATGAAAAAAAACTCTAAATCCATTATTTGAGAGTAGTTTTTTTTATTATCAACAAAACGTCCTGGTTCTAGCATATGCGTTGTGGTGAAGTTTAAAGTTCCTTAACAGGCACATGCTAAAAGAATAACGTGTTTAGTTGATTAATCTTTGAAAAGCACTCAAACCCATATCAAGTTGCCAAACGCCATTGTAACCCGTATGTAGAACCTTGCATGAAAGAGTAATAAGCAGCGCAGCGACGTGTACAGGACACCGAGGCATGGACCGCACATACGCATGGGGAATGACGTGAACACGACACCGAGCCATGACCTTGTTCCTCGAATAATATTTGTTACCCAAACTAACTAGAGATGCTGTTGATGCTTCGCTAGGCAATCAGTAGCGGCTCAAGTACAATCAGAGTAGTGAGTTATAGCCGTAATAGTTCTCAAGGAATTTAACATCTTGCGATGTAGTGTCAGATGCTATATGTACACCCCGCAAAAAAAAAAAAAAATGCTATATGTACAATAATTCAGACCACAAAGGCATAATAACAGCCTTAACAAAACCTGAGGCAATTTTGAAAGACATTTTTGCTCTCTTAAATTGGAGATTTTCCCACAAAATTGCACCTGCAAGCACAGAAGATACAAGCTATGTAACCACCTTGAAGTTAAAAACATCCCTTACAGTTCGGATACCAGTAAGCTGGATTTAGTTAAGTATCACCTCGAGCAGGTGCAACAAAGCAAAAAGACAGAAGACAGATCTACAGCATTGTTATCAATTATCATCTAGCACGCAGCTCAAAAGGCGAACCCTGTTTGAAGAATCTACTGTATTTTCATCAGTCCGTGAGAGGACTGCAGCAAATTTGTTGATTCAGGCCTCTCTTCTTCAAACAAATCTAAGTCTCGGAAACCCCACCTTTACAGAGCAAAAGAACCGCAGTCTAGCTGAAATGAAAGGTCCCACGCTAATTTGTACGAGTTACCAGCTGCTCATCTTCTCTGAGCTGCTCTGCGGCAGATAGTAGCAGGTCCACGCCATCATAATCCCAACTTTGCAGTCCTGCATCGTCCTTCTGGTGGCGCTTCAGCGTCCTCTCATACCGTCTCATCCCCTCTTTTGCTCTCTCCGCGCTACACGATGAGCAATACCAATTCCCCTTGGGTATAGAAGTACGGCGAGGTGTTATGCAGTAGATATGGTAAGCTTCATCGCAGCCATCGCACAGAATGGTCAGATCATCATCTTTGTCAGACAGACAAATTCGGCAAAGGCAAGATGGGCAGTACCAGCACGGTTGGTCTGGCTGGACAACACAAGAAATTTGCTTGGACCACAGGCACCGAATGTGGTAGTACTTGTATAGGCAGTGGACGTGGCCGCATATCATGAACCTCTTCTCATCCTCTTCAGTATCTCCACATATCTTGCATGAGTAACATGTACCATTCTCTGGCAGTTCTGGGTCAGCAAAGGAGTCCATACAGGAAACAACCATTTCTCTTGAGCTATCATTAGGTGCAACTTCACAATTTGGAGACCTGCAGGCAGCAAGTCTATCACAGACGACACAATTCTCATGCAAGCAATTTGGATAGTAATGGGCTAAGACCATGTCTTCTTCAACTGGTTCCTTAGAGCCAGCGCTGCAGTTTTTACAACACCACCTCCTTTCAGTTGAAATGGATGAATCAGTAGCCTCAATGCATGAAATGTGGCAAGGTAGCATGCACCTATAACATTTGAGAATGCTACCAGCTCTTGCTTCTTTTCCACACTGGTTGCAGATACTGTCTTTCCATACATCAGAAAGATCAGAAGGCCCAGGTTGATCCAATTGATTAAAGCCTTGTGGGGTCAAGGGTACCAATGCATTTGATTGAACTAGGTTTTTGGGTTCAGACCTGGAGACCACAGCTCCCTGCAATAGAGGTAGTGCAATATTGAACAAGGTGAGGAAATGCATAATTTAAACAGCAGAGCCAATAAAACAAAACGTTGGCACCAAAGCACTCACATTGAGCTCACCATCATCTGATCCTCTCTCTCTTCCAACCTAGAGAATGTAATATCAGATTCCAAATTTCGGTCAAAAAAAAAAATCAGATTCCAAATTTCAGTGCCAATGTATATACAAACTACCAACAGAACCAACGAAATGCAAATATATCTGATATTCAAGGCATTCTTATTAGAACTAAAAAGCAATAAATCGAAGGTCAATCAGAAAGTTTACGGGAAAGCTTTGAGACATATTGAGAATTCAAATAAACTCAGGTATCAAGCACTTGCCAGCTTTTCGTAGGAGTCCACTGTGAGGCTTGATAGATTATTTGCTAGGTGAATAATATCTTGACCAGCCACTTTAAGATCTTCCCATAACTGCAACAATATAAAAATGACGATTAACAAACCACTATGAAAAACTTTATAAAATATATACCCACAAAAAATATGTCTGCTCAGCAAAGGTAAAAATAGAAGTGCTGAAACACAATGTTTACAAAGGCAGAAAATAAAATAAACTGTGTATCTGAACTTTTTTTTTGTCACACTAAGATAAAGTACATGACGTACAAAAGCAAGGGGGAGGCTTGGACCCCCACTCCCACCCACCCAAAACACACACCGCTCAAAACTCACAAAAGGAAACAAATTACCATGGTCACCCAACCACACTATAACTAAGGGTCTTGCAACCGAGATGTGTGTGTGTGTGTGTGTGTATATATATATATATATATATATATATATATAAATATAAATATAAAAGAAAACTACTATATAATGTAAGATTACAGAGATATATATATATCAAATAAAACTACTATATAATGTAAAAGGTACTGGACGCTTGTGGGCAACAACATTATGTTTGCAATTTAATAGGAGTCTAAAATTTCAAAGCACACGACACAAAACAAGAAGAAATATCAACCCAAAAGTCATGAAGTTGGTACCAGTTTCAGATCATGCACGAATAATTCAGGTTCATGCCCATAGTTTCCATTTTTCATCCTTGAATCAATCACACCAAAATCAAAATATCTAGTTCTTTCCCCATCTTGATGTACAGTTCTGCAGAGTACACTGCACAACAAAGCAAAGTTCTCCGATCTTAAAACGTCCATAAGAATATTCTGGCACTTAGCAGTGTTCCCATTCACTGTTTTATCACGATCCATTTCCACTTTGTCACCTACCTGATATAAGTTAAGAAAAAGATTACTGAAGATGATATCATGATGATTTATCCTTTAAATATATTATTACAGCTACAATATTCTCAAAAGGAAGACGTGTTGATGACCTACTGTTTTATCCAAAGAGTATGTAGCATATGATAATTCATTGTTCTATAGATTACTAAATGCTAACACAATATAACAATGCAAGAATATCTGTAATTTTCCCACTTACTGTGCCAAATTCAGCAGAACCATAGAGAAGAGCATCACGGATGCATGTCCCAATTCCAGCATCCTCTTGTACATCAGGCAAATGCATTAGTCCATCCAACACATATCTCCAGCAGTTACTGATTCCAAAGTCACTTCTTTGTTCCTCCAACTTGTTTGTGTCACCACATAATCCATTCCCGTGAGGTCCTTCCATCATTGGCTGCACAATGAGCAATTTTTAGTACTTAACATGTTAGTCCAGCAGAAATCTGATACAGCCAAGAAGGTGCTATAAATGATATCGTCCAAATAGAGTTTGCATGAATTCTGGCCCTAGACTCCTAATAGACCACCAAAAATGTACTATATAACTTTATAAGGGCCACATAATCTAGGGTTAGCTATCTTGTACTAAATTCTACTATATAAAGTGTGCAGTTATGAATAATCTCCACTTCTGAAATTAACATGGTACTAGAGCTCTAAGGTTACTACACCTTATTTTGCGACTGCCACCGCATCCTCTGACCTTGCTCACAGTCAGGACCTGAAGAGATGGCAACCTCGTTCCTCTCTTGCTCATGACACACCTGAGGATCCTCATGATGCACCTGAGGATTGGAACTCTCTTGTGAAAGAAGAGCAGTACTGGATAACATGTTGCATCCTTTTAATTCACTGTTAGCTTGGTCAAAAGCCTGGGAAGAACAACTGTCATGTATTGTTGCAGTGAGATGGTCCTGATCAAGTTGTGAACTCTTAGAAGAGCACAGCACGTCACAATAGCCATTACTGTCAAATAAACCTGATCTCGCTTCCTGCTCCTCCTTTGACATCATTTGATCCTTCATCTTTTCAGCAACATCCATTGGAATATTTGGGCACTGAGGGTGGTTCTGCCATCCAACAAGATGCCACTTCAATCTAGTTAAACCATGATCACCCTCAATACTGCACCACTTGCACTTCCAGTTTCCGTTTTCTTTCTCATATATCAGAGAATGCTCCCATGCACTGTCCCTTAGTACTCCAGGGTAATTGTCTACCTAAAAATTCAGAGAACATGCGTCTTAAATATGAACTTAAACTAAGGGGTAAACAGAAGCCTGAAACGTAAACAAATACACCCTTCGGTGAAAGAATGAATTCCATTAAATACTAAGATGGACATAACAAACTGTAACCACATAATCAGATTGTGATCACTTGTTCTTTGGTTGCCAGTTGAGGATCTTTAGGGTTTTGAATAGGACTTGAAGCAGCTAGAGTAATTATTCATCATAACAAAATGGCCTTCATAGAGCTCATAATTCCTGGATGCTGGCAAATTAGTTACAGAGAAACAGATGCAGCTTTGATGAGGTGCCTCCAAACAAGTATTGATTGAAGAGACTGGTGTTGGTTTACACGAATCTCTTGAAGTTAAGAGCTCCTAGGAAATTCCTATCGCATCATTTATCCTGGCTACAGGACAATCTTATTGTATAGCAATTCCTTGAGCAATGATCTGCACATAGGCATATTACATTCTTTGCTATCATGGTCTTGTTAACCTATGTATAGTTAAAAGAAACTTGTAAGACCATTTTGTACTTAATTAGTTATTATCATTACTATAGAAGTCACATGTTCATTTTTTTTCTCAAACTCACAGGAGGCCTGTGTACATTGTAATAATTAAGAAGGAAAATGGGGGGAACTCTTACAAAACACCACAACCACCCAAAACATTTACAAATCACCTTTGTGCCAAGAAAATAAAAGGATACAACGGCTACCATAAAAAGCACACACACTGTGACGACTGCGCGAAAAGGTAAAAAAAAAACCTTTAGCCCCAGCCACACCCCACAACTGGATTTCCTCACTAGCAAGCAAAAAAGCTCTAGCCAAACAAGGAGGTAACATCATCAAAAACACATATATAACATAATGTCAATATTATTTCATATCCAATGAGATTTTTCTTTGGGGGAAATTTAGATGCAAGTGCCCAAAAGAAAAATTTTAAGTTATCTAGTTGGTTCTTAGCAATTTCTCGTCTGATACCGCTTTATATTGACATCTAAAGTCAACTATACAAGAGACGCAAAATGTTGTGCATAAAAGCTATAGAGATTGTCTGTCACCATACTATAAGTGGGATTGCACTTTGCCAAAAACACAATCGAGTGTGTCAATGACGTGGGGTCAGGCCCCACTTGCCATTGACATAGCTCAATCGCACAGTGGCAAAGTAGGGTTCCACTAGTTCTATTTCCAAATAGTATGATAAACCAACATACTCCACTGAATAGCAGAGAAAGGGCAGAAAAAATCAATGGAAAATTGAGAGTCATCTATAAGTCACGTCAGCTCCAATCAGCAAAATCCCAGTTTAATCCTGGATCTGACAGTTTTCAGATGTGTTTAAAAGAGCCAATATACATCATGTTAATCAGGGAACCTTTGCAAATAAAACTTAACATCATGGTTCTTCTGGGAATCCAAGAAAAAAAATTGAATTCTGAAGAAAGTTGCAAAGGGACAAGATATAGATCTAGTGCATAGAAGACCGGTGATCTTGCACCTCTATAATGAACAGATGAAGGATGGCACATAGTGGATTATTATTACAATTCTCAGAATAATGAACAATTATATAGTATCACAGGATCAGTACAAACAGGGAAAGTGAGTACAGATAGTAACAGTACCTCCGTAGGTTCATTGTTTATTGACAGTTGAGACTGATTCCCACATAATGGATCATTGTTCTGCTGTTCTTCACAGGATTGGCCAAGAATACATTGACTGGAAGGAATTTGTTGCTCAGCTTTATTCTTTTTTAGCCTTTTCTTTGTCAGAACATGGCGTCTTGCTTTTGCAAAGACTTCTCTAGGAACATTTGGACACTTAGGCTGACGAAATGCACCAGCTAGATGATAATGAAGCCAAAACTTTTTACCAGACCCATCCATGCCACAATATCTACACCTCCAATGCCTCGCACTTTGATCAACAATAATTATGTGCTTCCTTGTGTTAAACTCACTTTTCCGGCATGGTTTCAGCATCTACAAACAATTTTAAAGCTCAAATCATAGTATATTTTTTTAATGTAAAACAGAAATATTTTATTTATTAAAATAAGAAAAAGACTTAGTAACTCAATAACAGGGGGGAGAAAGAGACAGCTTCCTTCGGTCCAACCAGCTTTCATTTTCCTCTATGGTTTATGAAGGTGAAGTACCTTGGTATTTTTTGAATTCTCAGTATTCTTGTCCAAAATCTGGTTCTTATTGCTAGTCACTTGATCCATCCTGTCATAATTCAGTGTGCACTGCTCTTCAGGCTGATCACAACTCTCAACTGGCTGGCCACTACTCTCTGCACCACATTGCTTGCTTCCAGCTGCTATCTTCTCCACACACAAAAAAAGGGGGGGTAAGTTTGATGTTAAAACAAATAGCTAAGTTCCAGTGATGTAGTGTTTCGTCCACAACACTGGAAATAATGAATTCAGGTAGCAGGATTGTAGAACACCCCTCCCCCCATGTTAGTGCTGCGTTGGTCATGCTAAATATAGAGGTTTATACAAGATATATGTGCTCCTAAATAACAGTACTTGCTCCATTTCAAAATATGTATTCGAATAAAGAAAAGCGACCAATAGTCAAAATTATGTTTAGTGCACAAAAGATGCATCAACAGATTCATATTTCACATGTCTTTAAGTATGCCGTTAGTTTGACGTAATTGATAATATATTGTAAGAGAAATTATTAATCATAGAATATCTGGAACTTAAAAGACTTCCTCAAACCCTAATATGCTTCATAAAAGAAGGGAGTGCTACATTCCCAACATGCCAACCGCTTGGTAACAAAATCCCTTAAAGGCTTAAGAATAAAGATTTGATGCTTAGCTACAAGGAGAAAGTGTTGAAAAAGAAATGAGAATCTGCCACCAGTCTCACAAGACATTTGGATTCACTAATAATCCTCAGAACTCTCTTTTTCTTTCCTTATGACATGGCTACTGCATTGAGCACTAATGATATGGCAAAACTGTAAGGTGAAGACAAAATGACAGCAAGGATACCTCATTAATAGCACCCTTATCTAATGTTTGCACATGTGCAGCATTTCTCAAAGGTTCTTGTTCATTTACATATTCTACAGTCCCTTCTTGAACTTGTGTGTCGAAATCCTCATCAACATTAAGGACATAATTATTCAAAAGAAGCCGTGTTGCTCTTTTCTCTTCAATGAAGTTTGATACTTTCTTTGAAATTTCCTTTGGAACGTTTGGGCAGCTGTCATCAATGAGATGAGCCTTCAAAGTAGTTACACCACCACTTCGACAAAGAGAACAGAACTTGCATTGCCACCGTCTTTTATTTCCATCAAGATCCACAGCATGCTCCCAGCCAATATCCCTTGCTCGCAACATCGGAAACTGCAAACCAATTTGAATTTTGTGAACACAAAAGATTAACGGTAATGTCAGTATTCAGTTTGTTGAAGATCTGAAATTAGTTAAGCAGTTGCTGGTATTAAGTACTTAGGTACAAGGAGTGTGCAAAAGGTTAACAGTGGCCAGTTTATCATCCTAAGTCATTTTTCCCTTCAGTACCAGTCTTCATGGATTTAGAAAAAATTACAATCTCACAGGTATGAAGTAATTTTATATTTTATTGACACCATTCTTATCACAAAAGGTCAATGCATAATGGTTTAGCCAAATAGGATCACCCTTTATAGCTTGCCCATTTTTTTATGACTGGAATCATCTTCTAACATGGCTGCACATATTACTAAATTTTAGTGATTCAGCCCAGCACCCCCCCCCCCCACAAAGAAAAAAGTAAGAATCAGTAGGTGTTACGCTGAGTACAAAACAAATCAAAGAGAAAAATAAAATAAAATAAAATAAAATGCTTATTGTCCATTTATATACCCTGGGAGTAGTATCATCCTGAACTGAACTTGTTTGGTTAGTGACTTCTTCAAGAAAATTAGTGCCCGTTCCATCGGGAAGCACTGAATCAGAAGGTAGAAGATCCTTCTCGACATCAGCATCACCAGAAGGGCTCTTAGTCTTTACATTGTCACCACCATTTTGTGCAGCTCGCTTCCTCCGTCTCTCTCGTTTCTTCCGCAAATGCCCCCTTATCTCCTCAACAACATCTGCTGGAACTTTAGGGCACATTTTGACATCTAAATCACCAGCTAGATGCCGTTTGAGTCTAGATACACCACCACCGTACCTAATTAGGCCACAATACATACACTTCCAGTGTTGTCTATTTTCATCAATCATTATGCCATACTTCCATCCCATATCCCTACTTTTCCAAAAAGTATCTTTACTCTGCAAAATTATAAAGTTTCAAATCATGGTGTAGAAGAGGTAAGATGTAATTTAGTCATATGTATCTGAAGTTCATCAGATCAGTCAAGGCATAGCAAAGGAATGGCCTAAAGTAAAATGTATGAGTATAAAGCCTTAACAAGTGATGAAGCAAAATTCACAATTGCAAGAGAACAGTTCAAGTTAAGCAGAGGAAAATCGCCTACATAGTATTCTAATTTTGCCCAAAGGCTGAAGTACAACTCAAGGTTTTTTCTCCAACATGGCAAAATTATACTGGTATCAAATTTCCTCGTATGCAAAAGTTATGTGTTAATCAGAAAAATGATGGCTGCACAGAACAGGATGTTCTATCTTCAGTTGCATTGCGGCAATGTAATATCAAAAACAAATGGAACGTTACAGAATCCTTTTGCCTCAGCCCAGAACAATTCCCCTGTCTCATGATGTTGGTGAAATTAATGCAACCATATGAAATAACTAATCTGTGAATATGAATCATGAGGCCATTTTGGTATGACATGTTATTCTATGGCTGAGGCCATATTTTTCCTGACTTGTATGTTCATCCTAGTACTTGTTGCTCAGGTGAATGTGAATATGAACCATGAGGCTATATTTTTTATCAAATATGTCATCAACCTAATTTGATAAAAAAATATAACCATCTACATAGCAAGCTCTTAATCTACCCACTAATACTTCATCATTTTGGTAACCTTACTCCAGGAGGCAACTCCAACAAATTCATGATGCTTACTGTATTTGCAAAATGCATAGTACTGATGCACTGCTTGTATGATGCACCAAGAACATCCTCATCATTCTAACGCAAACCACAGTGCAGAATCAGTCCTTTGCAAACAACAACAATTTCTATGTTATTCGATACTTACAGTATGAATGTGGAAACCTGGTGAGCACATAGGTTACAAGCAGTAGCATTTGCAAATTTCAAGTAACTGTGACAGATTGGAGATGAGATCTCTTTCCATCTCAACACAAAGGTATTGTAGGTTTCCTTGTAAAGTCAAAATGATTATACCTGCTGTGCCGGCACATCTCCAGCATTTGGCTCCGGCTCCACCTGTGGCCGTGGCTCCAGTTGCTGCAGCGGCAGCGGCTGCAGCTGTGGCTGTGGCTCCGGTTGCTGCTGCTGTGTTGGTGGTGACTGCGGCAGTTGCTGCTGTGTCTGTGGCTTCTGCTGCCGGCGCCTCTTGTAGGTAACTATAGGGTGCTGGGAGGACGAATCCCTGAAATGCACCTTGTTAATCCCTTGGCTTCCCCCATCGTCCATCATATCCCCTTAGATTCGGCCGCCAAGAATCCAAGAACCTGCATCGGAACAGACCAGCCAAAATCCTCAGCCCGAGGCCATTCCAAGAACACAAGAAGCAAGTACCAACTCCCGGAATTCCCGGACCAAGAATCCGGACCAGAAAGATTCAACCATTCCCCCTCAACCTAACCACCAAACAAGTTCGAGATATTGGGGGGACAAGGCTGTCAAAACGGCAAGAAACAGCGGCTTGAAAGAAAGAAAAAAAACACGGTTTCAGGTAAAGTACCGGAGCCTCGCTTCTCCCCACGGCACCGGGGCGATCGACGAGGCGGCGGATTCGGGGGCGGGGGCGAATGGCCGGGGGCTCCGAATTCAGGCCATGAGAGGGGTGGAAATGGAGAGGAGGGGATGTGAAACGGAACTGCGGCAATGAAGGCAAAGGTTGTATTGGATACAAGAGAAGAGACTGGTTGGGGAGGGCAAGGGACGAGACTGACAAAAATCCGGCACCACTTGGCTTCTGAGCGTCCGTTTACTGCCTTTTCTTGCTCTCTTCCTTTCCTTTCCTTCCCTTTCCAGCCTCTCCCTCCCTGCTTTCCATTGTTGTTTACCTTCTGCCGGGCAGGGGCACCGTTTTCTTCCAAAAAAAAAAAAAAACAATTTTTGTGCCCCCTCCTCTAGCAAATTTGTTAGCCATGGAGTTTGGTAATCCAGTAGCACATTATGTAGCTCAAGATAAGAAATATTGGCTTATGTATGTTTCAGAAGGAGAAAAAGTATTTTGTCTTCGCCCCGGGTTTATGTGCATTTGGTCTAGGCTCCAGCACAATCCAAATGATATTGGTGGAGGAGATAGTGGGTTATTGAATTCTAACCGGTTAACCACGTAAGAAAGAACAAGGGATGTTTGGATCTTATTCGTTCTCATTTTATTTTTGCGCGCGCTGCCACTGCCTGAATGGTCTTCGGAATTGTAAAGGCAACTATGGTTCTTAGCAAGGTAATTATTGCTTGCTGACACTGCAAATATCAAGGTGGTCGGATTTTTTGGTATTCCTGAACTAAGGCTATGGATTAGCTTCGTTGTTTGATTGATATTTTGTAGCTATTAATGCAGTATACCTTTGAACTTTGGTACCTGAAATATGACGTTGCTTTGGGAGGGATAGTATCAATTCTGTAGCCACTTTTCACTTTGATAGTCAATTCCGTTTTCTGTTAACTTCTATGCAGTTTTGTTTCAGTCATCCAATGTTTTCATGGTCTGTGGGTGTTATGGGTTGCTATCTCGAGTTTTTGAGCGTAGTAGAATTAATTTCAATTGATGTTGTACGGCTTTTCGAAAAAACAGAAACCTAAAGATTATTTTGCATAGAGCACATAAACGTTTCCCAAATGCTAATTACCACCTTAAAGTTACACACACACAAACACTTTTTACATGCCTACAATTTTAGCATGGTAGAGATCTAGCTTACCACCTGAGAATTTACTAATGCCCGATCCTCTATGGGGTTGTGCTGGTGTTTGCAGGATGGGACAGATGTGCATATATGCTCAGGCACTTTATCTTATTGACTAGGTATGCCATTGTTCAGATTTTTAGAAAAAAAGCATGGCCGAAATGGTTATTACTATACTCGCATCAGTACTCTGATTTTTAGAAGAAAGCATGACCAAAATTGGTTCTTATTTACAAAATATGTCGTTGATTAGGAATTCCTTTAATAACTCTAGGCTCAATTGATGATCCATTTAAGGAAGCAAGCAGCCACTCGCTTGCGTCCTGCTGCTCCGTGCGTCCTCAGTTCGCTATTTTTGGCTTCAAGTGCCTGCTTCCTCTGTCACGGTAAGCTAACCATTCCTCTTCACACCTTGCAGAAGGCGCCGCACATCTTCTTTGTAGTTCTTATTCATACTTTATCATTCTGTTTGATATGTATGCCCTGTGAAGTAAATGACATTTGCCACTTAAAATGGCGTTTAAATTGATGCCTATTGCTAAAGAAAAATGGGTTAGCTTCAAGAAAAAATGCAAAGCTTTTATGTGTAGAGTTTTCTACCCTTAATTTTTTTGGGTGCAGAGTTGCTCCAGTTCAGGTTTTTGGTTCTAACTTCTATTGAAAGAAAACTTATAAGAAAAATAGCTTAGTGAGTTTTTTCGGAAACACGCTACAAGACCGCCTTTAACATTTGTACATTATGATGTTTACTCTGACAAAGTTTAGTTCCTATTGTATAGGTTAGATGGGTATCCATATATATAGCCTGATATCATGTAGATTGGGTATCCATAATCCATATGGGCTGATATCATGTAGCTGGTATCCATATACTGCTGCAGTGCCTTGGATATTTGATTATCTCACCCTTTGGCCATCAGAAGCTGAGATCTTTGTCATTCCTAAAAAAACCTGGCCATGGTTGATTGCTGCAGTGGTCATAGTTAATCATAGCTTCCTATCTCTGTTCTTAATCTATATTTTCAATATAAAATAATGAATGGGCATGGCGCATTGTCCTTTAATTGTTGCTCTGGTCTCAGATGTTTCTTTCATGAGAAAAAAGGGTCTTGGTAGTATTTTATCGATAATCTTAGTAACATGTTCATCCTGTGCAAGATAATCATATTTGATACCGATTTGAACTTGTGTTGCTGTGGTATATTAAGTAATATCAATCATCCATACAAGGTACTGGATTAGGGGAGTGCCATGTAATGATGGTGCACGGACATTGCCAACTGTTATTTCTACACCATAATGAATTCTTATACATTGCCAACTGATATTTTTACGCCATAATGAAGTCTTATATTGTATAATGTCTTCTGCTGCTTTGTTAGGTGATTAGCACTGATGGACGGAGAATAGCAGCAGCAAATGGATCTATAAGAGAAATAAGTCACTACCACATAACGGTATTACCTGACCATAAAAAGCTTTGAGTGATTTTATCTGTTTAATTTTGTTTGGATGAATATAAGCATTTCCAATCCAATCTATTTAGGTCTCTTTGCCACGCCGTTTGAGAATTCCAGATACCAATTCCTTGCTGACACATGAAAGTTGGCGGATAGCCAAGGATGAGTTCAGTTCTTCATTTGCAATAATGAGGTTAGCCCTTGTTTTATTTGATTTTTCCCTCCTTTCGATGATGGGTGATTCACAAAAGTCCAACCTTTCTAGCTTGAGTTCAATTTAAAACTCGGTAACTTGCCACTACAAATGGATCATTTGTTTGCTTTATTTATGTGCCATGCTACAATTGTTGGTCACACACATGGTCTATGTGCAGTTTATTCCTCAGCTTAAGGTTTATCAGCTGCTAGAATTTTGAAGCTCTTTCCTCAACCTCAAATACTATGCTTACAATGTCTTGTACAAATACTCCAGCCATTTTATATTTCCCTGTCTACCTACCTTCTTCAAGCATTATAAGGTAGCTAATTTTATATTTCAGGTGTCCACATTGTTAGTCAACAAAACTACGATTCTAATTTCAGTGGTTTTTTATGAGTTATCCTAAATGCAAACCTACAGGGAAAATTGTAGATAGCGCCTTCATACACAGGGAATCACAACATGATGACATTGTGTGGTCTTGTGTTATAGTACAGGTGTTCATGCTCCTCATTCTTTAAATTGCACCGATTGTGTCTCCTCCTTTGTTTCTATACACTTTTCCATATTCTTATTTAGCGACTTTGCTTACATGTCATACGTAAAACACATTATTGCTCTCGTCTTAACATACTGATCGCACTTTACATCGCATGTTACTTTGATGCTTCAAGTTTTGGGTTAATGACAACCAACCTCAAAAATGAACCAAAGTGGTGGAGGGGCAGTGCACTGGGATCCCATAGATATGTAGCCACGCATAGTTACCTGCAATATTAGACTTGTTATGCCCGTGTAATATTCCTCCGCCTTTTTAATATATACATCTTGTAATTGTATATCTCTACACACCTCTCAGCAGATCACTCAAAACAGAGCATTTCTCTGTTCGTAAATTATTTCCGGGTATGCTACCTTATGATAATAGATCCAATTTTTTTACATACAATGGCTATCAGTGAATACTATTAAGCTTTCATATTCTTACTAATGGTATTGTTCAACATCTCTTCCACCATATTAGTGAATACTATTAAGCTTTCATATTAATTATGGCTTCAAACATCTCTTCCACGATAACACCTGTAGGTACTACCTGCGCGGAGGTCCTAAATGCATTACCTCGCCGCCCAGCTCCTACCGCTTCAGCTCGCCATCCAGCTCCTACCGCTTCAGCTCTTCATCCGACGAGGTATTTGCCAAATTTGAATGTTTGTGTTTACTGATTGTTGGTTGATTCAATCTATAAGTTGGACAATTTAGAAGGGTTTGTGTAGCCATCTATAACATTGAATCTATAAGATTCAGAAATTGCCTCAGCCTAGATATTGGTTAGATGCTCAACAGTTTCGATGAATGAATGATATGATATTGATTAGATAAATTTCTATGTACAATGAGTTCCTAATTAAATTTGTTCAAATGACATTTCCATTCGTGTTTCTGATTACATAAGTTACCGAACTATAATATTCTATTTTCACACCAAATATTTTGCCCGGCTGATGGCAGTTAGTCAGTGCAAGCATATGTATTCCACTGTTTACACCTTTATAGAGAAGCCCTCGTAGACATTCTTAAACGACAATCAAACGAAACTAATGATTCTTCTTTGTTGGAGAGCCTTTTACACTATGTAATTTACATTTAGTTCTAGAGATTCTTCCATGCCTATGCAATGAATGATCCGAGAAAATAACAAAATATTTTAATTGTGTATTGTCTTTAGTTATCAAATTTCACATATTTACAGTCTTGCAGATAAATGCTATTATCAAATAGCCCATTGAATAACTGACAAAGTAGCCTAAAAGACAACATACATAATTAACAACACTAGTTGTTTCAGAAAATTGTCATACTGCTATCATCTTCAGCCATAGATAGTTTTACTGCCATATTTGAAAAAAAAGGGAAAACTTGAGCAAATCAGTTTCCAAACTGATTCTGCAAATTTCAACACACATTACCAAATTCTTTCACAGCCAGAAGATCTTGTTGTCATAGATAGGTTCCTTGTAGCCATCTTTTGTAGAGCTGGTGTTTCAGTTCCATACAGCCGCCACCATGATGCTGAAAATAAAAAAGTCCCTTTTAGTTACTAGGTACAACGAATTTCTTATTACTTGAACAACTTTTACCATGTAAGTTTTCAGCAAACAATTTTTACCTGGACTATAATCAAAGATGATACAAGTCCTTGCAAGGTTCTTGCTAGATGGCCCATCTCTTTTCTGAAACTTTCAACATTGGCAGCTTGTTCTTGCATGTCTTCATCATGATGATAAAAGGTCTCCGCACAACTGATAAAGCCTTCTGTCATTTTGGGAGCATCAAAGATTGAAGCATCAGCATATCTGTAGTGTGGATTCAGCAAATAAGCTGTCAAATGCAATGGAGAATCTAGTCTTGCTGCCATGTTCGGACCTTATTGATCATGCCGTCATTGTTCTAAAACTAACAGCTACATTCATCATGCCGACCCATTGGGACCTTCTAAGACTGTCACCCTTTTCTTCCTACTTCTCTGAGTGGCCACAGCATGATAGTATGCAGTGCTCCTGTCCCCCTCAAGAATATTCCTATCTCTAGACCTTTGTTTAGCCTTATTTTCCTCTATAGAGCCCAAAGCTTTTCTAGTTCTTTGGTCACTTAATCTACCCTATTCAGCAACAGAAATATTCCTAGAGTCTTGATCAGCCTTTATACTATTATATTCAATATCTAGTTCATTTTTATACTTATGGAGCTTAGCTATTTCATTCATTTTCCATCCCCAACTCACCCTCCTTGAAGCTCTATCTTTAAACTGCCAACTATCTAAGCTGTTAGGACACAAGTTCAGGTGCAGTTCCTCTCTTTTTCTACCAGGCCCACAAAAGCCCTCTTGCTTTGACCACCATTTTCAAATTTAAAAGATTTCTTTCCAAAGGAAAGACCTTCTCCAGCATCTAAAAGTAGTGGGTTACGGTCACTTGGTATTCTTTCTCAGCACTTGTCATTAGCTAAAGGAAATTGAGAGAACCAGTCAAACAGCCTATGAAACCTACTGCTTGTTTAGGTATGGTCAACATAAGTTATAGTTAGCTTGTTTTTGGTATTGCCAACATATTTTTTACCAAAATATACTAAACCAAAATGATATGACTGCAACAAATGAATGGCCAGCATATATATGTTTAGGTATGGAGGCATTTAATGATTCAATTAGCTTCTTTGTTCATTGTCAAAGAAATACTGCTTATTGCCATGGGAAAATTAGGTTTCAAATCCTATAGTACCCAGTTTTATTAGCATCTAACTGATCCTTATTTATTGTTGCTTTCTCAGACTAATTTATAACAATTCATGTTGCTCATATGTAGTACCACCTTGGAGGAGAATGGAAGATCAATCGTACTGCGCTCATGAGTGCCTTGGACACCGCAGTCACTAGACCCATCATGCAGATGCTCACTTCTTTGACTAGGAAGGTTGACGACCTTGCTGAATGTGTGAAGAATGAAGTTTTCAAGAAAGAGATCGACTTGTTGGGTAGTGATGTGAATGACGTCAAAGACCGACTTGCCACATTTTAGAAGAAGTTTGACGATGCCGGCGTGGAGACTAATTAAGAAGCCTTAGTGATGATGCAGTTTATAGCTACGGCAGTAGGGACTTCTGGTGAATGATTCAGTATACTTTTGGTGAAGTGTTATATATGTATGGAGCTAGTGGTGATGTATTATGAACACCAACTAATATGGCAGTGATGATGTGGGATGCATTATAATATTTTTTTTTTTTTTTAGAAAGCGCCTTCATGGCGCGGCCTTCCTGGAGGCCGGGTGCGGGTGCCAGGGATCGAACCCCGGCCGGCAGCTTCCCACCCCTGGGAGCTTGCCACTAGGCCACTGGCCTGTCCAATGCATTATAATGTTTTTGGTACCCAAAACTTGATATTATAATATGTATGGTACCCTAATTCTGGTTAAAGATTGGAAAGCATCCATCTTATTATTAAAAGTATCTATTATATTGCTGGTATGAATTTATGTCTGTTGTGTGTTTGAAATTTGCAAATTTGTTGTTCGGTTGCACATCAACTATATGATTTTGGCATTTCGAAATTCGAGGTTTTCCCTATTTAAAATTCTAATGACGTTTGGATGAAGTAGACTAAATTTGTAGGTCTCAACGAGTTGTGCAACTTTGTTTGCCACCATTTCATTTGGACGCATTTACTCTCCCTGAAATGGGCCAGACAATAGACTCAGACGGCGAGCCCAGGAAGGAGACGCCCAGCCCAGCATAGGAAATCCACTCGACCAAAATGAAATTACAGACGGCCGGCCCATCGCGCTCATAAAAAAAAAAAGCCGCACCTACATCTTCAAGTTGTTACAGACGCCTGTATACAGCACGCGTCTGAATGAGAAACACGCGTCTGTGACACCAATTTTGTTACAGACGCGCCTTGTACATGATCGTCTGTATTTCTAATTCAGACGCGCGTGGATAACAATCGTCTCTTGAAGGCATAATAGCTCCGACACGCGTTGGTGTTGAGCGTCTGTGATCCCGTAGTACAGACGCCCGTTCACTATGTCGTCTGTAATAGCTGGTGAATATATCTGACTTTCACATGGTGATTTTGCTAAGCCAAAACTGGAGTTGTTACAGCCCTGTTCAGCTTGTCTTGTGCCGACAGATTTCGTCTTGTTTCAACTTATTTCATCTCACACAATACTATTGAATTTTAGCTTATCCACCAGCTGAACAGGGCCAAATGCTAGAATTCATAACACATTAGCACGCCACAGTTACGTCAGTCAATCAACACATCATTCCTGACATAGCATATTTCACAGCCTTGGCAAGACAGATGTGTGCCAGACTAGACTCCCAGGCTACACCCGAGGTCTACGGCCCTCGGCAACCATTTCTGACGACAAAAACAGCACACCGAAGAATGAACAAACTGGTTGTCTCTAACTTCAGTGATTTTCTACTGTCTTGTATGCTCACAGGTCTACAGGAAAACGTTCCTTTCAATCCTCAAGAATAAGCTTCCATCCTGTAATTATAGTGTCGATTTGTATACTCTGAATGGGAAATAAAGAGTTGCTTTCAAACAGACGCAAAAGAATAAGGCCAATCTCAATGGACAATGTCACTGTACGGTTTCACATACTAACACGTCATCAAGATTGAAATGAAACCATCTATGAAACAACCCCAGCAATGGAGCATTTCACTTTGTTATTTCCAAGGCTATGCAAATCATTTAATTGTTGTAAGATGATTGGATCACATGCAAGATGGTTAAATAATTTGGCCCTCAGTGAGGTTTCACACGGTTACCAAAGTCTAGGAAACAGCGCATGCGAGTTTCACCATGGTGAAACTCTTTTCTTCTCTCTCCTCTCTATTTCATGCAAAATTTATTTGTTTGCTGATATGTCACGTTATTAAATGTGCATGACACCCTACTGAATGGCCCATTAAGACTGGCCTAACGAGACAAAAAGCTTTGAAAGGCACAACATTGTCTTTTCTTGTAAAGATATGAACCACACCAAATCAGAGTAGCAAAATTGCAGCCTGAGTATGCTGGAATAGGTAGAGGCTTATAGTTTTTTTTGGCACCTTGTCTCCGATAACGATTGCTCCGATAACGATTGCCGGCGGGCAGCACTTGAGTACGCAGGCGTGGTAAACTCGCTCGCACCAAAACACGAGCAGGCGTGGTAAACTCGCTCGCACCAAAACACTGAAATCGGCAGGACGCGTGGTAAACTGGCTTTGCGCCAAAATCTGCCAAGTTTATTCCAGCCGAACACAGCCAAAACAAGACAAGGGCGACGCCCAAAAAAACTGCACGACTAAAACTGCACGACTCGTCGATTGCAGCATCGCTTTTCGTGACGTCAGCCGATCTAGGATCAGTCTTCTTCTTCTTTTTTTTTTTTTTTTTTTTTTGCACAAGTCACCCACACAAAAGTCACAAGTCACCCACACAAAAGGGCCTTTGAGATAAAAAAGAAAACCTCTACGGCCCATTTGACACATTCTCCTAGTTACCTCTACGGCCCATTTGACACATTCTCCTAGTTTTAGTTTTTATCGCTTCCTTGCCGGCTTCAAATGTAGTTTACGATGGCAGTTAGCATCAGGGATGTTTTGTTTGTTGACACGTCCAAGCTCTGCAGGCGACAGTAGTGGCGTTGGCGTTCTAACGACCAGCGGTGCTCGCTCGCGTACTGCAGACACGTTTGTTCTATTTAGGGTTGACGGATGACGTGGATGTCGTGTCTTGGGAGCAGAGGACAAGCACCGATCAGTTGATATGGTGATTGCAGGGACGATACGAAAATGGATCTGCTGATGATGACGCGTAGTACCAGTATTATGCACACTGCCTCCAGAAAATGATGCATTCATTCAGAAAGTGGATCTGTTGAGCTTCCACATGCAATTGCAGAGCCTGCCACGATGGAGAAAAAAGAGCAGCCAAGGGCCCCGCAAGCATTCAAGTTTTTCCTCAATATAAAACAAGCTTGCCCTCCACCCACTGGTTAAGCAATTGCTCACTTGCCTTGCCACTGGTTAGCTATCAATGGAGCCTCTTCACGCGTTGGCGCCAGATGCACGTCAAGCTTAACCTGTACACGCGTCTGTAATGTTAAGCACATCGATTTGTTCAGCTCACATCGATTTGTTCAGCTCCATTAATGGAGCTCTTCACAACAAATCGATGCGCTTAAGATTACAGACGCGTGTCCTTCCTACGTAGTCAATCAAGCTTGATAGCAAGCTTGCATCAAGCTTGCATCCACCATTTCCACAAACATCAATCCCTCTTCCCATGCATTTTGTCGAGTTCATGTACAGTGCTGCGCCGCCGCCCCGGCTCCGTGCACAAGAAGGATGCCTCCCCCGCCGTGCACAAGAAGGCTGATCTCTTATGGCCGCTCCTTGCCTCCGAAGCTTGGAGGCTTCCTTGCCTCCGAAGCTGGAGCAAAGCCTTCTCTCTATAAAAGCAAATTCATGGCGACTCCCCTCCTCAGACTGTTCGCCATGCTAGGTCTGCTTGCTGGCTTGATATATCCCCACCAACCGATCGACCATCTTCCACAGCGAGCTCACTCCGCCTCATCAGTTCCCAAGCACAGCTAGCTAGCATGGATCAGCAGGTTGCACCTCAGGCGGCGCATACTGTCATGGCCTCCCCCACTCGCTCAACCACGCCCGGGCCCGGAGACGAGTCAGATGCAGCTTCAGCTATCCGGGCAGCTGAAGAAGTGGAGGGTCAAAGCTTTTAGCGTCGGCCTCGGCTTTCTCCTTCACATCAAGGACCGCAGCATTCAGCTGGCGGCCAAGAAGCCGCTCGTGGGCGTTCAAGGAGGTGTGGTGTCCTTCATTGTGTCGCAGCATGAGCTGTTCACAAATCCGGTCAAGGCAGTAACACAGATCTGTACAGCTTCCTTCATTGGAGGCGTGTGGGAGAGTATCTGGTCGTGGCTCTTGGCGGATCCATATATGAAGCTAACTATGATGCAGCTGCAGAGCATGAGGAGTCTGAACCTCCCGGAGGCTCAGAAATGGAACTTGAAGGCCAAGATTTGGGCGTGCAAAGCTATGCGGTATCTCATTTGCGTTTCGGCGATGGGCAAATGGATCTCCATCCTCGCTCTAGCAGCGATCACCAGGACGGACGCAGGTTTCTCCGGGAAGATCAAGATACCATTCCCAACATTCGCATACACTCTGGGAGTGGCCTTCCTCCCGTTCGTGTTCAGCATGACGATGAAGCTCAGGCGTGTCAGGGATCCGGCGGGAGCCAATTGATAGGTGCAAAGGTGCGCCACCTAATTAATTTCCCGAAATTAATCTTTGTATTAATTCCCCTCTCACACCTGTGTTTGATCGTTTTCAGCTGATGGCCAATCGGTATTCGGGAAGGTCCATTTTGGGTTCTTCGCAGTATTTTCAGCTGATGGTTGGGTCTGCGCCAGAAGAGATTTTGATTTAGTAGTCCTAGCTTAGCTAAGTCTAGTCATCATGTTATTTAGCTGTTTCTTTTCTAAA
The DNA here is from genome assembly GCA_018135685.1 of Themeda triandra. Lineage (NCBI taxonomy): Eukaryota > Viridiplantae > Streptophyta > Magnoliopsida > Poales > Poaceae > Themeda > Themeda triandra. Next base: position 433,596 of record JAENPR010000313.1, on the reverse strand, counting down.
AATGTTATTTAGCTATGTGTTATCATAAGCTAGCATGTCATATATCATGTTATTTATAGTGAGATCATGACTGGTATCCAGATTGTGTAAATTATTTTATGCTGTGGACCGAATTGCTATCCAAAGTGCATTGCTATCCAGAAATCTGGCCTCGGAGTGCAACCTGATCTATTGGCCATTTAACCTGTGAATATTGTCAAAAAAAAAGTGAATCGATTCAATTGTGCATAACACAAGAAGCGAATTGAATTCAACACATCACATCACAAACTTTTTTTTTTGGGGGGTGGGGGGGGGGGGGGGGTTATAATTTGGGAACGGTTTTCCTAAAAAAATAATAAGTAAGTTGGAGTGCGTGTCAGTATAAGTTGGGAAAGGTTCTCTAAAAAAATAAGTTAGGAAAGGGAAAAAAAAAATGGACCGTGAGGGCTCGAACCCTAGACCTCCATATTCAGATGTTTGAGTAATTCCATTGCGCCAAGTTGAGTTCAGTTGAGACCTAACAGTTTATATAACATAAACATCAGGTTAAAAATAATAAAAAAACAGAGGACAAAAATGTCCGTCCGGAGGTCGAACCGAAGACCTCGGCAACAAGAGAGTTGAGACTTACCATTGCGCTATTTCAAGAGTTTGATGTTCTGCAGGCGGCTTGGAATCTTAAAATGTCGAAAAATTGCCGGTCACAACTAGTGGGCCCTAGACCCATTGCCCAGCCTCTGCCTCCCCTCTGCACGTCCTCTCGTTCTCTGCGCGCCGGAGTCCTCGCCGTCGCGTCGTCCTCCGTGCCTCGACCCGCCCGCACCGGCATCCTCCACACCGGGCGCCCGTGGGCAAGGTCGCCCGCGCTCGCCGGCGGCGCGGAGCCGGTGGGAGCACTCGTCGACCGCGCGGGGCTGGGGGTGCGCTCCGCCCGCACCCGCCGCCAGTGGCGGGGCCCGCCCTAGCCGGTGCGGCGGCCGCCGCTCTGGTTCGGTCCTGCCCATCGCCGTCCCCGGCAACGGCGCGGCGGTGGCAGGCGCGGTGGTAGCAGGCGCCGTCGGTGGCCACCGGCCCCAAACCTTCCGCGGTGCTCCTCCGTTATTTGTCACATTGTTTGACGTTGGTTAGGCCCCTTCCCTCTCCCCCCTTCTCACCTCTCCCTATGGGATCTCTCTCTCTCCCGCGCTCATGGAGGCTTGGTCTCCTTCACTGTGGATTTCAAATTTCATATATAGGGTTACATGGGCGATGTCAAATTAAGCATTGATATATCCTAAAAATAAATAAGATGGATGGAGTGGTATGTTGAGATCGTCAGCAAGAGTGTTGATGTATCTTTAGAACTTTCTCTTCAGCCAATTTGTTTGAGTATGTTATCTTAGGTACCATTAGCCATTAGGTTGTGATAAAAAATGATATGCTTCCTGTGATTGCTTTTCATGTGATGAAAGCAAATTTAATTTAACCAAATTAATCTTTAGCTATTGCTGGCAGTGTGATAATTAATGCTAAATTATTTTGTGTGCCTACTCTGTACTCCTTGGTGTTGTTCTTTCCATTAATCTGTGATGTTTCATAGGCCAGTTGTCTCCTGTCACCTACTGCAATAGACCTTTCTCCAAATATAAAAGTGATGATAGGCTCAAAATCATGTGTTTGTTTACTTCAATGTAATGGAAGAACATGAGCCCAACCATAAGTTAATTTATTTGCTCTCCATTCTTAAACTTAATTAAGCTTTTCTTTGGTCATTGAGAATAAACAAGGAACCAACTTAAAATAGTTTTGCCATATACAGTACTAGGTTAAGTCAAAATATGGTTTCCGTTTGATCAGCTTTGTCAAAAAAAAAGACACGAACGATCCATTGCTGATTTTGTAGATGAAATTATTTTCGCGCACACATTTGATGATCTGATCTAACTCGGAGGTCCATATACAGAACTTAAGTACCACTGTTTGTTGTTTGTGTGACACTGACCTTCCATTTTTTTTTTGATTCCAGATGGTATATCCTCACAAAAACACCTGATTTAGGTCCCTTGTGTTGACTCTTTGCAGATTGTGCATTTCATGGGTACTCCGAAGGTTTTCTGGCGAATCACAGCACTACATTATGGGATCCTTCAAGTTGAGGATGCCACTGGGACTATAAGCTGTAAGCGCATAAGATCTATACCTTATATGTAGTTGTAGTTGCTTTGTGGTTTGGTAGAAGTAGAAACAATGATATTTTTCTTGGTTTGCCATTTAAGAAAACACAACCAAACCGAAATGATATTTATGCAAAAGAAGAATTACATTCTGCTTCTTCAATTTTGTCTTGCCTTGTAATTACTGTACTGTAGTTGATAATTTTGGAGTATAGCAAAAAAAATATTAGGAAAGAAAAGCGTTACTGCATGAGTTATTAAAGGATTGGTTCAGTGCTGCAGTAATTGCCTAATCAAGAGAGCAGTAATTCATCAGTCCTCGTAGTATTTCTGTTCTGGCTTCTGAAAACGATTACTCGGCCATTGCTCCTTTTTGGTTCTGGTGCTGTGCTTCATCCCCATGAATATACGTGACACCTATACTAGAGAATGGCAGGATATGATATAAATATACTACAAGGAACCTACCTTTTTGGGACAAAATAAATGATCGGCAGATGTTAGTGTCAAGCTGAACATAAATCACAACCTCTTGGTTGACGTATATGCACACAGAATTCTTGGGAGCAACTGATCATCTCAGATTTCACTGGTTTCAGTAACTATGCACATATATCACAATCTATCCCTAATTATAAGGCGTTTTGGCTTTCCTAGGTACATTACAACTGACATTGCAAGTACAGCGATTCAGCAAGGCCAAAAGTGTGCCCATCCCAATCTCGCCCTTGGTGAAAATATGGGAAATGTAACTGATGTTACCAAAAATCTCACTTGTGGTACAGTGGATGTGAATTTAAAGCAGGTCCTTTTTTTAATCTACTCCAAAAGAACCAACAATATAGCAGAAAAGTCCAATGTGGATTTGCTTCGTTTGGTCATGCCGAAAGCGCATTCTTAACAGTCAAGCAATAAAGAAGATAAGAAACCGAGAAATGACACCTTCAGTTTGTAATCTAGTGGCTATTTTTTTTGTCTGTGCGCTGGATTTACTTCCATTTGGTCGACTAAAGCGCAATCTTAATACGGAAATACGATTGTAACATAACGTGTTCCTTTTTCGTCTTGCGATGTTTTTTCTCTCGTGATTTAGCTTAAACTTTCAAGAAAAAAATGCCATAGAACAAAGAGGACTCTGCATTAGCACTAGTGAACTACTAGTGATTATCTAACCAGGATGCTCTTATACAAATAAAATGATAATCTCCGCTTGATCCTCGTGCATGGACTTGCAATCTGATAACTTCACCCGAAACAGCATACGATGTGCACCAGCACATTCAAAAGTGCTATCACAAATGTGTGCTCAACCAAAATTGATAATTTTGTGCAGTCTGAATCAAAGAGAAAGATCCAGTATGTGATAAATCTTTACATTGGTCTTTGAACGTCACCGTTGCGCAGGTCTTGTTGAGGTGATCTAAGACAGTAAGACATATATGGAATGTCTAATTTGAAGTCTAGTCCAGGCATTATTAATTAAGAAGAATCCAGCTTATGCAAACCGGGTGACCTGATATGCATCCTGTAAATAGTGAGATGACATGCGGCGACACCTGCCTACATTGTGGTGGGTAGGTAAATGCGCGCTACCCTTGCAATAGTAATAAATTTGAGTGTGCAGTTTTCAGCATTTGCTGAATAGTCGTCATATATTACTAGCAGCAGTAAGCACTGAATGCATTGCTTTTTCTTTTTAGCAACACTGAATGCATTGCTGAACAACTGAGTATAGCTGCTACTGGAGGACTGGATCTAGGCTGAGCCGAACGATTGCATAGGCGGAGCCCCAGCCCATTTGATGATAAAACGGACCTTGTCTCGTGTGCTTCTTGGGCTGAGATGAGGAAGAGTCACTCGTTCGAAGGAAAAATCTACTTTTTCTCCTTTAATTTCTACAAAAGTCCATTTTGCCCCCTAAACTCTATAATCAGGCAAATCGACTCACTTAACTTTTCAATCCGTGCACTATACCTTCCTGAAGTGATATTGAAGACATTTTTGTATTTTTTATTTTTTATTTATTTCAGCTGAATTTTTGAAAAAATCATAGTAAATCACAGAAGAAACATAAAATGAAAAACCTAATTTTGTTGGACTCCATATAAGTAGATCTACACGGTAAATTTATAATATGGTATACTTTAGTTCAAAGTTTTTGGTGTAGATTTAAAAAAATATAGATCTAAATCTACAACAAAAATTTGTACTAGAGTATACCATATTATATATTCGATGTGTAGATCTACTCATGGAGTCCAATAAAATTTAACTTTTCATTTTATGATTTTTCTATGATTTACTATAATTTTTCAAAGATTCAGCTAAAATAAATAAAAAACAAAAAGACAAAACTGCATTCAATACTGCTCCAGGGAGGTAAAGTGCGCAGATTGAAAAGTTGAGGGAGTTAATTTGACTAGTTTTGGAGTTCAGGGACAAAAGCGGACTTTGCAGATTTTAAAGGAGGAAAAGTGGACCTTTTCCTTTCTAGAATCAAACAAATGTAATTAGGTTCGGGGCTAGTTAAATGATCCATCACTGATCACTTATCTCACTCTTCACAAACATTGAAGGAGAAATATTTAGGCATGCCATCTGACATGGGTTCATCGATAAATGGAGCTTTCAAATATTTAAAGGACCAGTTTTTGGATATAGTTCAAGGATGGATGGATTAATGCCTTTCGACCGCTAGAAAGGAGGTTCTCATCAAATGCTCAAGCTATTCTGACTTTCTCCATGTCTGTTTGCTTCAAGTTGTTCTATGAACTATGTCAACATATAGACGGTTTGTTGCGCAAATTTTGGTGGGGATGCAAAGACTGTAAACGGAAGACATGTTGGGTGGCGTGGGATGACATGACTCAACCAAAGGACCTCGCGATCTTGGTTTTAGAGATATGGAGTTGTTCAACCTTGCACTCTTAGCGAATAAGCCTGAAGGATTTTATAGGATGGTAGTTCGTTGAGTGCTAGGGTGTTAAAATCAGCCTACTTCCTTGATAGAGACTTTCTGGCAGCTGAGATCAGCTCATCACCCTCTCATATTTGGCGCTCAATTCTCGATGGTCGAGTGGTGTTGAAAGGAGGCCTAATAATACCGATAGGTATAGGAGAAACGACCATCATTTGGTCGATGGATTGGCTATCGTCGGTAGGACTGAGGAGGCTAGTTCCTGGCAATCGGGCTAACCTTCCTCAATTTGTCAGTGAACTCATGACTCAAAATTGCGTCCTAGGATCGAGAGAAGTTGATGGAATTCTTTACACTGACAGATGTGGATGTGATAACAAGTATTCCACTCAGTACCAAGCGACAAGATCGATGATATCTGGGCTTGGCACTGGCTTGGCACTTTGAGAAGCGTGGTCTCTTCTCAGTCCGTTAGGCATATAGAATGCTTGCACACCTTAAGTCCCTAGCTGGATTGGTGAGTGCCTCAGATAGACAGGTTGTGCAGAAGGAGTGGTCAATGTTGTGGGGAATCAAAGTTTGCTCCAAAGTGTAGGTGTTTTTGTGGAGACTTGCTAGGTGTTCTCTTCCATCAAAAGATGTCTTCTCCGTTGAAACATATCTGATAGTTCTATGGTGCGCTGAGTGTAATATGGCTCGCTGTGCTTGTGCACTGGAGAAGGATGACATAACTGAGCATATTTGTCATATTGAGGATCAAGATGCAAGGGGCTGGTTGGTAGCAGTGATGCAATCCTTGAAGCATGAGGACCTAATTTGGTATATATGTCAGACGAAAAAAACTATTGACAAGGATATTCACCAAAGCCTGCTCTCGACTCATAATTTTGTCACTAGTTTTGAGGTTGATCTCCAGTTGTTGATGCAACAAAAAGTGAAGGATCAACCTGCGGTTCAGAGAACATTCGTTGGATTCCTCCCCCAGCGGTGTTAATGAAGATTAATGTTGATGCAACCTTGGCTAAGAACCTAGGAATTTTCGTTGCTGCAGCTGTTGCGTGCGACTCTATTGGACGCTCCTTGGGGGCTCGGCGGTAGTGATGGAAAGGAAGCTTGGAGGTAGAGACGATGGAAGCCATATCATGTAAAGAAGGCATGGCCCTTGCTAGTGATTTGCTACTTCATGACTTCATAGTGGCACGTGACAATGCTGGAGTTGTCACAAGCATATCCATGAAGGTAGTATAGGCTCTTATGGGCATATTGTCCAGGAAATTAGAGCTAGATCACATGATTTTAGATTTGTCAAGTTCGTCTATGAGGGGAGACTATCAAATGGATGCTCATAATCTTGGCATGTTTGATTTGTATCTCTGCCCGTGGACATCTATACTTTCTATGAAGGATAATAAAAGTCAATTCTGCTAAAAAAAACTTATCTCACTCTTCAAAGTTCAAACCAAACCAAACCAAACATGAGACACGCAGTTGCCAATGCGGCAGTGACACCTAAACAACCTACGATCCATCCACCTACCTATTTTTATATTCAGGTGATCGATCGAGGGAGCTACGTACATACAGGACAATTCTATCCATGCTGTTGGCATCCCTGATCCTGAAACAACCATTGCTGGTCGATGGTTTGCTAACTAAATCAACCGACAAGACCACCACCACATTTGTACAAAATTTACGTGCGCTGCCACGTTCCATTTCTTTCTCAATTTCATTTGAGGAGCATGTAATCTCCAGCACAATCATTGTTGTCATATTCTGCGTCGTCGTCGTCGTCGCCGTCACAGGCGGCGGTCGTTGGGCCGCAGAGCATGCCGCCGTGCTGCGGGAAGTGGACGAGGGCCAGCGGGAGCGTGCACACGAGGCTGGCGGCGCCGGTCAAGGAGATGGCCTCCTCAATGGTGCAGCGCAGCCCGCTGAAGAAGAGCCGGTTCGTCACGATCGCGCCCACCGCGCCGCCGCTCGCCGTCATCCCGGACACCACGCCCAGGGACCTGCAAACACCCAAACCCAAGGCGTAAGAAACGTTACAGCTACCTGAAAGTGATTGAACTGTTGTTCTATTCAAGTGATTGAACTGTTGTTCTATTCATTCACACAGTGTCGATATATATACAAGTGCTGAAACCGTAGCATCCATACAATCCTAACCGCTATCCTAAAGACTAGGATTAGCTAAAGACTAGGATGAGCCTAATTACATTAGTCTAACACTCCCCCGCAGTCTAATCAGGGGCATTGCCAATAGTTAGACTGGACCGAAACTCCTGGAACAACGAGGTAGGAAGACCCTTGGTGAAGACGTCGGCGTACTGCGATGTCGTGGGAACATGGAGGACCCGGACATGACCAAGTGCGACTTTCTCTCGAACAAAGTGGAGATCGATCTCAACATGCTTCGTTCGCTGATGCTGCACTGGGTTGCTGGAGAGATATACTGCGCTGACGTTATCACAATAGACTAAAGTGGCTCGGCGAGGAGGGCGGTGAAGCTCGAACAGTAGCTGTCACAGCCAGGTGGCTTCAGCAACGCCGTTTGCTACAGCACGGTACTCAGCCTCAGCACTGGATCGAGAGACTGTGTGCTGACGCTTGGACGACCACGACACCAGATTATCACCCAGGAACACTGCATAGCCAGAGGTGGAGCGACGAGTATCCGGGCATCCAGCCCAGTCAGCATCCGTATAGACGACGAGCTCTGTAGGTGATGAGCGGCGCATAGTCAGGCCAAGTGAAAGAGTGCCTTGCAAGTACCGAAGAATCCGTTTGAGGGCCGTGAGGTGGGGCTCTCTAGGATCATGCATGTAGAGACACACTTGCTGCACAGCAAAGGCGATATCCGGGCGAGTGAAAGTCAAGTACTGAAGGGCGCCAGCAAGACTGCGGTATTGTGTGGAATCAGCGACAGGAGGTCCATCTGCAGATAATTTGGAGTGTACATCAACAGGGGTGCTGCAAGGCTTGCACTCACTCATCCCGGCTCGCTCCAAAATGTCCTGAGAGTACTGGCGCTGAGAAAGAAATAACCCACTGGCAGAGCGTGTCACAGAGATGCCCAAAAAATGATGAAGCTGACCCATGTCTGTCATAGCAAACTCACGCTGAAGAGCCCCAATAATATGTCGGAGGAACTCGGCAGAAGAGGCAGTGAGGACGATATCATCCACATAGAGCAACAAATAGGCAATAGCGGATCCTCGGCGGCAAATAAATAGGGAGTTGTCCGACTTGGTTTCAACAAATCCAATGGAAGAGAGATACGAAGAGAACCTGTGACGCCAAGCTCGAGGAGCCTGCTTCAGTCCATACAGAGATTTGTTGAGTCGACAAACCAGGTCCGGACGGGAGGAATCCACAAAACCAGAGGGCTGTACACAGTACACTGTCTCGGTGAGGGTGCCATGTAGGAATGCATTCTTCACATCTAACTGATGGATGGGCCAGTCCTGAGAGAGAGCCAGAGAGAGAATCACTCGAACTGTGGCTGGCTTGACAACCGGACTGAAAGTCTCATCATAATCTAGGCCAGGCCGCTGTGTGAAACCTCGAAGGACCCAGCGTGCCTTGTAGCGATCAAGAGAACCATCTGCATGTAGTTTGTGCCGAAAGATCCATTTGCCAGTAACAAGGTTGACACCGGGAGGGCGTTGGACCAAGCTCCAGGTGTCATTGGCGATCAGTGCATCAAACTCAGCCTGCATAGCGGAGCGCCAATTGGGATTTGACAGGGCACCGCGAACTGAGCGGGGCAAAGGCGACATGGGAACAGCGTGGAGGTTGAGTCGATCCACAGGTTGTGCGATGCCGGCCTTGCCGCGTGTGCGCATGGAGTGCACATTGTCGACAGGAGCGATGGAGATCGGCCTGGTGGCAAGTGTGCGTCCGGTGGCCGCGACGCTACTGGCAACAACCGGCGCACGAAGCGCAGGGGCAGCAGCACCGGCCTGGGACCTGGTCAGCGATGGGGCGCTGGTGGTCGCAGCGCCTGCAGGTACCCCGGCGGAGGAGGAGCCCGGTGCAGCACTTGGCGATATGGTCGGCGAGGTGGCGGCGGACGTGTGACCGGTGGCCACGGTGCTACTGGCAACAACCTGTGCAGGATGCACAGGGGCAGCAACACCCGGTGACGCGGTCGGCGAGGTGGCAGGGGCGCTACTAGCAGCAACCTGTGCAGGATGCACATGGGCAGCATCGCCGGTCGTCGGAGCGAAAGGCCCAGTGCCGCTAGGGAGGCGAGTACCTGCAGTCACAGCTCTTGGCCATATGGGCGAAGAGGAATCATCAGCATCGTCCAAAAACGCGAGTGTGTTAGGATCCTTAGGGGTGGTGGACATCTCAGAGAATGGAAATAAAGTCTCATCAAACACAACGTGGCGAGAGACAATGATCCGGTTGGAATGAAGGTCGAGATAGCGGTATCCTTTGTGATCAGAGGAGTACCCGAGGAAAACACACAGGGAGGAGCGAGGCGATAATTTATGTGGAGCTGTGGACGAGAGGTTGGGATAGCAGGCACAGCCGAAAACCCGAAGATGGGTATAGGAAGGCTGAGTGCCGTAAAGGGCGAAGAAAGAAGTGTGGCCATCTAGGGTTTTGGTTGGGTGACGGTTTATCAGGTAGGTGGCGGTGTGAAGAGTGTCAGCCCAATAAACCGGAGGAAGACTGGCCTGAAAAAGAAGGGAGCGCACAATGTTGTTAACTGTGCGAAGAGTGCGCTCAGCACGTCCGTTCTGTTGTGAGGTGTACGGGCACGACAGACGTAGGACTACACCGTTCGTAAGGAAGAATGTGCGGGCCGAGGAGTTATCGAACTCGCGGCCGTTGTCGCACTGAACTGCCTTAATGTGAGAGTTAAATTGCGTGCGCACAAATGAGAAAAAGTTGGATAAAACGTCAAAGGTATCGGACTTGAGGCGTAAAGGAAATGTCCAGGTATAGTGGGTGCAATCATCAAGAATGACAAGGTAATATTTATAGCCAGACACACTAACAATTGGAGATGTCCAAAGATCACAATGTATTAAATCAAAAGGGTGAAGCGACCGGGAATTTGATATGCTAAAAGGAAGACGCACGTGGCGGCCTAATTGGCAAGCATGGCAAATATGATCAGGGTGGCGCTTACTACAAGAAATAACATTGGAACTAATGAGCTTGGACAATGCCTCATGGCCGATGTGACCAAGGCGACGATGCCAGAGGGTGGTGGAGGATGAGACAGCGGTAAGGGCGGTGGTGCTGGCTGGTGCTAGTGGAAAGAATGGGTAGAGGTCACCCGTGCTGTTGCACCTAGCGATCACTCTCCGTGTCTGTAGGTCCTTCACAGAAAGACCAAATGGGTCAAACTCGATGGAACAATTATTATCGGTGGTGAAACGACGAACAGAAATCAAATTTTTAATAATGCTAGGTGAGACTAGGACATTAGAAAGAAAAAGATTACGCTGTGAGGTGGAAAAGGAGTGTGATCCAACAGAGGTAACGGGAAGCAAAGCTCCATTACCGACAATGATAGATGAAGGACTTGATAATGAAGGACGATGAGAGGAGGATAGTATACCGGCGTTGTTGACCATGTGAGATCCGGCGCCGGAATCAGCATACCACTCGGACGGCGGTGGGTTCAGCGTCATGGTGCTGAAGTTGTGGACGAGCGACGGTGGCTGGACACCTCTGTAGCCGAACATGCCAAACGCAGGAGGATATATGCCGGTGCCATATAATGAGTATGGCACCAAGTACTGCTGCAACTGTGGGATGGCGGTGAAGAAGCACACGAACCGCCGTAGCTGTGCGGCCAGTGATGAGGTCTACCTGCCATAGCCATGTGCGCGCGCGCGTGCAGGTCCACCTGATGGCCTGTGTTCTCGTCCCCTTTTTTTCTTTTCCTTTTTTTCTTTTTTTTTTTTCCTTTTTTTTTTTACTCACCAGTCAACTGGACATCGTACGTACGTAGACACCGTATGGCAGTTTTCCCGATCTGGTCGAGTGGAGATCGTACGCGTTTGGACCGTCGTACGTAGACGTGGAGTCGCGGTACGTCGTGGTCCGGCCTGGCGTCGCGGGACTCTGCGGTCGGGGAGTCGCGATCGATCCCGCTGGACGCGCGGAGCAGCGCGGACGGAGGCGCGGTCGGTCCGCGTAGACGCGCTCCCGCGTAGCCTCCAGTACCTCCGGCTGGCGTAGATGTACGTGCACAATCCGTCCTGGCGTAAGCGTACGCGCGCCGCGATCCTGTGATCCGCGCGTGGAGCCGGGTGGTCCTGGCGAGAGTAGCAGCTGTCGCGGGCGTCCCGCGAGGAGTCGCGCGATCCCACGCCTCGAACGCCCAGCGAGCACGGTGCCGCGAGCACCTGATGGAGTCGCGAGATGCCGCGCCTGGCGTAGTGTCGCGACGTACAGTCGCGATCGGGGTCACCTGGTCGACCCGCGATTACGGCGACGGCTTCGATCAGCGACAGGACCAGCGGCCGCACCCGGTGCCGAGGCAACGACGGGCGGGCGATCGGGAAGGGAAGAAGAGCAGATCAGCGACTACACCCGGCGATGAACGCAGCACGGGTTGGGCGATCGGATCAGAGCGCTGGCGATAGGATCAGCGGCACACTCGGCGACGAGTCACGCACGAGGAGGCGATCGGATCAGCGGCGGCGCTAAGGTAGCGGAAGAGTAGCTAGCGGATCGTAACCGCGTGTGATACCATGAAAGTGATTGAACTGTTGTTCTATTCATTCACACAGTGTCGATATATATACAAGTGCTGGAACCGTAGCATCCATACAATCGTAACCGCTATCCTAAAGACTAGGATTAGCTAAAGACTAGGATGAGCCTAATTACATTAGTCTAACACTACCTGCTGGTACCAAAAACATGCTGATCTGTGCACAATTTGAATTTTTTTGACATCAGTTGGTTAACACGTTATCTTAGTTAACAAAGTTTTTATTAAAAGCAAGAGTCTGTAGTTTCCCCGTGGCTGCTTGCATTGGCCATGGATTTTGACCAGAAAAGCAATCTGTAAGTACACTACACGTACACTCTACCTTTTATATGATTATAATTTCTGTAACATGGTGCCTCCGCTTTTTTTTTTCTTTCTAAAACTCGCAATGAACAAGATTTAATTTAGACAAATTATTTCTGATCAAATGGGAACAGATAAATTATTTTGAGGGAATATGCATGCTGTTCTTAGGTTAATTCATTAGATAGTTTTTTTTTTGGCAAAAACAGTTGCTTGTGTTCGTGCCTTTATAAGAAAATATAAACAATACAAGAGTTAATGGAATAAAAGAGTAATTTGTAACAAGTTTGTTGTCCATTGTATATTTGTTGACACGGTTTTTGGCTCACCAATAATATGCATGATATTTGCTTTAAATAAATATATATAAAATGTTCAAATCCCATATAAATAAGAAATGAATAATGCATGATATTGGCCATAAAATTTAGTGCATCCAGGCACGCATGATATGCAAAAGCATGTGCAAATATAGCCTCCATATATTGTATGGCATACATATACTCATGTGAATATGTAGAGGAGAATATATTTTTTTACACTTCCATGCATAAATGGTCTACCAAATCCATAACGTGGTGGCTAATAATGGAAAAGGTAAAAAGGAAATAATAAAATAAAGTGGAAACAAAAATAGCTATACACATATATGTGCATGCACGCTTGCTAGCTGCAGTTGCAAGTACACACCGTGTACGTGTATTGGTGTATGATGTACGGCTGTGCATGGGCAGGAGATAAATCATTTCTTGTTTCATATATGCAATAAAAAAAAGGAATATATAAACAAAATGGCTTACGGGCTGGGCGAGGAAGCTCCCATCCGCGCGTCACATATTCAAACTAATTCAAACGCCGGTCAGTTCCAGGCCGAGTCAATGAAGGCAACTTCCACGATCACGCCTCCCGCGCGCCGGCCTCATTAGCGTTTGGAAATTCAAATAAGAAGAGCGCTAATCTTGGCAACCACTCTCGCTATTTAGCCCTGGCAACCGCATGCTGCCTGCTCTATAAATAGCAGGCCATAGCCATCGCTCGAACCCCCGCTCTCGATCAGAAGCACCGCCAGGCTGCCGCACTGCTTGTCCATACACAAACTGCCGTCAGGCTGCCTCCCAGCATCGCTGAAAACAAACCACCGCAAGGGCCGCTGCATCGCTCGTCCACAAGCGCCGTCGGGTCGCCGGAGCGCCGAGCAGCTGCTGCCGTGAGGCTGCTTCTTTGCTGCAGCAACGCCGTGTCCAAGATCCAGAAGAAGGTGAGAAGCTGCATGATGCTTCTCTGATCCTGCCTCCTCTCTGCTTCTCTCTCTGGTCTGCGACAACTCCATCGGCAATTCTTCAGCAGCGACGAACGGCTGGCCCATGCCGCTGCGGATGAGCAGCGTGCATGGGTCTTTCCCCGGTGAAAGGTAAAAGAAACTATGGTGGCCGCGCTACGCGCATGGGCTTCGTGCCCCGGCCAAGAGGTAAAAGACCAGATGTGCCTCGGTGAAATTCGGGTTTGGACGCGTTGTGGCTCCATCCCGCGGTTGAAATTTGGGTTGGACGCGTTTTGGCTCCACCCCGTTTATGATTCTTGTTGTATACGACACAAATTGATGGACGCGATCTTGGCTCCATCCAATCATGGTATATGGTATAAAATCGGTGGACGCGCTTTGGCTCCACCCGGTTTATAGTGAAATTGATATGGACGCGAATTGGCTCCATAATCAAACCAATATGCATATGTTTTGGCCACAGCAATGCCGGCCTTTGTTCATGTCATGCACCAAAGAAGATATATAACCTGCATGTATACGACCATGAAGAAAGTTTATATGTCCGTGCATACTAAATCAAAGAAATAACCGTGCATATGTATATCTGTATATCAAACCAGCCGTGCTTTGCAAATTAACTAGCTTGCATGCCTGTATGTTGAGTCGGCCAATGCATTGCAAATCAACTAGCCAGTGCGCGCATCATGTAAATCCGTATAGTGAACTTGCTTGCATATCTAGTTCATGCATCTGCGCGTTACTGCTTAAGTAGCACCTTCATATATACGCTGAAATCTGAGTCTTGACATATATCGGCCAAGATGAATTGCTGTGCATGCTAGCCAAAACCTCGGATCTAAAAATAGCAAGAGTCCTCTGCTTAGGCAAACAAGGCCTGGCCGGATTTATAAATCTGGTATATGCATCTACGTCTTGCATATAGGCAAAGTCGCGGTGCATATACTCATTCAACATAAATAATGCGGAGATAAAATCAAATGCATGGTAGCTCTAGCGGTTACTATCTTCGCCAAGACTAAATAATAAAGCGATATCCCCTTCATGTGCTTAGGCCATCTTCATCCGAACCTATGCCCTGTCAGATCATAGAGAGAACTAAACACAGTTAGTTCCATCATGCGAGATTGTCATGCCATGGCCCCTAATGCTAATTCATTATTTGCGATCGACACCATAATAAAATAAAATAAAATAAAATATGTCATCAACATGTGAACCCTGCCATGCTAAACATGTATCGTCATATTCATCATGATTCCCAAAAGTGTCACCTATGCCCGGCATATGCCTTCTGGAGGCTATGTATATGCATCTCATGGCAAAGTCTTGAACCTGGATCAGACTGCCTCCATATAAGGTCATCATTAGCTAAGTTGTAGAGGACTCAAATTAAATAGCATTATACATGCGAACTCCTGTACAAATATCATGTCATATACATATATGCTGGCAAGGTAAATTGGCCGCGTACGCCAAGTGCCATTGCTGAGTCCAACGCTTCAGCACATCTCTCCATATCTTGGCAAGATAAACATCTTGTTCAACCTGCTAAGCGAAATATTGCACCTCATGATGAGTGCAACATATGTGCCGAAACATGTCGAACTATGTTCCCAAATAAACCAAAATTAGACTACCTCACTCAGTACGTCTTCAAGATAGATCGTGTGCATATATGCATGGTATAATATGCACCAAAGAAATGTCAAAACTTAGCTCCATGTCGTGGGGTAAATAAATAACAAAATACTCTCAAAAGCGTGCATACACATATGCATATCATGACTTCCCAGAAAAGCTAGAAAGCTAGCCACCCATCATACAAGGGTATATATTGACCCCTCAACAAATGAAATGTCATTGTTAAAGAAGACGACCATATCGTCAGTTGCAAGTGATACATGCATCCATCCGCGACTACAAGAGGTATTGAAGACTATTGTTTTCCTTTTTGTAGTTTGTAATAGGAAGCCATATGATGTAATCTTGTTTTCATATACTCATGTTGGAACTCTTAATCAGGGGTATTCTCTTCGGAGATGTAATTAACATAATTTTTATGCAAATATAAGAATTATGGAAGTATGGACTCGCAATACCTGTTCTTTTTGTATGATCCCATGTAAATTTATATTTGTCTCTGCTGACGCGGAGGCGGGTCATTAGCCGCCCGTTTCCCCGCCATCAATATTGTGTTATCATAATTTTCATGTGTTGCTTTTAAATTTCTTAGAACTCAGAAAATATGTACGTCACATTTTATACAATATGTAATACTAGCAAATATGCCCGTGCGTTGCAACGGGAGAAAGAAACTATAAAACATTTATGCAAAGTGATAGCATGAACAATAAATATTTACTCATATTTATGTTGTATAATTTATTTTGTCATGGCAGTCACATCTATAACATAAGTCCATCCCTAATAATAAATAACAATATTGTTTTAAACGTGTATCGCACTAAAATACATCTTGGTATATTTTTTCTTCCGTTGTAAAGCACACAATTATTTAGTTTTATTTTTCATTATACCCATGTGTTTCTATAACTAAATATCGACCTTTATAGTTTTTTTAACGTATCATATCAACCTTAGTAAGTTTTTTGTCATCGTGTCAAGGATTGGTCTATCTGCTAATGATTATTACAGGAGACCTCTCTTGGTTTTTCAAACAAGAGCTCTTGTTAGGAATTACGTTAATACATTACCATTAACTAATCCATATTTTAATAAAATAATTTTTGTTTCTAATTAAAACTACCTCAGATGGTGTAAACCTTTCTCCTTGAAACTTAATGTGCAAACAAACATAATAAGTGTTGAGAAGTAGGTGTTATGCACCATGGCTTGTCTACGTAGGAATCGAACATCGAAAATTTAGTGAAACCTTCGGGAATACTGACGACGAGGCCATACACGTCGTGTGTGTGTGTGGGGGGGGGGGGGGGGGGGAGGGCAAACTTGCCCACTTGCACGTCGCAGGGGTCGGACTCGCCGCCGGGCGCATTGCGGGGTCGGACTGACGACCGGGCGCTGGTCGTTAATTACTATGATTTGAAAAAAAAAAATGTTGTATAGATTCTGATTTGATGATTTGATCTGCATTTGCTCTATGTAGGACCCCCTATTTATAATTAAAGAGTTGGCGGATTGTTTTTCCTATATGGATACGAAATCTATGTTTGGACATGTATAAGAACACGGTCCTATACGGAACCTATTTAGAAGTGCTTTACGGAAGCATAGAAGCATACGGAAAGAAGTCCTTTTACCGATAAAATTCTTTTACCGTTAGAAATCCTTTTACGATAGAAATAGAAGTTAGGGGTTGGCGGACAGAATCTAGGTAGAAGGAAATCTTGCCTTGGCAGACTGAAATTTTGGCCTTTTATTATTAATATAGGTATAGACACTTCTAAGTGCATGAATTTTAAGATGATTTTAGGCAACACTTCTATCTTGTCAATTAGTACAAGTAAATTGTCACTTCGGTGAGTTTTTATAACATATCAAACTTCTGTCCTTGTTTTAATATAAATAATTGAAAAATTATTACATCATCTTTGTGCCAACACAAGATTTTGTTAGTTTCTGGTTTTGTCTAACGTTTTTTATTCTCGAAACCAAAAGCTGCAGATTGTATCTATAGAAATTGCAAAAACTAAAATTGCAATTTTAGTATAAAATATATACAATAACCGTCGTATGAATGAAAACTAAAATTCTAGCACCTGAAATTTAGCAAATCCCTTGTAATATGTTTGTTGCTTGGTTGCTATAACTCTATCCAAAGAAATGATAATGGGGCTAAAAAAAAATTCTTGACAAAGCTAGCTGGTGTGGCCACCTTCAATTGAGAGGTATACATCAGCTTCAATGTCGTGGCTCTTATTATTCACATTGTAACTTATTTTGAAGAAAAAAAATTCTAGGTGTGAATCTATATCTATACCTATTAATTAATCACCAAAATTTCCACCCTTTTTTTGTCCGCTCTTCTCTTTCTGTCCGCCTCTTTTTTTTCTACTGCTATATCTCTTTTCCTATTACGTTCCCGGTCTAAATTCGGGTTTCCATCCATATTTAGTCGTATTAGTCTTCCAAGCCGTTCATCAAGAACTGAGGGCTCAGATCGATCAGGCCATTAGATGGGCATGGGCCTGCTGGACTTGATGGCTCATGCGAAAGTGCACGTGAAAGCCCAGGTGGCTTATTGGTTGGCACTCGGTGTGCAAGGCTAAAATTGGCCTGCTCCGGTAAATTGCCTCACCCCATTAGAAAATGAATTTCCTTCTTTATTAGATTATTAATGAACTGAAATATTTATAGGTTCAAGTGGCGCACGATGGTTTTGGATGCACTATTTACTGTCTGATGAATTACAGTAGCACTCTAACAATGTCATTATTTTAGGACTATTAGAAAATACCTTTATTTATTTATTTTGGTATTTTAGGGCCACGATGAATCCCGATTATCAGTGACACATACGAAAAAGTCATGAATGTTCAATTTTTAATTAGACACAGGCTTAATAGAACATTTCACATTATTGCCAAGACGAACTTATATTACGAATATTGATCTTGTAGAATAATTTATAGATTTAAGATTTTATAAAACACATAAATAAATATATATTATTTGTGTTGTTGTTTTCTGTAAATATTTGATACTCCCATTGCAACGCACGGGCAAATTTGCTAGTATATACAATTCATGATTTATCAGAGTAATCTGTATCTAAATATCAGACACCAAACAATCTTTAGGAGTTTAGGTGATGATGAAACATGCAAGAAAGATGTTAAGCTTGTTCGATTAATTTACCTCTTGGAGACGAAGGGGACGATGCCGAAGGTGAGCCCCGACGCGGCCTGCACGAACGCGGCGCACGACACCATCACGGCCATGGTGGCCGCCAGCGACGGCGCCTCGGCTGCGCCCATCCTGCCGACCAGCACGCACAGTACCGCGCCGGCGGTCTGCACGGCCCAGAGCAGCCACAACCTCCCGCGCATCCCGAACAGCCTCGCGACGGCGTCCGACGCGACCCCACCCGCGGGCCGCGCCACCGCGTTCATCGCGCCGAAGCACGCCGCGGCGGCGCCCGCAGCCTCCATGGGGAGGTGGAAACGTTTCCGGAAGAAGTCTGCCGCCACGTTCTCCATGATGAGCTCGACGCCGTAGCAGTATCCGTAGGTGAGTGCGAGCACCCACGCGCGGTAGTTGCCGACCCCTCCGCGCACCACCTTCCAGAAGCTCTTGCCGGTCTTGGCTCCGCCGCTGACGCCGGCGCCGCGCGGGAGGTCGTCGTCTTCGTAGGGGAAGGCGAGGACGGCGAGCCCCGTGGTGATGAGGAGCGCGCAGGGGAGGAGGTAGGTGACGGTGATGGGCACGCCGAGGCGGAGGACGAGCTCGTAGGCGAGAGGCATGCCGAGCTGCGCCGCGGCGCTGCCGACGTTGGCCCAGCCGGCGGCGACGGCGTTGGCGAGCCCGACCGCCGAGGGCGCGAATATGCCCGACATCCAGTGCTGGGTGGCGACGGTGAGCGCGGCCAGGAGGCTGGCGAACGCCGACGCGCGGCGCGGGCCGAGGAGGTCGCAGGCGGGGCCCATGGCGAGCCTGCCGACCAGCGTGGCGGCGAGGGAGCCCACGGCGGCGGCGGCGGCGTCGGAGGGCGCGAGCACGAGCGCGGGCCGCAGCGCCGGGAGGATGGGCGGCGCCGCGAAGGCCGCGAAGAAGCAGGCGAAGAGGGAGAGCCAGGCCAGGTGGAACGCCTGCATGTGCGGCGACGACAGCGCCAGAGGGCGAAGATCCGTTGCCCTGCCCTCGGCGTCGACAAAGCCCGCCGCCTCATCAGCACCGCCGGCGCCGTAGCAGTAGTTGATCTCTTCGTCGTCGGCCAGCTGCTTCTTCTTCCACATGGTCACCATAGCTATAGATAGTGACGTCTACCTGGCCTCGTGCAGGAAGCCGAGACAAGCAGCAGAGAATGGAGCTAGTACGTGGCTAGTTCCAGGTCTGTGGGCGCCCAATGGGGTGAGAGGTTTAGATACGCGCGAGGGTGGTGCATCGGAGGCGGAGGCAAGCGATACAGCGGTGCATGCAGGGCGCCGCGTTGCATGGCCGAGTGGCTTTTGTACCACTGGCTCCCCGACGCCACGAAAAGGGACTGCCTGCCATCACCTCATCGCATGATTATGATTATTAGCATCTAATTAACCAACGATCAGTGATTGATAGTTGTCAAAAAAAAAAGATCAGTGATTGATTTAATTAATTGCAAAAAGAAATCTTAAAACTATTGGTTATTGCTTTTCGTTTCAGCACCCTCGTCGTCATTTAAGGGCTTGTTTGGATGTCCATGTATTTAACTCAATCCACATGTGAAGTGGATTAGAGTATATTTGAACTAATAAGTTACACTTTTCCACTCCAATACTAAATACATATGGTTTGAAGTAGATACATATATGCGTACTACGTGGATCAATAGACCAAGCTACTTCCATAGTCCATAGCCCCATAATGATGTGCCCAGCTGCAGCGTGAAGAGCAAGCCAAGGATACCCTCACCACCATGAGTAAGAAATTAGAGATGATCGATCTGGAGATTTTCAATAGAGGGTGGAAGTAGCTATACCGTTTGCTTTAGTTTTCTAGTCTAAATTTAAGACTTTGGCTCTCTTTATTTGGTTGTTTACCACACTTCTGTAATAATAGCTGTGTACATCCCTTGGATGTAGAGGCCGGATTTGAATTATCCTTTATCTAAAAAAAATCAACCACCCATGTAAACTTTCAAAAAAAAAAAAAAAAAAAACCCACCATGTACGCATGCCCACGAACAAAACTATACCTTAATGAACACCTCAACAAGTCACCACAAACGACACATAAATTAAAAAAAAGACATCGATGTTAAATGCTCAAACAAATTAAGAAAAGAACACAACACTCAGAATAATTAAAAAAATTACATCTGAACATATTTCATTGCAAGAAACCCAATTAGCCAGTAACTAGCTTGTTCCAACCGTACCGTTCATCGTGGCTAGCTAAAGCACTCTATGAATGCATGATCATTAATGCCCAAAATGTACTCATCATCATTTTTTCACAAAATGGCTGTGCACTAGCTATACGACCATGTATTTTTTAAGGTCCTCCATGTTGACTCGTAGCCACAGTGTGCCACACTTTATCACTCTTATGAAACTGATTTGATATTATATAGATGTTTTTTTTAAAAAAAATGAAGTTTGAGAAATTTTACCCAAGACAGTGTCATGTCGAACTAAGGCGCTTGTGTCACGAAGGCACCATCCAATTCGCTCGCAAGCAAACAAAACACGGCTCCAGTTCACCGTTTGTCTGTGAGGCTCGTATGAAACCATAAGAAACAAATAGAAAACCAAAGCCGTCCTTCGTCTTTTACATACGAGCAAGAAAATTATAATATTTAACATCTCTTGATTCGAACCAAAAGTAAACGGAACCTAAGAATTTTTTTAGCACGGTTTGATCACTCTAGTGTAGGCATTGAACTTTCATGTGTTTCTATGGTATACACCAGAGCTGCTCTTAGAATAACCACCTTGGATCAGTTGTCGATTGCCATAAAACTCCAGTAAGCAACATATATTACTCTCCATAAATTTATACAAATAATGACAAATATGAAGTTAGCATATTCTTAAGCTTAGAAAAAAAAATCATTTATTACATTAGACGCACCTTGGCCTATATAGCACTTTTGACTATAAATTTCTAGAGAACATATTTTTTTCATTAATAAGGAATATGCATATATAATATATTACTGCATTTTTGCTTCTCGCGAGATGAATATATCAACGTTGATCTTACATTGTCAGCCAATTAGACATTTCTTGGTATTGTTACTACAAAATTGTGAATGTAACTTGCACTTTTGGATCAGAGTAAAACTTATACAAACATTAAAACCCTCGTATACATTTTTTTTTGAAAAGACCTCGTGTGACATTTTATAACTTTAGAGCATGAGCCACTCCATTAGTACTCCTGTGACATTTTATAACTTTGAAGTTTTGAAAAAGTCTCAACATTTCTTTTGCATGCTCGATGATGAAGTAGCTAGGTGTTGAACAGTAGCTATAATTCCAGCCATATAGGTCCCACAGAGATTGAGAGGGCCTTATGGATTCCCTCAAAGTTGCAAGGTTTTCAACATCTTCAGCAGAGGTGCATTCCAGCCTGAAAAAACCACTCCACTCAAATGATTTCTAGCAACAAAATCCAAGCCTATATGTCGCGTGATTGAATCAAAGCATGCATCAACATTGACTTTGATCCATCTAGGAGGAGGTATCCAAGGATGCCTTTCTTGGACTTTACTTTGATCATAATGGCGCACAAAGTCAGGATTTGAAGCTCAAAGATTTTTCCCTTTAACATTACTTGGAGGTGCATTGTCTCCATCAAGATTCAGAGAACGAAGATAGTTATCTAAAAAAAGTTACCAAAGCAGAGATTGGGCATTGGTCATTTCCAAACACATTGTCATTTCTATGATACCAGATTCTCCATAACAATAACATCAATTTTACTTTGAGGTCTAACCATATATTTTTCATATTAAACCTATTTGAAAATACAAGTATTTATACTATTTTTTATAAACCTAGCCAAAGTCGAGATTGTTTGACTCCTCATTTCGTGAGATGAAGATTTATTTTCGGATGAGTGGAGTAATGTTTTTATCTATAGGAGAATTGTTAACCTTTTTGCAACTCAATATACTTTATGGATTGATTGATGCATCTTTGGACAAATATAGGGTCTCCATGTTTATTACTTCCTCCGTTCCACGTTATAAGTCATTTTAACTTTTTTTTTAAATTTAATCATTTTACTCTGATCTAGACATATTATTTATTATATCCAGATGCATAGAAAGATGAATATACCAAAAAGTTAAATGAACTTATAATTTTAAACAGATGGAGTAAAAATTAACATTAAACATATGGTCTCTTTGTAAAATGTGGGGATTTTTTTTTTCATATGAAAACGAGCTGACTTCTGTGAATTCCTGGTTTCATAGTGGCACCTTTTAGTTCAAGGCGCGTTACATACATATGGTGAGCACTACCGCAGTACACCATCAAAATCAACGTGATTGCACCACACAGACTGGAAAATGTCCAATATCAGATTCAGAACACCTTAACAAGACACCAGATCACCCCCGGATACCTCAATAGAGGTCAATCGAGTTTCAGGGCAGCAGCGTGCTTGCTTCGCCGTCGTCGCCTCCCACGATATCGATCTCGACCTCGAAAAACGGGGGGTCGCCCAGGACGAACTCCGCGTCGCCACGTGTTCCGTCCCTGTCCCTCAGCAGCTCCACCACTCTGGACATGGCCGGCCGCTCGTCGGGGTTTGCCTGTGTGCACAGCAGCCCGACCTGCACGACGCGCGTGATCTCGTCGAAGTCGAGCGGACCACCCTCCTGCTGCAGCCTCGCGTCAACGATTTTCTCCATCGTGTTGGTCTTGTAACTATGCCAAACCTGCAGCCATCCACAACAGTATTATCGTACTCGGTGCTCAAAGCAGCATTCGGCAAGGTAAGCTTTCGCATCAACGTCAGAATATCAGATATATGTGTTATTTCCTTTCCTTTTCTTTTTTTTTTTTTTTTGAAAAGAGGTCACTACTTTAACATTTGGCGCTGGCAAAAATCTAGACTTTTGCCAAATACAGACCTCATCAGCCAAATCTATGCTTCGACGTTCAGAGAATCAGAGATGGTTCAAACCTCTGCTAAAAGTGAGTGACCAGAGTGAGACCCTGTCGATTCACAACACCGCTTCCCGGTGACGATCTCGATAACCAGCACGCCGAAGCTGTAAACATCGGCCTTCTCGGTGAGGTGTCCATGTACAACGTACTCAGGAGCCATATAACCACTGCACATTGAGCCATCTCACTTGGTTAGATCTTTGCGACTGCCTCGCAGAAAATCGTGCATAACTGAAGCAAACAAAACAGAAAATGATCATGCTGGCAGGGCATTACTCACACTGTCCCTGCAATTCCTGTCGTAAGATGAGTTCTGTCAGCACATAGGACTCGAGCAAGCCCAAAGTCAGTTATTTTGGGCTTCAGCTTTTGATCCAACAGGACATTGCTGGCTTTGATGTCCCGGTGAATGATCCGAGTTTCTGACTCTTCATGGAGGTAACATAGGCCCTCTGCTATGCCAAAAACAATATCGAACCTTTGCTGCCAATCCAGATGCCTGTTCTGGTCATCAGCTGCACATATAGAAAAGAATGGTACTTGAGTTACTATGTGGCATATAATAACCACCAAAGAATAAATATATTAAACACCCTAAAGGGAATTACAAGTTATGTTAATTCTCATAGAATTTCAAGTGGCAAAAGGTCTGTTCATCTTCATAAATTCTTGTGCTAATCCACTATGAGTCTGTAACAATACAACCTTGTGGATCAACGGAAAAGGCGACAATTATGCTGACTCACATTCTGGTCTGTTACCTTTTAAGTAATAAAAAACTTTAGTTTGGACCTGGAACTGTTTCTCCATATCATGTTTACCTTATGCTGCCCTTACCTTCTATATAATTCAACAGGAAATCAATGTCCATACTGATGCATGAAACGTATACGACAGGATGAAACTAGAATGAAATGATTATTAGACTTACCGAATATGAACAGATCTAAGCTCTTGTTGAAGTGATATTCATATATCAAGAAGCTTTCTGGGCCATCGACACTGCATCCAAGCAATTTCACCAAATTTTTGTGACGCACTTGGCTTATCACATCAACTTCATTGAAGAACTGATCGACACATTGTTTTGTGTTCAGGAACAGTCTCTTTGCAGCGACTTCGTTCCCACCAGAAAGAACAGCCTGTATATAAAAATAATTACAACCTATGAGTGATAGGCCTTTTTGCAGTCTTGCAGGACACAGCATCCTTGCACCAAAAAAAAGAGAGAGAAAAGATACGATTAAAAATGCAATCCATCCATGTATATATATACCTTGTACACAGTACCATTGCTGCCTTGGCCTATCTTGTTCTCTATACTGAATGAACATGTCGCTTTCTTCAAATCCTTATAACTGTAATTCAGACTTGATTGAGAAATTCTTGCAGGAAGTTCAGAGCCATACAAACCTGCAGTTGCTCAAGTTTTTCAAGCAGTTGGAGCCAATAAAAAAGCAGATTCAATAACGAGTAAAGGAAGTTTAGGACAAGCTACAATACTGACCCCTCAATGATCCTTCTCCTGCCTTGCAAGCTTTCTTCTTCTTCCATGCCAGTACTGAAACCATAAGTACAAGAATGAGACCAACAGAGGAACTCAGGACTGTCCAAAGAACAACCCGTTTCTTTGAGCTGGAGCTTGACGCAGAATCCTCTGAGTTCCAGAAAGGTGTTGTCGAATATCTGATGAAGCAGCCAGCAAAGAGTGCACGGCCTTCCTCTGCCGGTGCACATTTAGCCACCGATGCTGCAGCTGCACTGAGACAGGCTGCACAGCTCGAAGTGTTAAGGTTCTCCCAGCACTGAGCAAGTGCATAAGCTGCAAATTCTGTTGATCTGAAAGCTGAAGTAACAGCAAACCCTTTGTTGCTCTTGACAGCCAAGGAAGTCACATTACTCAACACAGCATTCACAGCTGAAACAAAGCCCTGCTGGTCTGAGCTGCGGTTACTGGAGGAGCACACACTTGTATCCAACGAGTCCAAGACCTCATCGAAAAAAGAGTAATTTGCATACCTCATGAAGCAGCCATCAAGATATATCCGGCCTCCAATTTCAGGATAGCATTTTGGGAGAAGAGACCTTATTTCTGAGTAGCACAGCGTGCAGTCAACCTTGCTAAGGTCTTCCAGACATTGCACGAGCGCATAGAAGGTAATAGGATCTTGCCCAACGGAAGTTATCCCCCATCCCTTTTGCTCGAGATCTGAATTCACGTTGTCGAAGGCGACCACAAAGTTGTTGGCCCAAACTGCCCCAGGACCGTCATCTTTAGTTTTGTTGCAGAACTCACGAACCACCGTTGCCCGAGGGTCAGCCAGGGTAGTGGTTATTATCCAAGAGGAGAAACAGGCAATTATGACAGGAGCGAGAAGAAAAGCACAGTAATATCTCATTCTGGAGACACTGAACCACTCTATTTCTTGTTCTTGTTCTTGCTAGAATTTCATGGCAAGATTCTAATACAAGAAGAAGAAAAACAAGAAAAGGCTGGAAAATACTAAGATAACAAGTCTGCTTCAGCAAGCACCACACTGAACAAATCTTATACATGTAAGAGGTTGTAGATGAAAGCAAGCCCGTAAGGAAACAAAGGATGAGCTATTGACACTCTTTGCTGAAAGTTGAGGGTAGAGAGGGGCACAACAAAGGTACCTTCAGCTGCCTGCCCTCCAATGAGTTCCTGACTTCCTGCAAACCTTTCTGAGATATTAGTATTACATTTATCCCTTTTTTAGAGAGAGACTAAGAGAAATTTCTGTATGCGTTTGACTTCACCACACTACCATGAATCTAGAAGAACCCTTAGTATTTTCAATCTTGCAAACAACTATCTAGAATAACAATCAACATAGACTGACCAACAAAACCCTACCCCTATTAGCCTTGAATGGGTCTGTCAGCCAATTGAGAATGACACCTGACCTTATTTATATAGGCATTCCATTCGGTCAAAATGAACACTTTGAACATCAATAAACTATGTGTGGAATCATTTATCCATTTTGACCAGTACAGTTTTCCAGACATCAAATTTGAAAAGTAGTAGCATGATGAAGACGTTCATTGAATTTCCAGTGATGTTGATAGCTTACCACGTGTCATAGCATGCCCATCATATTTCTCTCTCTGAACAAACCAAGTTTCAAGCTATTTGTTAGTTCAAGTCTTCACAACAAACACGAGAGTTAGCCTACCAAGTCATCAGTCTGGTTGTGGAGATACTAACTGACTTGAATGCAGGACTGTTATTTTGCTGGTCTAATATGATTGGGATCACTCTGATAAAATCCATAACCAACTTCGATTTCGACATGGAATCCCTTTCTATTGTCCAAGTTATATGCTGAATACAAACGAATTATAGAATTTACATGAAAAGAATATCCTAATCATGGATCTGCATTCAGCAGAAAATTTTTGCTTAACGTAAATGAAATTGTTTATTTTTCTTACTTCACCAAGCTCAAGTCATTTGGAAGTGCCAGCAACCACAAAAATCATCATCACATCTACCTTGATCTGAATTGGATATATTTACCAGGGTTTTCTTGGCCGGAGACTCAGTAACTATTTGAAGACATGCCCCCCTATGGTGATATATTCAGATGATAAGCAAAAAATACCAGAATGAAGAGTACCACTAGCACTTTAATGATATCAATCACCAGTGACGAAGCCAGGACTTAGATTTAGAAGGGGACAAATATCAATAAGGGGTCATTTATACCCTTTAATTACACAATAGTTTAGCTATGAAGAGTACCACTACCAGTTTAATGATTATCAATCGCCAGTGACGAAACCTGGGTCTAGATCTAGTGGGGACAAATATCAATAAGGGGTCATTTACCCTTCAATTACATAAAAGTTTACCAGATCATTAAGGGTTGAATCTTCTCTTCTGCACCTGAAATTTTTGCTTTCCTTAATTCCTAACTGCATACATGCAAGTTATAAAACTAAGATTCAAGTACAAATCTTCTCTCCCACAACCCAATTTTAGTTACCATCAACTTATGGTGGATGTATATTCAGTATAGTTATGGTGATTATTTTGGTGCAATTTCTAGTTAGATTTGGAGTAACTGGAAATTCAGTACTGGGGAAAAATATTTCACCCAATTTTTAGAACACCTTTAATCTGGATTTGGGACTCCTCTAAAACACTCAAAATATTCCTTATAATATGCTCACAAAATTCGGATAGGAAAGCTCTTCACCTAGGCATGCTGTAGCAAAACTGTTATGAACATATTTCTGTCCAATCTATCTGATAGTGCGAATCTCATGTACAGTACAATCAGAGAAAAAGAACTTATAAATATATAATTTAGAAAACATTAAACAGATTTGCATGATCGACCTACATGCCAGCAGACATGATTTTTGTAGTTACCTTTCAAAATATTTCTTACAAGAAATCCATAATTTCAGGCAAAAAGTCGAATCCGGATTTATGTTCTGAACTCAGATACCTATATCATTTGTTGCAAGACAAAAGTACCAGTGGTTACACGATAAATAAAAACAGTTAGCTATGCAGAATTCATGAACGGTTTATTAGTTTCATTCATTAAGAGTATCATATAATTTATATCGAAAAAGACAGATGAACTCGCTTGTATTTATGTATAACTAACTATGGTGGGACAAAATATTTATGTACAATTGTGATGGTGCCCCCTAGTCTAGCACACTTCATTAATTATAGGCTGCGGGTTTCCTCTCAAAAGATCTATCTGCTAACATGATCATTTTACATCACACATAATTGTACAAACTCTTAAATATACTTCTCTTGAGAACCAGGAAAAAAATCACCAAGACTATCTCCCACTTAAGTAAGATCGGGACGAGCCTGACAGTGATGGAGCAGAATTTGAGGACAGCAATCTTGAATGTTCCCCTTCTTTGATGTCCTCAACAGCATCGACATTCAGAAATGGAGGGTCACTCAAGACAATCTCCAAAGCATTCCTGTGGTTTCTCATCAACTCCACCACCTTCCCCATTGTAGGCCTGTCATCAGGATTTGCTTGTGTACATAGCAGTCCAATCTGCAGTATATTCATGACCTCATCCCTAATAGAGTCATCATAGATGCTTCGATCAACAATCATCTCCACTGTGTTATCCTTGTAGTGTTTCCATGCCTTGAATTTAAAGAAATTATTCATATTAGATGTGTTATACTAGAGCTGGGACTTGCAATGGTTAAGTAAATGGTCTGATAATTTGTTTTAGTTGGTCTCTTTGCCTTGAAGAGTGATTTGTTTCTAAGGATGAATACACCTGTACTTTTCCTTCAACAAAGATGCAAATTTGCATGCTGCGAGTGAAGTGCATCTCAATCTGGAAATTCATGTTTAGAACTTCTATTTCTGGAATGATTCCTAATACACAGACTCTAAAATTATTTAAACATAGCAAACAGGCCAAAGTGCTACAGCAAAGTCTTCTCAATTTTCTATTGAAATACATGAATCAGCATACTAGTACCTGCTCTAAACTCACAGTTTTAATGAACAATGACAGATGCCACTACGCTGCTAAGCTACAACTCTTCTACCCAGATGGTTATCAGCTCCCCAGTCTTCTCATAATTAGACTTTGAAAGAATTTCGACCTCTTCTAGTACCAATACATTTTTGATATCATAACAGAAAGCAAATTCAATAGTGAGGTCAATAACATTGTGGTAGTACCTTTGTTAACAAAACCTGTCCTCCGTGTGAACCATTTGAGTTGCTACATCTTTTCCCTGTTACAATCTCGAGAACAAGAACACCATAGCTGAAGACATCAGCTTTCTCTGTCAAATGCCCATGCACTATGTATTCAGGAGCCATGTAGCCTCTGCAAGACACTTATTTTGTGAGTTTAATTTAGAAACTCAAATTGCACCATTACCATTTAACATGGCAACCAAATTAATAACCCTGTAATTACTTCTGTGAATATGATAAAGGATCTTACAGTGTTCCAGCAACACCAGTGGTAAGATGAGTAACGTCTTCTCCAAAAGCTCTTGCAAGGCCAAAATCAGTTATTTTAGGTTTCAATTTATCATCCAATAGAATATTACTAGCTTTGATATCGCGGTGAATAATCCGTATTTCTGACTCCTCGTGGAGATAAGAGAGGCCCTCGGCAATGCCTTGAATGATATCGACCCTGAGGTCCCAGGTTAAATTTCTTCTACAACTTGTATCTGAAAGAATATTACAATACAATTAGTTATTGCAACTTTGAAACACCCAATCTTATTTTCTGTAAAAGAAATGGCAAAAAACAAAAGAGCAAGTTCTAGGCAGAACTTGAAAGGATCAGATGATTTTGTTTTACTATCAAAACATGAAGTAGGACAGTTACTTCAAGTAGTTTATTCAAACATGAATTCTGTTATGTACATACCTTTTCTAATATTAAAACACGAAGAATGATAGCTTCCGTAGCTTTTATCATTTTTTTTTGACTTTGGCACAAAAATGGAAATTTAAAAGATTGGCAAGACAGGGCCAATTATAAGTGAAGCCTACCCTTACATTAACATAAAGAATGACAACGATTACCCTTGATTCCCTTGTTTAGCATAACCCATCGACATACTAAAAATAAATGACCCACGAATAGCATCATACTGATTGAATAATTCTAAGCTAATGCTAGTCATTCTCGATCCTAATTTGACACTCTTCAAAGGACATTACCAAAAAGTAAATAAAATGAAACAACATTAGTGATAGACAGCATCACATCATGGGCTTACCAAACAAGAAGAGATCAAGGCTCTTGTTGAAGTAGTATTCATAAACAAGCAAACTCTCTGGACCATTCATGCTGCAGCCAAGCAACTTAACTAGATTCTTATGACGAACTTGACTTATTAGGTCGACTTCATTGAAAAACTGATCAGCCCACTGCCTTGTATTTAGGAATAGTCTCTTGACAGCTACTTCCTTTCCATCCATAAGAACAGCCTACAGAGTTGGAATCTTGGGATCAATATCTGAAAGTTTCAGTTTCATATTTAACCTATTGCTACGAAATTCAAAATAACATTTCAAGGTAAACCTTTGTACCTTGTATACAGCTCCATAACTTCCTTGACCAAGTTTGTTTGATGGATCAAAATAATTTGTTGCTTTTCTTAACTCTTCATATTTGAAACTCAAACTAGACTGCACAATTCTGACAGAGAGTCCATCTCCATAAATATCTGTAGTCCACTACAGATATGTCAGGTACCAAGAAGAAAATTTCCAGATATTGAAATCTTTAATATAAACTGACCTATGAAGGAGTCGCACCCTTTTCTCCTGCTGAGAATTCTTTTCTTCCACGCTAGAAAAGCAATGACAAGAACAATTGCAAAAGCACCAAGAAATGAACCCAGCAATATCCACAAAATGCCACTGTGTCCTGCATATTACTGAGCAGTTATTTCAAGGAACACAAATGAAAGGAGCAGCTGAGGGAAAACTCGTGGTGCACCTTTCGTCAACAATACAAGTACTAGTATTAGGTAACAGGTGACAAGATAAACAAGAACCTTCCTTATGTGAAAACTTGTCAAATGTTTTCTTGCTCCAAACAAATAAGGATTTCACATTGGTTTGACAAGAATGATAACCTGATTAGACTATTCTTACATATGCACTGACGTTGGGGCAACTTCAGTAGTAACTAACAACCATTGGGAAAACTAGCAAATGCTTTGGTCAAAACAAAGGTGATCCCGAAACAGGTTAGTTGCTGGTTTTGACAAATTTTACATTCCCTACATTCTAGTAGATGGCAAAGCCAAACATTTAGGTTTACTCAGTCCCAACGCTTTCAGTCAATAAAGTTAGGTTGATTAACCATGATTTTCTTAGATTGATTTTGATTTTTCAACGCGACATATAAACAATAACGTGATTTTCCGCTGGGTGTGGTCAACGTTGAGCAGCATCGGACTAAATCGGGCGAGCAGAGCAGCCAAAAGCATTGACTAATGTGGTTTCCGAATTTGAATTGTCGTACCTGCCGAGCCCGAACCCGCCGCCGTGGCGTTGACATTCCAGAATTGCCTAGTGGAGTAGCGGAGGTAACAGCCTGCAAAAAGCGCGCGTCCCTCCGTGGCCGGCGCGCAGGGCGCCACTGCGGCCGACGCCGCGCGGAGGCACTGCGCGCACGCGGTGCCATTGAGGGTCTCCCAGCACTGCGCGAGCGCGAACGCCGTGGCGCCGCCCACGGACGCAGACCCCGCCCCGAACCCGTGGCTCCCGGGGGCCTCCGCCGCCGCGGTGACGTTGGCCAGCGCGGCGCGCACGGCGTCCCCGAACGCCCGCGGGTCGGCGCCCGTGTAGTTCCCCTCCCCGCAGACGCGGGCGTCGGTGGCGGCGTCGAGGGCCTCCCCGAAGAAGGAGTAGTTGCCGTACCGCCCGAAGCAGCCGTCGAGGTAGAGTCGGCCCCCGACGCGCGGGTAGCACTTGGGCAGCAGCGAGCGCACCTCGGCGAAGCAGAGCTTGCAGTCGACGGGGGACAGGTCGCGGAGGCACTGGCCGAGGCAGAACACTGTGTTGGGGCCGGCAACCGAGCCGACGACGGACGTGCCGAAGCCGCGCGCGCTGACGTTGGTGTTGAGCTCGTCCATGGACGGCACGAAGTTGTCGGCCAGCGTGGAGCCGGACACGGCCGTCCACGGCGCGCACGTCTGCCCCGCCACCGTCGTGCGCGGGTCCGCGGACGCCCCGGGGCAGAGCGCCGCGAGGAGGAGGAGGACTGCGAGCGCGATGAGGCCGAGGCGGGGTTTTGGCGGCGGCGGCGCCATGGTCATCATGGTGTGGCACCAAACGGTAACGGGGGGCGGGCGCGTGCGGTGGTGCCGGACGCGGCGTGCCGGTCGGGAGCCGAGAAATGCTCGAGTGGCCTTAAGATTTTGCGGGTTTTATGGTTGGCTGAAGAGCGCGGAGATGTTGCACACGTCAGGATCGCGGTCGACGTCGAGGTGTAGTTTGGAAAGGTGGAGGCGCGCCAGAGGAGAGGATCGGGGCGCACCGAAAGTCTCCGGGCGGCGGCGTGCCGTTGCCGACCAGCGCGCGCGCGCCGGGCCAATTAATGTGCCACGAAGGCGACAGCGGTGGCCACCAGTCCGGCTGAAGCCACCACCATGATAGCAATGAGCAAGCAGCGTTTTCGGCTTGTCCAAAAGTACTCCTAGCTGCGACGCGTTGCACTTTGCACCGTACCTGCAGGCTGCAGAAGACGTTATGAATCAACTGTGATCTGATTGAGGCGTCTGTGACGACAAGTGAAGTGATCGACTGCCCCCGTGATCCGTACTCTACATAGCTCGAGTCTGAAGCGCCGACGGCCGACCTTACCAACCCCGCCGGCAGGCACTGTCCGCGTACGCCACCTATGCGGCGGTCGCTGCCCGGGGGAAGATGGTCGCTCCCGCTTCCCAGGGCACGTACGCCACTCGATTAAGCAAGCAACTACCAACCATCGACACCTAACGCAGACTGCAGTGGCGATGGCGACGACGAGGCAAAGGCCACCGCGCTGCTGCGGTCCTGTCCAAGGTTTATGCCCTGTGCCTTGTCCAGGTGTCCTAATTCCTGGACCGGTATTGAAATCAACAGTAGTAGTCAGGGATCATAGGAGCTTTTTAATAATATTTTTTAATAATTAATTGCAAAATAGAAGCTGTTATAAGGAAATTGCAAATGTAGCACCATATCGGGAACTCCATAGCTGACTGGGCATCGGCTGAGGCTTTGGTGTCCCCTTTCATGTGTTCCAATTCCAATCCGTGTCCCCAACACGTGTTCATCATCGATTCGTTCCCTTCTAGAGGGATGGGACCACACTTATTTCTCCATCCGCGCCGTAGTAGGAGGCAACAGAGCGTCCAAGCGGAGCTGAGTCAGCGATGGCCATCGAGAGCACGGGCAGCCATCCAGCGTGGGGCACAGGCAGCGGCGGCCATCGAGTGCACCGGCAGCAGCGGCCATCTAGCGTGGGGCCAGAGGCGTGAGCGCACAAGGGTAGCAGAGCAAGCCGGCGAGCGCGTGAAGCAGAGCGGCGACTCCGGCAAGCGAGCGCGGAGCGCGCGGAGGCGGAGCAAGAGGCAGCACAGACAAGCACGGTGGCGGCCAGCGAGCCAGCAGAGCGAGCACGTGCAACGGCAGCGTGGTTCGACGGCTCGTTCGTGCGGATGATGGATGAAAACAACTAAAGGCCCAGTTCGACCCACGTTCCTGGAAAGGATCATCTCGATGGCGACCACGTGTCCGGGGACACGGATTGGGACACAAGAAAGGGACACCGAAGCCGTAGCCGGCCGGCCACCTGAGCGTCGATAGACATACTATGAAAATTTAAGTAACAAAGAATAATAGACCATTTGTGCAACTGCTTCCTGTTTTGGAGCCTAACTGCTCGTTTATCCCCATTTTTTTAACTTTGCTCATTTGCCACTGTTTTTCAAAAATGAAGTCTATAGTTGGCCATGTCTCGTGAAGTGGACTTAACACCGTTAAGTATAGGTCAAAAAAGACAGAAATACCCTCTCACTGTCAAGTGGACCCTACATGTCATCCCCACTCAACTCTAGCTCCCTCTCTCACGGCTGAGTGCACCCCGCCGTCAGCCTCTTCCTCAACGTCGGCTTGGAGGAGGGGAGGGTCGACGAGCAGGCCTGGACTGCGGCCATGGAAGGTATAACATCCCAAAATTTGTGCTTTGGGTTGTTATTAGAAGACACTAAAATAAAATAAAGGATATACTGATTTTCCTAAAATTAACCGAGATTTAATTCATTTGTTGTCATTATAAAAGGAGAGAAAAAAGTAGTTTTATAAACCTTTTATAAAGTTAATCAAAGTGGTTTGTTTGGTGTGTCTTGCTTTGCTTGTGATTGAGCGTGAAGAAAATGAATTTATAAAATTCGAGTCAATTGCTTCCGTCCTTTTTCGATTTTGAACATAAAGCCTTCAAAATCTCTATTTCAAAATGAGTTCAAGATTTGATTTTAAAAAGTGTTTGTAAAATGTATTTATATTCACAAAAATATTTAAATAAAAGTACCCCAAAGTTTTGGATTCAAAATGGTGTGAAAAGCATTTCAAAATGGCTTTGGAAAATCCTTTACATAAAAAGAAAAGACCTTTCTTTTGTTCTTCAATTTTCTTCAACGAATTTGGCCTGCTCCCGTTTTTGGCCTGTTAAGGCCCAGTCGCCCCCGCGCTCCTGCAGCCCAGTCGGCCGAGCCCACCAGCGCAGCCAGCAGTTTGCGGCCCAACGCAGCTCAAGCCGCGGCCTGCCCTGCTCCCTCCCGCGCGCGCTCGCCCTCGTGGTTCGCTTGGACCAAAAGCCGGCCCAGCCGCAGCCGCAGCGCCAGCCCGCTGCTGCTCCCGCCTTGAACCGCTGCCATGTGGGCCTCCCGGTCCCACCCGTTAGCTGCCTCCACTCGCAGCCGCATCGCCCGGGCGCGCCTGCCACCGCCCGATGCGCCTTGGCGCGCCTCCAAAGGTTCGCCTACCGCCTTTGTAAGGCCAACGCCGAGCCCCTATGCCCGTTTCAAAACCCTAGGAGGAGCCGCCGGCACCCGATGCAGCGTGCCCTAGCCCCAGCGGCCACCGCCGCCATAACTGCCACCCCCCGAGCTCGCCACCGCGCTGCAGTTCTCCGTTGTGGCCATGTCTGCACCGTCGAGAGCACGCGCTCGAGCTCCGCGCCGAGGTGAGCAACTCGTCGGTCCCCTCCCCATCCTCCGTCTCGGACCCGCATACCCGCGCGCCGGCAACGTCGTCGCGCCGCCGCTCCGATTCGACCCGCCGCGCGTCCCGCCGCCTGCCGCCGAGGCGATGGAGCGCATCGCGCTTGCCTTCGCGTCCGCAACCCGCCCGCGCGCTCGCACTACCCGCCGTGTCGCGTAGCCGCTTCCCGCCGAGCTCCGCTCGCCGGCCATGGTGCCGCCGCAAGCTGTCGCCGCCGTGGTGCCCATGGCCGAGCTCGCGAGGCCGAGCTTGTCATCCCCATGCCCTCTGCGCGCCTAGCCGTGGCCCGGTGCGCTGAACCGGCCAACGCCGACGAAGCTCCGGCGAGCCCGCCACCGTCGGGAGCGCTGCTCCGGTGACCATCCCGGTCGGCCCCTTCCTGGCCATCCGATCTGGGTCTAGCGGCCCAGATCTGCTGTTGACCCCGTTGTTGACGGGAATTAAGACCAGTTTTGGTACTCCCAGAAACCCGTCAATAGTCCTCGATGGAAGGAAGATAAGCATCACATGAGCATATTTATCACTAATAAAGTTCCACTTGTACTCTTAGCTTGTGAAATGCAGGAAAGCTGGAAATAGGCCCTGTGAGACCGAAACCCAGGTCTACCGACCTGATTCTGGTCTCACCAGGATCTGACCATCAAGCAGGGTCCCTGACATGCTACAGGAAGACCTGATCCTGGATCCAAATATGCCACAACTCAACATTCCAATCAATTGGCGCATTGGTCCAAGGATCCACATAGAAGCAAGCAAGATATCAAGTGAACCCAACTTCGGACAAGACTACACGTGACAAGTCAGGACATCACCAGGAAGCTGCCAGGTGGGCTAGGGACCCCAGGTCCAGGTGGCCTGACACCTTGGCACTGCTCCCAAGACACCCTGGACCTTCTAGAAGGCTAGTGGGACCCACAGGTCAGCCACCTCCAGGTCGGCCGACCTGCATGTGGGCCCAACTCAAGGTCGGTTCGACTCCACCGACTTCCTGCATGGTCTCCACGTGTCCTACACCGAGCATCGTTGATTCAAGTCGGTGGGAAGGTCGGTTTGATCCAATGGCAAGGAGGCAGCGTCACACGGATCGCTAACGTGGCGGTGGAGTAACCCCTACTCCACCTCCACTATAAATACCCCCCTAGTCCTTCATTCTAAAGTGTCCCCAAGTAGTCCACAATAGTGTTCTCAAGCTCAAGCTCTCTTGAGAGATCAAGAGTAGTGTAGTCTAGTCTAGTCTAGAGTGGGAGTTAGAGTCGAGTCGAGTGAACCTCGGTTCTCCGGAGTCGTCTTCTGGAGAATCTGGTATAGCTCTTGTACCTTTACTCTTTTAGTACTTTCTTTATATTAATATAGTCTTGCTTTACTTTATTAAGTCTTTACTTTGAGTATTTTACTTTCAGTAATTACTTAGTGCACTACTATACTAGTGTAGTAGTGTTGTGTCTTAGTCCCTTTAGTGTAGAGTCTTAGCTAGTTTAGTGTCTAGATCCTTTGTGTGTGTTTCACTACCAACTGGGGCCGAGGTTACTTACGTGGTAGCCGGAGTCTTAAGGCTAGATTAAGCGAGGTGCTTAGGCTAGTGCTTAATAGTGGATGCCACCTATCGCTGATTGGTATATCCATTCACTTTCCGATGTATATTAGCAGGAACGGGGAATCGTGACAAGACTCTGTCTCCCTTTAGGTTCTATTTGCATCAGGGTTAGGTCTGTAGGGCGACCATAAGCCAAAGGTCCTCTGGAGCAGGGGATGAACCCTCCTGCTTGTTAGTCGACTTCCCCTATCACACAAATTGTCTAGGTATTAGTTTAGTTAAGTCGTTACATTAGTAGGATTAGAACACAGGAGTATAGTTAGATACATAGGAGTCCTTACTCACTCGTTGTCCTCCCACCTAACTAGCTACCTACTAGTTACCTATAGTTTATCACTCATATCCTTTATCAACCTATCCCCTTTATCAACACCGATAGCTTAGATTAGGTAGAACCACCACAGATATCCATCACCCATTTACTAGAGTCTTAATCCGCTTCCCGTGAGCGAACTACAAATCTCGACACCGGAATACTCACCTGGTCGAAGTGCTACAACGGTACCTGTGCGCTTGCAGAGTTACCCTTGGTCGGTCTTACGTCGTCACTAGAATCTAGCTTTGCTTAGCATTCTGAATTGTGACACCCTTACTCTATTTCTAGTGATTGCGCTAAGATTTGCCAACACCCGTGGTGATAATTTTATTGTGTACCTTGTGGATGATACTCCCACCTCTATTATAGAGGCATATTTATCTCTAGATGAGGATGATTGGAAAGAAGTTATTCATAGTGAGATGGACTCGATTCATGCTAAGGGAACCCAGGGAGTTATCTGAGTTACCATTTGGGTGTAAACTTATTGATTGTAAGTGGGTGTTCAAGAAGAAGGTTAGACCTGATGATACTATTGATAAGTACAAGGCTCAACATGTCTTTAAGGATTACACCTAGAAGGAAGGCGAGGATTTCTTTGATACATATTCACCTGTTGCTAGAATGACCACTATTCGAGTGCTGCTTTTCCTAGGTGCCTCATATGGTCTTCCTTTTCATCGAATGGACGTGAAGACAACTTTCATAATGGAGAGTTGAATCAGGAGATTTACATGGATCAGCCTGATGGGTTCATAGTAATAGAGGTGAAGAGCAGTGTCAGTGTTACGAATAACGACCGGCAATAAAATATCAGTAAGTGTGCTTAGGCTATCAGATGATAGAGCGAAGCGGACACAAGGATTTATACTGGTTCGGATAGAATGTCCCTACGTCCGGTCCGGGCTTTGTGATGCCCGCTCTCTTTGATGGAGCTTGTAAAGGGGATATTACAAGCTATGATTGTTGGATGTATTTTTGATGCATACTTTGTTATTTGTTATTTGTGCCAACATATCTTGAACTTTGTTAATTTTAATTTGGGATAACAAACACCTCTTATTTATCCTTATCCTTTCATACCAAGAATTGTCTCTTGTAATCTGTGCTAAAACATTGCTGAAATTTTTTATTTGCGATTTCTGCCAACACACATATCTTATTCCTTTCATCTCCCTCTCCCACAAATAAAAAGAACAAACCATGGACACTTTTTTGGTGCGACCTTCTACCATGGGACCATGACTCTGCCCGCTGCGATCCAGTTCCCCTAGCTCCTACGCGTGTCTCCCACGCCAGCTTCTATGCATGGGCCGCATGCGTGATTGTGCGTTTTCTTTCCTTTATTTCTTTTTTCTTTGAAGAAATTTCTCTTTCCTTTATTTCTTGATTGACTCAACGCATATGGCAAATAAAAAGGAAATAAAGGCATGCATGTAGAAAAGAAACAAATGCAGAGCGGCTCCTAGTAAAGAAGGAAACAAATTGGCCCTCCTCCGCCTCCCAGTAATTAAAAAGATACAAATCTGCACTTTCTCAGCCCGATAAATCCTCTCACACCATCAACCACGCCGTGTGTCCGTGATCTCCCACCATGACACACATGTCGATGTCGTCGCCCGATCAATGGGCTCTCATCCGCCTGTCGCCTGCCGCCATCGACGTGTGTTGCCTGCCCATCCATTGCATGCCGCCATCGCCTGGCCGTCTCGCGCCAGACTCCAACGCTTTCCACCATCGTCAAGGGGATCCATCCTTGTTGGGCCATTGCCATCGTTAAGGGGACCGTCATCGCTAGACGTGAATTTTCCTTGCCCATCAATCGTGCGGTAGTCACCCATCAATCTCGTGGTGGACTCGCGTGGCGCGCGCTGTGGTCAAGTCCCCAAGACGAAGTTCACAAAGTGAGAATTTGTCATCCATTCATGTGAGAAAGACACAATGTATTAGTGCACAATTAATGTACTATCGGTTTAAAATATTATACTCTTTTTATTTGACTGTGTGGTAGCAAAACAGTTGTGGGAATATATCTCTGAAGCTTGTGAGAGATCAGTAGGTAGTAACTTTGTTTCCATTGGACAAATGTGGCTTAGTGATAGGAAGTTTGAAGTAGATAACTGCATTTGTGATGCTGCCCTGTGGGGGCTATGGAAACTAAGAAACAGTATTTGTTTTCAGGGGATTACTTGGAAAAATGTTCAGAGTTTAGTTCTCAGGATTGTGATAATGCTGACAAACTGGGTAATGCTCTGTCCGGCAAACAAGAAGTCAAGCTACATGGTGAAGGTGAACAAGCTGAAGGATATTGCATTGAGACCGCCAAGAATTGGGTGGCAAATCAGCTGATGAACAAATGGGACCAGCTCATGTATCAGAAGTCCTTGGAGGGAGGTAACCAAACTCTCACTCCAGAAATGGCGTTGAAGCTCTCGGAGGGATATGATGAGGAACAAGATGGCCTGGGGAAAAAGTGGTTTCTCCTGGGAGAGATGAAGTTCGAGTAGAAGCTAGTCTTTATATTTCTGTTGCTGTTCTAGATGAACTATGAACTGCAATAAGTCGTTGAGCGGTGCTCCGATGCTTCATGGGTAGGCGTAACCCGCCTGAGTGCTGTAAACTGGAATGATGTTATGGTCCTTGCAATGCAATGACTGGGGGCTCGAAGCCTCTTTTACTCTAAAAAAAAAAACTCTTTTCATTTGCAGGATCGGCACACACAAAGCTGAACAACCGAACTCATCGGATGGAAGCCTAGGATCTTCAGGATTCAGGTATAACTGTTGTTGTTGTTGCCTGCATTTAATTGTTGTGCCAAGTCAATTTGGCAATTTGGCATGACCTCATCGTGGTGCAACATCTGCATGGGCATATAGGAATTATATTGTCCAACAGTTAGTACTCGGAAAATTGTCTTTTGAGTGAATTGAGCATTTTGTCAAGTGACGATGATTCTGATTCTTTTTTCTTTGTGTTTCTCGAAAGTACAAATTAACTGTTGATGTATGAAAAAAACATATTTTTTATTGTATATGTGCATGGATGAACAAAGAAAAAGAGGATTCTATGCACATACCGGTTCATTATCACTGTTGAAAATTAACTAGACATAATGCATTGATTTATAAGTTGCCTTTTGCTAGGTTATGAGCAATGTAAATAACAACAAGGACATGCAGTATCTGTAAAAGTTATATCTGTCTATACAGACAGTATCATGTCATTCACATAGAATGCTATTAAGGGGGGAAAGGCCACAAATCATCATCTCTGAAAAATTTGCATATAGACAGTTTGATCTATGAAACAACAGCATCATCATGTCAATAGAACTATGACATATGACACTCCAGTTTGCGATCTAACCAGCAGGAGGTGCATCAAGCATTCATACACTCCACCGACGAGCAGTCCGAACCCCAAAACCCCTGCCTTTCATTGTCGTACTTCCCTGTTTAGTTGTGATCGTTTTACAGGTCAGGTGCATTTCTTGTTTATGTTGTGATCGTTTCAGTATCATCAGTTCCCTTTTTTTATTTGAGATAGTAAATGTGCAGTGCGGATAACAATAGAACATCACCAAAAGGCTTTGAAAGACAAGGAAAATTTACAGGCTATATGTCACGTGCCTTCAGATTAGTATCCATTGCCTTCAGATTTCACTAAGGGGAACATTTCAAATTTGATTAATTTACCTGCAGATACATTAACCAGTCCTTTAGTGGGTCCTTGCCCACGGTTCAATGTACTTTGTTCTGTTTTGTTTCAAGCCATATTATAAAATATTTTCTTAGAACAACAATCCTGTTTTGAACACTCCAAAATATTCTCATGATTCTATGCTTGAGAAGACGTACGCGCGCGGTCGGGGAGCCGGGAGGCGTCGGGGTGGCACACGGCGTCGGGGATCCACCGCGGCGTCGAGGGAGCGGCGGTCGGGAATCCGCAGCGGCATCGAGGGAGCGGTGGCGGAGATCCGGAGCGGCGGTCAGCGACGAGCGATTTAGGTTTAGAGATTGGGACTGCGGGGAGGAGGAAGGAGCCAGCTGCGAGCGGCTGCTTTTATTCCACCCCCCTTTAGTCCCGGTTGGGGTTATGACCCGGGACTAAAGGCTGTGTTTTGGCGGGCCGCCAAAATGCAGCCCACCTTTAGTCCCGGGCCGTGACACCACCCGGGATTAATGGTGCCTGCATTTTGGCTCCCGCCAAAACACAGGAGTGTAATAATTTTATTTGAAATGTCAATTTATAAATGGAGGACACTGTAAATTGGCTGATAAATCAATAGTCGGCCAAAAAAAGTTGAAAAAAATATCTTAGTCGTAATCCCGCAATGTTGTTTACTAATATTTGAAAAAAGTTGGAAAAAGTTTACTAATGTTTAATGTAGTAAACTTAATAAACGACAATTTCAATAATGCAAAAATGATGCTACAAATTAAAATTGTTCAAACACTTGTGTATCGGCTGGAAATTAGTTTTCACAACTAATTGACGTAGATCATTGAGTTTTTAGGCACACATTGGCCAAATGTAAAGCAGCCATCAATAAAATCTTATTGTACAATATTATTACAAATATGTGATAATAAATATAGTTCAAACGATACACCACAATATCATTCAGGCACAGCAACAAACTTCTTCCTAACATATGTCCCTTGGTTATGATCTTGTTGTAACCATGGAGTGTCCTCAGCATTTAGTAGGATACTTGGGTCACCGTTCACTGTGAAGGGTGGAAATCCGTCGTGCATTTTATAATCTTCAGACATGTCAGTCCTATCCTCGATTCCCATGATGTTTCTTTTCCCTGAAAGAACTATGTGGCGCCTTGGCTCATTGTCTGTAACACCTTCATTGTTTT
The DNA here is from genome assembly GCA_018135685.1 of Themeda triandra. Taxonomy (NCBI): domain Eukaryota; kingdom Viridiplantae; phylum Streptophyta; class Magnoliopsida; order Poales; family Poaceae; genus Themeda; species Themeda triandra. The sequence continues at coordinate 391,863 of JAENPR010000313.1, read as the reverse complement.
TTGATTTCCCTCTCTTAGGTCTGCTCGCCATATCCTTAACATAGAACACCTGATTCACATCCTTGGCTAAGACAAATGGCTCGTCTGGGAACCCAAGACTGTTGAGGTCCACTATTATCATTCCGTATTTAAGGTCAACATGTACCGCATTTCCGCTCAACTTCACCCATTGGCACCGAAATAGAGGGACCTTAAATGGTTTGCCAGTTCGATCAACTCCATAGTCAAGTTCCCATATCTCCTCTATGCGGCCAAAATATCTTCCCTTGTTCCCATTTGGGTCTATGGCATCTATGCAGACCCCACTGTTTTGGTTGCTGCTCCTTTTATCTTGTGCCATCGTGTAATACGTATTGCCATTTATCTCAAACCCTTTGAATGTAGAGACATTCCACGATGGTTCCCTTGCCAACATGTATAGTTGCAAATCTATAGTCTCGTCACCTTGAAATCGTTTTCGCAACCAAGTGCTAAAAGTAGAAAGGTGCTCACATCTAATCCATGCTTCAGTCTTTCCCACATTCTCGGAATGTAAATGGTCTTTGTGTACCTCAATATAAGGTTGCACCAATGTGGAGTTTTGCAGAACCGTGTAGTGCGCTATAACGAAAGAATCGTCCCCATTGCTTACATATACCCTTCCCACTCAGTCTCCCCTCATACCGTGATTCAGGAACACCAATAGGCTTCAGGCCAGGAATAAAATCAGTGCAAAACTCAAAGACCTCCTCTATTCCATAGCCCTTAGCGATGCTTCCTTCTGGCCGTGCACGATTGCGAACATATTTCTTTAGGACTCCCATGAACCTCTCAAAGGGGAACATGTTGTGTAGGTACACGGGACCAAGAATAGTAATCTCTTTTACTAGGTGAACTAGGAGGTGTGTCATGATATCAAAGAAGGATGGTGGGAACACCAACTCAAAGCTCACAAGACATTGGACCACATCCTTCTGCAGCTTAACTAGATCCACTGGATTGATTGCTTTTTGTGAAATTGCATTGAGGAATGCACATAGCTTCATGGTGGCTAATCGTACATTTGGAGGTAGAATGCCTCTTAATGCAACAAGAAGCAACTCTGTCATAAGTATGTGGCAGTCATGGGACTTCAGGTTTGTCAACTTCTTGTGTGGGACATTTATTATAACCTTTATATTCGAGGAGTATCCAGATGAGACCTTGATGCTGCTTAGGCATTCAAACATGGTTTCCTTCTCTTCTTTGCTAAGAGTGTAGCTGGCAGGACTAAGGTAATGGCGCCCATCATCTTTCTTCTCAGGATGCAGATTGTCTCGTTGATTCATACATTGAAGCTCTTGTCGTGCTTCTAGTGTGTCCTTAGACTTTCCATAAACACCCATGAAGCCTAGTAGGTTCACACAAAGATTCTTCGTTAGGTGCATCACGTCGATCGCACTGCGGACCTCTAGGACTCTCCAAGGACTTCTTCTTCCACATTGGTGTGTGTCCGTTAGCATCATTTGGAACGGGTTGACTACCAGGTCCCTTCCCATATACTACCTCTATATCCTTCACCATATTGAATATATCCTCACCACTGCGATTGCTAGGCTTTGGTCGATGATCTGCCTTGCCTTTGTAATGCTTGCCCTTTTTTCTTAGGACGCTATTCGCTGGAAGGAAAGGTCGATAACCCATGTACACACGACCTTTTGACATTTTTTCAAGAATATACCTTTAACATCAGTCAAACAATGCGTGCATGCATTATATCCCTTGTTTGACTGTCCTGAAAGATTACCAAGAGCCGGGCAGTCACTGATTGTAACAAACAAAAGGCTCGCAGGTTAAAGTGTTCTTGTTTGTACTCATCCCACACACGTACACCTGGCTTCTCCCATAATTGCAGAAGTTCATCAACTAATGGCCTCAGGTAGACATCAATATCGTTGCCAGATTGCCTTGGGCCTTGGATGAGCACTGGCATCATAATGAACTTTTGCTTCATGCACAACCATGGTGGGAGGTTATAGATGCATAGAGTAACATGCCAAGTGTTGTGCTTGCTGCTCTGGTCCCCATAAGGATTCATGCCGTCCGTACTCAGAGAAAACCTTAGGTTTCTTCCCTCATCTGCAAACTCAGCGAACTCTCTGTCGATTGTTCTCCACTGGGACCCATCAGTGGGGTGTCTCAACATATTGTCTACCTTACGGTCTTCTTTGTGCCAACGCAACAGCTTTGCATGATATTTGTTTTGGAACAAACATTTCAAGCGTGGTATTATAGGAGCATACCACATCACCTTGGCAGAGATTTTATTTTTGGGATGTTGTTCGTTGGCCTCCGCCTCAACGTCACCAGGGTCATCTGGCCTGATCTTATACCGCGATGCTTGGCATATCGGGCATTCATCCTTGTCCACATGTTTGTCGTAGTAGAGAATGCAGTCATTAGGGCATGCATCTATCTTCTTGATTTCTAATCCTAGAGGGCAAAGGATCTGTTTTGCTTCGTACGTAGTGGTGGGCAACTCATTATCCTTAGAAGCATCTTCCTTTGGGTAGTCAGTAACTCCCCAAACCCCTTGTCTGATATACCATTCTTTGCCTTCCATTGTAGCAATTCCAGTGTGGTGCCCAACTTTTTCTGCCCCTCTTCACATTTCGGGTACAACAATTTCTTGTGATCTTCTAGCATACTGTCGAACTTTTTCTTCTCCTTTTCAAGTTCACAATCTCTCTGTGCATGAAGGGTGGCTTGACCAAGATCGTCGGGCAGATCCTCTTGTTCATCTTCTCCCATTTCAGTATCACCAAAGGCGTCATTGTATTCCGCGAAACCACGAACAATTTGGTCATCATCCCCTTGTTCTTCTTCATCTTCTTCCATTATAACGCCGCGTTCTGCATGCCTAGTCCAACAAATATAGTTTGGCATGAAACCCGACCTAAACACGTGTTCTTGAAGGATCTTTGTCTAAGAAAAATCCCTCTCATTCCGGCATACAACACATGGGCAGCACATGAAACCATTCTGCTTGTTCACACTTGCAATATTTAAGAAATCATGAACGCCTTGCATGAATTCTCTGGAGCGGCGGTCAGCGTTGTACATCCATTGCCGATTCATCTGCATTACATGACACATACACCACATCAAAGAAGATCCTGAATTGTTCTCTCCATGATTTAACATTTAAAAGGTGCATTTATTGAAGAGGCTACATGAAAAGGTGCACAATCCTAAGTACCACTAGACAAACTAATAAACCTGCAATGCATTTAAGCACAAAAAGGATTTCACGGCCTATTCCAACTAAAATAGACAGATCATCGATGGACTCCTTGTGCTTGCTCGCGGACTCATTATCCACACTTGCACCATCATAGGACGCAGTCGCATGCCCCTTCTGTTGGCTCACTAACTCATCATAATCCACACCTGCACTCTCATCAGCCACCATAGCCTCCCGAGATGCAAGATACTCTTTGACACGCGTAACATATTGCTCCTCCCAAGGTACCATCCCTTGCATGATCCTGTTGCCATCCCACTGAAAAATTACATATACAACACGAAAATCAATGAGAAGATCAATATAAGACGCAGCAGCATGAGCAGCATGCCTGCAAATCACATGACAAGATAAACAACTCACATTTTGATCTGGACACGTGTAGAAGATACGACCATGGTTGGGACCCTCCTTCCTCACTCGGTACTCGCGCACAATCTTCTCCTTATTTTTACACTTGCCACAAGGAACCAGCGGTAAGTCCGACCTCAATCGCCTACCTCGATGCGAGCCCGATGAACCAGAAGCAGTCGCCATCTACGCACTATACTCATTTACAGCAACTACTATAAATTCCTCATTCTCCAATGTATAAATAAAAACCATATATAAAATTTAAATTATTTAGCTATAAATATATAGAATAATTCCTAATTTAATTAAGCCACCACTACATATACTACCAATGAAAGGTGAAGCTAGTTTCCATGAACTACTATAAGCTTTTCTTCATCCAACTATGCATCTATCAAACAATTTTGAGCTAAAGTGCCATAAACATCAAGAAACATTCACCATGATAGCCATTCTACAAAAACCACAAATCCTCCTTATCTAGACCACCAAATGGGAAATGACATGGATGAAACTGAAGAGGAAGAAGTTACTGACATTTAGAACCAAAAAATGGATGGAGAAGCCGATGCAAATCGAAGATGGCCGAAGAGAATGGAGAGGAGGCGCCGGCCACGAGCAAGAACAGAAAGTGTCAATGACTCGGGCTGTGGGAGGAAGAAAGGTGGTGTATAGGGCTGGAGAGCTAGTCCCGGTTTGTGCTACAAACCCGGACTAAAGGTGCATATATAGTCCCGGTCAAAACTACCAACCGGGACTAATCTTTAGAACCGGGAGTAAAAGTTTGTCCCAAGTCACCCTTCAGCAAAAGCTGGCGCCGGAGCCGTTGGCCACGGGATTTAATCCCGGTTGGGGACACCGACCGGGACTAAATCACCCTTTAGTCACGGGGCCAAAAAATGGCCGGGACTAATTGCAAGGTTCGAAAGTCCGTTCTCTACTAGTGCATGCATGCTCTTATATTGTGGCCTACATATTCAGCTGTACAGTCTGCACCACGTCCCTACTAATGATGATTTTTACCCGATTTCTTTTTCTTGTTGTGGAAGCCCTGGACATTCGGCCGGCGAAATTCTTCATCAAGTATGGGGGCATGCCTGGTCTTCGGCATAAGCATGTAGTTCTGTTTACACATGGAGTGCCCACCTGCTTGTCTATAGTGGACATGTCTACGGCAAGGAGATGTCGGGCTCCTTCATACCAGCCATTTGGAGTAGTAGCCATGTGTGAAGCCGCGTACGAACTCATCGATTCATCGATCCTTAGCATGCATGCAGATGTCGTCCACTCAGCAGTTGGCTGGCCGCTGGCGGCACCGACTGATCTTGTTTGTTAGCTATAGGTCCTTGGTCACAGGATATTATCATCCCGAATATAGTATGACCCCGTCAAACAAAGAATCTCTTGTTATTTTCTATAACTACTTTCAGCTCCGACTCCACCAGAACCAAACAAAACAACTACTTTGCGACGGTCCATCATGACAACTATGCCTTTTTTTATGACCGAGGGCAGTACCATTTTAGTCATCTGAATAGCTAGCACATTAGCAGAATACAAGAGTGACTTACCGATGGAGATCTTTGTTGCGTTAGCTTCGACGTAAGCCATGCGTTAGCAGCGACATTTACCGTGACGTATGCTTTTGAAATTCAAAATCTAAATGTTAAACTGATTATCTAGCAAGACAATCAGTTACAGCAAATCAATGATGCACGTCCCTTCAGAACTTCTCTATGTCAACAGAGCTGAAAGTCAATTACAGCAAACCAATGATGCTCCCCATAAACATAACAGAAGAAAGATTGGATCATCTAACAAGAACTTTTGGTTGCTCAAAGAGAACACTACCCTTCACCTATCTTGGCCTCCCCTTAGGCACAACAAAGCCCAAAATTGCAGACTTCCTCCCATTAGTGAACAAGTGTGAAAGAAAATTGGGGGGACCTCCAACATGCTCAACCAGGTAGGAAGGCTACAAATAACAAATGTTGTACTATATGCAATGCCAACTTACTAGCTGTGATAAAGCAAATTGACAAAATCAGAAAAAACTGCTTGTGAAGAGGAAATGATGTAAATGGAAGAGGAATGCCAAAAGCTGCTTGGAAACTAGTGTGTAAATCCAAAACATAAGGTGGTCTGGGAATAGTCAACCTGTAAGTTCAAAATCAGGCCCTCTTGATGAAAAATTTGGATAAATTCTATAACAGAAAAAAATTCCATGGGTAAACATAGTGTGGGAGAAGCACTACAGGAATGATAAATTGCCAGGGAATATGAAAAAGGCATCCTTTTGGTGGAGGGGTCCTGAAGGGATTAGAAAATTTCAAAGCCATATGGCTCAGCTACATGTCAATGATGGGGCCACCTGCTTATTCTGGAAAGACAAATGGGGGACAAATACACTTGAGACACAATTCCCCCATGCACACTCTTTTGCAAAGAATAAACAAATAACTGTCAGGAAAGCTTTCAGTCAAGATGATCTGCTAGACTTGTTCAATCTGCCAATTTCGCATATAGCTTTTGATCAGATTCAAGAGATACAGGAGGCTATGGAGGAATGCAACAGGAATGGGTCCGAGAAATCCCAATTCAGCGCAGCAAGAGCTTACAGAACAATGATGGAGCATCAGCCCATTGAGCCTGCTTTCAAATGGTTGTGGAAATCTTATTATCAACCAAAACACAAAGTGTTTTTTGGCTTCGATGAATGATAGACTAAGCACGAGGGACATCTTGAGAAGGAAAAATATGGCCATGGAATCCAACAACTATGAATTCTATTTAGCACCCCATGAAGAATCGGTGCAACACCTGTTCTAGACATTGCCCTTTTGCCCAACAATGTTGGGGTATTCTAAATCTGCAAATATCAGACAACAACATTGATACTTTTCAGAATGTTCAAGCTATGAGAGACCAAGTACAATCCAGATTCTTTATGATACCCATTTTTCTGATGAGTTGGACAATCTGGAATGCTAGAAATGAGATTATCTTAAAAAATAATCAGCTATCAATTCATGAATGCAAAAGATGGTCTCCCTGCGAGTGAAAAGAAACTTAAAGCAACCCTTTGAACAATGGAGCCAAAATCTGTAATAGACAGCAGCCTAGCACTCATTTTTTCACAACTTTCTTTGTATCCTAACTCCCCAATACTTTGCTTTGCCGTTCCGTTTTAAACTTATTTTGTAAACTCGATTCCTTTTATTTCAATAAATTCCTGCACGGGCCCCGGTCCCTCTAGTTCAGTCAAAAAAATGTTAAACTGATTAATGTTTATGCAATTGAGTTTCTAATTTATAACAACTTAGGTTGATGCATCGCTTTTCTCATAAATAAATATAAGATAATTAATGTCAATGTGAATACCTTAAATCCGCTATACACCCAATTTCCCCTCGCAGAATCTTGTACATCCATGGTGATTCGTTTCTGTCCATCCACGCGCGCAGCCCACGTTCTGGATGCCCACCGGGCCACAACGACAACATCCAGCTTTGTGGCCACATCCACCGCCAGCGATACCACTCCCACCGTCCGCCTCCTACCGCCACATTCGCTTGAGCTTATCAACTGAATCTGCCAGCCATTCAGCCGTGTTTTTCTCTCATAGCAAATTAGCATCAGCCAGAATTAGCCAGCCAAAAATAATCAAGCGAACAGGAAGTCTGTACCTCGCAAGTCGCGCCAGTGCCGCCTCGCGATTATACGAGGCCTTCCAAATTGTCGTTCTAAAATTCCCACTACTGGAAATTGGGAGTTTGCCGAATGCCAAAAGTCGGACACTCCGTAAAGACCTTCTTTGTCGAGTGCCGCACTCGGCAAAATAATTGCACTCGGCAAAGTTGTTGGCATTTCTTAGCGCAATCACTAGGATTGTTACATCTATGGTCACGCCAAGAAACGCCGGGGTTGATAGTCGTGTTCTAAAGATATTATCCGCAAGCGCACGGATCTATCATTGTAGCATTTCACCCGGAAATATTTCAGGGTATCGTGATTTATATTTTCCCAAAGGAAGGCATGGTGTAAAATAGCTCTAGCACATGGATATGGTACTTCACATCATCGAAATAAGCCTTAATGCTATGCAAGGGTAAGATAACGGTAATTTGAGGATAGTGGACACACACTTGGTCTTCACTCAAGGATAAATAGAAATAAGGAATAAAAGAAACGGAAAGAATAAAGAATAAATCTACTTTGAGCTGGTTGGTCGTATGCTGCTAAGCGTAGATTAGCTAAGTCACATGTTATACAGGGTTAGGGACACGTCAGAGCCTAGAGTAATAGGGAGACCCCCGCAGCTGGTCTGCCAGCCGATAGAGGCATTTACGAACTCCTACACGACATACGGACGTGGGGGATTACAAGGGACGGACAGGGCTGTCACCACCTGCCGCCTACCCCTCAACCGTGGCATGCCGTCATATTCGAAGGCCCCCTCGTATCCGGACACCACGCCCGAATACTAAGGAACTACCTATGCTTCCCCAGGACTCCCACCCTACGGATGGATGAGCTAGAACACAGGCAAACCTGAAAGAACATCGAACCATTACTCCACTCTCCTCAGAGACTCTAATCCTATAGAACATATGAACGTTGAAGAACAGGGATGAACAGGCTATGAACTGATCATATGAACTAGGCTCTAGTTCATATGCATCATCACGAACATGATCATAACTATGCTCTAGTTCATACACTAAGCAACATATAAAGTATAAGAACTTGAACAAGGAAGAACACTCCATAGAGATTTACCAAGATGTATCTCTTCTTCCTAGGAGACAAGCTCTCCTTGGTAGCTTTCCTAGCTCCAACTACTACTAGCTCTAGGCTAAGGAACAAGTGGAGGTGAGGGAGAGAGAGACCAAATGAATGTGTGTGTTGGAAAAGCTTGAATCTCCCCTTTTATATGTTGGTGGAGGTCGGTTTGAGTGCCAAATGGAAGGAACACCCCGCACCGCCCTCCTTGGCATTTAATGAACCGCCTCCAACCGGCCGGCCCCACATGGCGAGAGGGGAGGGCGCGAGCGCGCCCCGGCGTGAGCGCGCCGAGTGCCACCTCCCCCGACCGACTTTGGCCGGTGGGCCTCCTTGGTGAGTGGGCTTTCGGTGTTGAGGTGTTTTGGCCCATTTTGGTTCCCGAAGTGGCCCATCTCCCTTTGGGGTGGTTTGGCGCTTTCCGAAAAGCGCCTTTTCGATGTTTAATCCCCGCACTTTTATCTGATTCCTGCAATGACAGTGTATATTTCCTAGTGCACATGGATTTGGGTTAGTTGTACATGTATATGCATATAGGAATATGTAATTCACCCTTTTTCATGTCTAATTGGCGGTATAAAATCGTCGATAAGGACCGCCAACAAGATCCCCCAAGCTTACCCTTTGCTCATCCCGAGCAAAGCTCAGCTTTAGGTTGTTGATTAGGAGTTGCTAATATGCCGATCATGAGTCAAGTGTACCAAGCGTATAAGCAAGATTTCTACCGAGAATTTGAATAAATCGGCATGATTTGCTCACCCCGTTATTATCTCAAGACGAAATGGGGCTTTCCGGCTTTCTCATGTCTTGGGAAATTGCAAGCGAAACAGATTCACAAGCGTTGCTTATCATCTTCCCAAGATCAACCAAGTTTCCGAAGGTTTTGAAAGTTTTGTAAAAGAAACTCAAGTTCCTCGAATGATTCTCTCAATCGCTCAAAAGTGTTTGTACCTCACCAAAGGCATTGTGCTTTTTGCCTTTCTATCTAACCTACTACTATGGCTGAGAGTGGAGTTTTGGTTAGATATGAAAGGAGGCTATGCTTTGATCACAAAGATTCGGTGAAGTCAAGGGACGAACCGTCCGAAGATTAAGACCATACACTTTGATCGAGATTTGTGCAAGTGTGTGAGGGTGAATGATTCCTATCTCTAAATGTTTTTGGTACTCTCGGGCATCATGACTCCTTTTTATTGGTGGAAGGAAATTTGAGAGAGTATGGGCTTGATTTGGAAAAACTAAGATTTTTTTTTCTTTCTTTTCCTTTTTCTTTTCTTTTCTTTTCTTCTTTTCTCTTCTCTTCTCTCTTTTTTTTTTTTGAACGGGAGACTAGCTTTGGGATTCCCGTTTGTCTACTTTGAGGCTTTATTGTTGCCCCTTGGCAATCATCATCATTTTTTTTTTAAGAGATGCTAATGCCCAATACTCTCTTTCGATTCGATGAAAATTTTTGGCGAGAAGGAGTCATGATGAAGACAAGAGTAGTTTTTGATGGATGATGAGTAGGGGATGCGCGATCCTCGGTGTAAGGGTCGACATGCTTTTGTTTTTGAAGAAGGTGCGCAACTCTAGGGTCAAGAGTTGGCATATTTGGGTGGATTGGATGAAAAGTTAGGTTGCGCAACTCGCAGTGTACGGGTTGGCAAATTTATTTGGTGGGTGCAAGTGAATCTCAATCGTGAGTGTAAGACCATAATCTTGCGGAGGTTACAGACTTCTAGTGATCAAGCATCATATGACTACTGGTTTTTGAAAGAGTGTTGACAGCTACGTCATATGGCCTTGGTGGGTATTTCAAAATCATTGAGGAACTTTTGTTTTGATAGTTTTGAAAATAAAACTCCGGAAGTCAGGTTTTCACTCAGGAAAGAGTCATAGCATTGCTCGTGGCACTATATCATACCCGGCAATAACTTAGACAGGATCTAGCCTATGCAACCCACTAAGCTCAAGTTTTCAAGGATAAGTCATTTTAGCCAATAAACTCAAACTTAGGAGAAAGCCTGATTATAAACAAGGTACAAGCGAGTCACAAGACAGCAACTTTTCATCATTTCAACAAGGGTAGAATTAAATATTTCTAATAAGCATATGTATAGGAGATGACAAAGTATTTTTTTTATATGCGTAAGTGTTAGTATGGTACATACCTCTTATTGGGGTCCTCCCCAAGCTTGCTTGGAAATGGGGCCCTTTAAAAATTATTTTGAGGTAACAAATTATTTTATTTTATTTGGAGTACGTCGTCCAGGGACTTCCTTATGATCGAGGACCATCCTGCAGGGTTAGCTCATAGCATACTACCAATATTCTTACTAGTAATCTGTCTCAATGATCGACAAGTCGACCAAGGTAAACTAGCAACCTAAGCACCATGCTCAAGCTACTAGTTTATGGAACATGCCAAGCTTGAACATGTTCCAAAACATCAAACTAAGCGGGAATAGGGATAAGCAAGATAGAACTTTATTTTTTGATAGACTAAGTAAACGTAATTGAAATGAAATGCTTATAAAATGATAACTTACCGATTATCCTGTCGGTCAGGGCTCATAGTTTTATAGTCCGTGATGCGAGACTCTTCTCCTGCTCAATTCGAGCCTGATGATGAGGCAACCGTCTCAGGAGAAGTAGACAGTGGTGCCTGCTTGGGTCTCCACACCATTTTTGGTGGTGTGGTGACAATTGGTGAGGTGGTGGTTGATCATCCTCTTTTGGAGGTGCTTGCATTTTTTCCACCTTTAACACCTTTGTCTCCTTTTAGGGACCAACTTTGGTGCCCCGGAGGTTTTGAGTGGGGTTGGTTTTGCTTTTGTTTCCACTCTTTCTTGGGCCGAGCCTTGCCCTTGTTCTCTTCGGGTTGCGCGCAGAACGGCCTTTGATTTTGTTTCTTTTGTAGGAGCCTTCTTTCTACCCTTCTTAGGAGCTCTTTGCTCCTTCTTTTCTTTTGGCTCCTGTTCTTTCTTTTTCTTTTGTTTTTGTTCCTGGGTACCCTTTGCTTTCTGCGGCTCTGGCCTTTGTTCCCAGATGATATTGGGAATTCGATTCGCACCAAGAGGTCGGATTTCAACTTCCGTGACCTCTCTTGTGGTTGGCTCATACTTGATGCGAATCATGTTGCACTCCTCCGTCTTCCGTGGCCGGAAGTGGAACTTCTCCTCACTTCCATTGATGTTGAACCGGATTCTCCGGCTCCAACATCAATGCGTGCTCCAGCCGGTACTTAGGAATGGTCGCCCCAATATAAGTGGTGATTCTTTGGTGGCCTCCATGTCGAGTACCACAAAATCCACTGGGACGAAGTATCCTCTGATCTTCACAGGAATATCTTCAGCTATTCCCGCTGGATAGAGTAAGGAGGAGTCCGCTAATTGGAGTGTGATCGTTGTTGGTGACAGCCTTGTATAATGTAGCTTGTCAAATACCGTCTTGGGCATGACACTGACGCTGGCACCAAGATCACAGAGTGCGTGGTCAAACTGCTGCCCTCCAATGGAGCAAGTGATAGTGGGGCAGCCTGGGTCCTTCTTCTTTTCTGGTAAATCATTTAGGATTGCCGCACTACACTCTTCTGTGAGTTTGACCACAGCTGTGGATGGCAGTGGTCGCTTGTTGTTGATGATGTCCTTGATATATTTGGCGTAAGAAGGTACATGTAAGACGTCCATGAGCGGAACGCTCACATGTACTTTCTCGACCATTTCAACAAACCGAGCGAACTGATCATTCACAGCTTGCTTTCTTGTTCTTGTGGCGAATGGCAGATGTGTGGTATCTGGATAATCCAGGGTTGTTCCTGATTCTGCCTCGCCTTGTGGTTCGAAAGATGAAGGTTCTTCTTGCTATGGTCTTGCTTGTTTCTGGCTACTTGTTTAGGATATGGTGGATCACGAGTGGCCTTACCGCCTCTCGTGGTCACGAGTTCACATTCTCAAAAGTACTAGCGGCTTGATCCGAAGTTTTACCATTTGGATCAACAGGAACATCAGAAGCAATTTGAGCTAGCTGTCTTTCTATCATCTTATTAAAGCTCAACTGATTCTTAACAGCAGAAGTTAAACCTTCTATCTTGGTACTGATGCTCTCTAGGATTTTGTCATTGGCCAGCATCTTTTTGGTGAGGTTTTCGTTGATCTTTGCTTGGCCAAGGACTAAATCCTTGAGAGTAGGCTGATTCGAATTGTAATTTGCGGAGTAGTTCGAATTACCTTGATACTGTGGATGGGACTGATTGTTCCATCCATTATTACCTCCTGGCTGTTGACGATACCCGTTATTGATATAAGAAGCTTCTTTACGGGTTTTGGGGCAATCATTCCCCGAATGTCCATCATTGCCACAGACATCGCACGTCATGCGAGATTCTATGGCTTTGACAGTGCCGGATGTATCTCCGGCGGCTCTTTCATCAAACTTTTGCAGGAGCAAGTCTATTTTTGCGGCTAACGCCTCCGTCTCCTTCACGGGGTGCGAGCCTTTTTGTTGCTTGGGTGGGGCTCTTTCTTCCCCCCAAGCTTGATTTTCTACCATTTTGTTGATTAACGCCGCGTTATCAACAGTGAGTGATAGAAATGCGCCTCCGGCTGCGGCATCGAGGTGCCCTTTTGACATGGGCGTAAGCCCATTGTAAAAGTTTTGGAGCACCGGCCATTCCTCCATCCCATGATGAGGACAAAGTCCGAATGAAGCTTTGGAGCCTTTCCCAAGCTTCAGGAATGGGTTCCATCTGCGTTTGCTGGAAATTGGCAATTCTTCCCCTCAGAGCATTTGTTTTGCCCATGGGGAAGAACTTTGCAAGGAATGCCGTGGAGCATTTGCCCCACGTGCTCACAGCCTCTTTGTCCTTATAGAACCACTGCTTCGCCTTCCCTACGAGGGAGAAGGGAAACAGTCGGAGCCTGATGACGTCAGCTTCAATGTCCTTGATGACGACAGTGTCACAGAGCTCCAAGAAACGCTACAAGTGAGCGTTGGCATCCTCATTGGGGAGTCCGCAAAATGGAATCCCCTGCACCATGGTGATCGGGCCGAGTCCTTAGCTCAAAGTTCTTGTCCGCCACGTTGACAACGGGCCCGGTGGGCACGTTGGCAACAGCGAGGACGGAGAATTCACGAAGAGTCTTCGAGCCATTGGGATGGTTGCTTGAAGGTGCGGAAATGACCGGTTCGGTACCCGACGGAGTAGCGAGAAGAAGGAGTAGCTCTAGGCTTCTTCTTCCTTAAGAGTGTTTCCGGATTTGGATGGAAATTGTCGCGAGGGAGAAACCGGACATACACTATCCTGTTTTCACCCACAACGGAGAAAACATAAAAGTTAGCCCGCATAGACCTCGGACTATTTCTAGTGAAGTTATATCCATGCCATGCTAGATTATTTTAACCAATGCCTTCCGCCGGCAAATGCTTGTTGACATTTCTTAGCGCAATCACCAAAGATAGATAAAAAGTCTATCCCCGGGCATTTGTTGGCATTTCTTAGCGCAATCACTAGGATTGTTACATCCTGGTGGTCACGCCAAGAAACGCCAGGGTTGATAGTCGTGTTCTAAAGATATTATCCGCAAGCGCACGGATCTATCATTGTAGCATTTCACCCGGAAGTATTTCAGGGTATCGTGATTTATATTTTCCCAAAGGAAGGCATGGTGTAAAATAGCTCTAGCACATGGATATGGTACTTCACATCATCAAAATAAGCCTTAATGCTATGCAGGGGTAAGATAACAGTAATTTGAGGATAGTGGACACACACTTGGTCTTCACTCAAGGATAAATAGAAATAAGGAATAAAAGAAACGGAAAGAATAAAGAATAAATCTCTTGGAGCTGGTTGGTCGTATGTTGCTAAGCGTAGATTAGCTAAGTCACATGTTATACGGGGTTAGGGACACGTCGAGCCTAGAGTAATAGGGAGACCCCCGCGGCTGGTCTTCCGGCCCGATAGAGGCATTTACGAACTCCTACACGACATACGGACGTGGGGGATTACAAGGGACGGACAGGGCTGTCACCACCTGCCGCCTACCCCTCAACCGTGGCATGCCGTCATATTCGAAGGCCCCCTCGTATCCGGACACCACGCCCAAATACTAAGGAACTACCTATGCTCCCCCGGGACTCCCACCCTACGGATGGACGAGCTAGAACACGAGCAAACCCGAAAGAACATCGAACCATTACTCCACTCTCCTCGAGACTCTAATCCTATAGAACATATGAACGATGAAGAACAGGGATGAACAGGCTATGAACTGATCATATGAACTAGGCTCTAGTTCATATGCATCATCACGAACATGATCATAACTATGCTCTAGTTCATACACTAAGCAATATATAAAGTATAAGAACTTGAACAAGGAAGAACACTCCATAGAGATTTACCAAGATGTATCTCTTCTTCCTAGGAGATAAGCTCTCCTTGGTAGCTTTCCTAGCTCCAACTACTACTAGCTCTAGGCTAAGGAACAAGTGGAGGTGAGGGAGAGAGAGAGACCAAATGAATGTGTGTGTTGGAAAAGCTTGAATCTCCCCTTTTATATGTTGGTGGAGGTCGGTTTGAGCCTGAAATGGAAGGAACACCCCGCACCGACCTCCCTTGGCATTTAATGGACCGCCTCCAACCGGCTGGCCCTACATGGCAGAGGGGAGGGCGCCAGCGCGCCCCTGGCGCGAGCGCGCCAGGGTGCCGCCTCCCCCTGACCGACTTTGGCCGGTGGGCCTCCCTTGGTGAGTGGGCTTCGGTGTTGAGGTGTTTTGGCCCATTTTGGTTCCCGAAGTGGCCCATCTCCCTTTGAGGTGGTTTGGCGCTTTCCAGAAAGCGCCTTTTCGATGTTTAATCCCTGCACTTTTATCTGATTCCTGCAATGACAGTATATTTCCTAGTGCACGTGTATTTGGGTTAGTTGTACATGTATATGCATATAGGAATATGTAATTCACCCTTTTTCATGTCTAATTGGCGGTATAAAATCGTTGATAAGGACCGCCAACAAAAGCCTTTTTGTCGAGTGCCAAACACTCGGCAAAGTCTTGGCACACGGTAAATAGTTTTTTAAACATACATTTTGAAGCACTAAGTTAACTCAAATGAAGAAAAAAAATCTACTACAAAATTGTATAACATCTTAATACCTACAAAGTTTTATTTTGGTTGTTTCTTCATTTGACGAATCGATAGTAAAGTTATTCATAAAATCTATATCTCTCTCTAAGATTTGCAAACAATGTAAGAACCACCATGTCTGATGAATAAATGACCAAACAACTAAAATAAATTTTGTGGAACTTGAAAAGTTATAGAATGTACGTTCGTATTACATGTGTGCACTATCTTGGTCGTGTAATTTTTGCTTCCGCGCACACTTGCTGCAGCTTTCATAGCGGACGATGACAAAGCACGCCGCAGCGGATCGACTATTTCTCGACACACGGACCCACAACGTCGTGATGAATAATACAAATGCATTCGTACATTTTTGTACTTCAGCGTGCTAACGACCTGAGGAATCCATTGCTCCATGGATTATGCACTATAGGTTACGCTCCTTGACCGTTCTTTAATTTTGTTTCCGTTGCGAAAGCCCTGGAGATTCGGCCGGCGAAATTCTCCATCACGCGTAGGTGATATTTGGTTATGTTTATTCATGGAGTGCCCACCCCAGCTTGTCTATAGTGGACATGCTGCCTGGTATTCGACAAGGAGGACGGACTCCTTCGTACGATCCATTTGGATCGGTAGGCTGGCTGACGCCGCGCACGAACTTATGGATTCATCGATCCTTATATTTTGCATGCAGATGTCATCCACTCAACAGTGGCCGGCGGCACTCTTCACCCTGTCAAACAAAGGAATCTCTTGTTATTTTCTATAACTACTTTCAGCTCCGACTCCACCAGAACCAAACAAAACAAACCGCGTACCTGAGGGATCAGCTGTAAGCACAAGCACTTCATGGAAATTCTGTTCATAGGCACGGCGATCCCGGCTTCTTACCATGATTATTACATTCAGCAATCACGTACTGGGCATCCTCTCCACACAATGCAAGCGGGCATACGCTTGTCATTTTTGGCTTGATTGAAAAAACCGGCAGCAACGTGAGTAAACTACGTACATGCAAGACTTAGTTTTCAACAATAATATTAGTTTGGTGAATGCAAAAGGGTAATATCGGACATCTGTGCATTTGCAGAAAAGCGATGGCGTAAGTTAAATAATAAGATGCTTATAATGCACAATCATATCTCATAGACGTATCAAAACTCGTGGAGAGGTGGATTCTAGAAAGAAAAGAGTGTGGAACTCCGAATTGCCACAATAGAGTGCTGACTTGTGACCAACTTAAAATTAGGAAAGGCAAAGGATCTGAAAAATGCAAATACTGTGACAAACTTGAAACTTGAAATTTTTTGACCGAAGTCAGCAATGAAAACCCCAGCCTATTTTTTTTAATTTTTTGATAATGCAGACCTGTTTAAATTTGCTCCCGCAGGGAGTCGATCCCAGGTCTGTTGGGTGCTTTGCAATTGTAAGAGTTAGAGGGAACAAGATGACCTCTCAATTTCTCGGGTGCGTGTTAATATAGACAGGGAAGAGCCCCCGCATGGCTAACATATGGTTCCAATAAATCACCACAAATCTCTCCTCAGTTCTCTCAACTACCTAATATACAATTGCCATATAAACGCTACCCACCTGGAGACACCTAGGTGACTTACACAACCAAGTCTATCCTCTAACACCCTCTCAATCTTAGCCGTGATGAGGTTAAGATTGTGTTGACGCTTAATTAGGTCACACACTCGATAAGGAGCTAGATCGCTCGATGTAGGGCCTAGCCTGTTTAGGAATCGGCCGGCGTCTAGGTTTTGTCCGTGCCCGGACCTTATGCCTCCAACGATGAGCGCGATGCGCAATACACATCGCTGGAGGAGCCTCGCCGGAAGCGCGATACGCAAGACAGCCGGCAAGGTCTCTTGACACCCAAAACCCCACACGCTCAGGAGGGACCCTGTCAGGGCGCGCGGCAGCTATGGGCTGCCCTAGCCGGCCTGGCCGCTCTAGAGCTTCGTCGTCGTTGAACCAATTGCCATCAGCAGCAACGAAGAACGAAAAGCAATAATAGATTGGAAAAGCGAGGTAAAAAATAAAAGATAGATGTTGTATTGCAATCGGCCGTCACCCCTTATATTTATAGGGTAGCTGGTCTTTCCTAGATACATGTCAGACTACATTGCCGTATACATATTGAATCCTATAACTAATGTTTTTTTTTTTGACAACAACCAAACATATTATATTATCACAGCTGCTGTTCTACAAGAAGGTCCTCCGAAGAAGACCAAATTACATCACAGTCATGCAACAGGATAAGAAGGCAACTATGTCGACGGTGATGGGGAAGACGAGTCCGCCAGTGGAGGGTCGCAGGGACGTCAAGGACGTATGCACCCGGATGGACTGACCGCGCAAAGCGTCGGTTAAAGTTGGGTTGGTCGAGCCATCGGTGAAGTAACACGCCGATGACCGAAGGATATTGTTGAAGTCATCGCCGGAGTTTGAAGGAGCTCGAACCAGGAACCCAGGTGAAGGCGGAATCGACAAACCAACACCAGAGGAGGAGCCATCTATGTGTAGAAAGGACTAACAGGACTGAACGCTGCTGGATGAAGATGCATGCAGGCGACGATGGAACATTGAAATGCTCTGCAGGTGCTACTACACAGCAACCATAATGAAAAGGACAGAGGAACTGTGTCGCAGTGTTGTCAAGGACTCCATCTACTGCCGCATGCTGAACACGTTGCACTGGCGGGCCCCAAACTGCAGAAGATAAGGACGAGTCTGTAGCACTGGGTTGGGCAGCAGGATGACCACGTCGTCTCGGAGGGAGTGGACCACAGCGAGCCAGCACGGAGAAGGAATCCCTGCCACACCAAAGCGGCACCCGCAGCAAACCACGTCGCCCGCCGCAGAGATCGTCGCCGATGGTATGGATGACGGGGATGCGCGCGGCGAAGGCGGCAGCTGCAGCTGTTGCAGCAGCCCCCGTGGATCCAGGCACTGGGAGAGCGCCTCGACGCCACGAAGCCGGCAACCGCGCATGGAAGCGGGCGGAGTCGCCCACCTCCGACAGCGCCGCGCAGAAGGACGGCAGTGGGTCGTGGTGCTCCGCTGAGCGCCTCAGTGCTGCCGTGGAAGATGGGCGCGAAGCCTTTGCCGTCGTTGGCAACTCTCGCAGCGGCTCCGAATGGTTGAGATGATGAACGGCCGCAGCTGAGGCACCGGTTCTGGTTGGCAACACTAGTGTTGGCGACGTGCTGCGACGCCGCGAGGCGAGGCCAGCGTCCGCGAGCCCCCAGACACCCGCGGCGGCCTCGGGCAGCCGTGGCAGGGGCTTCCGCGGGGCGGGATGGGATTGGGCTTGGCGAAGACTCCAGAGAACCCCGCGATGAAGCTGGCCCCTGCGACGGCGGCTGCGTCGGCAGCCGGGCAGCCCTGTACGCCGGAGAGGCCGGACGAGATGCCGAGGGCGTGCGGCCTCAGCCTGGCGTTCTCCATCAATCAGATCCGCGGGGCGGCGCTTGGGCAGGACGAGGCGTCGGCGGAGGAAGCTGAGCTCGAGCCCGTCGCTCGAGAGATCGTCGTTTGCCATGGCCGGCAGAGCACCGCCCACCTTGGCTGAAGCCTCGTCGGCGATGACGGGAGCTGCTACTCTCGCGCAGCATCTGCTGGAGCTTGGCCATGAGGGCGGCGGCGTCGGCGAGGCGCAACTCCGTGTGCACGGACTGCAGCCCCGAAAAAACCTCCTGGAGGTGCCTACGCCGGGCCGCCACAGGCATCGCAGCCCCCGCCTGCCATCGTCGAGGTTGTGGTTGCCGGTGTTGATGAAGTGGAAGAGACCTTCCCCGGCCACCATGGCCGCTAGCAGGCCCACCTCCAAAACGACATAGTTGAGGACGACGGAGCTCCTCGGAACACCCATGAAAAGCTAGAACTAGAACTACTTACTGCTACTAGCTAGAGGATGGGGGTGGCCCCTCACCCAACCCGGCGCGGCGCAGACGCCGAAGACAGGAGGGAGGGGGCCGGCGGCGGCGGAAGGTGGAGAAAGGAGGCGGTACTACGGCAGAGCCGAGAAGTTACTACTCAGAGACGACCAGAGTCTCACCCTCAATCCTATTTCTTCTTATTTGGCCGGCGAGCCTCGGCAGGCAACCAGCGGTGCTACGTCGGCAAAAAAGATTTTCACCGCTGATATCCCGATCTACGCTCCAGATTTACCCCCACCGTCATTTACTGTGTCACTCCACACGTCCATCTATCGCAGGCTCCGAAGAAAAATATCTTCCTCGTCGTCTCCGCGTCGTCTCCTCTGTCCTCGCTCCCGATCTGTCTTCTCTCTCCCTCGCGGCAGCTGCGGCGGCCCTCGGCGCGGCGGCGGCGCTCGACCCTCGGCCCGGCGGCGGCGCTCGACCCTCGGCCCGGCGGCGCCCGCCATCCCCTTCCTCCCTCTCTCTTCTCTCCACTTCCTCTCTCCCTCCTGGCACGGACATGGGCAAGGCGCGCGGCGCGGTCCTCGGCGTGGTGGCTGGTCGTCGGCCCTCGACGCGGTGGCCGGCCGCCGGCGCGCGGCCGCCGCCTTCCTCCTCTGCTCCCGCCCTTGCGACGCGGCCGCGCGATGCGACCCCTGGCCGGGTGTTGGGCGTCGGCGCGGCCCGTGTCATCCCGGCCACGGCGTGACGGCACCGGCGGCCGGCGAACGCCGGCCCCTGTCCCCGGCCCTCCGCCGCCGGCGCCCCGTCCCGGCCCGCCGCCGCCGGCACCACAGAACCCTAGCCCACCGCCGGTGCTCAAGGCCGTCGTTGTCCCCGCGGTGGATGCCCGCGCGCGACCTCCGACCTCCGACAACGGGCGTGCATCCGGGTGTGTCAAGTCTGCATCCTCTTCTTCTCACCCCCATTCCTGTGCATGGTTGAACAGAGCTTAATTTCTTTCCTTTTTTTTGGTTGCAGCAAGTACTAGGCGACATTGAGAACAGCTAGAAAGATTCAAGGTTTGTTAGTTCTCTTGCCAAACTTTGATTCAATCTAGATCCACCATCCCTTCCCCTTCCTCTTTGGAGAAGGATCATATTTTGCCCGATTTAGATGTGGTTTTTATATTACATCAGTTGATTTTGCAGAGGAACCAGCTGGATTCAAGATCTTGAGCACAACAAAATCCATCAGCTTGCATGTAAGTCCCTTGTGCTGGATCTGCGACTTTTTTTAGTATGATGGCAAAGTTCATACTGATGGGAGTTCATAGTCGCTTTACTTTGGTCCTTTATGCGAAAAAACATGCTGTGTTTGTTCTATATATAAAAAGTGTGAGAGAAGGGAATCAATTGAATTTTAGGCTGCAAATGGAAGTATAAGTTAGCCTCCTCGCTGCAGTATATCAGTTCTGAGTATTTCTTTCTTTCTTGTGCGTGTTGCAAACTATCCAATAAGGAAGCACTAAAGGATTCAAGTCTGCGGTTGTTATTTCTACAGGAGTCACCACCGCTTATAGCTTCGAAGTAAGTTTGCTTATGCTCAGGTTTTTTTTTTTACTTATTTGTGTTGCCTTGTGTGATTAATTTGTTGGCAATATTATCTACAGGGAGCAAGAGCAAGTTGGCCTTCTAGTCTTCATCTGCTCTTCTACTGTCATTGCTTAATTGGTATGCTCTCCTTTTCTTATGAACTTTGTCTCTGCTGGTTGTGTGTGATCTGGGATGTGATGATTTTGGTTTCTTGAAACTGGACTAATTTTCCCCTATAGTTCCTATTGATGGCTTGTGGTGTGACATTTTTTTAGCATCAAGTGTGGTGAAATTGATTTTTATTTGGGCAATTGTTTGCCAAGATCTTTATTTTTTTCCTGAACAACCCAATCTGAAATGAGAACAGATGTGTATATATTTCACTAATTGACACTCCATTTTGTAAAAGGCGTGTGCTAGAATCTGAAATGGATAAAACATGGATGGATCGGCCTAGGTACATTATAAACCTATGACCCATGTACTAGAATCTGCGTGCATAGTGTGTTTGGTCTGATATCATGATAATCTTATGTAGGCATACCCTTGTGTAAAGAAAAGGAGTGGATATGTTCTTAGAGTTTGCCTTTAGTAATTCTGCAAAAGGAAATCAGATTTTGTGTCCCTACAAGGCATGCAAGAACTCTTGTTGGAGGGTCCGTAGTGCTGTACTTGATCACTTGATATGTGAGGGCTTTACGGAAGGATATGCAACATGGGTTAATCATGGTGAACCTAGTTCCAGTTTTTCCACAAATAACAGACAACATGAAAGGGTAGAAGTAGGGGACCCAAATGAAGAGGATGATATTTCTGGTTTACTTAAAGACGTAGCGATGGGTTTAGATGTCGAGGGGCATTTAGAAGAAAACAATACAAAGCAGCACGTTGAGGATGTAGAGGCTTTTTACAAAATGGTAGAAGATGCTAGCAAGGAACTATATCCAGGTTCCAAGTTCTCGAAGCTCCATTATTTACACGTACCATTACATCAGTCATTCGTTTTGTTCTGAACTTCCATTGTTTACACGTACCTACCTTGCTTCACCATCTCCCCATGATGTTCTATATATAAATTTATTTTCAGCTTATCTCTTGCCGCATCCTATTATCATGTATGAGAGTTTATCTTGCCCCATACTATTATCTGTTGGTAGGATGGTTCTTTTCCATGGAGTTTAGTGTATTTCCTCTGTAGATGGATGTA
Organism: Themeda triandra; assembly: GCA_018135685.1. Taxonomy (NCBI): domain Eukaryota; kingdom Viridiplantae; phylum Streptophyta; class Magnoliopsida; order Poales; family Poaceae; genus Themeda; species Themeda triandra. Next base: position 369,686 of record JAENPR010000313.1, on the reverse strand, counting down.
TCACTGGCACGCTTTCTAATTAGTTACCTTAAGAACCTAATATATAGTGCTATGTAATTAACCAATTAGTCATTTATGCCACTTTTCTGGCTCTTTGCAGTGCACATACTCATCACCGTGTCATTGAATTTGATTTTTTTTGTGTCTATGACTATCCATACAGTAGCCTCTTTTGGGAGCGGATTTAATGCAACCTAGCTTTTTTATTCTTTAAAGGTTCTTTTGCATAAGACGTCAGAGCAGAAGAAAGTATGGCCGATGAACCATCGGTTTGTGACTGTAAGCAGAACTCTGATGATGAGGAAGAATCAGGTAAAAATGGATTTGCACAGACCAGCCTGACTTTGGTTTGCCTGGCCTGGGTTGGGCCCGGCTAGCATGAACACATAGTCCGAAACACCTCAACTTTCAGTGAGAATATTAAATATTTGGGGGATATGTATGTTCATGTGGCTTTTGGGTTTGGCCCAGGACATGCTCATGCCTATGAACCTTGTTGATGCCTTATCCTAGCCTGGATTTTTCTGCATTTTGCTATGTGTATCACGGATGTCCATGAACAGATCCAATAACAACTATTATCACAATTGAAGAAACGTGATCCTCTCCTTTGGTCCACATGCCAAATGTCTTCTTAACTCGTTAGTTTGATTGAATGTTACAACATTTGTCGATCCACATGCGACTCAATCTCAGTGGCCTTGAGGCAAAATAGTGTTTTGCCAATTTAACTCAAGTTACTTGATTATGTTCCAAGTAAGTATGAACAATTGAACATATGCTTCTGGCATTGTGATGAAAATGTTAAAAACATGCCACTGTTTGTGTCACGCCTTCTCTACTTATGCTGACATGGAAATTTTGATTAGTATGTTTGGGCCCACTTATTTCCCCACTAAAGCCTGGTTATGAACCAATTTTGGCTTGGTTATGAACCAAATGGAGGTTACCTGCCAAAGTGAGATCAAGTCTTGGCTTGGCCTATTGGGGTCGGCAGCTAAAGATATCCTATCCAATGCATGCTATAAGTTAGGCCTCCCCAAAAATGTTTTATGTTGGTGCCTTAAAAAGTAAAAACGTTGTGATTGTGGGTGAGCACGAAAAGCCTGCCTTACTAGGCTTCTATGAAGCCCTTGATTTTTTTGTATGATGTAATAAATTTGGTAAACAATTGAAAGGTGCTAAACTCGAAGTGGAAAATTCAGTTTATATAATAGTTTAATTGCAAGCTTTATATTTCATCATCTGCGGGGTAAAGATGTATTTGAGGCATTCTACAAGAAGGATCTAGCTAAGAGGTTGCTGCTTGGGAAGAGCGCATCAATAGATGCAGAAAAATTGATGATCACAAAAGTAATAATGTCTTTTCTTTTCTAGTGTTTTCACATGTTCCAACATATCTTGACAAGAAAAACTTTACTAACATGCTTCTGTTTGTAGCTCAAAACTAAGTGTGGAAGTCAGTTTACCAGCAAGCTGGAGGGAATGTTCAAGGTAGCGTTAGCTGTTTTTACTATGATGATATTTGTAGTCTTATCTTGTTTTGCAAACCTGTATAGTTGTATCGTCAGATGCATCTGAAATATCAGTATTTCATTATATAGATTCGGTACCCTTTTAACATCTGTTTTACCTGCGGGTTTGTAGGACATTGAATTATCCAAAGAAATAAATGATTCATTCAGGCAATCATCTCAAGCTAGGACAAAGCTTCCCTCTGGCATTGAAATGAGTGTCCATGTGCTTACAACAGGGTAAATATTTTTTTCCACATTGCTTTGATACGAACTCTCGGTAGAACATGTTCTGTTTAGATAGCTTTGTAAACCTGATCTCATGCATGTGCTCCATAGTCTTAGCTTGGTAGGCTGGCCTTTTGATGTTGTTGGTCATGTTTATGTAGTTCGATAAAATATGTTGATTTACAGCTATTGACCTACATATCCACCAATGGACGTGAAACTCCCACACGAACTGAATGTGTATCAGGTTAGTATATGGCCTTGGTGTTGGTAGTAAATATTTTAATGTCAGTCTGAATATTTTGTTTAATTCTCTCCCCTCTTTCTGAATACTTTGTTTAATCCTCGCCCTCTTCTGACAGGATATATTTAAAGAGTTCTATTTGAGCAAGTACAGTGGAAGGCGTTTAATGTGGCAGAATTCTTGGGGACACTGTGTCTTGAAAGCGAACTTTCCCAAAGGCAAAAAGGAACTTAAGTGTCATTGTTTCAGGTGCATTGTTATCTCATTTTTCAGTGCTTATCAGTTGAAATTGAGGGCAGTAAGGGCGTGTTTGCGGGGGTCGCCCGTGGTGTGCAACTCGCCTTGTTTACGAGGTTGGCTACGTCGGCAAAAAAGTTTTACATCGTTGATTTCTCAATCTATGGCCTAATTTTACTCCACCGATCATTTTACTGTACCTATTGGATCGAGGGAAAATATCTCTCCCTCACGGCCTTACCTGCCTCCCCCTCGTTTCTAGCTGCATATGCTTGAATAACATATCTTGGAGAAGAGTGCTTGTTTGTGAGTCACTTAAATAATGTAACCCTCATCGCTTTTATAGGATTATGCTTATGTTGGATTGGATGAGAGTGCCCCCTGGATTTTGCATTATGAAGGAAGTATGCAAATGGATAGCATTTGTTTTTGTATAAAAACAATTAGTTAATCCTTTATAACAATAGGAAAAAAAACATTGGCTTTGTCTTGTGCCTACATTGGAGCCTTCGGTTAACAGGGTAAGCAAGGCAACCACAATAACTGACTTTGGCAGGAGTCGAAAGTGCTGCCAAGTAAAGAGCTCACTACAGAAAAAATGTTTATGTATTATAATTGCTTAGAAAGTAGATGCTATGTCTTGACATCATCACAATGGATTTTAGGTTCACAAAGACATTGGTATTATTGTCAATTTCCTTTGTGTTTTTGAATAATTGTAGTCCTCTGAACTTTCTGAAAATTGACTAGAAAACAAGATATCTTGTCAGTAATGAGAAACTGAAGGATGGTGCATCTGCTATCCATCTTGCTCTTCCCTGAAATATGGCGGCAAGAGCTCAAGTTCTTCTAGACATTATATGATCTTATAGGGAGTATGTACTACCCATAGATGATGGTCTTTGCTTTGGGGCCTAATATTGCACTGAGCTTTGGCTGCAGACATTCTGATAACTAACAAGGTAGGTGTCAGATCTCAATTTTTATTTAAACCATTGATATTGTCTGACGACAACACATAGGAGAACGACTTCAGTTAAGGTCGCCACTTCACATTTTCAGATACCATTTTGTACTGATAGTGGTGACAATAATTTGCATTTGTTAATTTGGACTTTCAAAAGCAACTGTAAGTGCAAAAGACACTACCAGCCAAGTTATATTTTCTAAATTTGTCTCTGCACTACAAATGGCAACATCATATTTCTTGATCTCTATAAAACCCTGTTGTCTGAAATGAGATAAAGATAATTTATTTGTCCTATTTACAGTAACTTTTTAGCTAATTTGAGAGCAGAAAAAGAACATGTCACATTGGACCTCATTCTTTTGCATAATTACTAGGCCTCCAATATATGTGTTGTAACTGTTTAGCTGCTATAATTCAGGTTATCACCCTGGTGTGTTGTTTTAGACAATCTAGAGCACTTCAAGAAGAACAAGCATCTGTTGGGTAAGCATCATTCTTTTTCCTTCCTGCTTTCCTTCAACCCTTCCTTAGAACTATTTCTTCTTTCTAATTTTATTGGGTCCAAATTAAATCAATTGTGAGCAGAGTAGCGACCCCTCAAAGGATCAAGAAGATTAACGCGGAGGTTGTGCAATACAAGCTCACTCTGTGGCCTCATCTCTCCTTGTGGTTGCTGGCACTAACCAATCTGAGCTCAGTTTTTTTTTCACAAAGTTAGATTTTTTTTGCTGAATGGTACGATCGTCTGTGTTTTTTGCTGGTTCAATTAATCACTACGAGATGCATATTCAAGTAGCTATAATGGCTGTTTTTTTTGTTGAAATTTTGATTCTGCATATTTGTTTGTTTGAATTGAACAATAGTTGCTTCCAAGGTGTTTGAAAAGATTCTGCATATCATATTTGAATGGAATAATAGATTCTGCATATTAGGTCATGACATTTTTCATCAAAATAAGCAAGAAAAACCGATAGAGGTGATGCTCATGTGACTGTGATCAAGCACGGCTGCAATAATGCTCCAGCTGCTGCGGCTTGTCCGTTGTTGTCACTACTGCAGACTAAAGAAAACCCAACTGAAACAAGCAAAAGATGCCAGCCGGTCCCTACGTGCAAATCGATCAATTTGAACTCATGCAATGCAATGACCCATGACCAATGACCAAGACCAACAGGCAACGAGTCACCGCTGCATGCGACATGCTTGTTTTTTTCTAATGACACGCCTGTTATTGCTTTATAGTATTGTTTGATCAATATTTTAGCTAATGTTGTCTTTGTTGATTTTTCAAATCTTTGTGCAGGTTTGGCATATGCTTTTATTCAATGACATTTGATTCACCAGGAAGCATATTGAAGCTAAAAAAATATGGTTATGCTACTTTGTACTTTATTGACATCCTGATTTCTGTAACATGGAATTTTCTTTAGCCTGGCAGTTAAATACGGGACATTTTTGAACTATTTATGTTCAATAGCTGACCTTGCTTTGTAAAAGGTCCTTATAAAACATCTTGAGAGCCTATTATGTTCGGTTGTCTCCTTGAATTTGAATGCTATGATTGTCCCCTTGGATAACTATAATCTTTTTATCATTGTATACTTTCACGATCATGTTTGCTCTCTAATTCACAAGATAGGTGCTTTGTTCAAAAGGAGCATCGTCGAGTTTAATGAATTGCATTGTTTCATGGCAGCAATGAAGTATGTTTGGTTGGGTTGAATCTTACCTGGTTTTAAATCCTCTTATAATCAATTTATTTATGTTTTTTAACAATAATATTGTTATCAACTTGGCCACGCGCGCAATGGCGCGCGCAACTTACTAGTACCTAATGTTGGCACGGAAAGCAACGTATATACACATACATGTCTTTTCCTCGTACGTGTATGCAGTGCTCCCTTCCATCCTGCACTCTCCTTTCTTCACGCATGGGTGCAGCTCCTGGACTCCTAGCAAGCCCGTACACCATCTCCAAGCAATACTAGCAAGCCAGTTATATTAGTGATTAATATGCCGACCGGCCATGTGATCCTACTCAGATGCTTGGCCCTTGTTGTGTTGAATAAAATCATTAATATCAAGCTTCAATCTTCATAGTCTTTATCTCCAACGACATTTTTTAAAAGACGAGCCCACTGCTACCACAGACTCACATCGCTTCCGGCCTGCCGCGGTGGGCCCGGATAGTACCCGCCGGCGTTGAATTTTTCCACCGAGGGGGACGAGAATCTTTTTTTTAATAACCAATAAAAATGGTAGCAAAAAGAAATAAAGATTTGTAATGAAAAATAGAAACTAAATAAAGGATTTATAGTGCCGAGGTAAGGCCGCGTGCTCTGGAACCCGTGACCCACGCTCGAGTCCAGACGGCCTCAAATTTTTTGAACTTTTTTTTTTATACATATCACTGCCGGCGATTATTAAAAGCCGGCAGTGATGTATATTTTAAAAGCATGGCACTGCTGCCAGCTACCACGCCACCAATTTGCCTATATATATGGCACACATCCAGTGTGCATATGTCTGGCTTCTTGTGTTCATTTTTCCACTCTCCATCTTGCTTAGTTCTCTAGGTAATTTGCTAGTTTTTGTGAAGATGGCCTCTCTGTGGGAGAAAACCCTTCACATACAGATATGAGTAAAATGCACGCTGGGTCCTCAAACTATTGGAGCATTCCCATCTGGGTCCTCAAACTATGGAAGTGACTATCTGGGTCTCTGATCTATTGTCGACGTGTACCAAAGGTCCAAAATTAGCCACGCCAGCATTAACGTGGTAGTGCCACGGTGGCAACAGGACGACGTGGCAGTGTCAACTTTTCAAACAGAACCCTATTCGTTTTTCTCTTTCTCGTTCCTGGCTTCTTCGTCTTGTTGAACGAACCGGGCTCGCGGCGGCGGCGGCCACCAGAGAGCAGCAGCGCCACGGCTGCCACATGATCGAGCAGGCAGACAATGCTGGGCAAGTATGCGGCAAAGATCCGCGGCCTATGGCTCGCGAGGAAACGTTGCTGGCTCGGCAAGTTCGATACCGCCGAGGAGGCCGCGCGCGCGCCGCCATCTACTCCGTGGCTGCTGCTGCCCGTGCACAGACGCCCTGCCGCTGCGACCAACTTCCACCCGCAACCTGCTGCTGCCCATGCCCCATGCTACACGCTGGCGACCTCGGCGACTGTCGTGCCCAGGTGCTGACGGCCAACGGACCAAAGGCCAGAGCAAACAAGAAAGCCGACTTCGCACACGCAACAAGCACCGTCTTACTCGCACTGGACGTTTGTGATCACGTACGAGTTGCAACTGTGGCCAGAGCAAACAAGAAGCCGATTAGAGGTTGATGCCATACACGGTGGCGTATAATGACGGCTCTGACCGCCTGAGCCACGAGAACTTCTCCATTCTCAGTCAACTTCCTGCTCGTCGCGGTGCCGCAGGGTCTGCGACGCTGCGTGCTCTCCAAATATCGGGGCACCGACAACCCGCGCTGGTCCGCTTGGAGCGTCGGCTTCTTGTCCGAGGAAAGTAGAGCAGTGGCGCTCCTCGCTCCGCCATCGCAACGACCCTGCCACCATGGTGCCGCGGCAGCGACCTTCCTCAGCGAGGAACGTAGTCGCGGTGCACGTCCGCTTGCTGGCGTTGGGTCACATTCACGTACTGCCCAGCACAGGTTGCGTCCCTGGACGAGCGCACGGCGCACCAGACTGCGTGCCACAGCATGGGCGGGCGTGGCGCGCCCACAACCATGGCTACCGATGCGTACCTCTGGTGGCTTGCTACGCTCTGACTTGGAGGACTATACATTTGAGGAAGAGAACATTGCGGGGCGTTTTTATAAGATAGCATAGCCATGTCATCTAGCTGCCACCATGGCACCCGCCATGTCAGAAGGTGGCGCTGGGTGGCTAATTTTGGACTTTTCATACACGTTGGCAATAGATCAGGGACCCAGATAGTCACTTCCATAGTTTGAGGATCTAGATGGGAATGCTCTAATAGTTTGAGGACCCAGCGTGCATTTTACTCTACAGATATTGTTACGCGTTGTACTCGACCACAATGGTGCACACAATAGGTGCTAGAAGAATTCTACTGATATAGCAATGCTAGATGTCACTATACCACAGCCAATCTATACCGTCAGATATCGGACGCTAAAACTTAATAAGAACGTCAAACTATCGGACGCTAAAACATGGCGAGCGATGATCGGACGCTATATTTACGTGTTTCTACGGAACATCGGCCGCTACAGAGGTGCGTCAGAGCATCGGTCGCTAAATACACGTCTCAGAGTCCAACTATTGGTCGCTATAGCCCATTTTCCATTTTTGCACGCTGAGCCCAGCCCATTCACGCACACTGAAAATGACGGAGCCCACTAGTCAGTGTCTATTGAAACCCTAAACGATTCAGATAGAAGCTTGAAGAGCCATCTCAGCCCCGCGGCCACCCCCTTCACGCGCCGCCAGAGACCGACACCCACGCGACTCTCCCTCTCGTCCCCGTCGCCGCGCCGGCCAACCTCGCCGTCCGGCCGGTCCCCAGCGCCCGCGCCCGCGCCGTCCTCGCCGTCCAGCGCCAGCGCCGTCCGGTCTCTCTCAAATCCCATCCCCAGCAGCCGCCATCCACCCCAATCTCACGGACTCCACACCCAGCGCCGCTCACTCACTTCAGCTCACGGGGATCCTCGCCATGACCGCCGTCCTCGCTGTAGCAGCCGCCGTCCCCGCCGTCGAGGCCGCCCTCCCCGGCACTGCTCGCCCAAGCCGCTGCTACTGTCATCCCTAACCCGTTGCCGCAGATGCCGTGTCCTCTCCTGCCGTCGAACAGCAGCGTACACAAGCAGGTACTCGATCTCTTCCCTTCCATCTCCGTCAGCTGCTCTCTTCCCTCTTAGTATGTACGGGAGGGGCAGATCCATATTATGATGTTGACTGGGCGCTAAATACTATAGCAGCTGGCTGCCTGGCTGCCTCCAGATCCATAGAGGGAGCTGGCCTCGACGCTGCTGGCAGATCCATATCGCAGCTGCTCCCTTCCCTCCATTGCTGAGTACGTACGCTAGTTGCCCCCGCTTACGAGAAGAGCTAGAACTCAGGTAAGCCGATGTCGTCGCTGTTACCGGTTCGTTCTCTGAACCAGCCTCTAATACTGTCCATCTCTTATTTCGTATCTGTGCTGTGGACTACAATGTGGTGTTCTTGGGGAACTTGGGTGTTGATCTGGTGCGGCAAGGCTGAGATGAGAAGCCAGACAAGGGAGGAAAAGGTGAGGTGAGAAACGACTGTTTGACTGACTAGAAATCCTAAATTCCATACTTGTTAATTTATCAGATATTCAGATGGGTCTGTAGTGCTACTGAAATTTGTTTTTCCCTTGGTAATATGGTGGATTGGGAAGTACTAGGTTCCTGTTTAGAACAAGGCACGTGAGTGTGCAGTCAAGAAGTTATCTCATTTGGGTAATTTAACCAACAATCTGAAGATCTGTTATTTGCCTTAGAGTCTAAAGCTTTCTAATGTGGAGAGAACTAAATAAATCCCTGCTAATCTTGTTAACGTTGGCCATGAAAGATTGTATCGATTTTGATAGCAGAACATGTGTTCTATCGATTTACACAAAGAGTGGGTTTTTTATCTTAGAGTGGGTTTTTTATCTTAAACCAGTTTGATGTTGGACTCATACATTGATTATAATAGCCTTACAGTTTGATAGCGACAAAAAAAGAAACTGCACTAGCTGAGAGTTAAAGTTGTGAGCTCTACCATAGATTTTTCTTTGAAAGGGTAGCTCTACCATAGACTCAGATAGTAGGAAAATTTTTTGTACTATTTTATCTTGTTTCAGTTAGTAAAGTTCTGTGTTATGTTATGTGAACCTTGACTATTCCTTGACTGGTACTAATATTAGGTAGAGAAGTGTTAGAATAACCTCTATTGTTTCTATTAAATAGGTAGCTCAGGTTGTTGCAATATTTAATTTGATAACCAAAAGATGAGAAATTGTGACCTGGTTGATGTTCTACTTCTACACACATCACAACAGAATGGGGAATGACATTCTCTTTATTTCATCACTATACACACTTAGCCTTGATGGTTGTTTCTTTTTTCAGGGAATATATTCAGTTCCTGCATAACTCCAAAATGAAGCGTACTGTGTATCTGAGATGTATACGTAACTGAAGGCCCAAGAATATGATGATGCATTTTCTGGGCATCTTAAAGTTGATTTTCAGGCTATTAATGGGTTAAAAAACCTTTGAAGGTAATTTTTTTGTGACAGTGCCAAACATTGCTTTTCATTTAGCATTGAATGATTGTGCGCAATAGATATTTTCTGTAGACTGAAAGTAATCAATAACCATGCAATCAATGAATACATAGAGCGTTCCTTAGCTACTAAAGAAAATTCAGTGCAATAGATATATAGAGTTTATTTGTCTGCTATAAAATTCAGTGGAAAGGTTGTCATCTACATTTACATTTCTTGTTAGATTTAGACTTCAGCCGTAGGAACTTGTTTATAAACTTTAGTTTTTTCAGAGGCAACCTACAGATCTCTGGAGGCAATGCAATGTGTCAGCAGCATCAATATCTGCCAATGATTTGTGTAACACGCATCAGCAAGACCATTTATTAGTTGTAAGTAATATTTCTTTGTTAGCATCTCTAAAATTATATTTGTGTGTTAGGGCATTATATTGATTACCACCAGCAAATAGAGTACAAATATTTCTTGCATAGCCACATTTGGTCCATAGCTGTGTGAATTTGTAAACATCCCAATTGTACTAATATCTAGGGTAGCTTAGAACTAGAAAAACTTGTGCCGTACCATTTCAGTTTGGCTTAACCAGGCATCTGTAGGCTATACCTACTATTTTCCATACATGCCACTTTTGCTACTAGCATATGGCAAGTTTTATTTCTTTTTATCTGTGTATGAAAAGACAATAGAATTAGGTCAAGTTTTAATAAGCATGTGAACCTACGGTTCTTTCTCCCATGTGGCTCTCAAAAAGTTTTTTTTATTGAAATCCATTAGTTTCAACAGTGTACAAGTGCAGTAGGTGGCATTGCCATAAGCAATAAATTAGTTTGAAAAAGCATGTAAGGTGTGGGTAAAGAATGACTTATCTATTCTTACTGCATCTACACCTGTCAACTTATTGGATCCTATCCGAATACCAAAATGCTTATATTGGATTGCATGTGGATTTCAGGCATGTAGTTTCGGAAGATGCCAGTAAGCAGCATATTTGATGGTGTCAACAAGCTATTTAAGTTCCCATGGAAGGGAAGATTCTCGAAATGGTGTGGAGATCAGTGTTGGATTGCTAGGAGATATAGGCTTGGTCATATGTACAGTGAACTCTTTAGAAGTTCTTGGGTTGTGTGTTTGTGTGGCTATGTGTGTACCTCCTTGTAGAATTTATCCAAAGTACAATTGTAGAAATGTTGATTTCACTCAATATATGAGATTATTTATACAATTATGTGGTTGACGTATACTGTGAACTTCTACGGATGTTAAATGAGCCTAAAATTATATAGTATAATGTGAAATTAATTATGAAATTGTGCCAGTTCATAGGGACAAATTATTGGACGCTAAAAGGTTTTATACCCTCGAATCATTGGTCGCTAAAACAAGTGACGGAGCATCGGTCGCTAAAGTATTTGCCTCCAGCTATCGGACGCTAAAAATCAGATCGGACGCTATATACTTATAGCGACGCCACTTACCGCGACTAATACATCGGTCGCTATAGCGTTATAGCGTCCGATGATCGGTCGTTATAGCGGCTTATAGCGACCCTTTTGCTGACCTTACAGATTGGTTGTGGTATAGTGTGTTGGGATCTCCGGCTAGGCTCTTGGGCAGTGCTTGCACATATGTGCTTGCATTCGACGCCAGCGCGGTATTGTCTCTTCAACCCGGAAGAGGCCATACAGTCTTTTTCCCCGCCGACAGCCTCGAACCAAGAGCAAGAAGGGAAGGATTGCGGCATTCCCTAATTGTCTCCAACCAGCATTGTTCTAACCACCTCGCATTATCTTTGCTAGCAAGGATGCTAGAAGAATACTACTGAGGTGGTTAAATTATAATGTGTTGATACTCATGGATGGTAACATTGATCTGTACGAAAATAGGTCTTTGTTATCGTATATATAATTTTAGTGTAAGGTCTATGTTATCGTATATGTAATTTTTTATTTGTTTTATCTTGTACTCTTGTGCTCTATCTAAATAAATATTTTATTGTCGTTAACAAAACATATACGTACTCAAACATAGAATTTACTATATATATGTATAAAAAAAGTAGATATAATCATACTTTATTATATTATATAATATTAAGATAAGTAGATATTACATATCTTTATCTAAAAATAGTAGATATTACATATATAATTTAATTCTAAATGCCGAGAGCTCCTCCAACGCCGCCTCCAAGGCCGCCACACGGGCGTCAGCGTCGGCGAGCATGCGGCGCAGCTCCACCAACTCCTCCTCGGCAGGGGCCCGGGCCGCATGCTCGGCATGCAACCTCTGCCGAAGATTGAGGGCCTCCACCTTGGCAGAGCGACGACAGCGCCGCTCATCGGCGACTTGGGCGCGCAGCCGGGCGATACGCTCCGCGGGCGGGGGGGGGGGGCGCTTGAGTGGCCGAGATCCTGGGCAGGAAGCGGCGGGCCCTCTCGCCGGATGTTGCGTCCTCGTGGCCGTCGAAGGGACCGTCGCCGTCTGACGCCATGAACACGAGTGTGGAAGAAGAGGATGAATGGGAGAATGAGTAGGCGTCGTTCTCCCTTGGCCGGTGATTTAAATAGGTTTGTGCTATGATGCAGGTACTACCAGCTGAAGCACAGATGCGGCGGCGATGCTTCCCACCACGGCCGGGGCCTGGCTAGAGCTGGCGGTGATAGATGCCTTCCCTATCACTGCCGGTGCTGGACACAAACCGGCAGTGATGACAATCATCGCTGTCGGTGCCTTCACTGCCTAACGCAAGTCAGGCTCCGTCGAGCTTGGCACCGACAGCGAAGACTCATCACTGCCGGTTGCGCCATTTTCGGGCGGTGATGAGGTGGGCAGTGATGTGCGAATCTATAGTAGTGTCATAGTTGGGAGTAAGAATTGGACCAATGCAATAGTTGAGGTGCCAATTCTGGACTTAATCCTAGAATTTAACACTGGTTCCTTTGTTACCTACCAGTCAAACATGGTCCTAGGACCGGCCCTATAGCGAACTAATCACCATGGGCCCATAAGGTAACGTTATTGTAATATTTCAACACCTAAGAATATACATATGTGCATAAGAATACTCAAATGGACAAAAACAGTGACTTAGCTTGGGCATGCTTTATTAATTGATAGGAGTAAAGATTTCAGTGAAAAAAAAAATACTCTTCAACAGTTTCCCCTTTTTTGGATTTAATAGTTTCTTTGATTAGATCTCTAAATTTGTATTATCCTCTATTATTAATTTTTCTGGTTAGCCAAAGAAGAAGAGCTAGCGGATTTGGTTCTCTAAAGTGCGCACAAAATATAAAGAAACTGTTGGAGAATGAAAAATATAGTGAATATTTTTTATTCAAATGGATCTCCATCACATGAGGATTTAGAGTGAGAGTTACAAAACAATTGTCAGATCGAAATGCCCTTAATTATACGATGGAAACAAACATGCATACATGGGCTTTGAAACCAAAAGGCCATGGCGACGACACGTGATACATGACACGCCACACAATGTGGTATTTCTTCAAGCCAAGCCGATGATGAGTTCACAGAGTGGACATCACTGGGATGGTACGAAGGGGAGTAACGGGTTTGAGCACCACGGCATATTGCTCCCTGAGGTCGACGTCCTCGGGCGCCATGCCGTCGGGGAGCTTCCATTCAACCTTGTGCAGAAGCGAAGCCAGCAGCAACGGGACAAACCGTGCGGCCATGTCCATTCCAGGGCACACTCTACGCCCTGCACCAAATGGTATGAGGGTGAAGTCCGGGCCCCTGAAGTTGACGACCGGCTTCTTGTTGTCGTTATCGACTAAGAACCTCTCGGGCATGAACTCCTCTGGCTCAGGCCATGCGGTTGGGTCCCTCCCGATAGCCCACAGGTTCACCATGATGACTGTGCCTTTAGGCATGCCACCGAATCCCCCTATTGACACGCCTTCCTCCGCGACCACCTCCCGTGGCACCAGCGGCAAGGAAGGGTGCAACCGCAATGTCTCCTTCACCACAGCGTGTAGGTAGGGGAGCTTGCCGATGACATCGCTCTCTTCCACGAACTCCTTGGAGTTGCCTACACTCGCAGCCAGCTCGGCACGCACCTTCGCTAGCTTGTCCGGGTGGCGAAGCAGCCTTATCATGGCCCATTCCACGGAGATCGTGGTTGTGTCAGTCCCGGCCACAAAGACATCCTGATGATGATAATGATGAGTGTAAACATACATATCAATCATCAAAAGAGTGGTTGAAGAGTAAATCTATATATTATATATTTATATATGATTGGCAAAACTAAATAAAACTGCATGCATGAATTAGCATTAGCATTACCGTCAAGAGCTTGGAGATCTCTGTACGCGTGATCTGCGACTTGACATGGCGCGCCAGGACAGCGTCCAGCAAGTCATCGTGCTTTGCACCACCACCACCACTGGCTAGCCGAGTCTCTATGACCTTTTCGTCAAAGACCTTATAGAGCTTTGCCATATTTCTAGAGACGCGGCGACGCGTGCCAAAGAGATCAAACGGTGCGAGGAGCGGGAAAGCATCAGAGATGTTGGGTGTGGCCCAACCCTGGCCGACGGCTGCTATGACGCCCTTATATAGCTGCTGCTCGGTCTGGATTTGGCCCGTGCCCTCCTCATGCGTGCTCATCAAGTTCACAAGGTCCCTGGAGAAAAGCACGTTGGAGATAGCGTTCACCATGGCACCAAACACAGCCTCCCCGACCACGATCGGCTTGCCACCAGAACGACACGCCACTGCTCTCACGGCCTCCGCGAGCTGCCGGGCATGGCGGTCGCGGATGTGGCGGGTCATCTCGAGGCTCCGCCCGGAGGAGATGTGGGCGCTGATGTTGACACGATGCTGCTTCCACATCGGGTTGGAGCTCGGCAGAAAGAACACAGAGCCCTCGTCGTGCGCCAGGGCGCGCACGCTGTCCGGCACCCAGCGGTCGGCGACAGCCAGGTCATTCCCGGATAGGGTTTCGCGGGCCGCGGCGGGTGATGACACCACGACGAAGGGGCGCGTCATGCCTGGCCGGAAGGACACGACCGGCCCATAGGTTTCGCTGAGACGAGCAAGTCCCCGATGCGGGTTGTGCCTGAGCACCTGGAAGAAGTAGAAGACGTTCCCTACGATGGGGAGTCCCAAGGGGCCAGGGGGAGGAGATGACGATGCCAAGGAAGCAGCAGCTATGCGCTTGTGTTTAACAAGGTAGGCGCGCAAGACATGAATGGAGATCACAAACAGTGCTACTACGTGTATATACGCCAGCAATATCATCGAGAGCCCCATCGATCGAATCTGATCCCACGTACGATCGCCTCGATCGATCGCTATGTGAGTCTTTTGGTGTGCAAGCGTGTGTGACAGCTGAGGAGTGAGGCAGAGCGTGTATAGAGGGTGTGTATTTATAGCTCGGAGGAGCCTGAACAGCTAGCACTTCTATCATGGCTGCTAGCTAATACCTCCATGAAGAAGGCATGCATGGCTGGTGGAATAAGTTAGGAGCTATGCTTTGCTAGTTTTCCACAAACAAGCCACGCCTTGAGCGAATCACAGCAAATATCATTTGTTGTTCTTTGCCGGAAAAGGAGCCGGTTCACCGCAATCAGAAATTATCTCTTTACCGGTCTATTAACAGTTCCTCCTATGTTCCCGTTACATAGATCTATCGACTCTCTTGCTAGATGATGTGTATTTTGATATCACGGATGAATAATGTCAACAAGCTATTAGGAATATTGATGCAAATTGCTGAATTCTGCATCAATCATGCAAATTAACCTTCAGGTCTTCCAATGAGATGATGTGTGATAGCAGCAGTGCACATCATCGAAAACGAAGTATGAGCAGTGTTACAAAAGTGAGATAAAGGATAAAAGATTGATGTATTGATAGATTTGATTGTCTGAGGTGAATCGGCCTTCACCCCTTATATATTTATAGAACGGCTGGTTTTCCCGCGCTAGAGTAAATATGACGGTGTGGAGTGGTGTGGCAGTCATTTTCTAGTCTGTTGTTCCAGAAAGCTCTTATAGGTTGCAGAGAAAAGAAATCGGTGAGAACCATCCCTACTAGAACACGTGCGGATGTATGGCTGACATGCATGTGGCCATTTAATTTACCATGCGTACGACGTTGGAAATGATATTGTGGCCTACGTATTCAGATGCACAGTCCGCACCACGTCCTACTAATGATGGTTTTTACCGGATTTCTTTTTCCTGTTGTGGAAGCCCTGGACATTCGGTCGGCGAAATTCTTCATCAAGTAGTATGGGGTATGCCTGGTCTTCGGCATAAGCATGTACTAGTCCTGTTTATACATGGAGTGCCCACCTGCTTGTCTATAGTGGACATGCCTGGACGGCTGGACGGGTTCCTTCATACCAGCCATTTGGAGTAGTAGCCCTGGGTGACGCCGCGTACGAACTCATCGATTCATCGATCCTTAGCATGCATGCAGATGTCGTCCACAGTTGGCTGGCCGCTGGCGGCACCGGCTGATCACCTTGTTTGTTAGCTACAGTAGGTCCTTGGCCACAGGATATTACCATCCCGAATATACGAGTCCTTTTCTCTTCACCCCGTCAAACAAAGAATCTCTTGTTATTTTCTATAATTACTTTCAGCTCCGACTCCACCAGAACCAAACAAAACAACTACTTTCTTTGCGATGGTCCATCATGACAACTATATCTTTTTTTTATGACCGAGGGCAGTACCATATTTTAATCATCTGAACAGCTAGCACATTAGCAAAATACAAGAGTGACTTACCGATGGAGATCTTTGTTACGTTAGCTTCGACGTAAGCCATGCGTTAGCAGCGACGTTTACCGTGATGTATGCTTTTGAAATTCAACATCTAAATGTTAAACTGATTAATGTTTATGCAATTGAGTTTCTAATTTAAAAGAACTTAGGTTCATGCATCGTTTTTTTCATAAATAAATATAAGAAAATTAATGTCAATGTGAATACCTTAAATCCGCTATACACCCGATTTCCCCTCGCAGAATCTTGTACATCCATGGTGATTCGTTTCTGTCCATCCACGCGTGCAGTCCGCGTTCCGGATGCCCACAAGGCCACCACGACAGCATCCAGCTTTTGGCCACATCTGCCGCCAGCGACACCACTCCCACCGCCCGCCTCCTACGTACCGTCACGTTCGCTTGAGCATATCAACCGAATCTACTAGCCATTCAGCAGTGTTTTTCTCTCATAGCAAATCAGCAACAGCCAGAATTAGCCAGCCAAAAATAATCAAGCAAACAGGAAGTCCGTACCTCGCAAGTCGCGCCAGTGCCGCCTCGCGATTATACAAGGCCTTCCAAATTGTCGTTCTAAAATTCCCACTACTAGAAACCGGGACTTTGCCGAGTGCCAAAAGTCGGACACTCGGCAAAGATCTTCTTTGTCGAGTGCCGCACTCAGCAAAATAATTGCACTCAGCAAAGCCTTTTTTGTCAAGTGCCGAGACACTCGACAAAGTTTTGGCACTTGGCAAATAGGTTTTTAAACATACATTTTGAAGCACTAAGTTAACTCAAATGAAAAAAAAATCTACTACAAAATTGTATAACATCTTAATACCTACAAAGTTTTATTTTGGTTCTTTCTTCATTTGATGAATCGATAGTAAAGTTGTTCATAAAATTTATATCTGTCTCTAAGTACAATGTAAGAACAATGTAAGAACCACCATGTCGGATAATAAATGACCAAACAACCAAAATAAATTTTGTGGAACTTGAAAAGTTATAGAATGTTGTAATTTAAAACTTTTTCATTTTAGTTCACCTTACCATGCAAATCTTGTTCAAATTTTAAAAATTTAAAATTTGATTTTTTCAAATGGCCTCGGATGAAAAAACACCTAAAAGAAACTTTATAGATATCAAAGAGTTATGAAACTTTGTAGTTAAATTTTTTCATTTGAGTTAATCTTGGCATGCTTTTGAATTTCTAACATGGAAAAAAAAATAGCCCGCTATTTTTGCCGCTATAGCCCGAAATAGCTTGAAAAAAATTGTCTTTGCTATTTGCGTTCATGCACAATTTTGCGGCTAAAGTCCGCTAATTACGGTTTATAAAACGCTAAATACTTTGGCCTTAGCTCGCTATTTAAAACATGGATTTCTAAAGTTTGAAACAAAAAAATAATAATAATAAAGGTTTGTTGAGTGCCCTTGTTGGGCCACTCGGCAAAGTGGCAGCACATTAGGCCCAACAAGCCAGCATTATATAATCGGCCTCCCACCTCGCCTAGGGTTCAGCCGACCAGCTGACCTCCCTCCCCCACGCCGCAACTCCTCCTTCCCTCCCTCGGCCGCGCTACTCCTCCACTCTCCCCCGCCGCGCTCCTCCCTTCCTCCCTCCCTCCACCGCGCTCCTCCCTCCCCTACCGCGCTCCTCCCTCCCTCCCTCCGCCGCGCCACTCCTCCTCTCTCCCCCGCCGCGCTCCTCCCTTCCTCCCTCCGTCACGCACTCCTCCTTCCTCCTCCCGCCGTCAGATCTTTTGGGCTCCTCCTCCCTCCTCCCTCCTCCCGCTGCCAGATTTGTTGGCTCCTCCTCCCTCCCTCCTCCCTCCCATCTCCAGCCGCTGGATCTGTTGGGCTCGACTTCAGGCAGCGTTGGTGGCGGCGGTCTGGAGCTTGGTGGCCGCTGAGGCAGAGTCCTTGGGGCCGACGGCTTTGAGTCCTGGTGGCGACAACCTCGGCATCGATGGCAGCAGGAGCCGCGTTCGCGGCAGCACTTGGGCGGCTTCAGAGCTCCGGCGGCGACCACGACATGGAGGAGCTCAAGGGCTCCGGCGGTGGCCACAATCTGGGCGCGGCGGCAGCGGGTAACGCCGGTGGCCGATGTCCATGTCCAGCATCTATGGGCTCGCTGGCCCTTTGGATGGACTCGGCGGATTTTTTATTCTTTTTTTCAAAAAATAAAAGGCACTTGGCAAAGGCCCTTTACCAAGAAAAATTTCGCCGATGGCGCTCTGCCGAGTGTAATTACACTCATCATAGCGCAGGCTCCAGTAGTGTCCAGCACCTACCTGCAGTTTGTTACGCAAATTTTCTTTGAATGTAGCCTTTGAAATTTTCATTGCTACATATACGTATATCCTAGGCAACAAAAAGATGCTTTCGTAAGCATAATTTAATCACATAGCGTCCTGCTCTCCTTTGTCAAAGCCATGGGCGATTTGCTCCTTGCAATAAAAGGATGCTTTCTCTGGTATAATCGTATATGCTCACGTACGTTCGTATTACATGTGTGCACTATCTTGGTCGTGTAATGTTTGCTTCCGCGCACACTTGCTGCAGCTTTCATAGCGGACGATGACAAAGCACGCCGCAGCGGATCGACTATTTCTGGACACACGGACCCACAACGTCGTGATGAATAATACAAATGCATTCGTACATTTTTGTACTTCAGCGTGCTAACGACCTGAGGCATCCGTTGCTCCATGGATTATGCACTATAGGTCACGCTCCTTGACCGTTCTTTTGTTTCCGTTGCGAAAGCCCTGGAGATTCGGCCGGCGAAATTCTCCATGACGCGTAGGTGATATTTGGTTATGTTTATTCATGGAGTGCCCACCCCTGCTTGTCTATAGTGGACATGCTGCCTGGTATTCGGCAAGGAGGACGGACTCCTTCGTACGATCCATTTGGATCGGTAGCCTGGGTGACGCCGCGCACGAACTCATGGATTCATCGATCCTTATAATTTGCATGCAGATGTCATCCACACAACAGTGGCCGGCGGCACCAGCTGATCACCTTGCTTGTTACCAAATATGAAGTCCTTCCCTCTTCACCCTGTCAACAAACAAAGGAATCTCTTGTTATTTTCTGTAACTACTTTCAGCTCCGACTCCACCAGAACCAAACAAAACAAACCGCGTACGTGAGGGATCAGCTGTAAGCACAAGCACATCATGGAAATTCTGTTCATAGGCACGGCGATCCCGGCTTCTTGCCATGATTATTACATTCAGCAATCACGTACTGGGCATCCTCTCCACACAATGCAAGCGGGCATACGCTTGTCTTTTTTGGCTTGATTGAAAAAACCGGCAGCAACGTGAGTAAACTACGTACTTGCAAGACTTAGTTTAATATTAGTTTGGTGAATGCAAAAGGGTAATATCGGACATTTGTGCAATTGCAGAAAAGCGATGGCGTAAGTTAAATAATAAGATGCTTATAATGCACAATCATATTTCACTCTATAGACGTATCAAAACTCCTGGAGAGGTGGATTCTAGAATGACAAGACTGTGGAACACCGAATTGCCACAATAGAGTGCTGACTTGTGACCAACTTAAAATCACGAAAGGCAAAGGATCTGAAAAATGCAAATACTGTGACAAACTTGAAACTTGCAATTTTTTGACCGAATTCAGCAAAGGAAACCCCAACCTATTTTTTTTTTTTAATTTTTTGATAATGCGACATGTTTAAATTCGCTCTCACAGGGAGTCGAACCTAGGTGCTTTGCAATTGTAAGAGTTAGAGGGAACAAGATGACCTCTCGATTTCTCGGGTGCGTGTTAATATAGGCAGGGACCTGTTTAAACGTATGCTTCCTAAAAATCACCACAAATCTCTCCTCAGTTCTCTCAACTACCTAATATACAATTGCCATATAAACGCTACCCACCTAGAGACACCTAGGTGACTTACACAACCGAGTCTATCCTCTAACACCCTCTCAATCTTAGCCAGTGATGAGGTTAAGGTTGATCCAAAAACGATGAAACTGTGGAGCAGGAATGACCTTCGTGAACCCATATGCAACAAATGGAATGTCAAGTAACTTAAGAGCCACTCGCTCACGAATTCGTTTTGAGATTTAGTAGGGTCCAAAATTGACCTTCTTACATGTCAAACACTTGATGATGTGTAGGTGCCCGCCTCGTAGTGCATGTCGTATAGACCAGCATGGGCGATGATCGTGGATAGGTACCTTGACCCGGTGTACATCGAAAATTAAGTACGAGAAAGGCAAGCAGAAGCGGGCACTGAAGACCGGTCCAACTCACCACCAAGGCAGCCGCAGTCCTAAGTACCACTAGACAAACTAATAAACCTGCAATGCATTTAAGCACAAAAAGGATTTCACGGCCTATTCCAACTAAAATAGACAGATCATCGATGGACTCCTTGTGCTTGCTCGCGGACTCATTATCCACACTTGCACCATCATAGGACGCAGTCGCATGCCCCTTCTGTTGGCTCACTAACTCATCATAATCCACACCTGCACTCTCATCAGCCACCATAGCCTCCTGAGATGCAAGATACTCTTTGACACGCGTAACATATTGCTCCTCCCAGTACCATCCCTTGCATGATCCTGTTGCCATCCCACTGAAAAATTACATATACAACACGAAAATCAATGAGAAGATCAATATAAGACGCAGCAGCATGAGCAGCATGCCTGTAAATCACATGACAAGATAAACAACTCACATTTTGATCTGGACACGTGTAGAAGATACGACCATGGTTGGGACCCTCCTTCCTCACTCGGTACTCGCGCACAATCTTCTCCTTATTTTTACACTTGCCACAAGGAACCAGCGGTAAGTCCGACCTCAATCGCCTACCTCGATGCGAGCCCGATGAACCGTAAGCGCCGCCATCTACGCACTATACTCATTTACAGCAACTACTATAAATTCCTCATTGTCCAATGTATAAATAAAAACCATATATAAAATTTAAATTATTTAGCTATAAATATATAGAATAATCCCTAATTTAATTAAGCCACCACTACATATACTACCAATGAAAGGTGAAGCTAGTTTCCATGAACTACTATAAGCTTTTCTTCATCCAACTATGCATCTATCAAACAATTTTGAGCTAAAGTGCCATAAACATCAAGAAACATTCACCATGATAGCCATTCTACAAAAACCACAAATCCTCCTTATCTAGACCACCAAATGGGAAATGACATGGATGAAACTGAAGAGGAAGAAGTTATTGACATTTAGAACCAAAAAATGGATGGAGAAGCCGATGCAAATCGAAGATGGCCGAAGAGAATGGAGAGGAGGCGCCGGCCACGAGCAAGAACAGAGAAGTGTCAATGACTCGGGCTGTGGGAGGAAGAAAGGTGGTGTATAGGGCTGGAGAGCTAGTCCCGGTTTGTGCTACAAACCCGGACTAAAGGTGCATATATAGTCCCGGTCGAAACTACCAACCGGGACTAATCTTTAGAACCGGGAGTAAAAGTTTGTCCCAAGTCACCCTTCAGCAAAAGCTGGCGCCGGAGCCGTTGGCCACGGGATTTAATCCCGGTTGGGGACACCGACCGGGACTAAATCACCCTTTAGTCACGGGGCCAAAAAATGGCCGGGACTAATTGCAAGGTTCGAAAGTCCGTTCTCTACTAGTGCATGCATGCTCTTATATTGTGGCCTACATATTCAGCTGTACAGTCCGCACCACGTCCCTACTAATGATGATTTTTACCCGATTTCTTTTTCTTGTTGTGGAAGCCCTGGACATTCGGCCGGCGAAATTCTTCATCAAGTATGGGGGCATGCCTGGTCTTCGGCATAAGCATGTAGTTCTGTTTACACATGGAGTGCCCACCTGCTTGTCTATAGTGGACATGTCTACGGCAAGGAGACGTTGGGCTCCTTCATACCAGCCATTTGGAGTAGTAGCCATGTGTGAAGCCGCGTACGAACTCATCGATTCATCGATCCTTAGCATGCATGCAGATGTCGTCCACTCAGCAGTTGGCTGGCCGCTGGCGGCACCGACTGATCTTGTTTGTTAGCTATAGGTCCTT
This sequence comes from Themeda triandra, assembly GCA_018135685.1. Classification (NCBI taxonomy): domain Eukaryota; kingdom Viridiplantae; phylum Streptophyta; class Magnoliopsida; order Poales; family Poaceae; genus Themeda; species Themeda triandra. The sequence continues at coordinate 347,410 of JAENPR010000313.1, read as the reverse complement.
GGTCACAGGATATTATCATCCCGAATATAGTATGACCCCGTCAAACAAAGAATCTCTTGTTATTTTCTATAACTACTTTCAGCTCCGACTCCACCAGAACCAAACAAAACAACTACTTTGCGACGGTCCATCATGACAACTATGCCTTTTTTTTTATGACCGAGGGCAGTACCATTTTAGTCATCTGAATAGCTAGCACATTAGCAGAATACAAGAGTGACTTACCGATGGAGATCTTTGTTGCGTTAGCTTCGACGTAAGCCATGCGTTAGCAGCGACATTTACCGTGACGTATGCTTTTGAAATTCAAAATCTAAATGTTAAACTGATTATCTAGCAAGACAATCAGTTACAGCAAATCAATGATGCACGTCCCTTCAGAACTTCTCTATGTCAACAGAGCTGAAAGTCAATTACAGCAAACCAATGATGCTCCCCATAAACATAACAGAAGAAAGATTGGATCATCTAACAAGAACTTTTGGTTGCTCAAAGAGAACACTACCCTTCACCTATCTTGGGCTCCCCTTAGGCACAACAAAGCCCAAAATTGCAGACTTCCTCCCATTAGTGAACAAGTGTGAAAGAAAATTGGGGGACCTCCAACATGCTCAACCAGGTAGGAAGGCTACAAATAACAAATGTTGTACTATATGCAATGCCAACTTACTAGCTGTGATAAAGCAAATTGACAAAATCAGAAAAAACTGCTTGTGGAGAGGAAATGATGTAAATGGAAGAGGAATGCCAAAAGCTGCTTGGAAACTAGTGTGTAAATCCAAAACATAAGGTGGTCTGGGAATAGTCAACCTGTAAGTTCAAAATCAGGCCCTCTTGATGAAAAATCTGGATAAATTCTATAACAGAAAAAAAATTCCATGGGTAAACATAGTGTGGGAGAAGCACTACAGGAATGATAAATTGCCAGGGAATATGAAAAAGGCATCCTTTTGGTGGAGGGATGTCCTGAAGGGATTAGAAAATTTCAAAGCCATATGGCTCAGCTACATGTCAATGATGGGGCCACCTGCTTATTCTGGAAAGACAAATGGGGGACAAATACACTTGAGACACAATTCCCCCATGCACACTCTTTTGCAAAGAATAAACAAATAACTGTCAGGAAAGCTTTCAGTCAAGATGATCTGCTAGACTTGTTCAATCTGCCACTTTCGCATATAGCTTTTGATCAGATTCAAGAGATACAGGAGGCTATGGAGGAATGCAACAGGAATGGGTCCGAGAAATCCCAATTCAGCGCAGCAAGAGCTTACAGAACAATGATGGAGCATCAGCCCATTGAGCCTGCTTTCAAATGGTTGTGGAAATATTATTATCAACCAAAACACAAAGTGTTTTTTTGGCTTCTGATGAATGATAGACTAAGCACGAGGGACATCTTGAGAAGGAAAAATATGGCCATGGAATCCAACAACTATGAATTCTATTTAGCACCCCATGAAGAATCGGTGCAACACCTATTCTAGACATTGCCCTTTTGCCCAACAATGTTGGGGTATTCTGAATCTGCAAATATCAGACAACAACATTGATACTTTTCAGAATGTTCAAGCTATGAGAGACCAAGTACAATCCAGATTCTTTATGATACCCATTTTTCTGATGAGTTGGACAATCTGGAATGCTAGAAATGAGATTATCTTAAAAAATAATCAGCTATCAATTCATGAATGCAAAAGATGGTCTCCCTGCGAGTGAAAAGAAACTTAAAGCAACCCTTTGAACAATGGAGCCAAAATCTGTAATAGACAGCAGCCTAGCACTCATTTTTTCACAACTTTCTTTGTATCCTAACTCCCCAATACTTTGCTTTGCCGTTCCGTTTTAAACTTATTTTGTAAACTCGAATCCTTTTATTTCAATAAATTCCTGCACGGGCCCCGGTCCCTCTAGTTCAGTCAAAAAAATGTTAAACTGATTAATGTTTATGCAATTGAGTTTCTAATTTATAACAACTTAGGTTGATGCATCGCTTTTCTCATAAATAAATATAAGATAATTAATGTCAATGTGAATACCTTAAATCCGCTATACACCCAATTTCCCCTCGCAGAATCTTGTACATCCATGGTGATTCGTTTCTGTCCATCCACGCGCGCAGCCCACGTTCTGGATGCCCACCGGGCCACAACGACAACATCCAGCTTTGTGGCCACATCCACCGCCAGCGATACCACTCCCACCGTCCGCCTCCTACCGCCACATTCGCTTGAGCTTATCAACCGAATCGCCGGCCATTCAGCCGTGTTTTTCTCTCATAGCAAATTAGCATCGGCCCGAGAATTAGCTTGACCAAAAATAATCAAGCGAACAGAAGTCCGTACCTCGCAAGTCGCGCCGGTGCCGCCTCGCGATTATACGAGGCCTTCCAAATTGTCGTTCTAAAATTCCCACTACTGGAAATTGGGAGTTTGCCGAATGCCAAAAGTCGGACACTCCGTAAAGACCTTCTTTGTCGAGTGCCGCACTCGGCAAAATAATTGCACTCGGCAAAGCTGTTGGCATTTCTTAGCGCAATCACTAGGATTGTTACATCCTGGTGGTCACGCCAAGAAACGCCAGGGTTGATAGTCGTGTTCTAAAGATATTATCCGCAAGCGCACGGATCTATCATTGTAGCATTTCACCCGGAAATATTTCAGGGTATCGTGATTTATATTTTCCCAAAGGAAGGCATGGTGTAAAATAGCTCTAGCACATGGATATGGTACTTCACATCATCGAAATAAGCCTTAATGCTATGCAAGGGTAAGATAACGGTAATTTGAGGATAGTGGACACACACTTGGTCTTCACTCAAGGATAAATAGAAATAAGGAATAAAAGAAACGGAAAGAATAAAGAATAAATCTACTGGAGCTGGTTGGTCGTATGCTGCTAAGCGTAGATTAGCTAAGTCACATGTTATACAGGGTTAGGGACACGTCAGAGCCTAGAGTAACAGGGAGACCCCCGCAGCTGGTCTGCCAGCCGATAGAGGCATTTACGAACTCCTACACGACATACGGACGTGAGGGATTACAAGGGACGGACAGGGCTGTCACCACCTGCCGCCTACCCCTCAACCGTGGCATGCCGTCATATTCGAAGGCCCCCTCGTATCCGGACACCACGCCCGTATATTAAGGAACTACCTATGCTCCCCCAGGACTCCCACCCTACGGATGGATGAGCTAGAACACAGGCAAACCTGAAAGAACATCGAACCATTACTCCACTCTCCTCAGAGACTCTAATCCTATAGAACATATGAACGTTGAAGAACAGGGATGAACAGGCTATGAACTGATCATATGAACTAGGCTCTAGTTCATATGCATCATCACGAACATGATCATAACTATGCTCTAGTTCATACACTAAGCAACATATAAAGTATAAGAACTTGAACAAGGAAGAACACTCCATAGAGATTTACCAAGATGTATCTCTTCTTCCTAGGAGACAAGCTCTCCTTGGTAGCTTTCCTAGCTCCAACTACTACTAGCTCTAGGCTAAGGAACAAGTGGAGGTGAGGGAGAGAGAGACCAAATGAATGTGTGTGTTGGAAAAGCTTGAATCTCCCCTTTTATATGTTGGTGGAGGTCGGTTTGAGCGTGAAATGGAAGGAACACCCCGCACCGACCTCCCTTGGCATTTAATGCACCGCCTCCAACCGGCTGGCCCCACATGGCAGAGGGGAGGGCGCGAGCGCGCCCCTGGCGTGAGCGCGCCAGGGTGCCGCCTCTCCCTGACCGACTTTGGCCGGTGGGCCTCCCTTGGTGAGTGGGCTTTCGGTGTTGAGGTGTTTTGGCCCATTTTGGTTCCCGAAGTGGCCCATCTCCCTTTGGGGTGGTTTGGCGCTTTCCAGAAAGCGCCTTTTCGATGTTTAATCCCTGCACTTTTATCTGATTCCTGCAATGACAGTATATTTCCTAGTGCACATGGATTTGGGTTAGTTGTACATGTATATGCATATAGGAATATGTAATTCACCCTTTTTCATGTCTAATTGGCGGTATAAAATCGTCGATAAGGACCGCCAACAAGATCCCCCAAGCTTACCCTTTGCTCATCCCGAGCAAAGCTCAGCTTTAGGTTGTTGATTAGGAGTTGCTAATATGCCGATCATGAGTCAAGTGTACCAAGCGTATAAGCAAGATTTCTACCAGAATTTGAATAAATCGGCATGACTGCTCACCCTGTTATTATCTCAAGACGAAATGGGGCTTTCCAGCTTTCTCATGTCTTGGGAAATTGCAAGGCAGAACAGATTCACAAGCGTTGCTTATCATCTACCCAAGATCAACCAAGTTTTCGAAGGTTTTGAAAGTTTTGTAAAAGAAACTCAAGTTCCTCGAATGATTCTCTCAATCGCTCAAAAGTGTTTGTACCTCACCAAAGGCATTGTGCTTTTTTTACCTTTCTATCTAACCTACTACTATGGCTGAGAGTGGAGTTTTGGGTAGGTATGAAAGGTGGCTATGCTTTGATCACAAAGATTTGGTGAAGTCAAGGAACGAACCGTCCGAAGATTAAGACCACACACTTTGATTGAGATTTGTGCAAGTGTGTGAGGGTGAATGATTCCTATCTCTAAATGTTTTTGGTACTCCGTATCATGACTCCTTTTTATTGGTGGAAGGAAATTTGAGAGAGTATGGGCTTGATTTGGAAAAACTAAGTTTTTTTTTCTTTCTTTCTTTTCCTTTTTCTTTTCTTTTCTTCTTTTCTCTTCTCTTCTCTCTTTTTTTTTTGAACGGGAGACTAGCTGGGATTCCCGTTTGTCTACTTTGAGGCTTTATTGTTGCCCCTTGGCAATCATCATCATTTTTTTTTGAATAAGAGATGCTAATGCCCAATACTCTCTTTCAGTTACGACGAAAATTTTTGGCGAGAAGGAGTCATGATGAAGACAAGAAGTAGTTTTTGATGGATGATGAGTAGGGGATGCGCGATCCTCAGTGTAAGGGTCGACATGCTTTTGTTTTTGAAGAAGGTGCGCAATTCTAGGGTCAAGAGTTGGCATATTTGGGTGGATTGGATGAAAAGTTAGGTTGCGCAACTCGCAGTGCGTACGAGTTGGCAAATTTATTTGGTGGGTGCAAGTGAATCTCAATCGTGAGTGTAAGACCATAATCTTGCGGAGGTTACGGACTTCTAGTGATCAAGCATCATATGACTACTGGTTTTTGAAAGAGTGTTGACAGCTACGTCATATGGCCTTGGTGGGTATTTCAAAATCATTGAGGAACTTTTGTTTTGATAGTTTTGAAAATAAAACTCCGGAAGTCGGGTTTTCACTCGGGGAAAGAGTCATAGCATTGCTCGTGGCACTATATCATACCCGGCAATAACTTAGACAGGATCTAGCCTATGCAACCCACTAAGCTCAAGTTTTCAAGGATAAGTCATTTTAGCCAATAAACTCAAACTTAGGAGAAAGCCTGATTATAAACAAGGTACAAGCGAGTCACAAGACAGAGCAACTTTTCATCATTTCAACAAGGGTAGAATTAAATATTTCTAATACGCATATGTATAGGAGATGACAAAGTATTTTTTTTATATGCGTAAGTGTTAGTATGGTACATACCTCTTATTGGGGGTCCTCCCCCAAGCTTGCTTGGAAACGGGGCCCTTTAAAAATTATTCTGAGGTAACAAATTATTTTATTTTATTTGGAGTCTGTCATCAGGACTTCCTTATGATCGAGGACCATCCTGCAGGGTTAGCTCATAGCATACTACCAATATTCTTACTAGTAATCTGTCTCAATGATCGACAAGTCGACCAAGGTAAACTAGCAACCTAAGCACCATGCTCAAGCTACTAGTTTATGGAACATGCCAAGCTTGAACATGTTCCAAAACATCAAACTAAGTGGGAATAGGGATAAGCAAGATAGAACTTTATTTTTTGATAGACTAAGTAAACGTAATTGAAATGAAATGCTTATAAAACGATAACTTACCGATTATCCTGTCGGTCAGGGCTCATAGTTTTATAGTCCGTGATGCGAGACTCTTCTCCTGCTCAATTCGAGCCTGATGATGAGGCAACCGTCTCGAGAGAAGTAGACGGTGGTGCCTGCTTGGGTCTCCACACCATTTTTGGTGGTGTGGTGACAATTGGTGAGGTTGGTGGCTGATCATCCTCTTTTGGAGGTGCTTGCGTTTTTTCCACCTTTAACACCTTTGTCTCCTTTTTAGGGACCAACTTTGGTGCCCCAGAGGGTTTGAGTGGGGTTGGTTTTGCTTTTGTTTCCACTCTTTCTTGGGCCGGAGCCTTGCCCTTGTTCTCTTCGGGTTGCGCAGGAACGGCCTTTGATTTTGTTTCTTTTGTAGGAGCCTTCTTTCTACCCTTCTTAGGAGCTCTTTGCTCCTTCTTTTCTTTTGGCTCTGTTCTTTCTTTTTCTTTTGTTTTTGTTCCCGGGTACCCTTTGCTTTCTCGCGTCTGGCCTTTGTTCCCAGATGATATTGGGAATTCGATTCGCACCAAGAGGTCGGATTTCAACTTCCGTGACCTCTCTTGTGGTCGGTTCATACTTGATGCGAATCATGTTGCACTCCTCCGTCTTCCGTGGCCGGAAGTGGAACTTCTCCTCACTTTCATTGATGTTGAACCGGATTTCTCCAGCTCCAACATCAATCTGTGCTCCAGCGGTGCTGAGGAATGGTCGCCCCGATATAAGTGGTGATTCTTTGGTGGCCTCCATGTCGAGTACCACAAAATCCACTGGGACGAAGTATCCTCTGATCTTCACAGGAATATCTTCAGCTATTCCCGCTGGATAGCGTAAGGAGGAGTCCGCTAATTGGAGTGTGATCGTTGTTGGTGACAGCCTTGTATAATGTAGCTTGTCAAATACCGTCTTGGGCATGACACTGACGCTGGCACCAAGATCACAGAGTGCGAGGTCAAACTGCTGCCCTCCAATGGAGCAAGTGATAGTAGGGCAGCCTGGGTCCTTCTTCTTTTCTGGTAAATCATTTAGGATTGCCGCACTACACTCTTCTGTGAGTTTGACCACAGCTGTGGATGGCAGTGGTCGCTTGTTGTTGATGATGTCCTTGATATATTTGGCATAAGAAGGTACATGTAAGACGTCCATGAGCGGAATGCTCACTTGTACTTTCTCGACCATTTCAACAAACCGAGCGAACTGATCATTCACAGCTTGCTTTCTTGTTCTTGTGGCGAATGGCAGATGTGTGGTATCTGGATAATCCAGGGGTTGTTCCCGATTCTCGCCGCCTTGTGGTTCGAAGATGAAGGTTCTTCTTGCCGTGGTGCCGCTTGTTTCCCGGCTACTTGTTTAGGATATGGTGGATCACGAGTGGCCTTACCGCCTCTCGTGGTCACAGAGTTCACATTCTCAAAGGTACTAGCAGCTTGATCCGAAGTTTTACCATTTGGATCAACAGGAACATCAGAAGCAATTTGAGCTAGCCGTCTTTCTATCATCTTATTAAAGCTCAACGATTCTTAACAAGCAGGTTAAACCTTCTATCTTGGTATCGATGCTCTCTAGGATTTTGTCATTGGCCAAAGATCTTTTGGTGAGGTTTTCGTTGATCTTTGCTTGGCCAAGGACTAAATCCTTGAGAGTAGGCTGATTCGAATTGTAATTTGCGGAGTAGTTCGAATTACCTTGATATTGTGGACGGACCGATTGTTCCATCCATTATTACCTCCTTGTTGACGATACCCGTTATTGATATAAGAAGCTTCTTTACGGGTTTTGGGGCAATCATTCCCCGAATGTCCATCATTGCCACAAACATCGCACGTCATGCGAGATTCTATGGCTTTGACAAGGCTTGGATGTATCTCCGGCGGCTCTTTCATCAAACTTTTGCGGGAGCAAGTCTATTTTTGCGGCTAACGCCTCCGTCTCCTTCACGGGGTGCGAGCCTTTTTGTTGCTTGGGTGGGGCTCTTTCTTCCCCCAAGCTTGATTTTCTACCATTTTGTTGATTAACGCCGTAGCGTTATCAACGATGAGTGATAGAAATGCGCCTCCGCAAAGATCGAGGTGCCCTTTTGACATGGGCGTAAGCCCATTGTAAAAGTTTTGGAGCACCAGCCATTCCTCCATCCCATGATGAGGACAGTCCAGAATGAAGTTTTGGAGCCTTTCCCAAGCTTCAGGAATGGGTTCCATCTGCGTTTGCTGGAAATTGGCAATTCTTCCCCTCAGAGCATTTGTTTTGCCCATGGGGAAGAACTTTGCAAGGAACGCCGTGGAGCATTTGCCCCACATGCTCACAGCCTCTTTGTCCTTATAGAACCACTGCTTCGCCTTCCCTACGAGGGAGAAGGGAAACAGTCGGAGCCTGATGACGTCAGCTTCAATGTCCTTGATGACGACAGTGTCACAGAGCTCCAAGAAACGCTGCAAGTGAGCGTTGGCATCCTCATTGGGGAGTCCACAAAATGGAATCCCCTGCACCATGGTGATGAGGCCAGTCCTTAGCTCAAAGTTCTTGTCCGCCACATTGACAACGGGCCCAGTGGGCACGTTGGCAACAGCGGGGACGGAGAATTCGCGAAGAGTCTTCTGAGCCATTGGGATGGTTGCTGAAGGTGCAGAAATGACCGGTTCGGCTGCCGACGGAGTAGCAGAAGAAGGAGTAGCTCTAGGCTTCTTCTTCCTTAGGAGTGTTTCCGGATTTGGATGGAAATTGTCTGGCAGGGAGAAACCGGACATACACTATCCTGTTTTCACCCACAACAGGAGAAAACATAAAAGTTAGCCTCGCATAGACCTCGAGACTATTTCTAGTGAAGTTATATCCATGCCATGCTAGATTATTTTAACCAATGCCTTCCCCGGCAACGGCGCCAGAAATGCTTGTTGACATTTCTTAGCGCAATCACCAAAGATAGATAAAAAGTCTATCCCCGGCAACGGCGCCAGAAATGCTTGTTGGCATTTCTTAGCGCAATCACTAGGATTGTTACATCCTGGTGGTCACGCCAAGAAACGCCAGGGTTGATAGTCGTGTTCTAAAGATATTATCCGCAAGTGCACGGATCTATCATTGTAGCATTTCACCCGGAAGTATTTCAGGGTATCGTGATTTATATTTTCCCAAAGGAAGGCATGGTGTAAAATAGCTCTAGCACATGGATATGGTACTTCACATCATCGAAATAAGCCTTAATGCTATGCGGGGTAAGATAACAAAGAATTTGAGGATAGTGGACACACACTTGGTCTTCACTCAAGGCTAAATAGAAATAAGGAATAAAAGAAACGAAAAGAATAAAGAATAAATCTACTGGAGCTGGTTGGTCGTATGCTGCTAAGCGTAGATTAGCTAAGTCACATGTTATACAGGGTTAGGGACACGTCAGAGCCTAGAGTAACAGGAGACCCCGCGGTGGTCTTCGCCCCGGACCGATAGAGGCATTTACGAACTCCTACACGACATACGGACGTGAGGGATTACAAGGGACGGACAAGGCTGTCACCACCTGCCGCCTACCCCTCAACCGTGGCATGCCGTCATATTCGAAGGCCCCCTCGTATCCGGACACCACGCCCGTATATTAAGGAACTACCTATGCTCCCCCAGGACTCCCACCCTACGGATGGACGAGCTAGAACACAGGCAAACCCGAAAGAACATCGAACCGTTACTCCACTCTCCTCAGAGACTCTAATCCTATAGAACATATGAACGATGAAGAACAGGGATGAACAGGCTATGAACTGATCATATGAACTAGGCTCTAGTTCATATGCATCATCACGAACATGATCATAACTATGCTCTAGTTCATACACTAAGCAATATATAAAGTATAAGAACTTGAACAAGGAAGAACACTCCATAGAGATTTACCAAGATGTATCTCTTCTTCCTAGGAGATAAGCTCTCCTTGGTAGCTTTTCGAGCTCCAACTACTACTAGCTCTAGGCTAAGGAACAAGTGGAGGTGAGGGAGAGAGAGACCAAATGAATGTGTGTGTTGGAAAAGCTTGAATCTCCCCTTTTATATGTTGGTGGAGGTCGGTTTGAGCCTAAAATGGAAGGAACACCCCGCACCGACCTCCCTTGGCATTTAATGGACCGCCTCCAACCGGCTGGCCCCACATGGCAGACGGGAGGGCGCGAGCGCGCCCCTGGCGCGAGCGCGCCAGGGTGCCGCCTCCCCCTGACCGACTTTGGCCGGTGGGCCTCCCTTGGTGAGTGGGCTTCGGTGTTGAGGTGTTTTGGCCCATTTTGGTTCCCGAAGTGGCCCATCTCCCTTTGAGGTGGTTTGGCGCTTTCCAGAAAGCGCCTTTTCGATGTTTAATCCCTGCACTTTTATCTGATTCCTGCAATGACAGTATATTTCCTAGTGCACGTGTATTTGGGTTAGTTGTACATGTATATGCATATAGGAATATGTAATTCACCCTTTTTCATGTCTAATTGACGGTATAAAATCGTCGATAAGGACCGCCAACAAAAGCCTTCTTTGTCGAGTGCCAAACACTCGGCAAAGTCTTGGCACACGGTAAATAGTTTTTTAAACATACATTTTGAAGCACTAAGTTAACTCAAATGAAGAAAAAAAATCTACTACAAAATTGTATAACATCTTAATACCTACAAAGTTTTATTTTCGTTGTTTCTTCATTTGACGAATCGATAGTAAAGTTATTCATAAAATCTATATCTCTCTCTAAGTTTCATGAAACAACAAGAGAGATACAAGATTTGCAAACAATGTAAGAACCACCATGTCTGATGAATAAATGACCAAACAACTAAAATAAATTTTGTGGAACTTGAAAAGTTATAGAATGTACGTTCGTATTACATGTGTGCACTATCTTGGTCGTGTAATTTTTGCTTCCGCGCACACTTGCTGCAGCTTTCATAGCGGACGATGACAAAGCACGCCGCAGCGGATCGACTATTTCTCGACACACGGACCCACAACGTCGTGATGAATAATACAAATGCATTCGTACATTTTTGTACTTCAGCGTGCTAACGACCTGAGGAATCCATTGCTCCATGGATTATGCACTATAGGTTACGCTCCTTGACCGTTCTTTAATTTTGTTTCCGTTGCGAAAGCCCTGGAGATTCGGCCGGCGAAATTCTCCATCACGCGTAGGTGATATTTGGTTATGTTTATTCATGGAGTGCCCACCCCAGCTTGTCTATAGTGGACATGCTGCCTGGTATTCGACAAGGAGGACGGACTCCTTCGTACGATCCATTTGGATCGGTAGGCTGGCTGACGCCGCGCACGAACTTATGGATTCATCGATCCTTATATTTTGCATGCAGATGTCATCCACTCAACAGTGGCTGGCGGCACTCTTCACCCTGTCAAACAAAGGAATCTCTTGTTATTTTCTATAACTACTTTCAGCTCCGACTCCACCAGAACCAAACAAAACAAACCGCGTACCTGAGGGATCAGCTGTAAGCACAAGCACTTCATGGAAATTCTGTTCATAGGCACGGCGATACCGGCTTCTTACCATGATTATTACATTCAGCAATCACGTACTGGGCATCCTCTCCACACAATGCAAGCGGGCATACGCTTGTCATTTTTGGCTTGATTGGAAAAACCGGCAGCAACGTGAGTAAACTACGTACTTGCAAGACTTAGTTTTCAACAATAATATTAGTTTGGTGAATGCAAAAGGGTAATATCGGACATCTGTGCATTTGCAGAAAAGCGATGGCGTAAGTTAAATAATAAGATGCTTATAATGCACAATCATATCTCATAGACGTATCAAAACTCGTGGAGAGGTGGATTCTAGAAAGAAAAGAGTGTGGAACTCCGAATTGCCACAATAGAGTGCTGACTTGTGACCAACTTAAAATTAGGAAAGGCAAAGGATCTGAAAAATGCAAATACTGTGACAAACTTGAAACTTGAAATTTTTTGACCGAAGTCGGCAATGAAAACCCCAAATTCTATTTTTTTTAATTTTTTGATAATGCACTGTTTAAATTTGCTCCCCGCAGGAGTCGATCCTGTGTCTGTTGGGTGCTTTGCAATTGTAAGAGTTAGAGGGAACAAGATGACCTCTCAATTTCTCGGGTGCGTGTTAATATAGACAGGGAAGAGCCCCTGCATGGCTAACATATGGTTCCAATAAATCACCACAAATCTCTCCTCAGTTCTCTCAACTACCTAATATACAATTGCCATATAAACGCTACCCACCTGGAGACACCTAGGTGACTTACACAACCGAGTCTATCCTCTAACACCCTCTCAATCTTAGCCAGTGATGAGGTTAAGATTGTGTTGACGCTTAATTAGGTCACACACTCGATAAGGAGCTAGATCGCTCGATGTAGGGCCTAGCCTGTTTAGGAATCGGCCGGCGTCTAGGTTTTGTCCGTGCCCGGACCTTATGCCTCCAACGATGAGCGCGATGCGCAATACACACATCGCTGGAGGAGCCTCGCCGGAAGCGCGATACGCAAGACAGCCGGCAAGGTCTCTTGACACCCGAAACCCCACACGCTCAGGAGGGACCCTGTCAGGGCGCGCGGCAGCTATGGGCTGCCCTAGCCGGCCTGGCCGCTCTAGAGCTTCGTCGTCATTGAACCAATTGCCATCAGCAGCAACGAAGAACGAAAAGCAATAATAGATTGGAAAGCGAGGTAAAAAATAAAAGATAGATGTTGTATTGCAATCGGCCGTCACCCCTTATATTTATAGGGTAGCTGGTCTTTCCTAGATACATGTCAGACTACATTGCCGTATACATATTGAATCCTATACCTAATGTTTTTTTTTGACAACAACCAAACATATTATATTATCACAGCTGCTGTTCTACAAGAAGGTCCTCCGAAGAAGACCAAATTACATCACAGTCATGCAACAGGATAAGAAGGCAACTATGTCGACGGTGATGGGAAGACGAGTCCGCCAGTGGAGGGTCGCAGGACGCTCGGGGACGTATGCACCGATGGACTGACCGCGCAAAAACGTCGGTTAAAGTTGGGTTGGTCGAGCCATCGGTGAAGTAACACGCCGATGACCGAAGGATATTGTTGAAGTCATCGCCGGAGTTTGAAGGAGCTCGAACCAGGAACCCAGGTGAAGGCGGAATCGACAAACCAACACCAGAGGAGGAGCCATCTATGTGTAGAAAGGACTAACAGGACTGAACGCTGCTGGATGAAGATGCATGCAGGCGACGATGGAACATTGAAATGCTCTGCAGGTGCTACTACACAGCAACCATAATGAAAAGGACAGAGGAACTGTGTCGCAGTGTTGACAAGGACTCCATCTACTGCCGCATGCTGAACACGTTGCACTGGCGGGCCCCAAACTGCAGAAGATAAGGATGAGTCTGTAGCACTGGGTTGGGCAGCAGGATGACCACGTCGTCTCGGAGGGAGTGGACCACAGCGAGCCAGCACGGAGAAGGAATCCCTGCCACACCAAAGCGGCACCCGCAGCAAACCACGTCGCCCGCCGCAGAGATCGTCGCCGATGGTATGGATGACGGGGATGCGCGCGGCGAAGGCGGCAGCTGCAGCTGTTGCAGCAGCCCCCGTGGATCCAGGCACTGGGAGAGCGCCTCGACTCCACGAAGCCGGCAACCGCGCATGGAAGCGGGCGGAGTCGCCCACCTCCGACAGCGCCGCGCAGAAGGACGGCAGTGGGTCTTGGTGCTCCGCTGAGCGCCTCAGTGCTGCCGTGGAAGATGGGCGCGAAGCCTTTGCCGTCGTTGGCAACTCTCGCAGCGGCTCCGAATGGTTGAGATGATGAACGGCCGCAGCTGAGGCACCGGTTCTGGTTGGCAACACTAGTGTTGGCGACGTGCTGCGACGCCGCGAGGCGAGGCCAGCGTCCGCGAGCCCCCAGACACCCGCGGCGGCCTCGGGCAGCCGCGGCAGGAGCTTCCGCGGGGCGGGATGGGATTGGGCTTGGCGAAGACTCCAGAGAACCCCGCGATGAAGCTGGCCCCTGCGACGGCGGCTGCGTCGGCAGCCGGGCAGCCCTGTATGCCGGAGAGGCCGGACGAGATGCCGAGGGCGCGCGGCCTCAGCCTGGCGTTCTCCATCAATCAGATCCGCGGGGCGGCGCTTGGGCAGGACGAGGCGTCGGCGGAGGAAGCTGAGCTCGAGCCCGTCGCTCGAGAGATCGTCGTTTGCCATGGCCGGCAGAGCACCGCCCACCTTGGCTGAAGCCTCGTCGGCGATGACGGGAGCTGCTACTCTCGCGCAGCATCTGCTGGAGCTTGGCCATGAGGGCGGCGGCGTCGGCGAGGCGCAACTCCGTGTGCACGGACTGCAGCCCCGAAAAAACCTCCTGGAGGTGCCTACGCCGGGCCGCCACAGGCATCGCAGCCCCCGCCTGCCGTCGTCGAGGTTGTGGTTGCCGGTGTTGATGAAGTGGAAGAGACCTTCCCCGGCCACCATGGCCGCTAGCAGGCCCACCTCCAAAACGACATAGTTGAGGACGACGGAGCTCCTCGGAACACCCATGAAAAGCTAGAACTAGAACTACTTACTGCTACTAGCTAGAGGATGGGGGTGGCCCCTCACCCAACCCGCAGCGGCGCAGACGCCGAAGACGGGAGGGAGGGGGCCGGCGGCGGCGAGATCTAGGGGCCGGCGGCGGAAGGTGGAGAAAGGAGGCGGTACTACGGCAGAGCCGAGAAGTTACTACTCAGAGACGACCAGAGTCTAACCCTCAATCCTATTTCTTCTTATTTGGCCGGCGAGCCTCGGCAGGCAACCAGCGGCGCTACGTCGGCAAAAAAGATTTTCACCGCTGATATCCCGATCTACGCTCCAGATTTACCCCCACCGTCATTTACTATGTCACTCCACGCGTCCATCTATCGCAGGCTCCGAAGAAAAATATCTTCCTCGTCGTCTCCGCGTCGTCTCCTCTGTCCTCGCTCCCGATCTGTCTCTCTCTCCGCGCGGGCGGCGGCCTCGGCGGCGGCGCGCGGCGCTCGACCCGGCCCGGCGGCGGCGCTCGACCCTCGGCCGGCGGGGCGCCCGCCATCCCCTTCCTCCCTCTCTCTTCTCTCCACTTCCTCTCTCCCTCCCGGCACGGACATGGGCAAGGCGCGGCGCGACGGCGGACCTCGGCGTGGTGGCTGGTCGTCGGGCCCTCGACGCGGCGGCCGGCCGGCGCGGCGGCCGCCGCCTTCCTCCTTCTCGCTCCCCTTGCGAAGCGCGGCCGCGGCGATGCGACCCCCGGCTGGGTGTTGGGCGTCGACGCGGCCCGTGTCATCCCCGGCCACGGACGTGACGGCACCGGCGGCCGGCGAACGCCAGCACCCCTGTCCCAGCCCTCCGCCGCCAGCGCCCCTGTCCCAGCCCGCCGCCGCCAAAGACCCTGAACCCTAGCCCACCGCCGGTGAGCAAGGCCGTCGTTGTCCCCGGTGGATCTGCCGCGCGGCGACCTCCGACCTCCGACAACGGCTGTGCATCCGGTGTGTGTCAAGTCTCGCATCCTCTTCTTCTCACCCCCCATTCCTGTGCATGGTTGAACAGAGCTTAATTTCTTTCCTTTTTTTTGGTTGCAGCAAGTACTAGGCGACATTGAGAACAGCTAGAAAGATTCAAGGTTTGTTAGTTCTCTTGCCAAACTTCGATTCAGTCTAGATCCACCATCCCTTCCCCTTCCTCTTTGGAGAAGGATCATATTTTGCCCGATTTAGATGTGGTTTTTATATTACATCGCTTGATTTTGCGGAGGAACCACTGGATTCAAGATCTTGAGCACAACAAAATCCATCAGCTTGCATGTAAGTCCCTTGTGCTGGATCTGCGACTTTTTTTAGTATGATGGCAAAGTTCATACTGATGGGAGTTCATAGTCGCTTTACTTTGGTCCTTTATGCGAAAAAACATGCTGTGTTTGTTCTATATATAAAAAGTGTGAGAGAAGGGAATCAATTGAATTTTAGGCTGCAAATGGAAGTATAAGTTAGCCTCCTCGCTGCAGTATATCAGTTCTGAGTATTTCTTTCTTTCTTGTGCGTGTTGCAAACTATCCAATAAGGAAGCACTAAAGGATTCAAGTCTGCGGTTGTTATTTCTACAGGAGTCACCACCGCTTATAGCTTCAAGTAAGTTTGCTTATGCTCGGTTTTTTTTTTTTTACTTATTTGTGTTGCCTTGTGTGATTAATTTGTTGGCAATATTATCTACAGGGAGCAAGAGCAAGTTGGCCTTCTAGTCTTCATCTGCTCTTCTACTGTCATTGCTTAATTGGTATGCTCTCCTTTTCTTATGAACTTTGTCTCTGCTGGTTGTGTGTGATCTGGGATGTGATGATTTTGGTTTCTTGAAACTGGACTAATTTTCCCCTATAGTTCCTATTGATGGCTTGTGGTGTGACATTTTTTTAGCATCAAGTGTGGTGAAATTGATTTTTATTTGGGCAATTGTTTGCCAAGATCTTTATTTTTTTCCTGAACAACCCAATCTGAAATGAGAACAGATGTGTATATATTTCACTAATTGACACTCCATTTTGTAAAAGGCGTGTGCTAGAATCTGAAATGGATAAAACATGGATGGATCGGCCTAGGTACATTATAAACCTATGACCCATGTACTAGAATCTGCGTGCATAGTGTGTTTGGTCTGATATCATGATAATCTTATGTAGGCATACCCTTGTGTAAAGAAAAGGAGTGGATATGTTCTTAGAGTTTGCCTTTAGTAATTCTGCAAAAGGAAATCAGATTTTGTGTCCCTACAAGGCATGCAAGAACTCTTGTTGGAGGGTCCGTAGTGCTGTACTTGATCACTTGATATGTGAGGGCTTTACGGAAGGATATGCAACATGGGTTAATCATGGTGAACCTAGTTCCAGTTTTTCCACAAATAACAGACAACATGAAAGGGTAGAAGTAGGGGACCCAAATGAAGAGGATGATATTTCTGGTTTACTTAAAGACGTAGCGATGGGTTTAGATGTCGAGGGGCATTTAGAAGAAAACAATACAAAGCAGCACGTTGAGGATGTAGAGGCTTTTTACAAAATGGTAGAAGATGCTAGCAAGGAACTATATCCAGGTTCCAAGTTCTCGAAGCTCCATTATTTACACGTACCATTACATCAGTCATTCGTTTTGTTCTGAACTTCCATTGTTTACACGTACCTACCTTGCTTCACCATCTCCCCATGATGTTCTATATATAAATTTATTTTCAGCTTATCTCTTGCCGCATCCTATTATCATGTATGAGAGTTTATCTTGCCCCATCCTATTATCTGTTGGTAGGATGGTTCTTTTCCATGGAGTTTAGTGTATTTCCTCTGTAGATGGATGTATCACTGGCACGCTTTCTAATTAGTTACCTTAAGAACCTAATATATAGTGCTATGTAATTAACCAATTAGTCATTTATGCCACTTTTCTAGCTCTTCGCAGTGCACATACTCATCACCGTGTCATTGAATTTGATTTTTTTGTGTCTATGACTATCCATACAGTAGCCTCTTTTGGGAGCGGATTTAATGCAACCTAGCTTTTTTATTCTTTAAAGGTTCTTTTGCATAAGACGTCAAGAAAGTATGGCCGATGAACCATCGGTTTGTGACTGTAAGCGAACTCGATGATGAGGAAGAATCGGGTAAAAATGGATTTGCACTGAGACCAGGCGACTTTGGTTTGCCTGGCCTGGTTGGGCCCGGCTAGCATGAACACATAGTCCGAAACACCTCAACTTTCGGTGAGAATATTAAATATTTGGGGGATATGTATGTTCATGTGGCTTTTGGGTTTGGCCCAGGACATGCTCATGCCTATGAACCTTGTTGATGCCTTATCCTAGCCTGGATTTTTCTGCGTTTTGCTATGTGTATCACGGATGTCCATGAACAGATCCAATAACAACTATTATCACAATTGAAGAAACGTGATCCTCTCCTTTGGTCCACATGCCAAATGTCTTCTCAACTCTGTTAGTTTGATTGAATGTTACAACATTTGTCGATCCACATGCGACTCAATCTCAGTGGCCTTGAGGCAAAATAGTGTTTTGCCAATTTAACTCAAGTTACTTGATTATGTTCCAAGTAAGTATGAACAATTGAACATATGCTTCCGGCATTGTGATGAAAATGTTAAAAACATGCCACTGTTTGTGTCACGCCTTCTCTACTTATGCTGACATGGAAATTTTGATTAGTATGTTTGGGCCCACTTATTTCCCCACTAAAGCCTGGTTATGAACCAATTTTGGCTTGGTTATGAACCAAATGGAGGTTACCTGCCAAAGTGAGATCAAGTCTTGGCTTGGCCTATTGGGGTCGGCAGCTAAAGATATCCTATCCAATGCATGCTATAAGTTAGGCCTCCCCAAAAATGTTTTATGTTGGTGCCTTAAAAAAGTAAAAACGTTGTGATTGTGGGTGAGCACGAAAAGCACTGCCTTACTAGGCTTCTATGAAGCCCTTGATTTTTTTGTATGATGTAATAAATTTGGTAAACAATTGAAAGGTGCTAAACTCGAAGTGGAAAATTCAGTTTATATAATAGTTTAATTGCAAGCTTTATATTTCATCATCTCAGGGGTAAAGATGTATTTGAGGCATTCTACAAGAAGGATCTAGCTAAGAGGTTGCTGCTTGGGAAGAGCGCATCAATAGATGCAGAAAAATTGATGATCACAAAAGTAATAATGTCTTTTCTTTTCTAGTGTTTTCACATGTTCCAACATATCTTGACAAGAAAAACTTTACCAACATGCTTCTGTTTGTAGCTCAAAACTGAGTGTGGAAGTCAGTTTACCAGCAAGCTGGAGGGAATGTTCAAGGTAGCGTTAGCTGTTTTTACTATGATGATATTTGTAGTCTTATCTTGTTTTGCAAACCTGTATAGTTGTATCGTCGATGCATCTGAAATATCAGTATTTCATTATATAGATTCGGTACCCTTTTAACATCTGTTTTACTGCGGGTTTGTAGGACATTGAATTATCCAAAGAAATAAATGATTCATTCGGGCAATCATCTCAAGCTAGGACAAAGCTTCCTCTGGCATTGAAATGAGTGTCCATGTGCTTACAACAGGGTAAATATTTTTTTCCACATTGCTTTGATACGAACTCTCGGTAGAACATGTTCTGTTTAGATAGCTTTGTAAACCTGATCTCATGCATGTGCTCCATAGTCTTAGCTTGGTAGGCTGGCCTTTTGATGTTGTTGGTCATGTTTATGTAGTTCTGATAAAATATGTTGATTTACAGCTATTGACCTACATATCCACCAATGGACGTGAAACTCCCACACGAACTGAATGTGTATCAGGTTAGTATATGGCCTTGGTGTTGGTAGTAAATATTTTAATGTCAGTCTGAATATTTTGTTTAATTCTCTCCCCTCTTTCTGAATACTTTGTTTAATCCTCGCCCTCTTCTGACAGGATATATTTAAAGAGTTCTATTTGAGCAAATACAGTGGAAGGCGTTTAATGTGGCAGAATTCTTGGGGACACTGTGTCTTGAAAGCGAACTTTCCCAAAGGCAAAAAGGAACTTAAGTGTCATTGTTTCAGGTGCATTGTTATCTCATTTTTCAGTGCTTATCAGTTGAAATTGAGGGCAGTAAGGGCGTGTTTGCGGGGGTCGCCCGTGGTGTGCAACTCGCCTTGTTTACGAGGTTGGCTACGTCGGCAAAAAAGTTTTACATCGTTGATTTCTCAATCTATGGCCTAATTTTACTCCACCGATCATTTTACTGTACCTATTGGATCGAGGGAAAATATCTCTCCCTCACGGCCTTACCTGCCTCCCCTCGTTTCTAGCTGCATATGCTTGAATAACATATCTTGGAGAAGAGTGCTTGTTTGTGAGTCACTTAAATAATGTAACCCTCATCGCTTTTATAGGATTATGCTTATGTTGGATTGGATGAGAGTGCCCCCTGGATTTTGCATTATGAAGGAAGTATGCAAATGGATAGCATTTGTTTTTGTATAAAAACAATTAGTTAATCCTTTATAACAATAGGAAAAAAAACATTGGCTTTGTCTTGTGCCTACATTGGAGCCTTCGGTTAACAGGGTAAGCAAGGCAACCACAATAACTGACTTTGGCGGGAGTCGAAAGTGCTGCCAAGTAAAGAGCTCACTACGAAAAAATGTTTATGTATTATAATTGCTTAGAAAGTAGATGCTATGTCTTGACATCATCACAATGGATTTTAGGTTCACAAAGACATTGGTATTATTGTCAATTTCCTTTGTGTTTTTGAATAATTGTAGTCCTCTGAACTTTCGAAAATTTACTAGAAAACAAGATATCTTGTCGAATGAGAAACTGAAGGATGGTGCATCTGCTATCCATCTTGCTCTTCCCTGAAATATGGCGGCAAGAGCTCAAGTTCTTCTAGACATTATATGATCTTATAGGGAGTATGTACTACCCATAGATGATGGTCTTTGCTTTGGGGCCTAATATTGCACCGAGCTTTGGCTGCGGACATTCGATAACTAACAAGGTAGGTGTCGATCTCAATTTTTATTTAAACCATTGATATTGTCCGACGACAACACATAGGAGAACGACTTCGATTAAGGTCGCCACTTCACAGTTTCAGATACCATTTTGTACTGATAGTGGTGACAATAATTTGCATTTGTTAATTTGAACTTTCAAAAGCAACTGTAAGTGCAAAAGACACTACCAGCCAAGTTATATTTTCTAAATTTGTCTCTCGCACTACAAATGGCAACATCATATTTCTTGATCTCTATAAAACCCTGTTGTCCGAAATGAGATAAAGATAATTTATTTGTCCTATTTACAGTAACTTTTTAGCTAATTTGAGAGCAGAAAAAGAACATGTCACATTGGACCTCATTCTTTTGCATAATTACTAGGCCTCCAATATATGTGTTGTAACTGTTTAGCTGCTATAATTCAGGTTATCACCCTGGTGTGTTGTTTTAGACAATCTAGAGCACTTCAAGAAGAACAAGCATCTGTTGGGTAAGCATCATTCTTTTTCCTTCCCGCTTTCCTTCAACCCTTCCTTAGAACTATTTCTTCTTTCTAATTTTATTGGGTCCAAATTAAATCAATTGTGAGCAGAGTAGCGACCCCTCAAAGGATCAAGAAGATTAACGCGGAGGTTGTGCAATACAAGCTCACTCTATGGCCTCATCTCTCCTTCTGGTTGCTGGCACTAACCAATCTGAGCTCAGTTTTTTTTTCACAAAGTTAGAGTTTTTTGCTGAAAGGTACGATCAGTCTGTGTTTTTTGCTGGTTCAATTAATCACTACAGATGCATATTCAAGTAGCTATAATGGCTGTTTTTTTGTTGAAATTTTGATTCTGCATATTTGTTTGTTTGAATTGAACAATAGTTGCTTCCAAGGTGTTTGAAAAGATTCTGCATATCACATTTGAATGGAATAATAGATTCTGCATATTAGGTCATGACATTTTTCATCAAAATAAGCAAGAAAAACCGATAGAGGTGATGCTCATGTGACTGTGATCAAGCACGGCTGCAATAATGCTCCAGCTGCTGCGGCTTGTCCGTTGTTGTCACTACTGCAGACTGAAGAAAACCCAACTGAAACAAGCAAAAGATGCCAGCCGGTCCCTACGTGCAAATCGATCAATTTGAACTCATGCAATGCAATGACCCATGACCAATGACCAAGACCAACAGGCAACGAGTCACCGCTGCATGCGACATGCTTGTTTTTTCTAATGACACGCCTGTTATTGCTTCATAGTATTGTTTGATCAATATTTTAGCTAATGTTGTCTTTGTTGATTTTTCAAATCTTTGTGCAGGTTTGGCATATGCTTTTATTCAATGACATTTGATTCACCAGGAAGCATATTGAAGCTAAAAAAATATGGTTATGCTACTTTGTACTTTATTGACATCCTGATTTCTGTAACATGGAATTTTCTTTAGCCTGGCAGTTAAATACGGGACATTTTTGAACTATTTATGTTCAATAGCTGACCTTGCTGTAAAAGGTCCTTATAAAACATGCTGAGAGCCTATTATGTTCGGTTGTCTCCTTGAATTTGAATGCTATGATTGTCCCCTTGGATAACTATAATCTTTTTATCATTGTATACTTTCACGATCATGTTTGCTCTCTAATTCACAAGATAGGTGCTTTGTTCAAAAGGAGCATCGTCGAGTTTAATGAATTGCATTGTTTCATGGCAGCAATGAAGTGTGTTTGGTTGGGTTGAATCTTACCTGGTTTTAAATCCTCTTATAATCAATTTATTTATGTTTTTTAACAATAATATTGTTATCAACTTGGCCACGCGCGCAATGGCGCGCGCAACTTACTAGTACCTAATGTTGGCACGGAAAGCAACGTATATACACATACATGTCTTTTCCTCGTACGTGTATGCAGTGCTCCCTTCCATCCTGCACTCTCCTTTCTTCACGCATGGGTGCAGCTCCTGGACTCCTAGCAAGCCCGTACACCATCTCCAAGCAATACTAGCAAGCCAGTTATATTAGTGATTAATATGCCGACCGGCCATGTGATCCTACTCAGATGCTTGGCCCTTGTTGTGTTGAATAAAATCATTAATATCAAGCTTCAATCTTCATAGTCTTTATCTCCAACGACATTTTTTAAAAGACGAGCCCACTGCGACCACAGACTCACATCGCTTCCGGCCTGCCGCAGTGGGCCCGGGATAGTACCCGCCGGCGTTGAATTTTTCCACCGAGGGGGACGAGAATCTTTTTTTTTTAATAACCAATAAAAATGGTAGCAAAAAGAAATAAAGATTTGTAATGAAAAATAGAAACTAAATAAAGGATTTATAGTGCCGAGGTAAGGCCGCGTGCTCTGGAACCCGTGACCCACGCTCGAGTCCAGACGGCCTCAAATTTTTTGAACTTTTTTTTTATACATATCACTGCCGGCGATTATTAAAAGCCGGCAGTGATGTATATTTTAAAAGCATGGCACTGCTGCCAGCTACCACGCCACCAATTTGCCTATATATATGGCACACATCCAGGTGTGCATATGTCTGGCTTCTTGTGTTCATTTTTCCACTCTCCATCTTGCTTAGTTCTCTAGGTAATTTGCTAGTTTTTGTGAAGATGGCCTCTCTGTGGGAGAAAACCCTTCACATACAGATATTGTTACGCGTTGTACTCGACCACAATGGTGCACACAATAGGTGCTAGAAGAATTCTACTGATATAGCAATGCTAGATGTTGGGGTCTCCGGCTAGGCTCTTGGGCAGTGCTTGCACATATGTGCTTGCATTCGACGCCAGCGCGGTATTGTCTCTTCAACCCGGAAGAGGCCATACAGTCTTTTTCCCCGCCGACAGCCTCGAACCAAGAGCAAGAAGGGAAGGATTGCGGCATTCCCTAATTGTCTCCAACCAGCATTGTTCTAACCACCTCGCATTATCTTTGCTAGCAAGGATGCTAGAAGAATACTACTGAGGTGGTTAAATTATAATGTGTTGATACTCATGGATGGTAACATTGATCTCGTACGAAAATAGGTCTTTGTTATCGTATATATAATTTTAGTGTAAGGTCTATGTTATCGTATATGTAATTTTTTATTTGTTTTATCTTGTACTCTTGTGCTCTATCTAAATAAATATTTTATTGTCGTTAACAAAACATATACGTACTCAAACATAGAATTTACTATATATATATGTATAAAAAAAGTAGATATAATCATACTTTATATTATATAATATTAAGATAAGTAGATATTACATATCTTTATCTAATAGAGCCTCGAGCCGGCATCACCCGGCACTGACCGTGCGATCCGGCGCCCAAGTAAGAAGTATAGCATCGAGTTTAACCTTCTCCTAGGACTTTACCCTTAGAAAACCTCACTACCTTAGCTATCCTACTCCATCTCTGGGCAACCTCTGTTTAGAACTAACTCACAAGCCGTTCTTCGCGAAAGAAATACGATACCCGATTACTCACCGGGTGAAGTGCTATAACGGTGATTTCCGTGCGCTTGCGGATTTGGTCGCACACGCTAAGAAACGCCAACAAGCATTTCGGCACCGTTGCCGGGAACGGTTGTCGCAGTTAGCTCTGAACCTAAATTGCCCGTGTACCTTGACCTACCTTTGCTCCACTTCTTTTGCTTTATTTTAGAAAACAAAAAAATATTCATGTAGCAACCAACCATTTACAACCTATCCGCTCCGAAGGGCGAGCTCATTCAAACACCACAATCCTCGAAGCCAATCACAGCTTCCGAGCATGAGCTCCACCCTGGCTTTATAGCCATGGTTCGGGACCAAGCCTTTTCAGGCTTGGAATATGAAAACCCATATGATCACCTACGGGAGTTTGAGCAACTCTGTGCGTGCCTGACCATTGCGGGCATGTCACAGGATACTTTGCGGTGGAAATTATTTCCCTTTTCCCTCCATGAAAAGGCAAAGCAATGGCACACCCAAAACGTAGGGAAAGTAAACGGAGATTGGGAAGAATTGTGTAAGCATTTTTGCTTCACATTCTACCCTATTTCTCGTGTCGCGTCTCTACGACAGGTGGTGCTCAACTTCCAACAAAAAGAGAACAAAACCATAGGTGCAGCCTGGGAACGCTTTTTGATCCTAACACGATCAGGCCCAGACCTGTCTATTTCTAACCACGTACTCCTACAACACTTTTGGTTAGGATTAGACAGAAATTCTGCCCTATTGCTCGATGTAACTGCCGGAGGGTCGTTCCAGCACAAAACCACCGAAGAGGGGCAGGCTCTCTTGGATCGTATCCAGGAGAATACTCCTCCCTTAGAGCCCATCCGTGTAGAACCCGAGCCAATAAAAGAGGATGTCTTTTCGGCATCAGCCGAACCTTCCCAACCTTTAGAGAGACCCTCTCCCGAACCAGAACCTAAGACGGAAGAACCCATGGATCTTCCAATCTTCGAGGATGAGCTTTTCAAAAATCTAGGAAATACCTCGCAATATGGATGTCGCACAAGACCACCAATTCCCGTTGCCCCTAGCGAGCCCCTTGACGAACTTTTTCTCAAGGAGTCAGTTAGAGAGTTGACTTTTGTTATGAGCACGGAGTGGGTAGCAGAAGGTAAGCTCTCGTCTGAAGTAATTCAGATTCGCGCTCCATCTTCTACCCGCCGTTGCAAAATTCAGCGGAATTGGGTGGACGCTTTGTATAATCCCACAGTCGGGGCAAATTTGATGTCCCATTCCTATGCATCCACATGTCTAGGAATGGAGTCATTTACTCCAACAACACGGTCCTTAAGAATGCTAGATTCTATTCAAAAAGGACTAGGGATTGTACATAATGTGACACTCCACCATGGAGATGTCGAATTGTCCCTGGACTTTCTTGTCTTTGACATCCAGGAATTCGACATACTCATTGGGCACCCCCTGGAACCACTCTTTGACAATCCGTCAAAAATAGGGGAAGTCAACATGAAACTAGAGAGAGAAATATTCCCGATTCAAGTCACTAGAGCCAGGAACTCAGTGGCCAAATCTCCCCCTAGTGTGCCCGTAGAGGTTCTAGCGGTTGACATGTTTGAGTCACCCGAATCGTCTTTAGATAAAGATGCCGAATTCTTTATAGAAGAAAAAGACGGGCTCGGGGAGACGGTTGATCTTCCTATAGGGGAGAAACCGCCTAGACCTCCAATTGAGCTTAAGCCCCTACCCAAAGGCTTACGTTATGTTTTCCTGAACGGCGACACCCAAACTCCTGTCATCATAAGTGACCAACTTAGTGATGAGGAGGCGACCAAACTCATAGCCGTCCTAGAAAAACATAAGTCGGTCTTTGGGTATTGCCTAGACGATCTTAAAAGGATAAGCCCAACGCTCTGTACCCATCGCATTCCCATAGAGCCATCTAGCATACCTTCACGGGAACCTCAGCGTAGGCTGAACAATGCGATGCGGGAAGTCGTGAAAAAGGAAGTCCTGAAACTTTTTCACGCCGGGATAATCTATCCCGTACCACACAGTGATTGGGTTAGCCTAGTCCAAGTGGTTCCCAAAAAGGGAGGAATGACAGTCATTGAGAACGCTAAAAACGAACTCATACCTCAACGAACTGTCACCGTATGGCGAATGTGCATTGATTACCGAAAACTTAACAAGGCAACAAAGAAGGATCACTTTCCGCTCCCCTTCATTGATGAAATGTTGGAACGGTTAGCGAAACACTCCTTCTTTTGCTTCCTTGATGGGTATTCGAGATATCATCAGATTCCCATCCATCCGGATGATCAAAGCAAAACGACCTTCACATGCCCCTACAGAATGTTCGCGTACCGTCGGATGTCGTTCGGGTTGTGTAATGCACCCGTGTCATTTCAACGGTGCATGATGTCTATCTTTTCGGACATGATCGAAGAAATCATGGAAGTTTTCATGGACGATTTCACCGTCTATGGGAAAACTTTCGATCATTGTCTGAACAACTTAGACAGGGTCTTGCAAAGGTGTCAGGACAAAGATTTGGTACTTAATTGGGAAAAGTGCCATTTCATGGTCCGAGAGGGCATTGTCCTGGGACTCTTAGTGTCCGAGAGGGGAATCGAGGTAGATAAGGCTAAGATAGAGGTTATCGAGCAACTACCTCCCCCGGTAAACGTAAAAGGAATCCGTAGCTTCTTAGGTCATGCGGGGTTCTATAGAAGATTTATCAAAGATTTTTCGCAAATCTCTAGACCCCTCACGAACCTATTAGCTAAGGATGCTCCTTTTGAGTTTACCGATGAGTGCTTGAAAGCATTTAATACTCTCAAGCAAGCACTCATCTCTACACCTATCATCCAACCTCCCGATTGGTCTTTACCTTTTGAGATCATGTGTGATGCAAGCGATTATGCTGTTGGTGCGGTCTTGGGCCAAACCAAAGAAAAAAAGCATCACGCGATAGCTTATGCCAGCAAGACTCTAATAGGAGCTCAGCTCAATTATGCCACAACAGAAAAAGAGCTTCTTGCTGTAGTATTCGCTATCGACAAGTTTCGGTCATACTTAGTGGGCGCGAAAGTGATCATTTACACAGATCACGCTGCCTTGAAATTCTTGCTCACTAAGAAAGACGCGAAACCACGCTTGATCCGCTGGATTCTTTTGCTCCAAGAGTTCGATCTAGAAATAAAAGACAAGAAAGGAGTAGAGAATACCGTAGCAGATCATTTGTCGCGCTTGCAAGTCACTAACATGCAGGATCTGCCCATCAATGACTTCCTCCGCGATGACATGCTATTGGCATTAACGGACTCCAACCCGTGGTATGCAAACATTGTGAATTACATGGTTGCAGGACATGTACCACCTGGAGAAAACAGGAAAAAGCTGGAGGTTGAGAGCCGTCGTCATCTGTGGGATGACCCGTACCTATACCGAGTGTGCTCAGACGGCATACTGAGAAGATGTGTGCCGACAAAAGGGATGTAGATCATTGAAAGCTGTCACTCGGCACCATACGGAGGCCACTATGGAGTATTCCGCACTCAAGCAAAAATCTGGCAGTGCGGATTCTTCTGGCCAACGATGTATGCTGACACCAAAGAATTCATTCGAAGGTGTCGGAAGTGCCAGTTTCAGGGTGGCATCACAGCTCGCAACGCAATGCCCCTCCACTTCAACCTTCAAATAGAAATATTTGATGTGTGGGGCATTGACTTCATCGAACCCTTCCAAAAGTCCCAAGACTGTGAGTACATCCTTGTTGCTGTCGACTATGTCTCCAAGTGGGTGGAGGCCATGCCATGCTGAGCAGCTGATGCAAAACATGCCCGAAGGATGTTCCACGAGATAATCTTCCCTCGCTTTGGTACACCACGCATGGTGATAAGCGATGGAGGATCACACTTCGTTGATCGAACCTTCAGAGCATTTCTGAGAGAGCTGGGGGCCAAGCACTACATCGCCACACCATACCACCCACAAACCAGTGGCCAAGCGGAGACCTCGAACAAGCAAATCAAGAACATCCTACAGAAGACGGTCAATGACATGGGGAAAGGATGGAAAAGTAAGCTTCCTGATGCACTTTGGGCATACAGGACTGCTTACAAAACCCCCATTGGCATGTCACCGTTCCAGCTTGTGTATGGCAAGAGCTGCCATTTGCCAGTAGAACTCGAACATCGAGCCTACTGGGCAATTAAGAGCTGGAACATGGACCTCAAGCTAGCCGGAAGAAACCGCCAGAGGCAAATCTCTGAGCTTGAGGAATGGCGAGAGAAGGCATACCACAGTGCCATGCTCTATAAAGAGCGAACAAAGAGGTGGCACGACAACCGGATAAAGCCCAAGGAGTTTCGGCAGGGCGACAAGGTCCTACTATTCAACTCCAAAGTGAAATTATTCGGTGAAGGAAAGCTTAGAAGCAAATGGAAGGGGCCATATACCATCGTCGACACGTCGTTTCATGGCGCAATCACAATCCAGGACGACAACGGTAACATCTCAAAGGTAAATGGCCACCGCTTAAAACCTTTCCTTGAGCCTTCTTATCGTACAAAGTTAGACCAAGAGATTGATAGAATATATTTAGTCATGCCAGATAATTCCTTGATTTAATTCAGGGCATGACTTTCATTTATTCTATCTCTCTTGTGTTTATCTAAAAAATATATATTATTTTTATATGTATATTTTGTGTGGGAACCCTTTATTTTCTCTCTCGAATTTTTCTCTAGGATTTTTCCACACAAAAATATTTTATATCCAAAATATCAAAAATAATTCAAATTTTCAATCATTATCCTTTTCAAATTTTAATTCCCTAAGTGTGCCTATTGTATCAAGTTTTGATGAAATATTTATTATATATATATATATTTGTGTCTTGTCTCCACTTGTTTTTGTGTGCATTTTAAGAAAAAGACAGTATAAAAACAAGTGTGGGGAGAAACCACGCTCCTTGACGCGCAAAGATTTTCAACACGACAAAAACACAAGTTTGCGCACCCTCTCACTCCCTGCTAATTCTCTTTATTGCTGAAAATAAAACTTATAAAAACTAAAAATGTTGCAAAACTCCATCTCCTATTTTCACCAATCGAGAACGAGTTGCATACTTTTTATTCCTTGCTATCTTGCAATAGGGACCCCATGTTTTATCTAAGTTATTGGCAGGTGAGATATAGTAGAATGATATGAGGCTTACCAACCCGTGCAATGGACTTGGGTATTTTTATGCAAAAATTCAAAACTTTTTTAGCAATTGCTCCTCGTGTGATAGGCGCTATGTCCTTCCAGAGCCAAATATCTACGCTTACACTTATGCAAAACCGGTTCTAGCCACTTTTAGCGATGTCAAGTCTTGAGATTCTTGTTAGAGATGGCCTTATCCCCAAGATCATTGCATTAACCAAATAAACATGCCGACTCTCACATTGAGAGCAGCGCACAGCATTCACCCACCAAATAAATATGCCGACTCTCACACTAAGAGCCGCGCATGTTATGCACTCACCATTCCACCAAAAATGCTCATTTCTTACACTGAGAATTGAGTATATATATATTCCACATCTTCTCCCTCTTCCACCAAAACACTCCTGTCAACAAGTCATGCATTTCTCTCCAACATTCATTCAAGAAAGGTATGGACTATTATTGGAAAAATCCTACAAAAACAAAAAGCTTAGTTCGCAAATAAGGAAGAGTTCTTTTTCGCCAAGGTCTTGAGATAAAAAAAAAGAGAGAAAGAAAGAAAAGAAAGAAAAGAAAAAAAAGAAGGAAAAGAAAAAGAGTTAAGGCAAGTTTTAGATTTGTTCTTCAAAATCCATACCTTCTTACAATTTTTCCTTCAATAAGAGAGGAAGCATGATCAGGAGTCCACAAATATTTTCTACACCTGCACTTGCACTTGCATCATCTAGGGATATGGCCTTCTCTTCATGACATCCAGCTGGCTTGACATTGGAACTCTGTTCATCATCCATACCCAAAACTCCACATATCAGCCTGTAGTGATAGGATGATCAAGAACACCTGGATAGGACTAGCCACCTGAAAAAGAGCGACGTGAGAGTATCACATGAGGAGCTAAGGTTATCTTTGTGAAAATACTAAAAACCCCAAGTCTCAAAGCGTGGGTAGTGTGAGTTGACTTGATTTCAAGCTATTCCTCCTTCAATAGCAGTAAGATAACTTGGTAGCCACCATGAATGTTCACAAATGCAGGAAAAATCTTGAAATAATCTGTATGCAAGTCAACTCTTGGGAGAATACAACCACCTAGTTCTTCATCCTTTACTCGAGGACGAGCAAAGAGGTAAGTGTGGGGGAGTTGTTGGCGGTGCTTAACTCATTTCTAACCCCGCCAACTTTAGTCTAGACAACACTAATTTTCACCTAGAATAGGGCTCTACTCTGACTATTTCCACAGTGTGGTGCAGATTCTTTGTTTTGCAGGACATACCTGAAATTCACTCAAAACGGGCCAAGACATGAAGAAAAACACTTGTGTAAAAACACCTTTTATTTTTGGTCCAAGCAAACAAGAGAAAAAGAGGAGAAATCCATATTCGAGGCCAAGGAAACCAGAATCACCAGCATGGGCCGACCAGAGGCCCAACAAGGAGGCAACCGACCAAAGCTGAAGGCCGGCGGGGCCCAGCCAGGCGCGCGCGCCCGTCTGAGCACGGCCCGGGCCCAGCTCTGGTTGGTCGGTTTGTTTGCCGCCTCTGATGGTCGGTTCGGGGGTGTTTTCGACATTTGCCCTGCGAAAACCGACCATCCCACTCCTATATAAGCATGGGCAAGCCTCCTCCTTCAAAGATAAATTCACTATTCATTTTAGTTTTCACTCCTCACCACACCTCCACTCTACAAGTGTACAATAGAGAGAGTAGAGCCACTCTACCTAGCCTAGCTAGAATAGAAGTAAGGAGTGAGAGAGGAGCAAGAGTAGAGCATCTCTCCAAGAGAGCTCTCGAGAAGCTAGTCTTCCACGGGACGGAGTGCCGGACTCGTCGGCTCCCTCCTCGCTTGTACCTCTACGGCGTCTTGCTACTTGAAGTAAGACATCGTGTTTATCTTTCGGTAATACCTTTGAGTAAGTTATTCTTGCTTGTTATCTTCTTGCGGGTTCGTCGTTCGTCCCCGTGACGGAAGCTCTAGTAAGAGGACCCCGATAGAGACGGAGCTCCCGGCCACCGCTAGAGTTGTAGCAACCGGCATAGATGTGGTGTCTAGACTAGGACCTACCTTCGTTTGCTTCGTAGCCCACGGTTGAGGTGGTAGGCGGCGGTGGTGACAGCCACTGTCCGTCCCTTGTAATCCCCCACGTCCGGTTACGACGTAGAGCCTCAGGCCGGCATCACCTGGCAGACCAGGTGCGATCCGGCGCCCGAAGTAAGAAGTATAGCATCGAGTTTAACCTTCTCCTAGGACTTTACCCTTAGAAAACCTCACTACCTAAGCTATCCTACTCCATCTCTAGGCAACCTCTGTTTAGAACTAACTCACAAGCCGTTCTTCGCGAAAGAAATACGATACCCGATTACTCACCGGGTGAAGTGCTATAACGGTGATTTCTGTGCGCTTACGGATTTGGCTGCACACGCTAAGAAACGCCAACATTTACGACCCTCAGAACGAAGGCATGAAGATCTTTTATCTGAAATAAAATTCAACAAACTTATTAATCTTTGAAAACTTGAGTTCTATTCTATGTCACCGTTGGGTAGAAATAGAACAAAACATCAAACTTCTACCTCAATTCCACATCACCGTTGGGCAAAATGAAATTAAAGTACAAAACTTAATTATCTTGAAAACATATTCTACTCTTCAAAATTAAATTCTCCCGTTGGTTCGAATTTAATTAGAAGATAATCTTTATCAACACAGCGGAAGCGTGAAAAATACAATTTTCTCTTCTTTTAGGAGCATTTCTTCTTACTATGTCTACTCTCTGAAAATTGATCACTCTGATGTAAATCTATAACTTATAATATTGTTATCATCAACGTTGGTCAGAAGATAACAATATCATAATTTACTGAGTAACTGTTTCTGCTCTATAAATTAATGCATAATTATCTCTCAAAAGCATCATAATATTGCACTAATCAATCATCTGAATAACATATCTACAGTGGAAGAAAATGACAATATTCACATAATAATTTTCCCTCTTCACTATTCTTTAGAATTTGGTCCGAAGACCCACTTTTGCCGGCAAGCCAGCCTTTCGCGCGTGGCGAACGACCCATCTCCCCCGCGCGCGCGAGCAACAAGGCGGTGGGAGAATGGCATCTGATAAAACTCATAAATAACATCATAATACTGGTATTAATCAACATTGGTCAGAATAATAACAATATTATAGTAACTCTAAAATTATCCAATTTTTCAAAATTAAACTCTCCCGTTGGTTCGAATTTAATTATGAAAATGGCATCTTTAAATACGCAGCGGAAACTTTAACAATCACATAATCATTTTCCAGAAACATCAATGTACTATACTGTTTTCTAAGCAAATAAGTCGTTGGATCAAAATTTGCCCAGAATTTGTATCAAAATTCTATTCAAATGCATCAAATATGCAATAAAACAGTTTCTGGAAAATGAAAACAATTTTCTGGAGATTTTCTGTCTACTGGCCATTTCGGCCCGGAACTCGTGCACGGCCCACGGCCGAGCTCACGCTCGCTCGCGGCCCAGAGGCCCAGCAGTGCGCGGTCTCCATTTTTTCCTCTGTTTTGCCAGCCCAGTCGACGGAAAACGGCCCGGCCCGCTCGGGGCAGCGGCCTTTCTCCTCCACCCAAGCCGCAACCTGGGCCTGGGGAGGGAAAGCGGCCCGGCTCCCACACCCGCCTGGGCCAATTCCGGCCCGACACACTGCGGCTCAATCTCAGCCGTCCATTGCAATCCGACGGCTGAACGTCGATTTCGCTGGAACAAAATTCCAGGCCGGCTGCTAGAACCCTAAGTTCCACTTCTCATTTCCACTCTGCCTTGCCTGCTCTCTTGACTCCTCAGCAGAGCTCGGTGGCGGCCGCCCATGGCAGCCAGGAGAGAGTCGCCAGCGGCGGAGCTTGCCAGAGCGGCTTGCGCCGGCGGCTCCCCCCGACCTCTTCCTCTTTCTTCTCGAAACCCTAATCCCCATTCCTCACTGCCTTCTCTCTCTTTCTCTCTCTCTCTCTCTTCCATCTCCACGGCACAGCAAGCTCGGTGGCCCTGCCATGCGACTCGGAGGGAGAAGAAGACCGGCGCCGCCACGAGGCTCCTCGCCGGTGTGCACGCTCGCCCTAGGGCCGAACGCGCCGCCGTCGAGTGGCCATGGGGCGGTGCCCTGTTCCGGTGCGCGCGCTCAGCACACAGGCGGCAACGCGGCCCTATCTGTCCACGCGCCGGCTATGGAGACGGCCCGCGGCGACGACGGGACGGCCGGGTCCCAGGTAGGTAGCACCAGCCCCGTCCCCGATCTATGTTAGGGTTAGGGTTTTGATTCCCCTCCCCTATCTGATTCTGATTTTGGAAACAAACGGTTAGGGTCTGATTTGGTTTCGAGTACTGAAATGTTGTTCCCGATTCGCTGGAATCAGTGGTTCTTCCCTTTTTCTAAATCCGGATCAATTGATCCTTTCTGGTTTTTCTAATC
The DNA here is from genome assembly GCA_018135685.1 of Themeda triandra. Lineage (NCBI taxonomy): Eukaryota > Viridiplantae > Streptophyta > Magnoliopsida > Poales > Poaceae > Themeda > Themeda triandra. The sequence continues at coordinate 313,830 of JAENPR010000313.1, read as the reverse complement.
TTTCTAATCTCTGAGTCTCCAAACTAATCCACTGATTAACCAGGAGCTCCGATACCATTGTTTGTCGCATCTGTGTTAATAGGATCGATCTAATAGTAGATCAGTGGGGTTGTTCTGTTTCTGAGGATAGTTAAACTTCAATGTGCACCATCAAGGTGCACGAACCAGAGATAGAGAGAGGGAGAGGGAGAGAGAGATGTTCATACCGTGGCGCAGTGGGGAAGAGCAGTGGCGTCCTGGCGGCGGACTTCCCGTCGCTCACAGCACCCCTCTCAATCGGACTAGGGTTAGGATGGTGGGGTTTACTGTAGCGGCGGCAGTCAACCTCGTGAACCGAGCCTCTGGCCCCCACCTCCTCTATATATGTGCTGCGCGACGGGGGCCCACCAGCCATCTATTGGGCTGGGTGTCCCCGATCAGGACACGGTCAAGGGGTCCGTCTGGGTCAAGACGGGTGAGATCAACCTAACACAATGAACTAGACATCCACTTTGTTAGCGAGAAGGTAGCACTAGGCCAATTCAGAGTTTTGCACATTCCAACTCGGCATCAGCTAGCTGACATCATGACCAAAGGGATTGCCAACGCCACTGAGTTAAGTCCAGCTTGTGTATTCACACAACCGATGCTCAAACTAAACAAACATGTATAGGATAGCTAGCCAAGAGTAGCTCTGCGCCTATTATTTGTGTAACGGCCAGTCCTCCTCCTTTGTAGGATCTTATAGGATTTACATATATTCGTGAGCCGCTGGCCTGAGCTCTCACCTGTGTATATGTATCTCAACGATTGTAATAAAAGTTGCGGTCAACTCTTCCCAAATCACTTTCTTACTGTACGTAGTTCCTTCTATGATTTTTTTTCCAACCATCTGATGTAAAAGTAATTAATTAAATGAAACTAAGGATAGGTTAGTCATTTGACTAATCTACGGAACGCACACAGCACCGGAGACAGATCGCTAGGGCTCTCTGCCGCCGCCGCTAGCCTGCACGAGGCGGACTGGTGCCGGTGCCTGTTGCATGTCCGGGCTCGACATCGCTCTCCTGTAGGGAACCGTTGGCGGCTGCTGCTGCCTGCCAACCTGCGGCTTTGCCGGCTGCAAGTGCAAGGGGATCGATGCTGCCCGGCGCCCGCCTGCATCGCTCTCACCGCGGCAGCTCCTATGAGCCTGTCCGTGCTCGCTGCCAACTGTATCAAGCATCTGGCGGCACGCGTGGGACGGATGCTCCCTCGTCGGAGTTGACGACATTAGCGTCTCACTGTTGGCTGGCATGGTGCGTCTTGAGGAGAAGCACGTAGGCGGTGCGGCCGACTGAAGTTGTCAGAGCCGACGTCGTCGTCCATCTCGAAGATGGACCAGTTGAGGTTCTTCGTTTTTCGCGATCACAGTTGGGGTTCATCTTGCCGATCACTGAAGTGCCGGTAGACGTCTTCACTGGTGAGGAAGTGACGGGCGGCGCTAGAACTGATGACCGGGGATGGATATTCTTCGGTGCATAAGGACATCGGCCTTATTTGTATGCACTTCGAATTCCAATTTTTTTCACTCTCTCTTCATCACAACAATTTTTAGTCGTTTGCATTAAGCAATAAATGTAGGTAAAAAAATAACTAATTGCACAATTTAGTTGTAAATCATGAGACGAATCTTTCGAGTCTATGTAGTTAATGATTGGACACTAATTGTCAAATACAAACGAAAGTCTTCTGATAGTCGAGGTTGAATTTTTTTGCAATCTAAACAAGGCCATTGTTAGTCTCCTTTGGCTAAATATACAAATCAGTTCCTGTCCCACCAAATTTGAATTCCGGCCCACAACTTAAATTCCTAGAAATCAGTTTCTGTTCCACCAAATTTGAATTCCGGCCCACAACTTAAGTTCCTCCTCTCGTCGGATTTCTCTATATTTTTAACCATTAGATCTAGATGAACAAAAGGCTCTCATTATTCTCAAGCACCGTATAATTTCTCTTAGTTTTTTCATTCATGCTTCGAGCAACTCTACGGGCAACATATTTTTTTAATGGATTAGAATAAAAATTCCGTGAAAAATGCTCTTCGACAATAATTAGATCTCTAAATATTGTCATCCTCTATTACTGATTTCTCACTAGCCAAGAAGAAAAAGCAAACCTAGTTCTCTAGAGTGCGCACAAGATAGAGAACTGTTAGAGAATGAAAAATATAGTGATAAATTTTTATTCAAACGACTTCATCAGATAAGGATTTGGATTGTGAGTTACAAAACAACTGTAAGATTGAAATGCCGTAATTACATGATCGAAATAAATATGCATACATGAGCTTTGAAGCCCAAAGTCCATGGCCAGGACGCGCCACATGAGCGATGTGCTATTCCTTGAAACCAAGCCGATGATGAGTTCACGGAGCGGACATCACAGGGATGGCACGAAGAGGAGTAACGGGCTCGAGCACCACGGTACAGTTCTCCCTGAGATCGACGTCCTCGGGCGCCATGCCGTCGGGGAGCTTCCATTCAACCTTGTGCAAGAGCGAAGCCAGCAGCAGTGGGACAAGTCGTGCGGCCATGTCCATTCCGGGGCACACTCTACGCCCTGCACCGAATGGTATATAGTTGAAGTCCGGGTCCCTAAAGTTGATGACCGGGGTATTGTTGTCGTCGCCCAAGAACCTCTCGGGCATGAACTCCTCTGGCTCAGACCACGCGGTCAGGTCCCTCCCGACAGCCCACAGGTTCACCAGCATGCGCGTGCCTTTAGGCATTCCGAATCCCCCCATTGACACGCCTTCCTCTGCAACCACCTCCCGGGGCACCACGGGCAAGGGAGGGTGCAGCCGCAAGGCCTCCTTCACCACGGCGTGGAGGTAGGGGACCTTGCCCATGACGTCGCTCTCTTCCACGAACTCCTTGGAGCCTACACTCGCTGCGAGCTCGGCGCGCAGCTTCGCTAGCTTGTCTGGGTGGCGAAGCAGCCTCGCCATGGCCCATTCGACGGCGATCGTGCTTGTGTCAGTCCCGGCCAGAAAGAGTTCCTGATGATGATGAGGGTAACAATTAGTATGTATCTAAAGTGTAAGTGGCTGAAATGAATTAAAGCTAAATTAACTAAAACTGCATGCATTACTGTGAAGAGCTTGGAGATCTCTGCACGCGTGATCTGCGACTTGGCGTAGCGCGCAAGGACTAGGTCCAGCAAGTCGCCATGGTTTGCACCGCCACCGCTAGCTAGCCGGCTCTGTACAACCTTTTTATCAAAGGTCTTATAGAACTCTGCCATATTTCTGGAGACGTCGCGACGCAAGCCAAAGAGGTCAAGCCGTGCAAGAAATGGAAAAATGTCGGAGATGTTTGGTGTAGCCCACGCCCGGAAGATGGCCGTCATGTTGCCCTTATATACCAGATGCTGCTGGGGCTGGCCGTTCATCAGCTCCACGTCCACCAGGTCCTTGGAGAAAAGGATGTTGGAGACGATGTTCACCAAGGCGCCAAACACGGCCTCCCCGACCGCTATGGGCTGGCGACCAGAACTTCGACACGCCGCCGCCCTCACGGCCTCCGCGAGCCGCCGTGCATGGCGTTCCCGGATCTGCCGGGTCATCTCGATGCTGCGCCCGGAGAAGTGGGCGCTGATGGAGACACGATGTTGCTTCCACAGTGGGTTGGAGCTCGGCAGGAAGAACACGGAGCCCTCATTGTGGGCTAGGGCGCGCGCGCTGTCCGGTACCTGCCGAGCAGTGACGGCCAGGTCGTTTCTGGCTAGGACTTCCTGAGCCGCGGCGGGCGATGACAACACCACGAGGGGGGCGCCATCATGCCTGCCCGGAAGGACGCCATTGGCCCGAAGGTTTGGTTGAAGCGAGCAAGAACGCGGTGCGGGCTGTGCCGGAGCACTCCCATGAAGTAGAAGGCATTCCCTATGAGGGGGAGTCCCGAGGGGCCAGGGGGAAGCGGCGGAAGAGATGACGATGCATCCCGCCTGCGCTTGTGTTTGTTAACAAGCAGGACGACGTGAATGGAAATCACAAACAGTGCTACTGCGTATATGCCGGCCAGCGATATCATCGAGAGCCCCATCGATCTAATCCCACGTACGATACGATCCCCGCGATCGATCGCTCTGTGTTGTGTGAGTGTGATAGCTGAGGAGTGAGGCAGAGCGATGGAGGGTGTGTATTTATAGCTCAGAGTCTGCAGTCACAAACATTTTAAATTTTTTAGCGGTGGCTTTCAATTGACTGCTTCTTTGTCATGGTACATCTTGACAACCGTTCTTTTTTGGGTCCCGCTAGCGATCGAACGTTCAACCATCGAACGCCCGTCGCTAGCAGGGCCTGGCCCATTGCCCTCCCCGCACAGCACACACGGGACACGGACACGGACACCCCAGACACGCGCGCCCCCGACACGGCGACACCCCCGACACGCCCCGCGGCCCTGCTCCTCCGTGGCCGGACCTCCGCCGCCGCCGCCGCCCACAATGGCACCGTGCCTCTGAAAAACTAAAAAAAGGACAAGCAACATGAAACAAATGAAAACAAAACTAGTGCAACAAAATTAAAATGTGAATTGAAACACTGGGCAATTGTGTGTTGAAAAAAACAGATTACAATGAACAAAAACAGAAAAAGGGAGAAAAATTCAAATGAAACAAAGAAGGACATAGGGTTGAAACAACAGACTACGAGCAACTGAAACAAAAAATTGATCGAATTAATTTAAAACATATGTTGAAACAAAATCAACCCAAGAAAAGAAACAAATCAAAGATATTGGAAACACAAAAGCAGAGAGAAACAAAGAACAAAATCAGCTGAAACAAATAGGGTCAAAAAACTGAAACATAACTGAGAGAGTAAAAGAAACAACTTGAACAAATCAATTGAAACAAACAAAGAATTGAAAAAAAAATCGAAAAACAAATAAGACACAAAACACATCTGAAACAAAATGGGACCCAAACTTGAAACACCCTAGATAGTGTAATTGAAACAAAAAAAGTTACTCAGAAGAATCAATCGAAACATCATGCTAAAACCCATTGAAACAAAAAGTGGCTCGGTGTCGAAACAAAGACAAACCCGGTTGCTGTTGAAACGAAAAGAAGAACGTTGACAAAGAACGGGAGGTCTGTTGAAACATCAGAGAGCAAATACACCAGGAAAAATGGAGGGGGAAGCACATAGAGAGGATAGAGAAGAGGGGGGACAAAGGCCTACCTCGTGGGATCCGCCAGAACCCCCGAGACCGCCAGCACCACCATGGTTATTGGTGGATCCGCCATCGCCGGCACCGCCGACACCGTCGTCCCCATGGCGGGGATCCGTCATCGCCGCAGGAGGAGGGGGAGGGGTCTCTCTCGACAGATCTAGCCGGATCCGCGGCCGCCGCGGCCGGACCTCGCGGATCCACGGGCGCCACCGCCGGATCCCCGCGGATCCGTGACCGCCGTGGCCGGATCCGTCGCAGGAGACCGTCGCCGCCCCCTCACCGGAAACCCTAGGTCGCCGGGTGGAGATGGAGGAGAAAAGGCGGGCGGGAGAGGAAAAGGAGATGTGCGGCGAGCTCGGTTGAGGGCAAGCGGGCGGCGGTGCGCGCGGCGAGCTCGCCGAGAGAGAGAGGTGCGCGGCGCCGGCAGGAGAGGACGGGCTGCGACGGCGGCGCGCGAGAACGTGGCCAACGACGGAGGAATCGAGGTGGGAGAGGAGAAATGACGATGCGGCAGGATCTCCTCCACCCGTGTGTGTGTGTTTGACGCGTGGGCTGTTTGGGCCCGTGCTTCCGGCCCACGAGGCATGTTCGACTCGTCGAACGTAAGATTGTGAGCATTACTCTTCTTTTTTTTTTTATGACCGAGAGCATTGCTGAAGTTTCTATAGATGATTTTTCTATGCATGATACTAGTAGTTGATTCTTGCCAAACCAACTAATTTGAATGGAGTTTTCACTAGATGCATCGAGGTAGATTTATATGCTTAACCCGAAAAGGTTCCATTTTACGGTGAAGGAAGGAATCCGAAGAGCTTGTTGACAATTCCCTTCTTATCGTTCCACTTTACAGGTGAATTGATAATTCCACTAGCCGCTGACGATGAGATTTTTTAGATAAAGGATGAAAACATCCGGCCTCTACATCCAATGGATGTACACAGCCAATTATTACAGTGTCTTACAAAAAGCAAAAGAAAAGGGAGCCAATAGTCTTTAGGCTACAAAAAACCTAGGAGCTAAGACGGTATAAATGTTTCCACCCTCGGTTTGTTATTTCTAGAGCAATCAACTCCAATTTCTTGCTCATCTCCGAGAGGGCGTCTTTGGCTTCCTCATCACGCTGCAGCTGTGCCCATAAGCGTAACCAAAATGCTCCCCTGAAAATAACCTGCATCACGGAGTTAGTTTTTAGTTTATTAAAAATAACATCGTTCCGGCATCTCCAGATAGCCCAGCATAATGCAGCTACCCCAACCCAGATCAAGTTTTTGGCTCTCTTGTGTTGATTTCCAAGCCAGTTACCAAACATATGTCTAATCGATCTAGGTTGTTGTAGACTAGTAGCAAAGAAAATGATCCTCCAAAGCAATTTTGCACAAGGGCAATCAAGGAACAGTCTTTTGTCTCGTTCCTATTGCAATAGATACATTTTTGACTTCCTTTCCAGCTTTTCCTAGCAAGGTTGTCTTTTGTTAGAGTGACACCTCTTTGTAGGAACCACAGGAAGATTTTTATTTTTAGGGGGATCTTCATTTTCCAAATTTTCCTATGTTGAAAAGGTGGTGTGCATCCATTAGGTGAAGATACATAGATCTGACAGAAAAGGATCCAGATCTGGTTAGACCCCATTTAAAAATGTCTGACCCATCCACCAGCTCAACATTAGACATACTAGCTACTAGGCTACGCCACTCTAAAAGTTTATTATCCACCAAAGCCCTTCTAAAGGAAAGATTCGAGGGCTTGAGATCACCACCTTTGACACCCATTGCGTGTGGGTCCCTCACTATATTATATAACGATGGATACTTCACTTTTAGAGGCTGATTTCCTAACCATGTGTCTTCCCAAAACCTCGCCATGGTCCCATCTTTAATGTTAAAGGATCCATTAGCCATTACCTCTTGTTTGATTCGCATGAGGCCTCTCCAGAAGTGGGAGTCATTAGGTTTGGCTGTCACTTGAGTTAGTGTTTTGGAGGTGAGGTATTTATTTCTTAACATACTTTGCCACATGCCGTCCGTGTTGATAAGGTTCACCAACCATTTGGCTAGCAAGGCCTTGTTTTGCAAGCCCAAATTAAGAATACCCAAACCCCCTTGGTCTTTGGGGCGACACAAGATGTCCCATTTAGCAAGTCTATACTTATGTTTTTCCGAAGACCCTTGCCAAAAAAAACCTAGATCTGAAATGATCAAGGTTTTTGAGAACTCCCTTTGGAATCTCAAAAAGGACATCATAAACATAGGAAGGCTACTCGGTCGAGTTAAGAAGAACAAGTCTCCCCCCATAAGAAAGGTATTTTGCCTCCCAAAGAAGAGAGTTTTTGTTGAAAACGTTCTTCCACCTTCCTCCATTCGGAATTCGAGTTGTCTATGGTGCATTGGGATTCCTAGATACCCGAAAGGGTAATGCCCAGTGTTACAACCAAACAGAGTGGTGTAATAATTTTCCATCTCTTTGGCTGCACCATAGCAAAAGATTTCGCTCTTATGGAAATTGATCTTGAGTCCGGACAAGCGCTCAAAAGCACACAAAGAAAAGTTTTAGATTTTTTGCTCGCTTCCGGATCGTGATCAATAAAAATGATGGTGTCATCTCGCATATTGTAAAATTGATGCACCATCATCAACCAGGTGAGGGAGGATACCTCTTATTTGCCCATCGTTTTTTGCTCTATTAATTAGGAGAGCTAGCATATCCGCAACGATGTTAAATAAGATAGGGGACATAGGGTCTCCCTGACGAAGGCCACGTCTGGTTTGGAAGTAGGGGCCAACATCATCGTTAACTTTAATCCCGACACTTCCACCCGTGACCATGCTCTGTACCCATCTACACCATTTAGTGGAAAACCCTTTCATACGTAAGGTTTGTTGTATGAAAGACCACTTAACCTTATCATAGGCTTTTTCAAAATCTATTTTGATTATAATGCCATCTCTTTTTTTGGTATGTAACTCATGGATGGTTTCATGTAAGATTACGACTCCTTCCATGATGTTTCTTCCCGGCATGAAAGCTGTTTGCATGGGATTCACCACAGTTCTAGCCACCTTGTTTAGTCTATTTGTGCCTACTTTTGTGAATATTTTAAAGCTCACATTGAGGACACAAATTGGTCTGTATTGCTGAATTTTAGTGGCATTAGGAACCTTAGGGATTAGTGTAATTATTCCAAAGTTGAGGCTATGTAAGTCCAGAGCCTCACTGTGTAACTCAGCAAAAAGAGGCAGGAGGTCATTCTTTATTAGACCCCAAAAGACCCGATAGAATTCAGCTGGGAAACCATCCGGACTGAGCTTTATTATGCTCCATTTGGAAAACAGCCTCCTTAACTTCAGCTTCAGTGAAAGGGCTGATGAGGGTTTCATTTTCCTCTGGGGTAACCTGTGGAATGTCTGAAATCTCATCTTCCACGAGGTTGATATCCGAATTTTCCGGTGGTCCAAAAAGGTTTTTATAGTATGTGGTAATATGACTTTTAAGGTTACTATCGCCAACAACAGTTCCATGATCATCTTCTAGTTTAAAGATGTGTTGATTGCGATGTTTCCCATTAGCCACAAGATGAAAGAACCGAGTATTTGCATCCCCTTGTAACAAGGTTTTAACTTTGGCTCTTTCATACCACTTTAGTTCCTCCTCCCTCAACAGAGAAACTAACCTCTCTTTTAGATATAGTTTAAAATTAATCTCTTGCTCAGATAAAGCAGCCACTTCTGCCTGCTTATCTAGTTTTTCTAAAAGAGTCAGCAGAGTCTTTTTTTCTTTTTTGTAAGACCCCGTTGTGTGCTTGGCCCATCCTCTTAGATGCTGCCTCAGTCTCCTAATTTTGTACTGCCAACGCTCTAGAGGAGAGGACCCCCCATTCTCGGATTGCTAAATATTTGCAACCATCTCATGAAAACCCTCCCGTAAAAGCCAGCCCCTCTCAAATTTAAAGGGCCGGTTTTGGGGTTGGTGTGTGGAACCGCCAATGTTTAAAACAAGGGGGGTATGGTCAGATATATTCCTATCTCTTGGTTCAACCGAAGATAGGGGAAATTGGATTTCCCATTCCGTACTAACGAGGACTCTATCAAGTTTCTCGAAAGTTGGGTTGTCCCCCGCCCCCGCCCAAGCTGACGATGAGATACCAACACATCTTCATTAATCCACGCCATGGGCGCATCCGTGAATAGTAAACGAATCTAACAGTTGTACGAGGAGTGGTCGGGTAAGCAGCCACGAGTGAAAAATACCTACTGTCCTAAAAGGTAGTAGAAAGAAATAATATGACAAAAAATAGTAAATGTATTATGTCGATTGGCCTGGTAAACAATCGACCGTTTGCCCACTATATGCACTAGCCCTAGTAAACCAGGACAGTGTGAAGCGGCATGGCGGTCATTTTCTAATTTGTATTTTTTCAATTTATTTTAGAATTTTCGTAGGTTATGCTATAAGTGGTAAGTGATGCTTCCATCGACAACAAGGCGCAAAATCTCAGCTTAGTCTTTTGAAGGTGTTTATAGGGGTAGGGTTTGCATACCTATGTTCATAGGGGTAAGCGTGTATGCATATTGTAATCTACATTGTACTATGTAATTCTAAAAAAAATATACCATGCATATATTTGGAATGATATCGTGGCCCATGCAGCTGCACAATCTGCGCCACATTCTAGTAGAGATAGTTCTCACCGGATTTTTTTTTTCCAGTTGTGGAAGGGCCTGGAGATTCGGCCGGCGAAATTTTCCATCACGTAGGGCATTATTTCTGTTTGTACATGTAGTGCGCACCTGCTTGTCTATAGTGGTCATGCCAGTCTTCGGCAAGGACTCCTCCACCACACAAGGCACTTGGAGGAGTAGCGGTGTCGACGACGCGCACGAACTCATGGATTCATCGAGATCCTTACCATGCAGTTGTCTCCCACCCGACAGTCGGCCGGCAGCATCCGGGCTGATCACCTTGTTTGTTGCAAACTTAATATAATAGTATTCCGATATGTCATTGGCCACAGGATATCATGAATCCAGTACGAGTAGAAGTCCTTTTCTCTTCACCCAGTCAAACAAATAATCTCTTATATTAACCACTTTCCGCTTCGACTCCAACAGAACCAAACAAAAACAACCACTAAAGTCAGGGATCAGCTGTTAAACACATCATGGAAATTCTGTTGGTACACACGATCCCGATCGACTTCTTACCATGATCATTACTGAAGCCTCCATTTGTGAATCACGTACTCGGCATCCTCTCCACACAAGCAAGGTATACGCTGGTCATTTGGCTTGATTAAAAAAAATCGGCAGCACCCTGAGTACATAGTGTACTCGCAGGACTTAATTTCGAACAATAATCTGGTAGAGATAGTTCTCACCGGATTTTTTTTTTTCAGTTGTGGATGCCCTGGAGATTCGGCCGGCGAAATTCTCCATCACTTGTAGGGGATTATTTCTGTTTATACACGGAGTGCGCACCTGAGTGTCTATAGTGGACATGCCTGGTCTTCGGCATGGACTCCTCCTTCACACAAGGCACTTGGAGGAGTAGCGGTGTGTCGACGACGCGCACGAACTCATGGATTCATCGAGATCCGTACCATACAGGTGTCGCCCACCCGTACAGTCGGCCGGCGGCATGTGGGCTGATATCATGAATTCGTACAAACTGAATATAACATTATTCCGATATGTAATTGCCCACAGGATATCATGAATCCAGTACGATGCGCACGAACTAATCGATTCATTGTTCCTTAGCATGCAGATGCGCACGAACAGTCGGCCGGCGGCATGCGGGCTGATCACCTTGTTTGTTACACAAACGGAATATACTAGCATATAACCCCGTGCTTATGATTCATGTATGTCCACTATAGTGGGCTGATCCATGTATGATCCATGTATGTCCACTATAGTGGGCTGATCCATGCAGGAAGTTGTAAGCACGGCACACCATATGATCATACATGGATCAAAAATATTAGTACAATTAGTTAGAGATGATTTGTCACTTAAACGCTTTGTAGCATGCATACCCAAAGGGGTAATCTAGACATAAACAGAGAGCATGTGTAGTTTCAACATGAGGATGTATAGCAATCACCATGGACTTAACCTGACACAATAACACCTGAATTATAGAATATAATTTAAGGGTGTCTGACGTTAGTGAGCAGACCTGGCCAATCTGAGTAGAACAACTGCATATCACCAAATTCTTGGAGCAGTGCCTAGTAGAACTGATCAGTAAGACCAAATAACGAATTTTAGAAAACCGCCTGTTTATGTGCAGCGCAATGAGCAATGGCTATGAAGTGTTGTGCGGGGTGCTAGTTCTGTTGGAACTTGGAAGTTGGCAAGTTGCATACAACTGTTATATAATTCATCATTTAGAAATGTTTTGTATGTAAAAAAAAATTCCAAAAGTGTAGGAAGGAAAAATTATGGTAGCACGGCATGGGATATAGCCATACAGGCTAAAAGATCTGTATACAGAGAATACATCAAACCGGAGCAGTGTTGAGAGAAATTAGAGGCAAGAAGAGAGGAGGTTCTGCTCTGCATATCTTGTAGGATGCTGGAAATATTTGGCGTTCCCATATTTTATATCTTGTAGGATGCATGCAAAGTATATGCAGCACGAATTAATGCTGGAGCAAATTAGGAAAAGACCATGCATGTACAGAACTGCATGTACAGAACCAAAAATTGAGCGGTTACCAAATTAGGAATCCAAAACATCTTTAGCGGTATTATAAGTGGAACGGTCAGGTGGCCGGGTCAAGCGACGATGCCGCTCAGGGAGGATGCAGAGGGTACTCCTGGTTGAGTCTGGAAGGTGGGAGACGTGGACGGCTGTGATGATGAGCCCAGGGGTTGGACGGTGTTGGTTCGGTTACTGTACGTAACAGTGAGCAACAGTAAATTGTGAGAGGCTGGCGAATCACCAATTATATGAGTATGGTATAGATATGTATTTGGCCACATGATATCATGGATCCAGTACGAGTAGAAGTCCTTTTCTCTTCACCCGGTCAAACAAATAATCTCTTGTTATTTTCTATATGACTACTTTTAGCTTCGACTCCAGAACCAAACAAAACAATTGCGTCGTTAGGGATCAGCTAACAAATAATCTCTTGTTATTTTCTATATGACTACTTTTAGCTCCGACTCCAGAACCAAACAAAACAATTGCGTCGTCAGGGATCAGCTGTAAGCACATCACGGAAATTCTGTTCATACGCTGATCCCGGCTTCTTACCATGATTATTACTGGCTATAAAGCCTCCATTCGTCAATCACGTACTGGGCATCCTCTCCACACAAGCATGGTTTACGCTGGTCATTTGGCTTGATTAAAAAAACAATCGGCAGCACCATGAGTACATAGCCTACTTGCAGGACTTAATTTTGAACAATAATAATTGGTGGATGCAAAATGATAATATCAGACATTTGTGCATTTGCAGAAAAGCGATGACGTATGTTAAATTAAATAATAATATATGCTTATAATGCACGATCATATTAACTTGACTTTGAGACGAGTAGTAGCACACGCACTACCGGATTCGGCTTCTTTGCCGAGGGCGGCCCGCCATCGGAAAAAATCTCTTTGCCATCGGCGAAGGCTTTGCCGATGGCAAAGTGACGTGGCCATCGACAAAGCCCCGTCGGCAAAGAATCCCTCAGTAAAGGGGTCTTTGCCGATAGCTACGTGTTGCCGATGGCCATGTTAGCCATCGGCAAAGCTGCCATGTCAGCCGACACACCGTCAGACTGACGGCTGTTGGTGTTCGCTCCAACGACCGAACACCAGGAGTAGGAGACCGAAAGCTAAAGCAAGTGTAAAGGCGAAAGTAAATAACGAATGCTTACAGTGGAACGAAACAAACAGCTTTATTCCATTTCAGAGTCGATCCTTTTACACGTTAACCTTGGGGTCTATTGATACTAGTCCGTAGACTTTACATGACCAAAATACCCCTGACTCACACCTACTGTCCTTGCTTCAATAGAGGGTAGAACCATCTTTCATCTCTCAAGTCATCTTCTTTGGTTGTCCTTCACGGCCCAGATTGGCCCAAGACGGCCCACGAAGTCCGGCCCGCCAATCGTAGTGGAACGCTCGGGAGTTTACCTGTCACAAGTTAGAGACATAGTACTATCGTCGTATGATGCTTTAATAAAGTCAATCGAAAAGAACCCGCGGGCGAAAAATGAAGGCGAAAGCTGCGACCCACTTTCGCCCTCGCTTTCGACTCAACCGCCGAAACGCAACTGACGGAACAGGCAGCGAAAGTGGTCCTGCGCTTTCGCCTTTCGCTTTGCTTTCGTAGCACTGCGGACGAAAGCGAAGGCGATAGCTGCGATCCACTTTCGCCTTCGCTTTCAACCTGGACTCAAAGAATGGACGGAAGAGATGGCGAAAGTGGCAACCCACTTTCGCCTTTACTTCCGACTTAGCTGACGAACACTTCGAACGGAAGCGAAGGCGAAAGTGGCAACTCACTTTCGCCTTCACTTCCGACTCCAGTCCCGCCAATCGTCGGAGGAGCTTAGGACGGCACTGATCGCGAAAGCTATAACTGCATTTCGCCTTCCTCTTCCGACGGAGCGCAGGCCAAGGGGGTGGATCACTTCCGACCACACCCCAACAACGGTTGTCTCTGCCGACGGCTGACGTGGCCCGTCCGTCGGTAAAGACTTTTTTTCGAAAATACTTTGCCGATGGCCGACCGCCGACAAAAAAAAACGGCTTTGCCGATGGCCGGCCATCGGCAAAGGTTTGGTCAACTGGGCTTTGCTGACAGATTCTTCCCAGCTTTGGCGACGGCTGGCCATCGGCAAAGCTGGGAGAAAAAAATTGTTTTTTTCTGTTTTCGTGCATTTGCAGCACATTTCATCGCATATATAGCATATAACCCACATTTCACCTCATATATTCGCAACAATATACCATTTAAACCACATTTCAGCATCAAATTCATATAACCTGTCCAAATTCATCGATAAATGTCCAAACCACATATAACATGTCCAAAATCATCCATACATGTCCAAAGTCATCCATACATGTCCAACATCAGCAAAATATGTCCGACGTGCCACAACAAGGTCCAAAAGTGAGAAGTGAAGGTACCAAGCTCGATGCGCCATCCCCTGGGGTCCCAGAGCCCCCACCTTGCTCCCACGGAGACCAACCCGACTGCGGGGTCGAACCATAGTGCCAGTAGTGCCCCTGCTGCTGCAGAGAGACGCCTGCAGGCCCGGAGTGCCCCTGTTGCGGCCACAAGGAGTACCCCTGCGACGGTGGAGGAGGCCAGACGTACCGCTGCGTGGGGAAACTCTGGTAAGGTGGCCAGCCATGCTGTGGAGAAGGACCCAGTGGAGGGCTAGCACCTGGAGTCGGGTTCGAACCCGTCGACGGTGCCTGCATAAAAACCAAGTGATGTAATTAGTACCTGCAGGATGGCCGCACAAGCTAAAGCAACAGGCATTGTACTCACCGGAACAGGTACAGGAACAGGCAGTGGAATTGGTGGTGGAGCAAAGATCGAGGGAGGAGGCTCCTGCATTCCTGGGACCGGAAGTGAAGGGATAGGTCCGCCAACTGACGCAGAGCCTCCTGCTCCTGACGCAGCGCCTCCGTCCTCGCCTACTGGGCCTCCTGGCTAGCCTGCAACTGTTTGACCGTGGCCTGCAATATTACACCACTGCTCGGCTGCCGAGGCGCTATGGGGATCTGCGATCCGCCCCTTCGACGGTCTTCTTTATGGATCTCGGTCAGCGTCTGAATAGAGGACGGCTCGATGGCGCTGTGGGCCATAAAGTACCGGTCGTGCTGCTTCCCTCCTCCCAACCTCATCATGAGGTTAGTGTCCAGGGGCTCGGTGGTGGGGTCGAACTCAGACCCATGGCGCTCGAGAGTTGCGGCGGCGTACTTGGCGAGCTTAATTGTCTTAGACGACCGGGCTGGTGTACTTCTTGGGCCCGTCCGACAAGTGATCACATGTGAAGATGTTTGGGTTTTGTCCATCCGACATCACAACTTGCTCGAAACTTTCTCAATTGTTTACCACAGTCTCCACATGCGATGACAACACAACTCATCAAGTTTCGTTAATTTCGGACTTCGTTTGGATTTTATAAAATTTAAAAACACTTCCGTGCACCTAACTCCCCATATTACGATGCCAACGTGGTCATAATTTCATGCGAGGTCCTGGATACGGACTCAACATACTCCGAGCATCATGAATACCATGTTTCGAATCAAAAAGTTCCATTATTTCATGTACCTACAGTTCAAATTCTGAGTCATTGGAAAAATGCAAAGAAACAGGAATAATTAACGAAATATAGCTAAAAACCTCAAAAGTGTCCCAACTTTTGGAGGTGGGTTGTATTTGGTGTAGAAAGGCACCAGAAAAAATGGGAAAAAAATTCTTTGTCGACGGCCTTAAAAGGCCATCGGCAAAGCAGGTGGGCCTGGCCACCACGTGGCGGGTCTTTGCCGATGGCCTTTGTCGACGGCCTTAAAAGGCCATCGGCAAAGCAGGTGGGCCTGGCCACCACGTGGCGGGTCTTTGCCGATGGCCCTGGCCATCGGCAAAGCCAGTCCTTTGCTGACAGCCTGACGGCACGGCCATCGGCAAAGGGCACGGCGTCGGCCGTCGTTTGCCCTGGGCCTCCTTTACCCATGGCCGTGCTTTGCCTATGGCTAGGCCGTCAACAAAGGCTGGCGTTGCCGATGGCTTTTCTTTGCTGACAGCCCGGCCGTCGGCAAAAGGCTGTTCTTTACCGATGGCTTATTGTTGGCGGTCCTTATCGCACATTTTCGACCGCCAATAAGAATATAAAATCTATCCCAAACTTAGCAAATAGGACTTTACGCTAACATATTCCACGAGTTTCGGTGATTGTCGCTTGCAGGAAGACAACTCCGGAAATGCACACAAATGGGCCAAAGCACACAAGAAAACCATGAATAAGAGAGTGGCCCATTTGCCTGACAATTGTGAGTCTCATACATGGGCCAAAATGCCAAATATAAGCCCAAAAAGATGGAAGACCAAAACCTGGTCCAACTCCATCTCGGGCTGGATGAGTGGGTCTCAGTAAACGGGCCATATCTCACTCATACGGACTCCGATTGAGGCAAATGAATATGCGTTGCGAAGCTATCGACGAGGCCCATCCAGTCACCAAGTTTCAACCCATTTGGCCCAGGACCTGGCACGCTCGCGCCAGGGGCGCTCTCGCGCCCCGGCGGCTGCCAACCTGGACCCACTTTTGCAGGTCGGTGCATTAACTCGCCGGGAGGTCGGTTCTGGGGTGCGTCCAGGTGCATTGTACCTCAAACCGACGTTGGGAGGTCGGTTTGCCACTTTCCAAGTGGGGATGACACATTTGCAATGACCCCCTCCTCTCTAGATATAAAAGGGGCTCTTTCCTCCTCATTCACAATCAACCATTCAAAGGAGAAGAGCACCACACTAGAGCCTCATTCCAAAGGGCTATGCCCTAATAGCTATAGAGTTAGAGAGAGAGATGTGAGGAAGAGAGCGGGGAAGCACCGGGCTTGTCGGTGTCTCCCGACCTTGTACTTCGCGGATATTCTACTCTGCTCCCTAACGGGATCTTGGCAAAGTGAGTATTCGTGTTTCTTATAGTCTTTTGTGTCTTTTGTGTAGTTGAGCTTTACCATGCTTGTTCACGGGTTCGTCGTCCGTCCTTGTGGCGGATGCTCTAGTAGAGGGCCCCTGATAGAGACGGGATCCCCTGTACGACGCTAGAGTAGTAGTCGCTGGCATAGACGTGGTGTCTAGGCTAGAGGCCGCCTTCGTTTGCCTCGCACTCCACGGTTGAGGTGGTAGGCGGCGCGTGGTGACAGCCCCCGTCCGTCCCTTGTAATCCCCCACGTCCGGTGCGGCGTAGAGCTAATGGCCGGCATCACCCGCTGCTGTGCGATCCGGTGCCCGAAGTGAGCCGGTGGAAGTATTGTATCGCTATGCTTAGGACCCTAAAAGCTATAGGAATCCATCTCTACCTACCTTTTCTATCTCTACCCTTGGGTTGTTCCTTGGACGAATTAGCTAGGAGAAATACCTCCGTTCCCCGTGGAAATTACGATACCCCGAATACTTCCGGTGAAGGCTACAACGGTACTTTCGTACGCTTGCGGATTCTCTCGCATACGTTAAGAAATACCAACAAGCTTTCTCGGCGCCGCGCCGTAGACTTTTTGTCTATCTTTGGTGATTGCGTTAAGAAACGGCTTGCTATTTTCTTTGAACCTAGTTCGTCCTCGTATCTTTTTATAAAAAGAAAAAATATTTTATATTTCTTTTTATAAACCAAACACACTTTCTATCTGATCCTACCACCATGAAGCCAATCCTAATTTCAAATCTTTTTGCTTCAAAAGGAGGAGTTCTTTGAGCCAAAATTCTTTTTCAAAAACCAGAATTTTTATCCGTCTCGTGAACTCCACCTAGGATTCGAACCCCGGTTCGGGCATAGCCTTTCTCGCCTGGATGATGAAAATCATTTTAGACATCTCGCACAATTTTGAGGAAATGTGTTCATGCCAAAGCATTCCCGGCATAACACAATGAAATTCTTATGTGGAAGTTGTTTTCGCTCTCCTCAAACGGGAGGCGAAGCAATGGATCATTAATGCCGTAGGAAGTTTGAATGGAGACTAGGGAGAACTTAAAGACAAGTTTTGTCTCACATTCTCCCTTACGCCCCATATCAACTCTCTACCAAGGGCAATCCTCGATTTCAAGCGGAGTGAGAAGGAACCCATAGGTGCAGCCTAGGTGAGGCTTACAATGTTAACACATGCCGGCCTAGACTTGTCTTTACCTGATGACATGCATTTGCATATCTTTTGGGAATAGACATAGATGCTGCCCTATGCTTTGATATGACCATTGGAGGGTTGTTTTATGTAAAACCATGATGGAATAGAGGAAAGTCTTTGTTAACATCCTAGAGCTCCCATCATAGAGCCTTAACCCCTCCATAAAAGGTCATGTCAAGCTTTGAGGAGCCCTTATCAATTGAATCTTTGCCCTTGCTAGATTCGATTGTTGAGCCCTCACCCGAACCACGAACACCAAAGGAAGGAATGTTTTATCCTTTGGAGTTCGCTATAAACATTCGAGGATTATGGCAGAACCTCGAGCATTTTATGGCACGTAAATTAAGCATTTATTTCTAAGGAAGTCTCCTCTAACAAAGAACATTCATGAGAATGGTTGTCGAAAGTGAAATGCTCTTCTGAAGCAATTCAGATTCTTTCACCTTCCACAACTATATTTTGTTCGTTAAATGAGACTCCCTTAGAAGCCCTACACAACCTCAAAGTCGGGACTTTTATCATTTTTTCTTGCGGAAACCCTTTTGGGAAATTGCCGCTAGCCCCGACTGAAAAACTCTTCAAAAAGCCCATCGAAGCTCATCTGAGTGTTTTGGGATTGTGTTAGGGCCGTGCCATTTGAAATGAATCAAACCGAGGCTCACTTAGACCTTCACATTTATGTCATCCTCGATGCTCAAACTTCTTATAAGTCACTCTTTGAAACTCTTGAGCAAATGAGAAGTTGAGCGTTTAGCTTCTGCTAGCCTTATCTCTTGCCCCAGAGACCCAAAGGCAAAGCAAAGCTAAACAGGAGACATGTCCCTCTGGCCATCAAAATGTTGTTCCCGATAATTGTCAAGAGTCAATGTTCGTCCTTCATGATACATCTTTTAAGGACAAAAACTCCCATGCCATGGACATGCATGAAGCAACAACACTAGAGTGAACCCGCTAACGAGCATGATAACGTCTCTTTGAAACTCATGTTTCGTGCTCGCCTTCAGGATCTCTAAAGTTTGTTCTACTTCTGACCTTGTGCTCCTACGAGAATCCCAACCACCTCTTAACACTTGATTCAAAACTTCTGAGAGGATGATTGTGGATGGCTATCATTAGCACTTTCAGATCTTGTAGTGGTACGATGGAACCAACCTTGCAGCTTTAGCACCTTTGCCAAATGTTTGGTGGCCAACACCACCTTTGAGAGCCGCAAGATAAATTCTCGCGGTCCAGCTTAAGACCATAACTTAAGCACTACCGGAGATACCCCGGATTATCTTTGAAAAAAAAAAAAGCAAGGTCATGTTTTCAAGTAGTATGCACCCTCGGGTATTGCTTGTTGCTAATCATCTCGGGTTGAGAAGAAAACGGGTCATACAACACTTGCAAACGAGAAGCGACATCGACAAATCTTGATTCTCCTAGGCAATGGAACACACTCGCAAGGGGATCTCGACGCTACACTTGGCTTTTACACAAAAGTCCAAGTGTGGGGGAGGGAAGTGAGAAGCCCATGTTCCACACGCACTAAGAGACACCAAAAAAAAGAAAGAAAAAAAGATTGAGAAATAATAAAGAGAGAGAAAAAAAATAATAAGTGGTGAATTCAAGTTGATGTCAGCTTCACCTTGCTAAAAAAAAAGAGACGAGAAGAAGAGAAAGAGCAAGGGCTCTCTCCTTCTCTGGACCTTTGCTACCATCAAGACCCATGGTCCATGCATACTAGCTATATGTGACCTAGGGTTGGTACACACTTGAGCTGAAAACCATGGCGCTGCGGTGGCAAGCCCAAAATTTTCATCAGCATATGCTACCGGTGAGTACGCTCAGGTAAAGCAAAGGTAATGTTCACTAACTTATATACTCATACTCATCTCCGTGGACATACAAAATCTGGCTTCTTTAGCTTATGTCATACGCTCTGTTTTGGGTGTACTTGTATACGACGGTGTACAATACACCTATAGGCTTTTTAAATTAAGCGTGGTGCTTAGGTTAAAATTGCCTTCTTTGATCAAATTTTGGCATGGTGTTGGATTTTGGTTAATGAACTTGAGTTGTTGCCATAGACTTTGGAAGTAATTTGTTATGGAGATGATCCAAGGTCCGTTTTACTTTGCACTTTGATCTTGACCTTGTTTGAGTTACGAGTTGGTTGAACAAATGAAAAGAAAGGTTTAAAAATTTTAAAAAAAAAAAGTTTATTATGATCAATAAAATTCTCGCTCCCTGGTTTTCCAACCCGTAGGGCCCTTGTTTGTTTCTTTTTGTTTTCTTTTTGAATAAAACAAGTACAAGAATAAGTGTGGGGGAGATCTCTTGAACAATACTAACACATGCATTCGAGATCTCCCCAACACAACGCACAACATCAAGCAAGACAAGAGGACAAGAAAAAGATTCAAGAGAAAAATAGTTGACCTTCTGACTCCTTCATCTTCAAACGATGGCTTGTGCAACTCTATCCTCACATCTCTAAAGTTTTGAAGTTTAAGATTTGTTAAAATTAAAAAGACAAAACTTTTTCTCAGTGCTATCCTTTGATAAGATTTGCATACTCTTTATTCATCGCTAATATTCCTATGCCTTGTGAACAAGTTATCATAGGGACCCCATGTTATCTAAGTAATTGGAGTATGTGATATAGCTGGATGATTTGAACCTTGCTCTATTTATGACGAACTTGGGATTTATTTTTACAAAAGAAAAAATTCAATAGCATGCTCCTCAATGATTATGAAATACCCACCGATTATGATTTATCTATAGAACAAAACCTTCATACGCTGCTTGTTCGTACATTGAGTTCGGTCGGATCGTTATTACCGACGCGAGATTATGACCTTACACCCACGATTGAGATCCACTTGCACCCACCAAATAAAGTGCCAACTCTTACACTGAGAGTTGCGCACAAACATGCACCCCATCCACCAGAAATGCCAACTCTTACACTAAGAGTTGCGCACCAGTCCACCAAATAAAAATGCCGATTCTCACCCTGAGGGTTGCGCATTCCTTAGCTACCAAAATCTACTCCCCGCGTTCCATCATGATACCTCTCTCCTTTCCAAAATTCTTCATAGAGAGTTATGGGCTATGCTAATTAAAAGAAAAAAAATTGGGACACATGAAGGTCCCAAGACTTAGAAAAAAAAAGATAGGGACACATGAAGGTCCCAAGACTTTGAAAAAAAAAAAAGAAAAAAAGGGGAAAGAAAAAAAAAGAGAGAAAGAAAAGAAGAAACAAAAAAGAGAGCATAGATTTTTAGCATACCTCTCGTAGCCCATACTCTCCCAAAAATTCCATTCCTCAATAAAGAGAGAATCATGATGCATGGAGTAGCCAAAAATACCACAAAGATTAGGAACCACCATATATCCACACACTTGCACGTCTTAATCAAGGTGTATGGCTTAATCTCCGTATGGTTCGATCCTTGACCTTACAATATATGTGATACAAGTATGCCCACTTTACATACCTACCTAAAACTCCACTCTCAGCTTTTTAGTGGTAGGAAGAAGGCAAAACTCAAAATGCCTTTGGTGAGGTTATTATACACATTGAGCGATTGAGTGAATCATATGAGGAGCAAAGCTATCTTTTCTTTTTATAAAACCATTCAAAAAACCCAAGTTTCTGATATGACTGATGCAAGGGGATTTGAATCCATGTTGTTCCATTATTCAATTGCCCAAGATAATGTGGTAGACAATTCAAAAGTTCACAAGTGCAGTGAAGCTTGGAATAACTTGTATGCGGGTTATACATCAAAGAGATGAGCCTTCTTAGTCCTAAGCTTTACTCGAGGACGAGTAAAGAATAAGTGTGGGGGATCTTGTTGGCGGTCCTTATCGCACATTTTAGACCGCCAATAAGAATATAAAATCTATCCCAAACTTAGCAAATAGGACTTTACGCTATCATATTCCACGAGTTTCGGTGATTGTCGCTTGTGAAGACAACTCCGGAAATGCACAAAATGGGCCAAAGCACACAAGAAAACCATGAATAAGAGAGTGGCCCATTTGCCGGACAATTGTGAGTCTCATACATGGGCCAAAATGCCAAACATAAGCCCAAAAAGATGGAAGACCAAAACCCGGTCCAACTCCATCTCGGGCTGGATGAGTGGGTCTCAGTAAACGGGCCATATCTCACTCATACGGACTCCGATTGAGGCAAACGAATATGCGTTGCGAAGCTATCGACGAGGCCCATCCAGTCACCAAGTTTCAGCCCATTTACCCCAGGACCTGGCGCGCTCACGCCAGGGGCGCGCTCGCGCCCCGGCGGCTGCCAACCTGGACCCACTTTTGCAGGTCGGTGCATTAACTCGCCGGGAGGTCGGTTCTGGGGTGCGTCCAGGTGCATTGTACCTCAAACCGACGTTGGGAGGTCGGTTTGCCACTTTCCAAGTGGGGATGACACATTTGCAATGACCCCCTCCTCTCTAGATATAAAAGGGGCTCTTTCCTCCTCATTTACAATCAACCATTCAAAGGAGAAGAGCACCACACTAGAGCCTCATTCCAAAGGGCTATGCCCTAATAGCTATAGAGTTAGAGAGAGAGATGTGAGGGAAGAGAGCGGGGAAGCGCCGGGCTTGTCGGTGTCTCCCCGACCTTGTACTTCTGCGGATATTCTACTCGGCTCCCTAATGGGATCTTGGCTAAGTGAGTATTCGTGTTTCTTATAGTCTTTTGTGTCTTTTGTGTAGTTGAGCTTTACCATGCTTGTTCACGGGTTCGTCGTCCGTCCTTGTGGCGGATGCTCTAGTAGAGGGCCCCTGATAGAGACGGGATCCCATGTACGACGCTAGAGTAGTAGTCGCTGGCATAGACGTGGTGTCTAGGCTAGAGGCTGCCTTCGTTTGCCTCGCACTCCACGGTTGAGGTGGTAGGCGGCGGTGGTGACAGCCCCGTCCGTCCCTTGTAATCCCCCACATCCGGTGCGGCGTAGAGCTAATGGCCGGCATCACCCGCTCGCTGTGTGCGATCCGGTGCCCGAAGTGAGCCAAAGGAAGTATTGTATCGCTATGCTTAGGACCCTAAAAGCTATAGGAATCCATCTCTACCTACCTTTCTATCTCTACCCTTGGGTTGTTCCTTGGACGAATTAGCTAGGAGAAATAACTCCGTTCCCTGTGGAAATTACGATACCCTGAATACTTCCGGGTGAAGGCTACAACGGTACTTCCGTACGCTTGCAGATTCTCTGCATACGTTAAGAAATACTAACAAGCTTTCTGGCGCCATTGCCGGGGATAGACTTTTTATCTATCTTTGGTGATTGCGCTAAGAAACGTCAACACTTATTCCTTGGCCATCGGTAAAGAAAACGGTCGTCGACAACGAAGTCGTTTCCGGTAGTGACGTAGTTCAAACCATCAATAACGGAGTTCACCTCCACTCAAGTGGTACCATCACCGACACTACCATGGGTCTACAAGTAAGAACAGCGGATTAGGTTCCGTCCTGAGGGATTTCACACTTTCAAACTCCGGAGAGATATATAACTCTAAAGAGATATATGGTCTGGGGATTGAGAATCGTAAGGATTTGAGGGCCAATTTGCTAAAAGGGCGCTACCAAACGTGGTCATGTGCCTTACACGAGTGCGGTCGGCCAGTTTAGCGGCCACGATGGCGTGTCCACATAGGCGAAAAGCATGAAACAAAAGGGGTATGGTCTCTTAATGCTACACAAGTCAAGATTTTGGAACTAAAAATGCACTTTCGAAGTTGGTGGCCGAAATTGACATTGTCGCACAAGTTAATGGTCTTTTCATGAATTTGACTAGAAACAAGACATGATTCAAGTCTACATGTATGTTACACACTTGTTCCATACTTGTCTCACTAATGTTAAATTGAGTCAAATTATTACAAGATAATATGACCAGAGCCATTATATGTAATGAAGGAAAGACACGGTATCTTTCCTAAATCAGTTACCTTACCCTAACTCTTGGTTGCAATTGATGATACTAAGAAGGCTAATGATTGAGGATTGTATTTCCAGTCCTCTTAGCCTTTGTTTTGTTCAATATACGTACTAAGCAAAATTCGAAAGTGTTGCAGAACAAAGATGAGCAGATTGCCATACGAGATTAATTAAGTACTGAATGAAAGATATAGACCATAGAGACATGTATAATATATATCGACTTGCGTGTTATGATTTTAGATAACTGAGATAGAATTGGAGGGAAATGTAACAAGAATTTGGGGAGAATCGGATAGAACACGGCAGGGTTCCGTGGGATTCAAGGTTCTAGGGGTTCGAGTTCAGAGTTTGTTCTTCGATGTCGGTTACAGAAAGCAGCGACGCAGTTTATACTCCACCGGTCGGGACACCACGCGCACAGCGGGTACGCGCACCTACGGCCCACAAGACAATACAACGGCCCACGACCTATGGGCCATAACATTCCCCCTTCCTTAAACAAAGCTTGTTCGCGAGCTTGACGCCCCATCCTCACACTCAGCAAGCAGGTGAATAGGAACCACATCGGCATCCTCCCAAGTTGCCATAGCTGGAGGTAGTGAGGACCACTGGATCAGATACTGAGGAATCACCTTCTTGTTGCCACGATGAACTATCCTCTTGAGTAAGAGCTTCTCCGGCCACTGGATGATGTCAGGATCAACTACAACCGAAGAGAGATCAAAACTGATTGATGGTGAAGGTGGAATTTGTTTCTTCAACTGAGACACATAGACCACAGGGTGGATCCTAGAGTCAGGTGGAAGGTCCAGCTTATAGGCAACCTCACCCACACGCTGCAGCACTTCTGATTGGATCTAGCACCTACAGTTGACTTCACATATGGTTGGAGTTTCAAGAAACCCCAACCACCTACTTCAAACTTTCTTTTAGAGCGATGCTTATCATATTGTGATTTCATCCTCTGTTGATCTCACAGGAACTGATGTTTAATGAGTTGGGACAGCAGCTCCCTCTCAGTTAGCCACTGTTCTAAATTTGGCACCTGACAAAGCTGAAGATTGGAGATGCCCAACTGTCGAGGGTTGTATCCATAAAGAACCTCAAATGGAGATTTGCCAAGAGTTGAATGAGTGGCAGTATTATACCAAAACTCGGCAACGGACAACCACTTACTCCATTGTCGAGGGCAAAAATGCACTGTGCAGTGAAGAAATCCTACCAAACATTGGTTCAATCGCTCAGTTTGGCCATCAGTCTGTGGATGGTACGAGGTACTCATCATCAGCTTGGTGTCCAATAGGTGAAACAACTCCTTCCATAGGGCACTTTTGAATACTTTGTCTCAGTCAGAGATAATAGTGCTTGGAAAACCATGAAGCTTGCAGACATTTGCCATGAAAACCTGAGCAATATGCAAGGCAGTGAAAGGATGTTCGAGGGCAATGAAATGTCCATACTTTGTCATCTTTTCAATCACCACCAGAATAGCATTCTACCCATCAGAAGTGGGCAATCCCTCAATAAAATTCAGACTGATATATAGTATCCCATGCTTGGGCATGAATTGGCAGGGGCTGCAACAACCTAGGGCTTTTGATCTCCCAGTCTTAGCTTGCTGACAAACTTGGCACTGTTTGAAATTCTTCAAATTCTTCAAATTCAGATTTCTTCAGTTTAGGCTAGGCAAACAACTACTTCACTCTAGTATAAGTTGCACTTATTCCTAAATGACCACCCATAGTACTATCATGCAATGCAATGAGAATGTGATTTTGAGCAAGAGCATTATTACCCACCCAGACTCTGCCTTTATATCTGAGGACCCCTTAATGTAATGAGAAATTTGGATTAGCACCTAGGTCAATAGTCAACTCAGCCAACAGTTGTTTAGTCTGTGGATCATCCTCATAGCCATCATGCAACTTCTGTACCCATGTAGGAAGACATTCAGAGATATGTAACCCTTGATTAACATGTTCACATCTTGAAAGAGCATCAGCTGCAGCATTATTGACACCCTTCTTGTATTGAATTGTATATTGTAGATCCATGAGCTTTACCAATGCTTTCTGCTGCAACTTTGTAGTAACCCACTGCTCAGTCAAATGTTTTAGGCTCCTATGATCATATCTTATCAGAATTGGCTGATGTTGAATGTATGTCCTACACTTGTAAATAGCTAGAAGTATGGCCATACATTCTTTTTTATAAACTGATAGTTTTTTGTTTCTTGGTCACAAAGTTTTGCTTAAGTATGCAATAGAATGTTGATTCTGCATCAACACTGCCCCAACTCCCAAGTCACTGGATTCAATTCCAATTACAAACTGTTGAGAAAAATCGGGGACAACTAACACTGGTGCACTGATTAGCTGTTGTTTTAGGGCTAGGAAAGCCTTGTCAGCCACATCAGACCACTGGAATACTGCATGTTTCCTAAGCAAGTCAGTTAATGGTTTACTGAATAGTCCATAATGCATGATCAATTTTCTGTAGTAACCAGTGAACCCTAGGAAACCTCTCAGTTGTTTGACTGTTGTTGGGGTTGGCCAACTTGCAACAGCCTTGATTGTGGAGGCATTAGTAGCCACACCTTCTTCTAAGATGCAGTATGGACCTTCTTCTAAGCATCAATTCTTGATCAAGAAGTCCAAAAGCAGTTTTGTATTCTTCCCCAGCAGCCATGCAAATTTGTTGGTAACCGAACCTAAAATCAAGCTTGGTAAACCACTTTGAACTAGCCAATTCATCCAATAACTCATCTACCATAGGCATTGGGTGCTTGTTTTTCACAATGATTGCATTCAGATGTCTTTAGTCAATGCAAAACCTCTAAGTTCCATCTTTCTTCTTGACAAGGAGAACAAGAGAAGCAAACCAGGAACTAATGGAGTTCTATGATCTGCTTCCCTTGGTGGTGGTGGTCCAGAAGGTTCTGCAAATAGATGTGCATACTGGTTCAACATAGCATCCACTTCCTTGGGAATCTCTGTCTCTGCATCATCTGTATTAGGCTCCACTGAATGTATAGCTCCCTGATAATCTATGGATACTATCATCTGAATGTAGTGAGAGATTCCTCCATTCTTCAATAAGCCCTGAGCTTATGCAGGCTCACTGGTGTACACTACAAAGGGTTGTCCACACCACCTTGCAACTGGACAGACTGGCCCTCGTGTAAATTGGATGGTTTTGAGTTTATAGTCAATCATCATTGGGCTGAACTCTTCCAACCAGTCCCACAATCAGGTCATAACACTTGAGTGGAAAAACTTTAGCCTCAGACAGAAAGCAAAACCCATGAATGCACCATTTCTGCTCAGCTATCTTTCTATCAGAAATCATTAGACCTCCATCCGCAGCCCTAAAATGTAAGGCTCACAGATTGAGGTGGGTAGGTTGAGTTGTTGAACCAATTGTTCACTCACAGTGAGTACCTATACTCCTAGAATCAACCAACACCAACAAATGATGCACACAATTTATTGCCTGACAGGTTGATGAGGAGTTGAACTGGACTGAACTACCAACACGTCCTGATCTGTAGGAGTAGTCTCACCATCACTGGTAGCATCATTATGATTCACCACAATATCCATAGCATCCAAGAACTCCTCCAACACATGTAGGGATACATAAGTAGGACAAGTGTGAGTTGGGCTCCACTTCTCACCACACTTGAAACAGAGACCATTGCGATGCTTGAAAGATTTCAGACTCACTAGCTTGTCCTCGTCCTCAGTTTCCTGGGTCTTAAGGGTGACCTTGCCAATCTCTATCATCATGGCCTTGTCTCCCCCAGTTGCACCACGCACACCTGGTCTGGTGAAATCCTGGCCAACCGGCTTGCTCTGCCCCAACTCTGACTCCTGCTCTTGAATGAGAGCCAGCGTGCTCGCCATGTCGACATCCTTAGGCCTGTGCAGCCGAATTGCAGCTCGAATATCCTCGTGCAATCCACTGACGAACCTTGTCACGAATAAGGTGTCGTCGAAGGCAGGATTGGACAACAGCACACCATGGGCCAATTTCTCAAATTCCGTCTGATAGTCCAGCACTGAACCCGTCTACTTGATGTAGTCAAGTTAATGCAGTAGAATTTGGTACTGATCCTTGTCGAATTTTGCCAGCACCATCTCCGATAGCTTCGTCCACTTTGTGATGCGGCCGCGCCGCTGCACGGTCTAAAGCCAGGCCGCCGCGGCTCTAGTGAAATTGAGCGAGGCGAATCACGTCTTCATCGGCTCTAGAACGGCGTAGATGTCAAAGTAAACCTCGCATTGATCCCGCCACCAACGGGGGTTAGATCCATCGAATTTGAGGAATTCCATTTTAGGAACGGTGGGCGGTGATGATGTTCGTCAGGCGAGGAAACATGGGGAATAGGAAACTGGGGTGTACCCTAGCTGATTTTTGGTAGAAGCGCTCCGAGGAGGCTTCCAGTCTGGCACGCGAGCCCCATGGGCGTGTCGACTTGTAACGGTGACGTAGATGTCGACGCGGCTATGGCAACGTTGAGGTCGATCACCGTCGTCGGAAGCGGTGGAGCCGACTGGTGGGGAATCGCTTGATGCCACGCCACCGGTGGTGGTGGCGGAGCGTGTTGAGCCGAACGGAACTCGAGCTGTTGCAAGCGCTTGGCCGCCTCCTCGATTCGCGCCGTCGACTCCTCTGAGCGCTTGAACAGCGTCCCCATCGAGACCTCAGCGGTGGTCTGCCCGTCCTCGATGGCGGAGAGCTTGTCGAGGGAGGTGGACACCATGTCCTGGAAGCCGGCGAACTGCTTCGCCATCTTCTCCATCGTCGCCTTCAACTCCTCTAGGTGGCCATCTCGCCTTGGTACCTCGACAAATTTTGCTTCTTAGGTGCCAGGATCCAAGGAATTTCGGGGGAGGGATTTGCCCCAAATTCAAGTAGGCTCCTGATATCAAATGTTATGATTCTAGATAACTGAGATAGAATTGGTGGGGGGTGCGGACGTAAGAAGAATTTGGGGAGAATCCGTGGGATTCAAGGTTGTGGGGGTTCGAGTTCAGAGTTTGTTCTTAACGGCGCGGTTTATACTCGGGACACCACGCGCGCAGCGCACGCACACCTACAGCCCAGAAGACCATACAACGGCCCACAGCACATGGGCCATAACAATGAGCTTCCCACATCGTCTCATTTGGTGGGTGACCTCAGTGCAGCCAACCAGACCGGGAAAAGCTGGGTTTATGGCCGGCCAAACTATGTATGGCAGGCTGCACACAACAGGGATTCATGGCGCCGTCTGGCCGCGTGGGCGGCCATCGGCCACTCGGTGCTACAAAGTCTGCATGATTGATACGTGCACTACTGCACCAGAGCACAGCAGGGGCGGCTCGGCTGGCCACGCTCACGTGATTGACAAATGATTATACGGGTGAAACTGTACAGGGGCAGTACTGGGCAGTACAAAACTGAGCGCGGACCTCCTGCACGTCCAGTTTCCCTAACAGGTTATAATACTCCTTTCCAGTTTCCCTCCAGCTGTTCAGTACTCCAGTTCCCGTTTGAGAATTTTCACCATGTGAGCGGCCGGCGTTGGTCTGAGAAACAAAAAGAATTTTCACCATGTGTGCACTCATGAAACAAAAAGAATTCTTCACCATGTTGCATTGTGCTTTACTAAGGCTAAGGAGTAATAAAGAGAAACAAAGTCGTCTGAGGAACTAACCTGGTGGATGGATGCTCACACATGAGACCCATTGACAAGCGACGGCGCACGCCATGGCTTCCTCAAATGGAAAAGGCTGGCGAGGGTATGGCGCCTACCATTTAATTTTTCCCTGCCCAAACCCACGCGCGCCGGCGCAAAGCAAATGCTCCGCTCGATCCGGCCGGTTGATTACAGTATATGTATGTGCCATACATACGCTCTCGCCTCTTAATTTGCTCCAAGAAGCTAGCTAAGGACGCTCAGCAGTTGATCAGTGTGCGTACGTGCCAAGATGCGGAGCTCCATCGCCTCGGCCGCGCTGTTGGCCGGCGCGCTCCTGTGCCTGCTGGCATCGCCGGCGCTGGCGGCGGCGGCGAGGTCGACGGGAACGGGAAGGACAATGCTCAGCGTCATGTCTTTCGGAGCTGCGGCGGACGGGGTCACCGATGACGCGGAGGTACTAGAATTATATATGCTCAGATGAGGAGGTTTTCATGGACCATGCAGTTTGTGTTGATGACTCATATTTGTAAAACTGAACTGCCTTCTTCAGGCACTTGTAGCAGCATGGCGAGTGGCATGCCGAGTCCCACGCGCCACCGTGCTGCTCCCATCAGGGCACTGGTTCCTCCTATCGCCGGTCACGCTCCAAGGCCCCTGCAGCACAAAACTCGCCCTTCAGGTCCCACTTCGATCTCTTCCTTGTTGAGCTTTTTTTCCTTGCATTTCTGTGCAGTAGAAGCAGCTAATATAATAGCGGAAGGTTTTTCAGATCGATGGCACCGTGTTAGCGCCACCAGAAATGGGATCCTGGCCGAAGCCCAGGAAGCCTCTCCAGTGGCTCAACTTCAAGTGGCTGCAAGACTTCAGCATTCAGGGAACCGGCACGGTCGATGGCCAGAGCGTCACGTCGCTGCAGAGTGCGTCATCACCAGCAAATAGTACTTCTCAGGTTCCGTCCACAATTCCACATGACATGCAATTCTTTAGTTATTTTTTAGACGAAATTCTTTAGTTATTTTTGGTTGCAGAGTTTGATAACTAACCACCAACAAGTTCGATATCGATGATGACTAACCCTGCCGTGTGTTCTCTCCATTTCATCTATCTGCAGACATCTACCGGGCACTGGCATTCGCCAGGAGTCAAGCCTACGGTATGTACGGGCCAAGAATTTACCTAGATCATGATCTGGATCCTAGGATTAAACTAAAGCTCAATATCATTTTTTTTTCTCCAGCTGATAAGGTTTTACAACAGCTTCAATATCACCGTGCGCAACATCCGGATCACCAACAGCCCACAGTGCCACCTTAAGTTCGACAGCTCCGGAGGCATCAAGGTGAAGAACATCACCATCTCTTCTCCCGGAGACAGCCCCAACACCGACGGCATCCATCTTCAGAACACCAGGGACGTCGAGATCAAGAGCTCAAGCATCGGCTGCGGTAACTGAATTACTAGCCCTCATCTTGCGGATTAGTACTATTATTACTCTAATAATATTTATGGCTCAAATGTCCAAGCCTGATCTGCACAGCATTTTAATTAATCTTTCATGCATTCAGGCGATGACTGCGTATCAATACAGACTGGGTGCTCAAATGTTCACATCAAGAACGTAGTCTGCAATCCAGGCCACGGGATCAGGTGTGTGTGGTGTGAGTGTGACTAAGCAAGAGTTCAGTTTGCTGTGTTCTGAACATGTCCCTAGTAACGTTTGTTTCATTGTTTGACCACCATGCCCATCGGCCATCTTCCTTTCTTGGAATGCCGTTCAATTCCTGCAGTCTAGGAGGACTCGGGAAGGACTACAGCCTGGCCTGCGTCTCTGATGTTGTTGCGGAGAACATCATCGTCCAGAACGCCCTGTACGGGGTCAGGATCAAGACGTGGCAGGTAATAAGAATATACACAGTCGCCATGCCATTGCCATGGGCCAAGTATTGCTCACCACTTCATCAGCATGAGTATGATCATGATCTGATTGATCATCAGGGTGGCGTGGGTTCGGTGCGCAACATCACCTTCTCCAACGTCAGGGTGGCGAACGTGGTGACGCCCATCGCCATCGACCAGTTCTACTGCGACAGGGGCCACACGCCGTGCGCCAACAGCACCGGCGCGGTGGCCATCACCGGCGTGTCGTACCGGCGCGTGGTCGGCACCTACTCATTCCAGCCGGCGCGCCTGGCGTGCAGCGACGCCCGGCCATGCACCGGCGTCATCATGGTGGATGTGCGCCTGTCTCCCATGGCGGCGACCACGCCCGGGGCCACCGTGGCGCCGCTGTGCTGGAACTCCTACGGCGAGGCGCGGGGCACGATCCAGCCGCTCAGCGTCGGGTGCCTGCAGAGGAGCAACGGATACGCGATGCCTCTCACCCAGCCTTTTAACTACACATGCTGAGTCCTGTAATTCGCATGGTTTTTTTCAATTCAATGATAAAAAGGTCACATTAAACTGTACTTCTTTATTAAATGTAGTATAATTGATATTCCTTGCAAAAAAAACAAAATAAGGCACGGCTTAATCTTTGGTTCTGTTTGGAACCAATTAAAACCGGATTTCTCGTCATTTACCGTGACAATTTACTAGAAGCCCACCAAACGCAGAGAAATAAGATGGGCGCGGAGAGACCGCACCATGTTTACATATTTCTCTATGAACTTGGTCAAAAACTAAAGAAGATACAAAACTAAAACAACTTGGAAATTAGAACGGATGGACGTTGTACTAGTCCAAGAATAAGAGGTTTGAAAAGGAAAGTAATGCAGTAACCAAATAGGTGATACTCTCCAGCACATGTACAGTTACAATGTACTGTCGAAGTGAACAAAGGCTTGACTAACCCACTCGGCTCAAATAACCTAAGATAATACAGCACAACGAATTTAAGATTCTCACGAGTAGAGAAAGTCACTTAGACATACTACACAATGTACAAAGTCTAATTCTAACTCTATCCACTGCAGAGTGCCGAAGTGCCAGATCAAAATCCACCTCTATTAACACGAGACCGAGATGTAGTGTTGCTGGGAACAGGGGGGCATTAACATTGAAACCGCTGCTGTACACTCGGATAACAGTTACATACTTTTACAAAACAATACATGCTCACTTTCCATCATCACGGGACCCTAGGAAGATTAGTGAAACTAAATTACACATCTACAGCTGTCCAACAGAACCAAATGAATGGTAATCAGTAGATAACATTTGTCCAAGGGACCAGTTCGTCCGTAACTAAAGCTGCAGGTATCGGGAAGTAATCCAGTCATCATCTTCACTGGTCAGCCAACAAACGAGAGTAATCCATTGTATAGCAGGCAATGAAGCAGAGAGTTAATTATTTCTCTTTCTTCACGTCCAATGATCTGAGCTCTACTAACAATTCCTGATACTTCTTTTTTGCCTCTGCAATTTCAGATCGGAGCTTTTGTTCCTAAAATCATGAGAATGATATTTTATTCCTCCTATAAATCAGTTTAAAATGCCAAAGCTCCAGAGGAACACGTAAGGGGGGACGTATGAGTTCACTACAATGTCAAGATCTAGAGAGAACATTGACAAGAGCTAGGGACACCAATCAGGGTCTAAATACAACGAACAAGATCCAAAAGACCAAAACTACAGACTATCCTACAAGCACACCATTTCAATCTTTCAACAAGCCATGGCTGTAATAGTGACAAACAGATAGCAAACCATTTCAATTTTTCAACAACCTGCAGCTGTAATGGTGAGAAACATAACTAGCCAGCCCTGTAAGTTGCTAAAAACAGTAAGAAAGATGTATTTTAACAAAATAGTATGGAAAAGTTATATCTATATATGCTGATATGATTATGTGGAAACCTTATGCTTTCTATAAAAAGCGGGGCCAAAAGGTCTTTTGTCTAAAAAAATATGATTATGTGAAAATAGCACTTCCTCCACAACCCAAATAAAGGGAGAATTAACTCCCCACACAAGCAAAACATCTACTAGTACCACTTTCTTTGCATCACTTCAGCTGCCCAACAATGTGCAAGGCTAAAAATCCACTTTATTAAGGCCAGTCATGGAAACAAATCCACAGTTGCAAACTTTCATGTCTGAGTATTGACGGCCACTATGTAATTTCAACTGATCGGGGCAAATTATGTCTAAGATTATGTTTTGCAAAGGTGAAACCAAAGTAAAATGCATTAGTTTACTTTCTGAAGAGATATACCTTCAGGACAAGTTGTTTCTCTGATTCCTCATATTGTAAGCATCTGAAAAAGAAAAGAAAAAAAAATGAAGTTGGAACACCAAAATTTCCATCCAGTATTTGCAGCTCTACAAATTTTATTCAAATAGTTTTGCTGCAAACCAAGCATTAACAGAATAGCAAGTATTTTAAAATTCAATCATGCAACCAAAACATAATTGGGCAACTGGACACCACAAGAGCAAAGCTGGCGCACATGACATGTTCCAGTTAATGTAATTAAGTGTTATATTTAGCAGGTAACCAGCCAACTGCGTCTAAATAAAGTCCTAAATTGGGGCAAGATAAGATGATTATTACTTTGAATAAGCCACATCAATTCGTTCTTACATGAGATTTTCATTTTGTTCACGAATTATGGTGACCTTACCAAAAGAAGTGATTGGCTACCCGCTTATCAGCAAAAGCATTCATATTCCTCATAAGCTACATTAGCAGTAAGAGTTGAATTGCACGCAAGAAAACAAAACTTGCTCTTATTGTTTGACCTCAATAGTTTGTCCCTCAGAAAAAACTACTTTACAACCACTAGAAGGAAAGTTGTGGTAGCACTTACTCATTACGCAGCTTGTCATTCTCCAGGGTCAAAGTTTTGTATTCATTAAACCGTTTCCGTTGAGAAACATCCTGATATTGTCAAACGAGAACAAAAAAATTAGTCATAGAAGGAAGCCTTTAAATATTTAATACATGTTGTGACCTATCATCGAAAAAAACATGCTTCTATATTGTAAAGAAATGCTCAAATGCACACTTATAACCTGAGGGCACCAGAAAATAAAATGATTTTGGTCCCCACCCCCTCTTTTGTGTGTTATTACTTGTTGGTGAACATGGGATTGTATGAAAGCAGGAAGGATTTGGTATAAAGCATTGGATATATTGCATTGAGCATTTGCAATATAAATAGAGGACAAGGCTTGGCGGCAAGACATCTCCCTGATATACATGGCAATACGGGGTTACAATATCCCTAACTACCAAATATACTCCTAACATTGTAGACTCCAGATAGAATTAGATGCCCAGTTAACTCTTGCTGATAGTGACCACTGTGCACAGGAATTAAGAAAAGCACACAGTCCCTACACTAGCACTGTTATCATAAAACTATTTGTCTCCACACCACCCTTGGTGACCAACAATCAAAAGAATGGAGTCTTGGCAAGTGTAGTAAACACCAAATATGCTATGGACATGTTGCCATGTCTTTTGAAGGATTCTTATAATAACAAACAAAAAAGACCATGACAACGTAAAACAACGAACAAAAATGAATGGATTGAGCATTATTCTTCCTCTGCAATGTTGTGTAAATACTTACTACTTTATCCATATGATCTAGCCCATCCTGATCAGCACTTCCCGCCATAGCACTTAAGGAATTAAACTTCCTCTTCAATCCCATTGCTGCTAAGGGTCAATACATTAATAAGCACGGTGGCATTTTATAAAATGAACATAATGAGTGGATTACTCACGGCTCTTGGAAAGAGAATCGAGACTATTCATTTTTTCTCTTGCTGCAGAGGCGGATAATCTAGGTATGCCACAGCTGCTTGTTGGAATATCAGCCGCAAGCAACCGAGGTGGAGCACTTATTGGGGAACTGCCGCCATTCGTATGATTGGCACGATTAATAGCACGGGTTGCTTTAGGTAATTTTTTGTTGTCATAACCAACACGATGGCAATGAAGGTCCCTGGACAAAGAATTAGTTCAGGCATGAATTCATTTATGACATTAAGACATTTTCTTCAAAATAAGAGCACAAGAATGGCACGACAAACACTAACAGATCAATAACTAAGAAGTCTCATAGTATCTATATTTATAAGGTGCTAACAGGTCATTAGTATCAATGAAGTGTTAGTATCATTCAGATTATAAGTTGCAGAGTCTCCTCAAATTTCAGATTAAAACAAATGATGAAATCTAATGTCTAAACAGATACATAGACATATAGCACTAAACTCTTAGCACCTTCTTTAGCAATGCCTATGTTAACATTTTTAGACGTGCTCTTTACATTTGTAACTGAAAAATTTGAAATGTCCAACATATGTTGTGCCAAAACAAAGGCATAAAAGTGAGACAGTTATATAGGTCAGTGCTAATGTACCAGAGGACAAGATCAGTCCCTTGGTCCTAATCTTGGTCTTGAAAGCTTACAGGCAAACAATGCTGAATAGTGAACTCTGCAATTCTCAAGTAACACTACTCTGAAAAGCACTTAATCCTAAGCCATAAATCTGCAGTACAAATTGTGTGCACACAAATGTGTGTGCTTGCATGTTATTTCAAGTGTGCATGGACTTGCCTTGTGCTATGCAGAAAAATGCACAGGCATCTGTGTGGGACTGTGGGTTCATAGGAGATTGGGACTGACAAAACTGGCATCAAAACTGCAGATGTCTAAAAGAACAATCAACTAAAAGCTTTACCAGTATTCATAAGTCATTTCTTTCAGGCGAATCTCAAGCCTTTGATAAAGGACTGACTTCTCAAAATCCTGCTTGTCATGTGTAGGTTTGATAAAGTTGGCCTCCAGAATGCCTGGAAAGATCGATAAAAGAAAATATAAATCATTTTTAACCAATATCTTGCTTTTTGGATAACTCATTCAAATATTTCTTACCAACAACTCCTCGCCCTTTCCCGTATGAGTTGTTTGCAACTTTCCAGAAGGGCTGGAAAAAAAAACAGATGTTTGATGTTCTGGAAAATGATATGTCACATATTACCGACATCACTAAGAGAAAGCAATATAAAATTTACCAAGTATGTCACTCTGGAAAATGATGCCGCACATGCCTAAACTAAGCTATCGAATTAATGGCATCCTAAGGAAAACTTTTATAGAGGTTGATAGCTTAGCCAACCTGATGGGGAATCAAAGTACAATTGCCTTTCTGAAAGAAGAAAATATTCTATGTGTGCTACTCTGCTATATGCTACTTCTCAGAAACAACTATTTAGAAGAACTATATGCTACTCTTCCAAATTAAAACAACATTTTGCCATAAACACAAAGGCTTCCAAATTAAATAAAGATTTGACAAGCACACAAATGTTTCTGCTTTAAACAATTACATCCCAACTGACAATAGACAGCAAGAGGAAAGAAAAGTGAATTGAAACATCATGAACCATGTAGCATACAAAGTAGAGCTCTCACCGATATTAAACGATTTTTGTGATATACATTAAACCCTTGTACATCTATGTCTGGTGCACCTTTAACAAACCCAATGGTTGTGATTACAGATGACTGCAAAACGTGAGGCCAATCAGAGAGATTTTCTAAAAGAAGATCAAAATTTTGACTTGATAGTATAAGATAAAAAATAAAACATAAGATACACCCACATGATCAAAGGAATCAGAGAATATTTGTTGGAGTAGAAACCAAAGGAAACGCTCAAGGGCTGCCTGATCTATCAGCAAGGACATATCAATTTCCACTTTCAAGGATATAGCCTCACCCGGGTAAGTTGTCAAGTATAATAGGTTAAAAATATTACTATTTGCCTAACAATTAAAAATGAATTAGAAAAATTAACATGTCACTAGATATGTATGGCAGGCATGAACATGGAGGGGCAGTCATGAGAGCACTTCCTCAAGATCCATTTGGCAATTCTTGAATATACGAGGTCACTGATGGAAAATACTAAATGCTACAAAACAAACACCAAGGCTGGCTGGACTACATTTCACAGAAAGGTTGTCTGTTGCACATTATGGGTAAAATTGGGGGCAATGAACTAGAAAAACCAGATCTCTATAAGATGAAATAATGTTTCATGTAGATTTTCCCATTTCTTTTCCCTATTGGTCATTCTGAATTCTAAATAACTAAATGGCCAGACATTCTCTTTCATCAGATGAGACAGCAAATAAAAACAGTTCGAGTCAATGGAAGAGTTTATTCCAGCAATCAAAATGATAAAAGACATGCAAACACGCTTTGCAAATGAGATTTACAAGTACCTCTGTAAGTCCAGCAAGTTGTGGTTTATACAACACGCACTCACGATACATCAAATCGTTAACTATATTATGTGGCTCCACATCACGTCCACGCAGGATAATTCTGAAACTATCAGGTACATGAAGATACAAGATAGATGCATATGCCTGTTTGAATCCAAAACGAATAATAATGTTAGCTTAAGAAAGAAACAAAAAGTGCCATATGAGTTTTCAAAAAAAAAAAAAAAGTGCCATATGAGTAAATGGGAAACAATACTTAACTCTAAGAGAATAGCGAAGCCGAGTTGAGACGTAGTTCTGTGCAGCAATCTTATCCGGATTATTTGTCTTCACCTTCTTGTTGGCCCCAGTAATGATGATATCCTAAGATAGTAGGCACAGATCAACTGTTCAGTGATAAATGTACAGGCCATGGTTGATCTGGTTATACAACAATTCCCCAAAAGCATTTTTTTTTTTTTGACAACCTCCCCAAAAACATTTGTAAGGCAAGACCAATAAAAGAATATAACATGTAGGGTGCAGGATTAACGGACACTTCCATTAGCTAGCATGTAATGAGAGCTGCACATATTAAAGTATCGGACACAACTGACACAATACTTCTTAAGCATGCATTAAACCATGCCAGTTCCTCAGAATCACCATTTCATGACTCCACGACATGAGAAAGATTTCTACTTTGATGGCTCACTTCCAATAGATCAACAGGATTTCTACATTTTTTGGTCTAATTCCATCAGGCTAAGGATATACCAATGAGCATTCCAACATCTACACAGATACATCTCCTGTCTATCTTACACGGCCAAGGGTTGGTGTGGGTGGGAGGCGGGGGTGCCAAAATCAGCGACCAATATGAAGAAGCACAATTATTTTTGCTAACTTATATTTTAGTTAATTTTCTAGTTCAAGTCAGATTTAGTTTCCTTCTAATAAGTTGAGGCAGGCTAGAATGATAGAACGAAACCAAACATTGTTCCACCGACAAGAAAAAAAATAAAAAGAAAACTTATATAAAAAGGCATCAACAATAGTAATATCATTTGGAGTTCTAAAGCCTTGTTCATGGTTCAGGCATGTGCATAGCTGATTCCATGCACTTTTATCCAAGGAAACCAGAGGCCAACAGTACTAACCTTTTTATCAGAGTTGAAATCAAGCTCCATATCCCCATCATCATTGAACCAAAGGTTGAATACAATTATCTTTGTTCCGTGATCTCCCATATCATCAAACTGAATCAGAAGTGAACATGAACATTAAATTCCTAACTATGATGGTAAATTGGCCCTGAACACTAGACACCCACTAAATGATAGGGACACATACTCTATGAGGTAATCGTCTCCTAAAGAATTATAACCTAGGAAAATTGCTTGGGTCAATTAGAAAGAAAAAACCTATTGATGCATCCATTAGTATTTGCCAAAAGCACGTAATGCCATGATTTTAGCAAACTTGAATTCAAATGTTTTCAGCTACCAATAACCAATAATAAGATGTATCAAGCATTATGTATTTATTATGTAACTGGCCTAAACAGAATACCAGAATGCTACCAAAAAATAAAGTAAAATTTTGAGAAATGGCAAATTATTTGGGTGTGGTAATATTTTAAATCATCTCCTTACTTAGGGCTACTGGTTAATTTTTCATGCCTCCGAATTTTCTATAACTTTTCTCTAGCTCAACTTTTCCAAGATTATTTGTCGCAAGAAAGAAATCCAAGATTATCAGAATCATTCGAAAGTTAGCAATAAATATCTCAAATATAAATTCCTATCTATTGCCTACTTGTTTAAGCAACTCCTCTTCACTAGCAAAAGGGGACCATTTGAGAAGGATTGCCAAATTAGAAGAAAAGAGCTTCTGATCATGACGCAACATCTGAACATATGAAGTTGTCGTTAGATCATACTGATAGTCTACCTGCAAGACAGCAAGACAAACACAAGGTCAAAACTCAGAAGATGATAGATGAAACTAGAAAATAACTCAAATGAAAATTGCAGTCAGACAAAAGAAAGCATCGAACTCACCGTTGGCACCAGCACATCATCGCAACCTGTTTCCATCAAAAATGTGTAAGAAAGAAGGCCGATACTTCTAGTTGGCACCCTACAGGAAACAGAAATATTTTTCTTCAGTGGACACATGAGCTAGGTGGAGACATTTTAGTCTAAAGAGAAATCAAACGATGTCATCCAATCATAAATGATATAACAGACCAACAGGAACGTAGCAGTATTAATGGACCTTGGCATGACCGTGTCTGACCAGCAACACACAGTAAATAATGTATGGAACACATTGCTATCAGATTAGATTCTAGTGATACTTGTTCCCGTGTACACAAAAAACTGAAAAATAATGTATGCCACCATTTCACAAGAAATCAGGGTTATAACCAAACATTTCTACTCAAATAGGAACGAGAAAAAGGAAACAAAAGCCGGCCACTTCAAACTGCTATCAACCAACATCTGCCCTTGTTTCACTTCTATAACTTAGAACTTTAGTATGTACTCTTGAAAAAGGATAAATGTTAGTCAAGTTTACTGAGAGCCCCTATGTTAGAAAAGATAAAGGTAGCATCACAGAATGCTTGTTTGTAATTTGATGTAAAAAAAAAGAGAAGTACCAAGGATGAATGCAAAGGATAAGTACCAGTTATTTTGGTTTTGTGTAAAAACAATCACATCTCCTCCAAGCCGCATCGTACTAGTCTTGAAACCATTGCCATCTGACCAAGAAGCAATATAAATTCAATGGTCAGGGGTTCAAGACAACTGATTCACAAGGAAGTACAAGGACAAGACCATACATTGCCCAATGAAAGCATCAGACTGCTTATCCGAAAATCCAAAGCTCATGCAACGTCTCAGTGCCTCAGGATCCATCCCCCCTCCATCATCTTATCATGTGAAACACCACATGGTTACAATTCCAGATTACAGTTCATGTGAATAAACAAACAGATTATAACATTATAAATATGGCAAACCTTGAACCAACAATGAGGGGTTCCCATCCCGTGGGTTTTTAAATTTATTAACACGGACAAATGTTGCCCCATTGTTCACCTGAGAGAAAAGATGTGATAAAAATAAACATACTTAGCTTGATGTTATGTCTTAATTTCTTTCTGTACATGTGTCAAACAAAATCCTTAATGATTACCTCATCGATTGCATTGTCAAGGAGCTCGGCAATGGCTGCAGGAAAATGAGGGAAAGCAACATTAAACAAATCAGTGTACATATAGTGATGAATAATGCAAATCAAAGCAAATACAATATAAAAGCATGCAACAGGTTTCAAACTAGAATGCTATATATGGCCAATTTGTCCAAAAAGAGTTATACGGCTGAAAACTGTAGAATGGTTTAACTCTCTACTTATGAATGATGTGAAAGGGGTGCATCACTTGGTGCCTAATTTTCAAGCATAACCATTGTAAAAACAAATGGGTGTTTATATGGCAAATATAAACTTCCATTTTATTAGTCATCTAGCATTATTGAACAAGATCTAATGTCCTTATTTGTATTATTACTGAAGTGGGTGCTTTGTTTCATTCAGAAGTGAGCTCAATTTTAGTAAGGGAACATATAACAATCCAAACTACAAGTTCACATCAATGGACAGATCACAGTTTAAAAGAGACAAGTTAGTGATACATGGGCACAATTATGTTGATTATCTTATTCGTCCATGCTAATGAAGCCAAAAGAATTCCTAAAATCCAGTTGTGCAGTAATGTAGCCGGATACAATGAGGGGATCGACCCATACCGCCAAAGGCCCACTTATGGGAAGTCGCATTGGAGTGCAGGAACTTGGGGTTTATCCGCAACCGGTTCCGCCCACCTGCACGCACCACCAAATCGCAAATCTCACTCAGCCTGATCACCAGCCCCACCGAGAGAATCATCAAATGGAAAGCGAAGAGCCAGCAGAAATCGGGGCCGAGATTTCTCCGACCGGCAGCCAGCCTACCGGGGACGTCCGCGTCGGGGTTGCGGCGCGCGACGACGTAGTCGCCGGACTTCCAGAACTGGCGGCAGAGGCGCGGCGGCGGCGGGAGCGCCCTGGGCGGCGGCGGGAGGGTGGCCACGGGCACCTCGGTCTTCACGGGCACGAGCGCGCCGTAGCCCGGCGGGTGGGGCGGCGGCGGCGGGAGCAGCAGCGGCGGCTTCACATCGACGTCGGCGAGCAGGCGCGGCTTGACGTCGGGCGGGGAGGAGGGCGCGTGGCGCGCGAGGGCGGTGGTGCTGGTCACGGGCTCCTCGTCCTCGTCGCTGGAGAGCTCGATTACCTCGGCTCCTAGGCTCATCGCCGTCGCCGGCGCCGGCGGCGGGGGGCTGCGCTAGGGCTGGCGCTTGGCGAGCACGAGCTGTCTTCCCCCCAGAGGTTACTGGGAAGGGAACTCGATTTGGATTTTCGTTGCGCAGCTCGTGGGTCGTGGTCTTCGCCGCTGTTTGTGTTGTGTGACCTGGCCGGGTCTAGTTCTTCTGTGTGGGAGCGCACGCTACTTGGCGGTCAGACGGGAAAAAGACCTGCGTCATTTCCTGAAATGGCGATGCAAGGGTGTTTTGTTTCCAGACCGGCGGACTCGTGAGGAAAATTAGGTGCAGCAAGGGGATCTGGCCGCAAAATTAGGTGCAGCAAGGAAAATTAGTTTTTTTGTGTGTGTGAAACGGAAAATTAGTATTTAACTGTACAAAAAAATAGCAGCCTCTACTTTAGCGCAAAAAAAAAGGCGAATGAATGATTGTTTCTTTCTTTATCCAACTTATTATATATTACAGGCTTCCTTACGGGTGCTAGGATTTTCTTGGCAACCCACTATAAAGTCAATTTGTTTACCTCTGTCCCAAAAAAATTTATG
This sequence comes from Themeda triandra, assembly GCA_018135685.1. Lineage (NCBI taxonomy): Eukaryota > Viridiplantae > Streptophyta > Magnoliopsida > Poales > Poaceae > Themeda > Themeda triandra. Next base: position 270,986 of record JAENPR010000313.1, on the reverse strand, counting down.
GGTTGTATATGTCACAAAAAATGATTCTAGTGAATAATATTTATATTTATAGCTTAAAATTAATTTATTGTGAAAATACATTTTACAGTCAATGTAATGGCATTTTTTATCATAAATATCGATATTTTTTATCTATATTTGGTCAAACTTAAGGTGGTAAACGTGACACCATGCTAGAATTACAAATTTTTTCTAGAGTGAACATAGTAGATGGCAAAAAGGAACATAACTCAATTATTGGTTGGGGTGGCAAAAGGTGAATCCTCTAACTAGGACGAATGGCTTGGTAAAAAGACACAAAATTAGCTCCTAGGTAACTTATGGGTTTATTATCATAAGCTATAGTCCACTATAGTTGGCACTCTCACTTCTTAGCTTATGTTTCTTCACGCAGTTTGTCATCCATCTTAAAAGTTAGTTGAGACACGTGTGACGCACACATGTATATAAAAAATTTTATTTTTTTAGAAGTCGGTTCTATATATTCTATATAAAAGAGCGAATAAGTTGATAAATATCTCTCTCACCTAGAATACTGTCCATCTAACTTCCACCCTCAGATTTATGGACCACACTTGCACATGAACTAGATGCACTTTTAGAAACTCATGACATCGCACATGAAAATGCATGGACCACACTTGCTCATGCCTTTGGTGGTGATGTATGACATCAACCGGCTCCATCACCACTTTCTTTCTATTTTTCTGTTTTTTAGAGTAATGGCTTTATAAAATTCATGAAAATCTTTGTATTTCACATGCTACTATTGTTTATGCTAGACCATGTAGGGAATAAATGTGGTTTTCAGGTTACTTAATGTAATCACCTTTAGTCTTGTGCGTCATTGTTCAATAGCAAAAGTTTTAAAGATCTAGTACTTATGCTATTACCACTACTCTATTATAATGTTAATTGTTATGAAGTAATTCATTAATATTCCATGTGTTGTGAGTTTGAAAATGCATGGACCATACATATATTGCTTTTGCTATGAGTAAAGTTTATTTGAAGGCCAATTGATTGGTTTGTGGTTTTTATTACTATAGGGATTTGACTGCAGAATCAAGGTTAGTAGATGATTAACATGTTTTGTGGCATCACCTAATGTTTGTTGGTGCTAAAAACAGTTGACTTCAATCCATGTGGCTTGTTTCTTGATGTCATACAGTGATGCATTGAGTTTTTTTCTCCAGATCCGTGTAAGTATGGAATAGCTAGTCATTTTAGATATATTGTATGGCACATAAAGATGAGCACCACATGTTTGCATGCCACTATGCCTAACTAAAAAATCAAACTAATCTTGATGTCACTTTAGTCATTTTGTTTCCTTTAAACGTTTATTGTAGAACAACTTGTATGGTGTACAATATTGTCATGGCTTTGTGGTGGGGGTGGGTGGGGTTGTTGGTGGTGGTGGCGTGTACGTGTGAGGTTGGTGGGGGAATTATCTATATCTATATCACTCATAAAGATAAACTCCACTAGTTATTTCTCTTACCATGCAAAGTGTCCATATCAACATCCACTCAGCATCCTACTAGCACATTCTATCTCGTCATGCAAAGTATCCACATCATCATCCATTTACACATCCAACTAACACATGTCATTATGTTTCGTTCAAACTATTCACATTTGTAAACCATATCATATACTAACATATATTCAGTTGTCAACATCAAAATGCTAAAAATCGTCCGCTAACATGTATTATGATATTTATTCAATCATATTAGTAAATTTAAGTAGTATAATCTTATCGGTGATTCCCACGACAACACGTGGGGTTTCCTCCTAGTTGTTATTATATTGAGTTAATTTTCCATAATAATGCAAACTTTCATGTATATATTCGAGTCATACACACCAAGGGCGTGTCTGATACACACGGTTAGTTACTAGTTGAGACTATAAATTAGCCCAAATTAGCTATAGTTGTCTTTTTATGCAAGGTAGCTATGGTTGTCTAACAAGCTAAAAAGTCAAGTCCACTTAATTCTCACGGCTTGGATGCACTAAAGCTATTTCTTGTTATTTTTTTTAGCTAGCTAGCAATTAGCTTTTATATCTAAATAGCTCCTAAAGATGATACGGTGATTATTAGTTGATACTCCCATTTGTCCCTTAATATTAGTCATTTTAGCACCAGTACCTTGTCCCTTAATAAGTGTTGTCGGCGTACTCGTATAGCTGTAGGATTTGACGTGTTTGTCACACTGCAGTAGCAAAGCTACTTTATCTCTTCTTCTCACACCACCAGACACAACTTGCAGCCAATTGAAATGCGTTGTTTGAATAGTTTAGTGTTTATGCGTGTGGCACACCTCCTTTTCACACCACGCTGAAGCATTAATGGCCTAGTATCCAGCTAGTGAATGATTGCTTTCTAGGCTTCTCTTGTTTCATGTGTCATCCTGCCGGCGACAAATAAAACGGGACGGAGGGAGTATGTTTGGATAAAATGTTTCATTGGCTTCTTTACTATTCCACCATTAACACTTTATTATTTAAAGAAAGCCTATATTAATTGTAAGCAATTTACATCGAGATAATACAAAAGTGTTGAAAAAGCGTAAGAAAAATGGACCCCATGACCATTTAGTTTGGCTTTTTGCGTTTGATGATCAACATGACATTGTTTGGTAGTATTTTCGGATATAGTTCAAATGATGTAAAGTGGATTTAGACTTTTTTTTTAAACTAAGTGGACTTTAGACTTAGGTAAAGCGGCAATCCAGATGACAAACATCTTAGACAAGACGTTAGAAGCAGAGTTGAAGACCCATAAATACACAACACGACTTAGCTATGCTGCTTAGAGTGCAGTAGCCTTGGATTTTCTACTATCCTTCCATTTATGCGTACCTTTATATCGAAGGTTTAGTACAAGCAAAACCCTCAGCCTCTTTGAGACTTTCCAGACATGTTTGAAACATTTTTTTTTTGGCGAAGTAGTGATTGTTGCTATCTTTGTATTATCTTGCTTAAAGGGGAGATAAAAATAAGACATAACCCCTCGACAGCTTGAGTCACCTAAACAGTGGTTGGTCAATGAAAATACATTTGTGGCCAACTAAAGCTGCCATCTCAGCTTTATGATAGTGTGATCCAATTAGGGTTAGGCTGCCCATTAAGTGTAATCTATAACACTTATGCTAGTGTGTGAACAAAACTATTATGTAAAGAGGAAACAATATCCCCGAAAACCATAAGCAACTATTAGAAAAGCGCAGAAAAGTATCATACAAATCAATATTCGATAGATCCATTGCAAGCAAGCGATAATTAATATGTATTTTAAATTAGTATGTCATATACCACCCCCCCCCCCCTCTCTCTCTCTCTATTTGTCCAGGAAAGAATGCAATTCTAGCACATTGTCATGTTTTAGTATATCAAGTTTGACTAGTTATAAATAAAAAAAAAAACTATAAATATTTACGTTGATCTAGTAGCCACCTGGGTTATAGCCCAAATTGCACGTGCAAACTGATAGTAAAAAAAAAAAAGTGACTAATGTCATCTTTGTGACAAAAGCAACACATTTTGGCGCTATGCCAGTTGCATTTTGTTAGATTGTCCTTGGTCAAAATAACTTGTCTATGAAGGTACCAAAGAAAAATCTTGTTTTTTAAGGAGCCTTCAGGTTTTCACAAGTGCTTGATATATTAGGAACATTAATACAGATTAATTAATGGTAAATAGTGAGATTTGCCTGAAAATTGACCATCTGAATGTGGGGAAACAAATCATTCCAAGCTACAAGGTCCTATACTCTCCTACGTGGTCCTTGAGCCAGGGAAGGTTTAGAATCAAAGACATTTGTAAAGAGTAAAGATTGTTTATACTCTCCTTGGTCCTATACTCTTATTTGAAAAATATTATCCAATCGCGGACCAACTATGTTCAAAAGATTCATCTCGTGATTTCAAACTAAATTGTGTAATTAGTTATTTTTTACCTATATTTAATGCTCCATAAATGAGTTCAAAAATTGATGTGATGGAGAGAGTGAAAAAACTTGAAATTTGGAGGCAATCTAAACAAGGCCTTATATTATGAAATGGATACATATTATTATTTTTTCTTTTTGACATCGCGAGGCATGGATTCCGCCCATTGTTCTCAACCTTTCGTTCGCACTGATATACATAGTTATTGATGCTTGCTACTTTGTGTCGCTTATCTACCTATCTACATTATGGCTATAGATTTTGCCAGTGATATCACTGTTCATGTGTTTTGAACAGTGCCAGCTGCATGACCCATGAACACTCAAACAGTAACCCACATGAGTCATGAACACTACCAACCCGTTAGCCATGAACAGTACCATCCCCGTTATGAACAGTACATACCGCTAATAAACAGTGGCCGATCTGTTATGAAACAGTAAAAACACGTTATGAACAGTGTCCGTCCGTTAGTTTTTTTTTCTCTCCCCTCCACCATTTTTTTCCTATAAAAAAACAAAACCCGTGCAATGCACAGGGTTCCGGCTAGTATATTCACTATATGTCAAAGATGTTGTTTGGTTGGAGAATTGTGATCAGTTACCGGTCCACGATGATGTTTGCGCTCCTTCCTGCTTAGTTGGCTTATACTTAGTAACTAGCTTACGACCTCACATTGCGCGTGGGCAACATACCCACAATATATACAATTTTAATGGGTGTTTATTGGTGCATAATGACGGGTTTGCATTGCTCTATAATGGGTTCTGAAACTGTTTTGTAACGGGCTCATTCTAACGGGTGTGGCACTGTTTCATAGTGGTTTTTACTGTTGCATAACGTGTCTGCACTGTAGACGGGATCGTTGTTGAATCCACTGGGATCCGGTTACACGGGATCCGTTACTGTTGGTGAATAGGAATCTGTGAGGGATCCCGGTACCATGAATAGTGCATTCCCGGTTCACCAAAACAAAGACATTATAGATAGATGGGATAGCATCACGACCCATTATGAGCCCATTATAAAATACAATTACCACCCACCACCTAAAGCTAATTGTTCCAATTTTTCGGCTCCCTTGCTCCGTCACGAAAGAAACAAATAATTGTTTCTCTGGAACCATTGTGTATAGATTCCATTTGCATTACCTTTTATGACCTTGAAAGTTGAAACCAAACAACGTCTATAAGTTCTAACTGTAGCACCGCTCAGGAATCAACTAGATTGCCCGGATGAAGATAGCTATTGACGGTAGTATATACTCCTACTCATTTGTGAGATATAAGCTATTCATTGTTTGTGTTGATGAAACATTTCTTTTTGAAACCCCACCTACATTAATTACATAGGAAAGCATAAAAGTACAATTCATACAATAGAGATACATCCTATAAGGATGCAGAGAGGACGATGTCCCATACAACTCGCATAAAATGCCCTATAAAAAGAGAAATTAAAAAAAGTTATCTAAATCTTCTCTGCTTGTCGTTGTCGTTGTTCATCTCCCCCACCGCAAGCGTCCATGGCAGCGGCTGATTAGGAAGAAGGCGAGCACCGTAGTCAGAAGAAGTACCATCACACAAAGGTTTTGATTCAAGCCGCAGTAGATCTTGACGGAGAAAGGACATCGGACAGTGACACGCCCCATACCTCGAACCCGAGAACCATCTCTCTGCATCGGGCTGCCAGCAATCAAACCAAAGATGGAAGAATTGCCAAGCAGTCGGTTCCTAAACGGGAAACACCAAGAACCCTTCCAAATCTGGTGATCTCCCTCATTCCGTGCCCGCTACCGATGGCTCCAGAACAACCAACAACAAAGAAGAGAGTGGGACGGAGAACTTATTCCCAAGCAACGGCGTCGCCTCCTCCCAACGACCGACAACTGATGATGATTCCACCGGTGGGCACGCGTAAGCTATGTACAAGCCACTTGAACCCCCGTTCTCCATCCTCTCCGACGTCAAAACGGCCGCTGAAGAGGAGGGGGGACGGAGAGGAACGACACTAAAAGCGCCTCGCCTTCTTGTTGCCGTTTCTCAACTGTAGTAGAATAGGAAGGGTTTGAGAGGAGGCGAGAGTTTGCGAGAAGGTGAGATGTTGGAGCATGTTGAGGAAAGAATTCGGGAGTGAACCAGGGGGCAGTCCGAGTCAGAGAAAACAAACCGAGTCTTGGGTGTCTTGGGCCACTTCGGTCGCCGGTTGGGCCTGAGTTGGAAAACAGTTCCAACTTCCATCCGAGTCGGCCACGACTCCGCGAGCACCTAAACAACGCAATAAAACCAGAGCACCGTGAGATTAATCAGGGCGAAAAGACACAAATCCGAAACCCTCGCATCGCCCTGCCCTTACCCGCCGCGACAGAGCCCCTTCATCTCGGCCGTCCTCCGCGGCCTCAGCGGCGCAGGCGTCGCCGGAGACCAAAGATCCGGCGAGATCTGATGTCGGGAGGGGGTGGCTCATCCGGGCGCGCGGCCCCGCGGTACGCCCCGGACGACCCGTCGCTGCCCAAGCCGTGGCGGGGCCTCGTCGACGGCACCACCGGCTACCTCTACTACTGGAACCCGGAGACGAACGTCACGCAGTACGAGCGGCCGATGCCCCCCGACAGCCAGCTACTGCCGCCCCCGCCCCCGCTGCCTCCGCCGCCGCCCCGGAGCCGCGACCGCCGCGACAGGTCCAGGTCCAGATCCCGATCCCGCACGCCGCCCCGGCGCGACCACAGGGACCGCGACCGCGAGCGCGACCGTGACAGGCGCCACGACGAGCACGCGTCCTCCAAGTCGGCGTCTTCCCACCACCATCCGGCTCCGGCGGCCGTCGCCGACGATCCGTCCACCGAGGCATATCGCCGCCGCCATGAGATCACCGTCACGGTATGAATTCTAAGCGGCCACATCTCCGGCTACAATGTTTAGATGCAGCTCGAGCTCGTACCATGTTATCTGATGCGGTCCCTTGTTCTTGATGGGTCTTCTCTCTTCATGTTGCAGGGGGATAACGTGCCGGCTCCATTAACTTCATTTGAGGCAGGTGGCTTCCCGTCGGAAATTCTCAAGGAGGTATGATTAACCCACCTAACTCATGATCGAACCCTAACCCTAACAGAGTCACATGCGAGGGACCAAGGTCTTCAAATGTGGCGAGCGAAATGGACCGTGGACATGTGCTCCAGTTGCCTGCTTGTTTCTCTTTATTTGCTTCAAAATTGTGCTAACTCAGGGCTGGTTACGTGTACCGACTGCTTATCTCCATATCTGTGGCAGATGCGATATCTGCTCCGCGGTGGAGCTAATGTCGTATGCTGCCTCGTGCGCCCTCGGCCAATCTATAAGTGAGACGGGCTGGGGGCAGGTCTCGTTGATGGAGCTGCCAAGGTGGGTGAACGCCCGAGGCTGCTCGCTCCCTTCCCAGGGGGCTGCCCATGGCGCGAAGGGGCACCCACTCGCGGCACCCGCCCGAGGCTGCTCGCTCCCTCCCCGGGTGGCTGCCCATGGCGCGAAGGGGCACCCACTCGCGGCACCCACGGTGGCCGATTTGTCACTCTGCGTCCAGTTCTTGGAAAAGGCTCCTCGCATGGGTGATGGGCCTCTTCTGGGGCTTGACCCATGGAGGTCTGGCCCAGGCTGTCAACGTCCATCCATATTTAGGATCGGGTGGCAGCTGCTGGAAGGGGCCTCGTGGATCAACGATCCATGCCGGAAGGGGCCTTGTGGATCAACGATCCATGCCTGAGCGAGCCTCCACGGACTCTGTTAGAGCCTTTTCTACTTCGCCTTGTGTCCGCAAGTCTACACATTGTGGGCACAATTTTATTTGTACGGCTTTAAATTGTCCTCATGCATTGTCTTTATTTGCGTAACGAAGAACTAAAAAGGGACATTTCTAATCAAATTTATGTGCTTATATTAATTCTTCCGTTGTCCTTACTTTGCCCTTGTTTGTCGCTTTCTCCCCATTTTACTTTTTGTAGATACAACGTGCTGGATTTGCAAGCCCAACACCTATCCAAGCCCAGTCATGGCCAATCGCTATGCAAAATCAAGATGTAGTAGCTATTGCGAAGACTGGATCAGGCAAAACTCTTGGGTATCTACTTCCAGGATTTATGCGTATCAAGCAGCTGCAGAACAGCACAAGGAATGGTCCAACAGTGCTAGTTTTGGCCCCAACAAGGGAACTTGCAACGCAGATTCTGGATGAAGCTGTGAAATTTGGAAGATCTTCTAGAATTTCTTGCACGGTTAGTTCCGTCTGTATCTATCTATTTTAATATACTGTTGATCTTTTGGTTAAAGAACTTTTGGGAAAACTTTAAACTGTTGATCCAGTGTCGAAGTTATATTGATGTTGTGTTGTACTTTTGTTGATCTGTGTCTAATGTTTATCTCAGTGTCATGATCTGTGGTTTATATTTTCATCGTTTGACCTTTTGTTCTTGATCTGCTTATAGTGCCTATATGGTGGTGCTCCTAAAGGTCCTCAGTTGAGAGATTTAGATAGAGGCGTTGATGTTGTTGTTGCAACACCTGGAAGGTTAAATGACATTTTGGAGATGCGAAGGGTAAGTCTTAAACAAGTGTCATATCTTGTTCTGGATGAGGCTGATCGCATGCTGGATATGGGCTTTGAGCCACAAATACGGAAGATAGTGAAAGAGATACCTCACCGTCGGCAAACCCTTATGTACACCGCTACTTGGCCCAAGGAAGTCCGAAGGATTGCAGATGATCTTCTTGTTCATCCTGTACAGGTGACAATTGGAAGTGTTGATGAGCTTGTTGCTAATAAAGCTATTACTCAGGTATGGGACATTCATGGCAGTCTTTTCCTTGTGTGAGTATTATCATTATCATTATTATAAGATGCATGATTGGTAGCTTCTGTTCTTTTCTTATCTCTTACACAAAAAAGCCTACTTTACATATTCATGTTATCTTATTTTCTCTTTCTGTGCAGCATATTGAGGTCATAACACCCTCAGAAAAACAAAGGCGCCTGGAACAGATATTACGATCCCAGGATTCAGGTTCAAAGATATTAATATTTTGTACCACCAAGAGGATGTGTGACCAACTTGCAAGGACACTCACCAGGCAGTTTGGAGCTTCGGCCATTCATGGTGACAAGTCTCAAAGTGAAAGGGAGAAGGTTCTGAATCATTTTCGATCTGGGCGGTCACCTATTTTAGTGGCGACTGATGTTGCTGCGCGAGGTTTGGACATCAAAGATATCAGGTTAGACTAACTTTCCATTTTCTGTTATGCATATGCATGTGTGTATGCCTTTTGATTCTGATGCCATGGTATATTGAATAAGCAAATTAGATTCGACATTATTGTTTGACTAAAGTGCTTGCACCTTGCGTGGACTAATTAAAATGAAGAAAGGTCAACATATTTTAATGCGTCACTCATCTTCTTTGTAGGTTGCTGATTTATTATTGCTGATGCATTACTTTTATGTATTGTTATTATTGATTTATTTCCATATTTAGATGATTATAAGAGATTAAGAGATGTTTGAACCATCATGTGTCACCACTGCTGAAGTGGTTGCAGAATATGTTACCTGCTGCATTGGTTATCTATTGAGATCTTAGTCCAGTTTGTTTCACTTTATCTGTGCCTTTGTGGGTCCTTTTTGGTCAGAATTTTTGTCAAAATAGTGAAGCATTCTTGGTTTTTTACACAGGGTAGTGATCAACTATGACTTCCCCACTGGTGTTGAAGACTATGTTCACAGGATTGGCAGGACAGGAAGGGCTGGTGCCACTGGTGTTGCATATACATTTTTTTGTGATCAGGATTCAAAATACGCTGCTGACCTAATCAAAATTCTGGAAGGGGCAAACCAACGTGTGCCTCGTGATTTAGAGGATATGGCTTCTCGTGGTGGTGGGCGAGGTAGGAAGAGGAACCGTTGGGCATCCCACTCTGACAGGGGTGGTTCACGTTCTGAACTTGATTCAAGGAGTGGTCGTGGCGGTCGTGGAAGGGATGATTATGGTAGCCGTGGCAGGTAAACTTAGCACCAGGTTGTTTTTATGTGAATCAGAGATTTGTCTGTTGTGCGGATATGCCATATATGCTGCATTTTTATAATTTTATTCACAATGGCTTAGTAATAGTAAATAAACGCACTGAAAAGAAAAGGCAGCACAGAACTTTTAAGATGAGGGGTGCAGGTCCCGTCTCTAACTCCACCATGTGCACCACTTTGGAGAAGCTTCAACCCTATTTGTTGCAATTGTTATGGACCCTGAAAAGTTTAGCTCAGTTTTTTTAGGAGGTTATGATTTCAAATTAGTGGTTCGAGGTTATGATAATACTCAGTCCATATGCTTACCTTGACTGATCTTTTTGTGATGCTAACAGGCATGACTCTGAAACTGATGGGCGATCTCGTAGGTCTGCTAGAGGGCGCAGTAGAAGCCGTAGCAGAAGTCACAGTAGAAGCCGTAGCCCAAGTCCCAAGAGGTCACGCCGTCATGAAGCTAGACGTAGCAGGACAAAGAGCCGGAGCCGGAGCAGGAGCAGGACCCGGAGCCGGAGCTATAGAAATCATCGTGCTAGCCGCAGCAAGAGTCGCAGCCCTGTTGCTAGCCGTAGGCATGAAAAGACTGATGCTATTTCAGGATCTGCTCGGCCTAACTCTGGGCATGCAGAGCACAAAAGCCCTGCAAGATCTCACTCTGGGGATGACCATGTGAACCACTCCAACCACAAGGATGTGCACATGGAAGAAAGGAAGATGGAAAGGGTTGATCTTGATCGCTCGCCCAGCCCACAAGATGATAAGTCTGCTCCATATAGTCCTGTGTACAATGGCAAAGCCAGTGGCTCTGTGAGCCCCAACGGTCAGCCAGAGGCAGATGCCAAATATGTTGAACCTTCTGGGAAACCTGAGCATGCATCTCCAGTGCGCCACAGCAAAGGCAGGGATGATGATGAGGAAGGTATCATAGACGAGGATGGCGAGATTGCTGAGGATGATCCGCGTGCAAATGCAGCTGTGCAGAATGGTAATAACTGACGGAGAGTGCCCTGCATCTTCTGGGGCAACAAGAGTCTGTTATGCTAACTGCAGTCATTCCCATATGCAAGAGTCCAGAAACGGAGAGTGCTCTGCATCTTCTGTGGCAACAAGAGTCTGTTATGCAAACTGCAGTCATTCCCATTTGCAAGAGTCCAGAATACAGAAATGCATTTGTGTGCCATAATATCTCATAGAACATATATGAAAACTGTTGATGCATGTCGTGTTATGTTATAAACTTATTGACATTGTTGTGTTCTGATGTCTTACTGCCAGTTCTGGAAGTGATTTATGATAAAAGATATATATTGTCAGGTCTGAAATGATAGTTTATTATAGTTGTCAGGTCGGGAAGTTGTTTATGATATTGGCAGCGCCCTTGTTAGTGATATCAGGGTTACAAAACCACTTATAGCCTGTTTGGTTGGCTGTATTTTGCCCAGCCAGGCTCGTCGCATTTGCCTTTTGAGACGTTTGGTTGCCCGCAGGGTTGGAACCTGCTCCCCAGGTGTATGGTGTAGCGCGGAGTTTATTAGTGATGCTATTATGTGACTGTAAAATAGGGACTAGTAGTTAAATAAATATTACAACGTCACTTGTTTTTCTATTTTTATTTCATACGATGCGCTTCTCTTACAACAAACAAGAACAGTAACCTATCTGCCGCCTGTCTAGGCCTCCCTCAATTAGCAAACCTAAAAAGAGGTAGTGACCTCGAGCCTTGTTCAATAAGGTTGCTAGCTACTTACCTCGAAGGACAAAATAAATCCAATTGTGGTAACTATCCCATCTTATGGGAGGGAGCCGAGCATGGTACGATGGTCTTGGTGTGGAGAAGCAAAAGGTCAACATTACCTCTCTCTACTTTTACGTAAATTGGGTACACCGCTTCACTGAACTTTTAAAACCGTACGTTTTACCTCCGATTCTTTTTTATTTATTTCAGCTGAATCTTTTAAAATTATAGTAAATAAAAAATAATAAAATAGAAAAACTAATTTTATTTGGACTCAAAACACGAGTATATTATGCGGTGAACATATAATATGATATGTTTTAGTACTTTTTATTTTGCTATAGCTTTAGATCTATGCATTTATGTAACTAATGCATAGCTGTGGTTTCTATGGTCTAATTGTGGTGGAAATTTTATGGTAGGCTAATTATTGTGTGCTTGAACTTTAGTAAAAATTTCATAATTATTGGATTATGTATAACTTAATTATAGATTTATAAATAATCTTTAACAAGCATACACCCGAATAAATTTACTATGATTTTTTAAGGTTCAACCAAAATAAATAAATAAATAAGACAAAACCATTTATAATCGGTCAGGTAGGTAAAACAAACAGTTTAAAAGTTTAGGAAGGTGGTTTTCCAGGTTTTAGAGTTCAGGGAGGAAAAGGAAGACTTGCAAAAAAAAAAAAAAAAAAAAAAGGTGAGAAAGGCAGTGTGGAAATATTTGTTGTGCTCTAGGTATCTATTGGATTTGGACACAAACATCGGATATTCAAGATCATGGTCTTGGTCTGGCCTACCAATCCAAGTGGCAATAAAAAATGGGACCACCAAGTTTGCACCATGAGGCTGATATGAAATGGGGCGTACTAGCGATCGAACGTTCTACGCTAGAACGGTCAGCGCCATAGGGCCCGGCCCGTCTCGTTCCCCCGCAGCGCGAGCACACACGCCACGCGCGGGTCACACAGACGCGGAGCGCACACACGCCACCGCCCGCCGCAACACCCCAGACACACACACGAGCACACACGCATGCCCGCCCTGCTCCCTCCTCCATGGCCGCCGCTGCCTCCCGAAACAGCACACGATCGTCATCTGAAAACACAAAGAAAACTGAAAATGAAACAAACCACAAATTGAAACAATTAGGTACTAAAAAAGAAACAAATGATTAGATAAAATTGAAACAAATAAATGGGATAAATGAAACGTAGATTGAAAAATTAAACTGAAACAAATCTGAGGATAAAAAAGAAACAACATGAAGAAGACATTTGAAATAAAACAAACACTGAAGAAACCATCAAACGAAGAGCAGCAAAAACTACCTGAAACAATCGATGAAAGCCAAAAGCAACATCTAACTCAAAGCAAATGAAACATGTGAATCCATATTCAGTTTTCATCAGTATATGGTTGCCAACATGAGACCATATGTTGATGAAACAATGAAGGACAACTACCTGAAACACACAAAAATATAGAAGAAAAACTGAAAAAAAGAAGATGAAACATGTTATCCAAACAAAAAGTGAAAGACAAATATCTGAAACAACCGATGAAAGCCTAAGCAACATCTAACTCAGAGCAAAAGAAACAACACAAAACATGAGGAGGCAGAAGAGGAGAGAGACCGTGCCTACCTCTGCCAGATCCGAGGAGGAGGCCAATAACCATTGCTGCCGCGCTCCGCCGGCTGCGTCGTGACTGCCATGGCTGGATCCGGCTCTGTCACGATGGCCATGGACGGATCCGCCCACCTCCTCTCGCCTCCGTCCATCTCCTCTCGCCACCGGCCATGGCCAGAACTCTAGCTCCTACCCCGGAGATGGAGAGGGGAGGAAGGCAAGGGGCAGCAGGCCTCCCTGGCCCGGATCCACCGCCAACCATGGCGGATCCGGTGGATCGACAGCCTCCATCGCCAGATTCGACAGGGCCCGCGCAGATCGACGGTCGGCGCCGCCCGCCATGGGGAAGAGGGAGCAAGGGAGGAGGAGCGAGAGAGAGCTTGAGGGAGAAGGCGAGGGAGGGGCGGAGGCGAGCGGTCGGAGAGCGCGAGCGGTCGGAGAGCACGAGCGGCCGGAGAAGGCGAGGGCGCGGTGGAGGCGATGGCGCAGCGGAGGCGAGCGGCCGGAGAGCAAAGGGAGCAGTCGGGAATGGAGTGGAGCGCTCCCTTTTCTATTTTTGTCAGGCGGATCGACCGAGGAAAAGTGGGCGGTGGGTCGGCCCAGTGGACCGTCGCCACGCCCGTTCTATGATTAGAACGTAATACTCCTAGCATTACCGATATGAAATAGATATGCAGATTATTTACCCGTTAGGTGTCAACGGTAGGTGTTAGACAATTAACCATCTTGCTGGATTCGCATATATGACCACCTGTCCTCTTTGTGACTGGGCCCTTAGAGCATCTCCAATGGTTTTGCAAATGGGCTTTGCATTCCTGTTTTTGTAAAAAAAACGTCTAAAAATATCCTATCCAACGGTTTGACAAATGAGCTTGGCATTTTTGTTAACTTGGCAAAATTCTGGGATGAGCAGGCATATATGCAAGCCTCGTTCGCGCTTGGCAAAATAGCGTGACCACGGAAACACACACGCGAGGAGGAAAAGATCATGGGAAAAATATGTGGGTCCACAAATTACTTTTTTGCCAAGTGAATAATGTAAAACCGTTGGAGAATGATTATTTTTAGCTTTGCCATATTCGTTTAATACTTGACAAACTCTCAATTTTGCCAAACAAAATATGTAAAACCGTTAGAGGTGCTCTTAGTAGAACATATTTTCTCTCTCATATAATGATATAAAGCTTTTTGATTCTTACAAATTTGTCTGCAAGCTTTATAATATGTTTCTCTTCTCTCTCCTCACATCTCTCCACCTCAACGGTCAGGCCACCAACTACCCTCTATTATACTTGCTCTAATGGCTATGTTTTGAAGAAGATAGGCCAAATGTTCGGTGCCTCCTCCAAACATTGGCCAATGACTGTAGCCCGTGGTGTATGGCGGAGGCTTTAACTCTTAGGTTGTCCCTAATGGTTCCAAGATAGTTAGTTTAGAAAGAATTATATTGGCTATCAACATGAGAGATTAAATAACTAACAACTCTCAAATAACAGTCTAGCACTCACATAACCCTCCACTACAGGTTATTTTCCTATTATTTTCAAACCTTATCTAACTAGCTATTTACATGTTACCACTGAGGACGCCTTTAGCTCAGACTGTTTAGGCTCTAGAGTAGCTAGAGGTCACTTTTTTCTTCATAGTGGACTGGCTACATGTCATGTTTTTTTTTCCACCGTGGAGCGGCCTTGACTGGCTAGAGGTCATGTTTTTTCTTCATCGTGGAGCGCTCTAGCTGTTTTGCTTGTGTCTGTTGAGTGTGTTGGGAGGGACTTCTTCAGTCTCTCCTTTTATTAATTCCTCCCTTAAATGAAATGACACAACTCCTTCATTGTTCAGGAAAAAATAAATCTACGTGCACACCTCATGTAGTTTTTGTTTGTTTGGAGGACATTTCTGTATCAGTTTGGGAAGCTGCAAGTAATAACACTGCAGGATTACATTGCATTTATTACATTCATTCAAAACTAGGAGAATCTCCTCTCTGCTGTACAGTATGGCCTTGTTTGGGGCAAAATCACAATCAATGGAGCACAAAAATACAACTCAGCTCATATAGACATATCTGGCAAAGAACCCATAAGGATCACAGGACTGCTATTTCTCGGCCTCCAAAGCTTGTCCGGCCTTGCTTTGGAGAGAATATCAGAGAAAAACCCAGAAGATGAAGAGAAAGGTGGAGGCTGAATAGACTCCGTTGATGGCATGCCCGTGCCATCATGTACAGCTTGCTCAAGTGCCACGATTTTCCTGCCATTAGAAGCCTTACCACAAGGGCAAACACTGATCTTTCTAAAGCATTGCTTGTGGAAGATTGACCCACACAAACTGCACTTTGTAGCTTCATCCTCCTACAACAACCGTAACAAATTTTCTCAACACTGAGTATATATATTATATTACTCTGAAAGGAATTAGAAAGCAAAGCACTGAGTATATATATTATATTACTCTGAAAGGAATTAGAAAGCAAAGACTTGATAGGACACCTGAAATGGGAATATAAGGGACAGCGGGTCATCACAAGCCTGTCGAGCAGCACAAGGTACACCGCCATCGTAGCACACAAGGCATTGCTCAGTGATGTGCTCAAGTATCCTGTTTGATATGGTCTGCACCTTAACTGGAAGTACTGTTTGAAGCAAACAGAATTTGCGTCAGTGGTGCAACTAACTTGCCGAGAATGTGATTTTGACTATCATCTTAAGATTTTATAATTTTGGTTCCAATCTTTTAGATCATCAAACATTAATCAGTCTTGAACAGCAATCAGAAGGGCAGCATAAGAAACAATTATACCTACAAACTGTTTTAAAAATAATTTGCTGAACTAGCTAAAAAAGATGAGGAAACACAACTCTTCAATTGTGGTTTGTGATATACATAAGCGGAAATATCAGTATAGTACAGATTACTGTTGTGCTGAATAATGGAGCGGGCGTGTCCGGTAGCTAACATATAAAGCTCTTTTATATTGACATAATTGTCAGGAGTTAACATTAACAAGTTGCACAGAAGTCTACACCCAGTTGGATTGCGCACTTCAAAAATATCTTGTTAAAACTGAATGGTACCTCGTACCTGCGAAAGCTCCTTTTGAGAGATCAACGAGGTCACGAAGCGCAAAGAAGTCATTCCCATCAAGAAGGTATCTTCGAACTCCTAGTCCTTTAAGTATGGAATTCCGGAAAGGACATTGGACACAAGGAAGCATAGCTGCTATTTTCTTCCGGACACTCATGATGTTAAGCAGAGCTGGTACTTTCGAGAATAGGAAAGGATTGACTGCACTTACACAGAGCATAGGCTGAAAATGCAAATCATCATTTGCTTCAGGTCCGAAATAGTACGAAAGTAGTTTTATATTTTATAGTGCATTCCAGAACTAACAAATAAATAAACAACATAAAGTTTATCATTACCTGGTCATAGATGGAGTCTAAATATGCTTTTGCTAACTGGGAAATTGGATACAGTGAAAAATCCCAGTGGTGCAGAACTCTTGCTGGAAGAACTGCAGTGTCATTTGTGTGACAAGAAGCACAAAACAATTGGCCAGTGTAAGAACAAAACCGAGGTTTGTTCCATCCAATAGTCTGCGCAAGTTCTTGCAGCAATGTTCGACCAGCATCCAAATGCCGATGGCACCCGGCACAGTTGTAATGCTGTAATTCCAACAACTGTCTGGTCGACTTCTGAGGCCTATCCTCCACAATAAGTGATATTGTCTTGCCCATTGAGGTAGAATCATCATGTTGACCTCCACTGCAATCTGAATCTTTGGAATTTAAATCAGTGCTTCGCCTTTGCAAAGATCGTGGAATGAGAGTTTTCAAAAAACTATATTCGTATCCAGGCCTCCCTGGTGACAAAAAATTAACCAGAGGGGTAGGAATTCCGAATGGATAACTTGAGTCCAGTAAAGAACGCAAACAGTCTTGAATGAGAGCACTTCTCTCATTGACAACATCTGGTGATGCATTTCCAAATATTTTATTTGACTCTCTTTCAACATTTTCCCATGCAGGGGGAAGCCTCAAACCTCTCTCATAAAAGAAATCCTTAAGTTGCCGATAAAGCGCGTAAAATTCACGGTATCGCCGCTCAATTTCCCATTGGTCTTCACCGCTCATTACTTTTAACAGATAAACAGTGTATTCTTTGACACCAACCATCCGTTCACCGAAAGAAACATCTCCAGTTCTTTGCTTTGCCCCCACAACCTCTACACAATCAATTCTTGAAGAATACTGAGGAACAGGACATACATAGGCATCATCTGTACCAGAGGTAGAGGCAGTAGTGCTGCCATCTCTGAAATGGTGAGCCTGGCGAGCATTACTCCTACGATTATCCATAAAAGATCCATTTTCATGTGGCTCCCCTGAATTGAGCAGAATCTGTTCCATCTCTTGGACCATATCATCAAATAAATCATTGTCACTAAATCCATGCACCTACAGTTAGAAAGAGACCATGTCAATACACCAGTGTGACTTAACACATGGACATTCATGATTCACTTAATAGTTCTTAATACTAGAATTTGATCAAGCAAATGAGCTACAAGACATGTCCTTTTCTTTTGGGCATACGAGACTGTTAACGCAAGAATGTAATGAGCACATGTATGTCAGAATTAGAATATTACAATCCAATCAAGTAAAGGAGCACCAAACCAACAAACAAACAAATTTGGGAGCCTACACACTGAAGACATCTAAAACTCGTACCAATTGGATCCAACTACATTTGCAAATGCTTCTAGTCATCAGTCCAAACTAAGCTGACCACGTCAGGACAAGAGAAATCGAGAACTGCTCCGCTCAAATTCACATTTTTAATGAGTATAATAATTAACTGAAGCACAAGCAAACCCACCTGGCTGTGATCGGGGCGCGGATGAATATACGGTGAAGCAGGACTGGACCCCTGCCGCGCGAGGGCGTCGACTCCGGCGATCGCCGGAGGAGGACCCGTCTCCGGCCGCGACTGCGCCGATGCCAGCGTTTGGAGGCGGCTGAGCTGCTGTTTCTTGGGGAATCCGGCGGCGGCGGGATGGTCGTCGAGGAGGTCCATCTGGTGGTCCCAGAAGTCGGAGGAGGGGAGAAGGGTAGCGACCGAGCTGGGCGTGCCGAGGGCGGAGTTGGCGCTGCAGTACCTGTCGTCCTCGGCGTCCGATCCGGCCGCCGAGGAGGCCTCGGAGGCGGCGCCGCCGCCGGATCGCCGGGGTGGCTCCATGCCGGACTGGATCCCAGGGCCCGCACGCCGTCGCTGTGTCTGCTGCTAGGGATTGGCGATGTCGTTTCGTTCCCTGGTGGAACAAGAGCAGGACTTGCACTAACTTCCCTATGCTTTTGTCTATTTCAATTTTAATCGAAACTGACAGCTCACGCACACGTGACACTCTCACCATTTGAATGAAGTTATAAAAGGCTTGGACTATTAGATTACTTACAAAATGTATTTCATAATATATTTATTTGAAAACATAATTGTTAATACTATTTTTTATTATAAATTTGGTTACATTTGAGATTGTTTGGCTGACGTGAATCCCATAATCTCATAAGACCTTGTTTAAATTCGCTCCCACAGGGAGTTGAATCCAGGCCTGATGGATGCTACTCAGGTGCTATAACCACTAAGCTGGAGGCTCTTTCTCAAAGAGATCATTTTTGTGATGTACTAAATATATAGTTGTTGAAAACATCTATTCTGGATTGTCTTCCTTAATTCACACTATTTTTATTAAAGGTTAACCTAGGGATTATTCACGGAATTTATATTAGCTTAAGTATTAATACTAACCTTTATAAGCTTTGAAGCTAATTAATCTACACTCTATTTCAGTTAAAAAAATGGCACTATTTCTATATTTATAAAATTATGACATGTTAGGCTTTTAGGGTCTTTCTCCTATATTTGATCCATCATAAGATTTCTAATCACCTTATTTCTTGTGGTTTAAATTCCTAAGCTAATCTTGGGAGCTAGGTTTTTAAATATCAACACTTAGGGGTTTTAATGATCCACATTTCTTCATTTAATTTCTCATGTTAAGTTTCTCTAGATTATTACCTCGCTTCATTGAAGAATTTTGTTTTGACCTCTTCATACTTTTGGTGTTTATGTAACACTAATCTTACACTTATTCTCTGAAAACTTACTAATGCATGTATGATTAGGCTAAGGTCCATGCATAACACCGGAGGTGCTACATTTTTGCCCAAAGTGAGGACTGGGGAGGGGGTGAGAAATCATGTGGAAGATGGGTGGATGGATGTTGTGGGATGGGAGAAAGTTATACATTGATGGTATGGTTGATGTCTCTTCTATGATAGTTTTAGCGTTACCACTAGATCAGCGCTGGATTCCAAATGCACATTTAGGCCATGTACAGTGCAGGAGGCGCTTAAAGGGAGAGAGAGAAAAAAAAGTGAGCAAGCATCTCTTGGATAGCTAAACTTACAATGGGGTACGAACGGTTTGTGCGGCAGCGAAGCACCTGTCGCCGCAGGATCACACATGGGCCAGTCTTGGTGCCGCTACTTCACGGAGCATCGGTGCCATCCTTTGCGCCTGAATTTGGAGTACACGCTGGCAAAAAAACAACCCAACGACCTATAACTGCCTATAAGCATCGACCATTGAACAAGGCCTAAAGCCTAAGTTTTGGGCTATGTTTATTTGGATAGTGGCATGGGAGGTCCTTTCTTTAGGTTTCCTATATTGCACTGGATTGAAAAACTTTGCATCCACATCCAATTTTTTCTTGCTAATGGATGAATGCACTCTACTATGACGAGCTTTGATGATGATCTTTTAGTGTTTGAGGTTTGTGGAAGGTGCATATTGTCTCTAGTGGACCTAGAGAGAGCTCCAGCGTAGCATGGAAGTAGGCAGTGGTCATAGTCAAGACAATGGTCGAACAGAATTTGTGATCAAGGGTGGATGTGCACTCTGCTTGGGTAGTGGATTTGAGGAGGAGAAGTTATCATGGCCGTTGATTTAAAGATCCGATGGTGCAAAGTTTGGATATGTCGCAAAGACAACCCTATAACTATTTGTTAGTAGAGTTATATATTTATTATTACTACTCATTCAACCAAAATGCAAGGCACTCAAGCAATTTTAGGACCAACTAAGGAGGTTGGTAAAAGGCTAACTTGCCATTCAATAATTACATTAGATAGCTTGATTGTCAACTTGTTTAATTTTAAGTAACACATAGTTCAAAAAGACATGCATGCATGCCATTGATTTCAGCTACCGATTATAGAAGTCATTTTGCGCAAGATCCTATTCGCTAGATCGTTTCTGGGTAGTTGATTTTGTTAAATGACTGGCTATAACCATTGATATGAGCAAGCGAAAAGGACAGGGTTTGAGGACATGTATAGATTAGGTTTGATCGAAAGCCAAGGGCTTCTTTGGCATAGCTCAAAGGGCTCAAACTTCTCTGGCAAGCTCACTGTAGCATAAAGCCGGTGTACGTTTGAATGAAGCTAGTGTTGGCTCATTCAGTCAGTCCTACCGTAGGCACAGTGTATGAACAGTAGCCATGGACCTCAAGGTGGGCAAAGCGGCTTGAGACACATAAAATTTTCGCACGCCAACAGTGATCTTAAGTTCTTTTCGCTATGAAAACTTGGTGCCAAACAATGTCTAGATGAGCTGACGTTGATAATTTATTCAGAGATGTCAATTGGCATAACAAATGACAGACAAATCAAGCACGGCTCGCCTTCACATCTGTTGAGCCTTGGCGTTGGCGGCCAGCGCCGCGCGGAGCGCCTCGCCGAACTCAACGAGCCTGCCGGCGTCAGGCATCACGTCGCTGACGGCCTCGTGCCCGCAGAACCGCGCCGCCCACGCCGCGAGCCGCGGCGTTCTCGTCTCGTCGAGGACCGCCCGCGCGGTGATCCGCTCCGTTGCCCGGAACCACCCGACGTAGGACCCGACGGCGATGTCTAAGAACCCGATGTCGTCGCCGGCGAAGAAAGGCTGCCCCTTGCTGCACGCCGCGAAGGCATCCTCGAGCTGGGCGAGCGCCGCGGCCACCTGCTCCGCCGCCGCGGCCTTGTCGCCGTCGTTCATGCCCCTCAGCGTCCGGAGCGCCGTCGGGAGCTGCCCATCAGTTTGGTTTCGAACCATGGAGATTAATTAGCTAGCTAAGAGATGGAGCATTCGATTTTTTCCAGCTGAAATGAAATGGCTGCGGATCTGTGCCATGGCGGCTAGCTCACCTTGGCGTCGGCGTACTCGGCCCAGAAGCGGTGGACGGCGCGGTCGTAGGGGTCGGCGGGGAGGATCCGCGGCCCGGCGGCGCCGGCGAAGGCCTCGTCGACGTACTGCAGGATGACGAGCGACTCGCAGACCGGCCTCCCGCCGTGGAGGAGCACGGGGATCTGCTTGTGCACGGGGTTGGACGCGAGGAGCAGCTCGCTCTTGTTGCCCGGCTCCTCCTGCAGGAGCTCGTACGCCACGCCCTTGAGCCTGAGCGCGACGAGCACCCGCATCACGAACGGGCTCGCCCACCCGCCGACCACGCGCACCGCCGCCGCGTCGTCTGATGCCATAGCTGGGTGCCTCTGCAGCGAGGACAAGGAGCTGCGCGCGGTAGGTGGCGGGTGGGTGAATGAACACCAACTCTGTTTCTGTTTAGCCGTGAGGTCTGCGATCGAGCCGATGGTTATGAGAAATACCACTATTAAGCCCAGCTGTACGAACTCATGTTTAATGGTCAAATCGATTGATAGACTAGAAAGAGACGAGAACAATCTTTGTTGCAACATACTTAAAAGAAAATACTTGGGAGACAAGAGCATATATCAGAACAAAAAGAAGACTGGGTCTCAATTTTAGAGAACATTGTTGGATCTGAGAGATGATTACCAGCAAGGAAGAGGGAGACAGACCAGTTTATGGCATGATGTATGGATGACAGAGGTCCCATTGGCAATCTGTTTCCCTAAGCTTTTCAAGATAACTGCTAAACCTGATGCTAGTGTGGCTGAAAGCGATGTGAATGGTCAATGGGAGATACCTTTTAGAAGACAAATAATAGGAGAAATTCTAGAAGAATGGCAGGAACTGGAGAAGAGTTGACAGAAGTGGAACTGTCAGAAGGAAGAGATCAAGTAAAGTGGGCTCTAGAGAAAACAGGGAGATATACTTCCAAGTCTTTATATAAGAATATGACGAATAGTGGAGTAAAAGATTTACAGATGATGCTTATATGGAAGAGCAATATTCCTCTGAAAGTCAAAAACTTTCTTTGGATGGCATTTCATGATAGGATACAATCTGGAATTCAACTGAAACATAAGAAGTGGTCGGGGGAACCGGAGTGTGTGATTTGTGGAGTTATAGAAACTACTAACCACATTTTATTTCAATGCCCAATTGCTATTTTCCTGTGGTCTTTTCTTAGAGATGCTTTTGGTTGGAGTAAAGCTCCTTTAGATTGTGCAGATTGTTTACAAGAGATACTTGAGGATTGTAGAGGTGTGACCAAAAAAACCATATTCCATATTTGTGCAGATGCTATGTGGACGTTGTGGAAGACAAGAAATGAAGCAGTGCTCGATAAGAAGGTGATGTCAACTCCATCTGTGATCGTGTTCAAGACGCTGACGTTGTTCAAGTCGTGGAAGCCATTGCTCAAACCGAAGCTGAAGCCGAAGGCGGAGGAGCTCCTGGGGATGCTGACTTCGAAGGCTGTCCAGCTAGGATGAAGACGACGCTTGAAGAACGTTCAGTTTGCCTAGGGTGGTGCTTTCCTGTTTCTTCAGATGTTCTCCGGGCAAAACTGTTTCTTTGAATTCTTTTGGCTGCTGGGTTGTTTTGGCAGTAAATTTGAAACCGTCCTAGGTATGGAGGCAAATTCTGAAGGACCCGGTCCTTCCCTGATCATGAAAGACCCTGTTCAGCAAATGACACATGGATCTCACCAATCTAAAAGCATATGCGTTTTCTTTACTTCTTCCGATTCATCTTGTACTCTATGTGACGCTGTTAGTTTCGCTTTAAGGGTTATCCTTCCACTGAAGCCGCCACGGGCACACAAAAGAAGCGGCGGCGGCTCTGCCCGATCTCTGCCTGAATCCCATCGAGTCCGGCTGCACCAGGACTCCGTCAACCAGTGGCTCGCAGCCTGTCTGCAACGTCTCGGCCGTGCCGTCGCCTTCACTCGCTGCCCTGTCGACGGCGGCGACCTTCATGTAGAACGAGGCAGTGTCCCTTGTGCAGTTCCACACCGGGTCCCGCGCCTCGTCGCCATGGCCCCGGCCACATGCTGCTTCTGCTGCGGAGACGGTGCCGATGCCAACAGGCAGGTGATCAACAACGCCGGCGTCCGTGCCGGTGCGTATGAGACATTGGTGGATGCGGCCTTCACTGCAAGTGCGCGTCAAGCCGAGTTGCTCGTCAGCCTTTATTTGACAACACCTGCAGCACCCTGACAGCCCTTTACCACCTCTCGCGCCACGTATTGCGTCTCAACAAGCACTAAACAGCCCAAGCACCAGTCGAGAACTCGAGATGGACAGCACCCACCAGTTGTTCGACAAAATGTGCTGAAGGCAAGGCGTTTACTGAAGCAACGTTGTTTGATGGAGATTACTTTCGAGTGCACTTGGTGAGTTAAGAAAGATTACTCTCACTGAAGATGAAGTACATCTGGCTGCTCGAGGAAAAGCTTTGTGGTGCAGATCAAAGTTTGTGGATATGACTAAATGCTCTGAAAATATTAGGATCCGGCTTTGCTTTCTACTGTACATATGAAAGCAAACATTTTAATGCTTCACACCAGGATAGACGAGCATGCTGCATGAAAAATAAAGGCACCTTCCTGGCAAAAGGCAAAATACAAACACAAGCAAATATGTATAAGCTGCTTTGACCATGTAGTAGTATATTGGTACCAATGAACATGGAGACAACTTCCTGGCTCGATTACATCGATGTTGCTAAATATAGGAATGTTGCCACATTTATCATGAGTTCATTTATCAAATCTAGGCGATGATAAGTACACAGTTCATGATGAGCTTGAAGTAAGATTTGTAAACTCTTCTCGGATTCTTGTAATGAACATCATGGAGTAATCTCCAAATGGCCTCATCATATTGGTTGACGCCAATGTTGTAGCAGTAGTAGTTTAGTCATTATTAACCTCTGGATCTGTGAAGCAATTTCTTCAGATTTCTCATCATCGTAGTTGAAATCTCCACCACCATCCTCAATATTGCGGCAAGAGATTTCACCTACATCATCACGAACAGTTCACTGCAACATAGGGACAAGCGGCGATCTGTTCAGACTTCGGCGAGCATGAAGATGTATGAGCTGCTGACCTCTACTTCCTTTTGTTTTTAATTTTTGTTCTCCAGCCTATCTTGAGCTCTGTGAAGCTTCCACCTGAAGGAACATCAACAGATAAAATTGTGATGAAATAGTGGGGAAAATAAATCTGAAACAACCAAATTTTGGAAACCCAGTAGAGAACTAGGTAAGAGTAAAATAAGGGAAAGTTTTGAGACAATATTTCACTTGCCTATGTGCAGGACGAGGAGAATCAACTTGTTCTACTAGTAGATTTGATGTGCCTGTTAACATGCCATTATATTAATATAGTCAGACTTTTCATTACTTCAATTCAAAAACCAGAGTGAAATAGACATTGAACTTCAGGACAAACATAGAATAAAGAAAGTTGTTCTGGATTAGAAGGAACAAACGGTCATGCCATTGTAACACATGGTGTGTGTTCACTTGTAATCTGGGAGAGTTTAGTTTTGTAAATCTTGCAAAAAGGTAGAGTAATCATTGTTGAAGGCAGTGTGGAAGAACACGTTCCATCGGGAGAAATGTGGTGTATGATGCGGATCAGGTATCATCGATGTATAGCAAAAATAAGCTGTAGATCAGGAATCATCGATACTTCAATTCAAAAACCAGAGTGAAATAGACATTGAACTTCAGGACAAACATAGAATAAAGAAAGTTGTTCTGGATTAGAAGGAACAAACGGTCATGCCATTGTAACACATGGTGTATGTTCACTTGTAATCTGGGAGAGCTTAGTTTTGTAAATCTTGCAAAAAGGTAGAGTAATCATTGTTGAAGGCAGTGTGGAAGAACACGTTCCATCGGGAGAAATGTGGTGTATGATGCGGATTAGGTATCATCGATGTATAGCAAAAATAAGCTGTAGATCAGGAATCATCGATATCAGTGTAGTGGCTTATGAGGGTTCCCAATTAAGCTCGCGGGCGTACCTTGGCTGCGCTGGCCGGCGAAAACGCCGAACAGGTGTGCCGGCGGCGGAGCGCGTCCGCGTCAACGCCCAGACCATCGAGGTCGCGGCGGCTGGCGAGCAAGCACGCCGGCGGGCACGGCGACCCCACCTCCGCTGGAGTTCCGCCACGCACGAGCCGTACAGACGACCTCCACTCAAGCTCCGCCACGGCCGAGCCTGCGGCGGCCTCAAGCACGGCGACGCCTAGATTATTTCCGTGGCTTCCGATGGAAGACAAGAGGCTGTAACGGGCCTAACGGCGTGTGCGCTTGTCATCGGTAACCAGAGACGGTGGGGAGCGGTGAAAGTTTGCTTGAAGATTGATGTAAAGCCATGTGTCACGTAAAGGCCGGGGTCTTTCTGATTAGCAAAGGACCCGGGTCTCTCAAAATTTGCCTCCCCTAGGTATAGATAGAGGTACTGGATGAAGTATCCCCATAGGCAACCTGCTTGCTGGTGTGGGAAGTCAGAGAGTTAGCGTGAAGAATTTGTGGTAGATGTGGTGAGCCTATCTTGTAAAACTGGAAACCCCAGTCGCTACTGTTGGGTCATTGAATTCGTTAAGCTTTCTAATAAATCCGGGAGAATGCCTTTGATCTAAAAAAAAAAAGCCCGGTTGTACGTGCTGCGACTTGGCCAGCAGAAGACAATAGAGCTGACCTGGAAAGCGCTTCGGTTAAGGACGTCGTTGATTACAAATCTCATGCTACTACTTTGACTAATAATTCCGCTGTTCCAAATGACATGTCGGTTGTTGTTTTTTTGGCACATAATATCAAAAAATCAGAGTGTCTTATTATTAAAGTATTAAAAATTAGGAAGCGGAATAGAAGAGATATGTTTCATTATGTTGGAAGTCGGTGTATATTTCTAGTACTAGGGAATGTATTGAAACAAACATCGTGCGGTCAGAAAAGAGCAAACCAGAAGCATTCCAGCAACTTCACTGTGGCCAGCAACTTCCAGAAGCCTCTTTTATTTGTTATTTGCTATTAATTTATAAGAAACAAAAAGAGCAATTTCTCGTTGTCTAAGCTTTTGTTCCATGTTGTCCCCTTCCGTCTGCCTCCATGCATGCTAGTGAGCGGCCTCCACTGTATGGTTGCTCCATGCCATCCACTGCATCCTCGTCTACGAGCCTCGACACCATGCTCATTATAGAGGCCATCTCTCCTGCCTCCACACCATGGTCATCCTTGCCATCCTCATCCATAATGTTTCCATGGAACCGGCCAACAACATGAGAGCAAAGAGGGGAGTCGACATGGTAGATCTAGGGAAGGAGTCAAGGTTAGCCCTCACTAGGTGAGTTTTATCATGGATTTGGCACTAGATGCATCTAAGGCCTTATGCCCAGTCAGAGGAGCATGTCGGTGTGCGGGGTGGCTGGAGAAATGGTGTGGGAGTGGGAGTGTCGCCTGCCCTAGCTTGTTGGCTAGGACGTCGAGAAATTTTTTAGCGTGGTCATGGTATGTGGCTTTGATGATAGTTGCGACGCTGGAGCAAGTACAACAATGAAAGGCAATAAGAGAGTAAAGGGAGATGATGAGAAGGAGTGGCACTAGCATTTTGCAAATGGAAGGAGGGTGGTTAGATCTAGGACAAAGTATGCATTTGAATGGACGCCATGCCAACCTGGCTTAATTTTTGGATGTTGATCATGGTGTGGCAAATATTTGATCTCATGCCAGTCTTAATGGGTTTCATTAAAGTTTTATCTGCATTTAATAGTTTCTCACATAAGCATTTTTGTAAGTGGTCATGTTTCTAAGAAAAAAAAGGAGAAGATGTGTGTTTCATGGGGATACAACTCTATTGATCGACTTGGTGGTTTCCATCTTTAAATGAATCATAAAATTAATGGCTACGAAACAAAAAAGAACAAAACTATACATCAAGAATGATCGTTTCATCAAACAACGATACGAAACTCTTTATTGAAAATAGCCTAAACAGTGATTTGGTTTGCTCTAGTCACCTGTTATTTTCCAGTCTCACTACAGTCCAGCCATTTGTGGGCAGCCAAAAAAATCTCTCGACCAAATTGTGGCTGGCGAGGCTTAGCACGTCTTCGGTGATAGCTTCTAAAATAAATCTACTAGTATTACAATATATCTTGACAGACTAAAATTTGTTTCCGTTCATTTTCTCATCTGCACTATAAGAAATAACGTGCAGTTGAAAAATAATTTACAAATCCAGGACCACCCAATCTAGTTAAATCCACACACCGGCTGATCCAAAACTACACATGTATATCATGTTGGAATTTGGAACCACACACGTACGTATCATAATTAATTATTTGTATATACGAATAGAACCGTTGTCCACCAAACGTCGTTATCCCTCCTATAAGTTTTTGTTTTTTTTTTTAAAAAAAATCGTGAATGTATTTTAGTACCATTCTATGGTATACTGTGTGCTTGGTGTGGCCTTAATTAACAATGCTAAACAGCACATCTTAATTAAGTTGCGCAGGAACCAGACAACAACGTAGGTCTATACAGCACATCTTAATTGTTACATGAACAATGAATAACAATCTGCTTTTTACTTGAACGAATCGACAGGACACTACAGGAATTAGCGGGTTTGCCGACAACAAAGCTGTCGGCGAAGCCCCGATTCTGTCGGCGAACAGTTGCCGACGAGATTTTCCTATTCCTGTCGGCAAACCCTGTCGGCAAAAATCCTGTCGGCAAAAACGGACTTTGCCGACAGGAATCGTGGCGATCGGCATACTTTCGCCGACCACGTGGTCGTGGTCTGTCGGCGAAGGAAGCGCCGTCAACTCGGGCCGCCCGTTAACCGCCGATGCCCGGGGCTGTCGGCAAAGTCGACGGTTCTTGGCATGCCAGCTGTCGGCAAAGTCGTGTTTGCCGACGTCTTGTGGACCCGGGCGTCGGCAAATTCACCTCTTTTGCCGACAGCCATGGCAACAAGGTCATCGGCAAAGTGGATTTTCGGCAAAAAAATATAAATACATAAATAACAAATCGACCACAAAGACAATATATATATATATATAATATAATCCTGGATGTCCATTAGATACACAAAATCATCAATAGATAGATCAGTCTATCATAAATCCGTTACATACAAAGATGTTTGCATCAAGATAAGAAAATACATGAGATGTCAAAATACAGTAGTAGACAATAGTTTTGACAAGAGCAAAATGGCATAGGCTCAATTCAAAATACAGTAGTAGACAATAGTAGGCAGTAGTAGGCAGGGTAGTAGTAGACAGTAGTAGTAGACAGAGTACTTCAGTTCAGACTTGGTGAAAAATGGCATTAGTAGTAGACAGAGTACTTCAGGTCAGACTTGGTGAAAAATGGCATTAGTAGTAGGCATTAGTAGTAGACAGTAGTGGACATCATATAAGTAAAGTGGACAGTAGAGAGTTAAGTCCAAGTAGACAGGTTCGGTAGTTTAGCATATAGTTTAGCATATGGACAACAGCTTCATCATTCAGTTAAGCAACATTAGCATCATATGGATTCAGTTAACAGATTCATTCAGTTAACTTGACATATCCATTAACTAGACAACATATCAGTTAACAAACTAGGACAGTTCAAAATAGAGCCTTTGCCTCAATTCATAACGCTCGGTTAAAAATGATAGGGAGAACAGGGTGAACAAGTTCAAAATGCATTAGGCTCATTTCAGAGATGACAATTCAAAATGACAGTGGGCAGAGGAGGAGGGGCACCGGATCTGGCGCCGCCGCACCACATCGAGTGGGTCCCGCAGGCCCACGCTAGCCGGAGAGGTTGGGGAGGGCGCGCCGCCGCCGACGCCGCCGGATCCGTTCGGAACACCGCGAAAGGAGGGAGCGGGGAAGGGCACGACCGGATCTCGCCTCGCGCGGCCGCAACATCCCGCCCCCCACCGCCGCATCACGCCTACGGCCGCCGGATCCGGGGGGGGTCGAGGGCCGCCGCGCCGCACCGCCGGGGGCCGCTTCCCCGCGGCGCGTCGGGGAGCCGCCCGCGCTGCGCCGCCGGGAGGGAGGGAGAGGTGGCGGCGCGTCGGCGTAGCGGCGCCTCGAGCGGCGGCGGAGCCCCTCGAGCGGCGCGGAGCTGCGGTGGGGGCGGGTGGAGCTGTGGAGCCGTGGGGGCTGCCGTCGGGGGCCGCTCGCCGGCGCGCCATCGCGAGAGAGGGTGGGGGAGAGATGGGGAGAGAGTGGCGGCGCCGTCGCGAGAGAGGGTGGGGGAGAGATGGGGAGAGAGTGGGGGTTAGGGTTTAGGCCGGCGCCTGGGCCTTATTGGGCCGGCGCCTTTGCCGACCACATTAAGGGCTGTCGGCAAACCCTCCATTAAGGGTCAGTCGGCAAACCCTTTTTTTATCTTTTTCGCCGACAAAACCTGCCCAATTTGTCGGCAAACAATTTTTCTTTTTTTTTTTAAGAAAAATTTTTTCGCCGACACACCCGGCCCGGCCATTTGTCGGCAAACAAGTTTTCTTTTTTTAAAAAAAAAGCTTTTCGCCGATGACCCTCCGACAAGGCTCAGTTTGTCGGCGAACATTTTTGCCGACCGCATCCAAGTGCGATCGGCAAAGTAAGTTTCAAATTTTTGTTTTTTTAATCCGTTTTTTTTTTCTCGGATCCCGAGTAACACAATTACATCTCAAATTCAAAACTTGGGGATGTTTTGAGTTATTTAGCTATATTTCATTAATTTTTTTTCCTCACTTCAAATTTTCTGCATTATTCAAGTTTGAACTGCAGGTGCATGAAATAATGAAACTTTGGCCTTCAAAAAATGATATTCATGGTGGAGAGTGTGTTTTAAGGCCGTGTACCAACTCTCACCCAAAAGTTTCAAGTCCTTGTCCACATAACAAGAGGCTCTAGGATTGGTAAAAGTGTTTTTTAATTATATAAAATCCAAACGAAGTCGAAAAATCACGAAAATTGACGGGGTGTCGTGTTATCGCATGTGGAGGCTATGAAAAAAATTTGAAAAAATTTGGAGCAAGTTACGGCGTCACATGCTCAATAGCCAGACAACTCCACATGTGATCACATGTGAGATGTGTGGAGTTGTGCAGGTTTTGAGCATGTGACGCCACAACTTGCTTCAAACTTTTTTAAATTTTTTTAATAGCCTTCACATGCGATAACACGACACCCCGTCAAGTTTCGTGATTTTTCAACTTCGTTTGGATTTTTTATAATTAAAAAACACATTTACCACTCCCGATGGTCGTGTTATGTGGACAAGGACTTGAAACTTTTGGGTGAGCATTGGTACACGGCCTTAAAACACACTCCCCACCATGAATATCATATTTCGAAGGCCAAAGTTTCGTTATTTCATGTACCTGCAGTTCAAATTTGAAAAATGCGGGAAAATTCAAGTGAAGGAAAAAAATTAACGAAATATAGCTAAATGTTTCCAAAAAGGCCCAAATTCAAACATGTGATTGTAAACAATGTATCTAGGCAACAAAAAAATTTTGAAGTCAAAATTCAAAAAAAAAAAATGTTTGCCGACAGCATCGAGTAGCTGTCGGCAAACCGTGGACTTTGCCAACAGCAGACAACGGCTGTCGGCAAACCATGGACTTTGCCGACAGCCCTAACGGCGTGGCTGTCGGCGAAGCAAACGGCGACGACGCCGTTTGGTCGAGCCAGGGCTTCGCCGACAGCCTTGGTTTGCCGACAGCCTGGCTGTCGGGAAAAACCATCTTCGCCGACAGCCTGTGTTCGCCGACAGCCCGTCGGTCCGGCTGTCGGGCGAAAACTGAGTTTGCCGACGGCGGTCTTGGTGTCGGCAAACAACTGGTTCGCCGACGCCCGGATCCTGGCTGTCGGCAAACCCCTGGGCTGTCGGCGAACAGCCAGATTCCTGTAGTGGGAGACAGTGTTCATCGATCGATGAATTATTGTAAAGAACAAGCACGCATACTCTATAGCTAGTTGCTAAAACAGATGACAAGCCAACGAGCTATTGCATTGAACAAACCATGTTTTATCCTCGCCAGCCAAACAAACAAAACCTTGCATGATTTATCAGGAAGTGGCAGAGCATTCACTTGTGAGCTCAGTTGCCGGCGGCGGGTGCCGTGGAGCGTGCCTGGAGCACCTTGGCGAACTCGGCGATGTGGTCGGGGTCCGGGATGACCTCCTTGGCTACGTCGAGCGCAGCGAAGCGCTCCGCCCATGCGGCGAGGCGCGGGGTCCGGCCGGCGTCCAGGAGCTTGACGCCGCCGCTCACCTTGTCCCAGGCGCGCAACCAGCCGATGAAGCCCCCAAACACGACGTCCAGGTACCCGGGCGCATCGCCGGCGAAGAACTCTTTCCCGCGGGAGCACTCGGCGAACGCACCTTCCAGCGTGTCCATAGCGGCCAACGCGTCCGCTGTCGCCGCCGCCCTCTCCTCCTCCGTTGCCCCCAGGATCGCCTTCACCATCATGCCGTGCAACTGCATGCATGCGGCGCACCGTGTCAGCGTGCAACATTGACAGCGAGTAAAAGCTTTCGTAGGGGTATTATTACAATAATCTACCTTGCCGTCGACGTACGCGGCCCAGAAGCGAGCGACGGCGCGTTCGTAGGGGTCGGCGGGGAGGAGGGCTTGGCCGGCGCCGGGGAAGGCGTCGTCGAGGTACTCCACGATGAGGAGCGATTCGGAGACGGGCCTGTCGCCGTGGAGGAGCACGGGCACCTTCTTGTGGACGGGGTTGGAGGCGAGGAGCAGGTCGCTCTTGTTGGTGAGGTCCTCCTCCACGTTCTCGTACTCGAGGCCCTTGAGGTGCAGCGCCATGCTCACGCGGTTCACGAAGGGGCTCGGCCACGAGCCCAGCAGCTTCAGCTTCCCAGCACCTCCGCCGCCGGCTGTGGCCATTCTAGGTTCTAGACTTCTAGCTAGCTCGCCGTGCACTCCCGGCCAGTCGCGCGCGTGAACTGTGTCAATGGTCGATGGCGCCTGGCCTCGTGCCTGATTTATTAGCTGCTACGAATGTCGCCAATGCCTATCCAAGTCCAGCTAACTGTCGGCGAAAAATCGCCCGTGACACGTGAACACGCATGGGACGACGACAGCAAAATCACGCGCGTCCTATATCATTGGTGTGAAACGTATCTACATCGTGTGTCCTGCAGCTCGCTCTTGGCGGTCGCCGGTTCGGCGCTACCTGCACCTATTGGACACCCATCCATTCGTTGTGGCCCCTCGGTCCTCATGGCTAGATAGTTCAACACTCTAACAAACACGTATGGTGTTTTGCTAGGAGATGAGATTGTTTGGTGCTGCTCCAGACTAATTTAGCTTTTGCTCCAACGTGTTATCCCTCCTTAGTGGCATCGATTGCCCATGAGCTTAGCAGGAAAGTCAATAGCTGCAAAGCTCAAGAATTGAGAAGTTCAGAGTGGAGCGAAACACTACCGGATCCACAGCTTTTGCCGATGGCTTGAAGCCATCGGCAAAACAATATAAGCCATCGGAAAAGAGGTTGCCGATGGCAAAGTGACGTGGCCATCGGCAACCTCCCATCGGCAATAAAGTCATCGGAAAACATTTTTTTGCCGATGGCCACGTCACTTTGCCATCGGCAAACTTTTCCGATGGCCGTGGCCCCCATCGGCAAACCACGTGCCACGTCGCCGCCCCGCCGTCAGCCGACGGCGGGTTTGCCGATGGCGACGCCACGTGGCCATCGGCAAACAACTATGTTTTCCGATGGCCACGGCCGTCGGCCTATTTTTTTTCTTTTAAGAAAATCATTTCCCGATTTTTTGCCGATGGCTGTGGCCATCGGCAAACTTATGGTCATTTTGCCGATGGCCTCGGCCATCGGCAAATCTGTGTTCCTGGGCCAAATTCCCCCGGTTTGCCGATGGCCGGCCATCGGCAAACCCGGGGAATTTTTTTTCCTTTTTTCCCCGTTTTCTTCCATTCCCAAAGACATTTAATCACGAGCATGTTATCACAAGCAATATATAGAACATTCATCACATATATGCGCAATAATACGCCATTTCAAACATAATATAGCATCAAATCCATGTCCATGCCTACAAATCCATATGACAAGTCCAAATGCATCCATACAAGTCCTACATCGGCCAAACATGTCCGACGTGACACAACAAGGTCCAAAATAAGGAATAGAAGCTACCTAGCTCGTGGCGCCGTCCCCTTGGGTCCCCGAGCCCCCGAAGCATCCTCCCACGCAGCCAACTCCCCGCGGCGGCCGGGCTGCGCTGGCTGCTTCACGCCACGAGACCAGTGGCCGAGCCGCCGAGGAACCGAGACGGCCCGGCCGCTGCGCTGCGCCGGCCACGAGTACCCGGCTGCGTGGGGAACCGAGACGGCCGGGCTGCCCTGCGGCGGCCACGAGTACCCCGTCGGTGGAGGTGTCGGGACGAACGGCTGCGTGAGGAGGCTCTGGAAAGGACCCCAACCGGGCCGTGGAGGAGGAACTGTGGAGAAGCACCCGTGGAGGGCTAGCACACAGGAGTTGGGTTCGAACCCTCCGACCGTGTCGCAAAAAGACCAAGTGATGGAATTAGTACTGTGCGGATGGCATCACAAGCTAAAGCGATAGGCAATGTAGGGACTCACCGGACGAGGTGCAAGAAAAGCGGCGGTGGAGGTGCGGTGGTGGAGCGAAGAAAGCGGGCCGGAGGCTCACCCATTCCCATGGCACGCATGTGCTTTGGGACATCTGCGACCACGCCCGCCGGTAGTGCGGCGCAATCGAGGCCGCGTGCTCGATAGGCAAGCGCCATACGCTTCACGGTTGGCTAGCACCTCCTGGACCGTGGCCTTGCAATATTACACGAGCATGGTGGATTGTATTTGAAGGCAAGGTACATTATTTGTGAAACGGTCGAACGACGAATGAAACTCCACTTACACGAAGACCCGCGATCTGCTGGCCGCGCTTTGCTCGGCTGCCGAGGCGCTATGGGGACCCGCGGTGCGCCCCCACGTCTTCCTTGCGGATCTCGGTCGGCGTCGGACGGAGGACGGGTCAATGGCGCTGTGGGCCATATAGAACCGGCCGTCTTTGCCCTCCTCCCAACCTCATCACGAGCTTAGGGTCTATGGGCTCGGCGGTGACGTCGTAGGTGTCGCCATGGGCCTCTCGAGCCGCGGCGGCGTACTTGGTGAGCTTGTCGTACACGGCCCGGGCTGGTGTATTTCTCGGCCCGTCCGAAGAGCTGTACGTGGTGGAGGGCGCTTTCGGCCGGGCCCTTGTGAGCAAGGGCCCACCCCATGTACTCGTTGATGGGCGGCCGGTCGGGGTGGTGCTCCCTCTGCGAGAAAAACGAAAAACATGGTTACAAGTAGAGATATATGAAATCCGGCGCTATAAGAAATGGTTGAACACAAGCATACCCATGTTTCCATGAACTCGCCGAGGTTCGCTCCCCAGGTGGTGTGAGACCCGGACCTCGCCATCTCTTCCAAGCGCTTCGCCCGACGTGCTCGTGCTCCACGTACGCCGCCGGCGTTTGCCACCCTCGACAATCGCACGCCGGCGGTCGGCGTACTTGCCGCACCCGGCCCGGAGGTGTGTCGCATGACATTCAAGTATTAGATCTTCCGGATAATGAGTTGAATGTGTCACATAAGGAATCACGGCGGATGTTTTCCTACTTATTTACTGCATGTCTTGCTCCTCGGTGAGGTCGGTCTCCGGCTCACATATCATCTCCACGGCTCGGGTCTTATCCACCTTCATCCCCCGAAGTTGGCGTAGTAGGAGATGACGGCCTTGGTGTGTGCCTCGTAGAACATGTCCTTGATCCGCAACTCGCACACCTTGTCCCGATGCCGGTCCGCCACATCGGGTCCCCGCCCTCCGCCAACCTATAGTACAACCGCACAGGCATCAAACATCATTCCATTGTTTGAGAAAAGTCCAACAAATGCGTAGTATTGAGATATGCGTTGCGATTGAAAGACTCACCCGAACCGCTTCTTGATCTTCTCGGCGAGGACTTCCCCATGTGCGTCCTTGATTAGGAAGTAGTATGGCCATTTGTCGGGCACGATCGTCCTCCCTCGATGGTGACCAAGCCGGGGAAGTTTGCCTTAATCACTCGCCCCTGGATGCTAGTGACATGGGCGAGGACTTCTGCCGACACCTTTCTCCAGCCCACCGCACAAGCACAACAATTGTTAGTATGCGGTTTTAATTCGAAAATGAAATAAGAACAAGTATAGAAATCAACAATGGATACTTACGTCCCGAGAGATCACGATCTGCGGGCGGTCCTCGGGCGCGGCAAGTGCTCGGGGAGCCTAGCGGGCCCGCGGCTGGAAGGGCTTCTTCGCGGGGCTGTGGAAGCCGAGGTGCTGCGCAGTCTCCTCCTCCTCCTCGTCGTCGTCACCACCACCGCCGCCGCCGTCCTCCTCGTCGTCGTCGTCGCCACCGCCACCGCCGCCGCCGTCCTCCTCCTCGTCGTCGTCGTCGTCACCACCGCCGCCGGCACAAACAGCCTCGTCCTCAAACGGCCTCATCTCCCGGTCCTCCGCCGACTCCCGCCCACCTGGGTCGACGGCTCCACCTCAAGCTCCTCGTCGTCCTCCTCCTCGTGGTTGCCGGCCTCCACGTGCTCCTCGTGGTGGGCGGCCTCCACGTGGTCCTGCTGGGGCCCGAGGTGCATGTACCTGGACTGACGTTACGTCGGCGCGACCGTCCTCCGCCCCGGCATTTTGTCGAGTGCCCGCAATGACAAAGATTAAAACAGTTAGTATTAGTAGATTGCAAGTACTTGTAAAGAAAACATAAATGTAAGGTAATATAAATAACGGTATCAATATTACATGGATTAGAAACTATCTCCGCAAACGGCAATATTGCTGGCGAGCGCTCATCCTCGTCATCGATCTTGTCGTCATCACTATCAATATTGTCGAGCTCTCTTAAGTCCTCATCATTAGGCGCCACATGTTCCCCAACTTCTACATCGCGTCGCGTCTCGCGGGCATCTAGGATTCTTAAGTCCTCGGCATCGTGCACCTCATCACCCTCGTCCTCATCGATGTCGTTGTTTACTTCCATACTCATCAACGAATCAATGTCTATCTCCAACTTACCTTCTAGCCCCTCGGGTTGATAGAACTCATCTCGCCCTTGGGTCAAAGTTGTAATCATCATCGTTCGGGACCGCCGCTTTACCACGTGGCGATACGAACGCACAAGGCTCCAACCCGCAAGGCGCTTGTCATTCTGGTTTGCCCATGGGAGGTAATAAACTTGCTTGGCGTCTCGGTTAGCCACAATATAGACATCGTCTCCTCCATATTTGGAATCTGTCGGATTTTGACTTGCCCAATCTTAAGGTCCTTTTTTGTGACCTCGGGGATCGAACCAATGGCATTTGAATATCACGGGTTTACAACCTAGGAACTTGCCAAAGTCAAGCTCCAATATCTGTTCGACTATGCCGTAATAGTCCTTTCCATCCGTCTTGGGAGTCCGAACTCCGGTGCACGTGGTTTTTAGATTGCCCCGTTTCTCTTCGTAGCTTCTCGTGCGAAACCGATAGCCATTCACGTCATAAACGTCGAATGACTTGACATGTCGATCGAAGGTTTGGCCCACATCTCAATGCGGGGCTCATTTCCGCATCACAATTAGCACACACGGTTAGGACAGGTGGATAGTTAAGTTAATCGCTCATAGGAGCAAAGTGGAATCGAGGTTAGGTAGATAGTTACCTTTTTGAACCAATTGACGAAATCGGGCGTATTATGTCGAGAAGATGGTCTTTCTCATTCTCGGTAGGAGCCCTACCGCAGCTCCGGTGTTCATTAATAAAGTCCCTGGAGAAACAATAGACAAGAGGGGTCGGATCAATAGGTGGAGGATAGTGGCGACGTATGGAACAAGCTCATCGAGAACTTACTCTTGATAATCAATCGTTTCCTCAAGGTTCAACAACAAGTACATCATGATAGTGTGCCACTCATCATGCCGCAAGTAACGAGGGGTCCACGCTCCCCGCTCTTCCGAGATCCCCTCCGAAAAGGCCGAGAGTGCATGAATTCTCGTCGATGTTGTAACGAGGGATTGGATCTCGTGGTCTCGTAAGTTTCTCGGTATAGTATGCCTGTGTGCATGTGGACACCTCCTCCCGGAATGAATGCCTCTACCACGAAGCCTCAATTTTGGCTTTATTTTTACACTTTTTCCGAAGAAGCTTTAGACACCTCTCGATTGGATAGCACCAACGGTCTTTGCACGGCCCCCCAACCGTGCCTCCCTTGGTAGGTGCAAAATCATATCTTGCATGGACGGGAAGAAGCCCGGTGGAAATATCATCTCCAACTTGCGAGCAACTTAGGTGCGGCCTCCTCCCGAGTTCAAGACAAACGTCCCGAGACAACTCCTTGGAACAAAGCCGGCGGAAGAAAAAGCTCAACTCTGCCGGGGGCGCGCCACACCGGCTCGGGTAGGTATCCCGGTCATCGCGGGGAAGGAGCCGCTCAATCCGGATGTGGAAGTCATGACTCTTCATCCCTAAGACTTTGCCGATCGGCAAGTTCACTCCCCGGCTCGGATTCGCCGCATACCCATCGAGAACCTTAGCTTCGACAACCACTCCGGTGCTTCCTTCCTATGCGGCCTTTTCGGGATGTAATCGGCCGGGCCCTTCTTCCATCTCTTGCCCGGCGCGGGGGTCTTCATCACTAGATTTGGTCTATCGCAAATCGTTTCAATGTCCATCTAGCCTTAACATTGTCCTTTGACTTCTTGCCAATGTCCAGGAGTGTTGCCCAAAGTGCCTCGGCGATATTCTTTTCGTGTGCATTACATCGATGTTGTGTGGAAGAAGAAGGTGCTTGTAGTAGGGGAGCCTAGTCAAGCCCGATATATGAGTCCACATGTGGTCGGTACCATATCCTTTGAAACCACCATTGTCATCAATTTCGAGACCCTCTATCTCGTGCAAGGATGTCACCGGGGCTCTTTTCCTTAGGGATGGGGCCGGTGACTTGAACACCTTTCGTGAAGTGCTTTTTATCAAGTCTCGGTGGATCGTCCTCCTTTAGGAATTGACGATGTTTGTCGAAAGAAGAATACTTGCCACCCTTGGCCGGCCAGGTGAACATCACATCCGCCTTGCATGTTGGGCAAGGGAACTTCCCGTGAACACACCACGCGCCGAACAAGCCATACGCCGGAAGTCATGCATTGAGTACGGTACCACACATGCATCGTGAAGTTCGTCTTCGTAGCTCGGTCATACGTCGGCACCCCCTCATCCCAAGCTTTACGCAATTCATCCCACACTTGGCATGAACACACCCATTTTGTTTCCCGGGTGTCCGGTATTATCGGCGTCAAGAACACGTTCTTGGGGTCGAACATGACGCCGGGGGAAGATTGAGGGGATCACAAACACGGGCCAACAAGTGTACGGGGCCGCCATCATTCCAAACGGGTTGAACCCATCTGTTGCCGGCGCTACGCGTACATTTCGAGCCTCCTCGGCCATGCGAGGATTCATGGCATCGAAGTGCTTCCATGCATCACCATCCGCCGGGTGCTTTGCATCTTGTCACCGTATCTTTTGCCATTCTTGTGCCAAGTCATTTGTTTCGCGGACTCCTCTGTCATGTACTTGCCGTTGCAGCCTCGGTAGTCTTGGAAGGTGTCGTATGACCATCTCGGGGATCTTAGACTGTTTCTTAGTGCCATCACTTGCCTTCTACCTCCACGTACCTAGAGGCTTTGCACTCCGGACAGTGTGTTGCTGCCTCGTGGTCTCCCCGGAACAGGACACACCCGTTCTTACAAGCTTGGATCGGGCGATAAGGCATCTTGAGTGCACGAAGGAGCTTCTGTGACTCGGTCGTGTTTTTCGGCAGCGGTGCTCCTCCGGAAGCGGACCGCCAACGCTTGCCAACACGAGATCAAAACCTTCCCGACCGATGCCCAAAGACGACTTCAACCCAATTAGGCGTGAAATGGCATCCGGTTTAGAAATGCGGGTCTTCTCGTGAAGGGGCTCCTTTGCCGCCTCCATCATGTCGTAGTACGCCTTTGCGGTCGCCTCTGGATCTTCTTCCACCACCTCCAATCCGTGATCACATGTGGAGATGTCTGGTTTTTGACCATCCGACGTCACAACCTGCTCGAAACTTTTTGAAATTTTTACCACACACTACACATGCCATGCCAACACAACTCGTCAAGTTTCGGCAATTTCGGACTCCGTTTGGATTTTATAGAATTTTAAAACACTTTCCCGCACGTCACTACCCATGTTACGAGGCCAACGGGGTCGTAATTTCATGCGAGGTCCTGGATATGGCCTCGGATACTCCCGAGAATCATGAATATCATTTTTCGAATCAAAAGTGTGCATTATTTCATGTACCTGCAGTTCAAATTTTGAGGTGCGGGAAAAATTCAAAGAAAACAAAATAATTCACGAAATATAGCTACAAAGTTCAAAAAAGTCCCAAATTCTGGAGGTGGGTTGTATGTGAGGTAGGAAGACACCGGGTAAAAAATGGGAAGGAAAAAAAAAAAAAAAGGATTGTTTGCCGATGGCCTTGGAAAGCCATCGGCAAAAATGTGGGCCTAGGCGGCCCCGGCGCCACGTGGCCGGGGTTGCCGTTGGCCGCGGCCATCGGCAAAAGGCACTGTTTTGCCGATGGCCTAACGGCGAAGCCATCGGCAAACTAGACGGCGTCGGCCGCCGTCCGAGTTCCGGCGAAGTTTGCCGATGGGACTTATATGCCGATGGCCCGGCCATCGGCAAATAGTGGCTCTGCCGTTAGCTTTTTGTTGCCGATGGCCGAGCCATCGGCAAAAAAGTTGTATGCCGATGGCGTGTGTTCGCCGATGGCCCGGCCATCGGCAATAATCTATTTGCCGATGGCTCTACTTTGCCATCGGCAAACCCTGCTTTTTGCCGATGGCAGATTCCTCGGCCATCGGCAACTTCCTGGGCCGTCGGAAAAAACTGGCTCTCCGGTAGTGAAACAAAGTTGTGCATAAGTATACATGTTTTGTTGATATATGTCATGTCAACAGCTGAGTATTGTCTCTAGTTTTGTGTCAACAGTCTTATTCTGTAATGATATGCTTAAATTTGTGATAATAAGCTCTTTTTGATAAAAGTGGTTGGTGTTCCCTTCATATTATTGGTCCTAGATCTTTTGAAACTAAGTATTACGCAAGTAAATACTTTTTTTTTGCTATTTGATTTACACCACCAAATATCATCTAGTGTTAGAACGAGCATTATACTAGTAGTACTATAGTAATCTATGCTCGATTTAGAGGCTCTATTTGGCACAACACGAAAACAACTTTACGAATAACTTTCTAGGTAAAGTTGAGCAGTTTTGGAGAAAATATATGGCAAAACAGCTCCACCAACAACTTTTATGCATAGATGAGAAAGAGAAATGAAGAGAGAGCAAAAATAAGCTACTTTTTTTTACTTCATTAATATAGTGTTTTGAAAATCAACTAATAAGGAGGAGAAAAACAACTTGGCTTATAAAACTGTTTTGAAAATGAGTATTTGGTATAGAAGTTTTGAGGATAAATACCTGGGACTTCCAATTCCGGATGGCAGAATGGTCAATGGGAAATTCAAAACGATAAAAGAAAGATTTAGCAAGAGGACGAATGACTGGTCAGAGAAATACCTTTCATGTGGGGGTAAAGAGGTTCTGGTAAATCAGTTTTACAAAGCCTCCCCACATATGCCATGAGTGTATTTAAATTCTCTGCAGGTCTATGTGAAGATCTTGAGCAAATGATAAGAAACTTCTGGTGGGGCGATGAAAATGAAAGGAAAAAGGTTCACTGGTTAAGTTGGGAGAAATTGACTATGCCAAAGCTGAGGGGAGGTATTGGCTTCAGAGATTTGAGAAAGTTTAATCAAGCCCCACTAGCGAAGCAAGCTTGGCGCCTACTTTTGTATCCCAACAGCCTCTGCGCAAAGTTGCTTAAAGCAAAATATTGTCCTTTTGGTAATCTGCTTGATACCAGCTTCCCTCAAAATTCCTCACAAGTTTAGAAGAGCATAGAGCATGGACTTGACCTACTAAAAAAAGGTGTAATTTGGAGAGTTAACAGTGGCAGTAGTATTAAAATTTGGAGGGATAATTGGATACCAAGGTAGGACTCACTCAAAATATCAAGCCCGCCAAAAAGATCAAGAATGAGGTAAGTGGCAGACCTGATCACTCAAAATCCAAGGGGGCTGAAACGAACCTTTGATAAGGGAAACGTTCCTTTTTCATGAAGCTGAGGAAATTCTCAAGATCAGGATTTAGATAATGAGGGTGATGACATTCTAGCTTGGCATTTTGAAAGAACGGCATCTTCTCTGTCAGAAGTGCGTACAGGCTTGCGATGGAAGACAATTTCAAAAACAGTTGTGGCACTAGTAGCTCTGTAGGCCAGAATTTTTTTAATGCAATATGGAAAACCCCTATGCCGCAAAAAGTCAATATCTTCATTTGGAAAGTAGCTCGTAATGGTCTGTGTGTTCAAACAAACAGACTCAGCCACCACCTGATCTCAGATGCAACTTGCTCTATCTATGGTATGGAACCTGAAGATGGATATCATGCCATGGTTCGCTGTACATTTGCCTCTGCACTAAGACATGTTCTTCGCCTGTCATGGAACCTTCCTGATGAAGCGGCCTTCATGTATACTAGACCTGAATGGTTTTTAGCTCTCCTCAACAGTGTTAACAAGGACATGAAAGTAAAATTGATGCTGCTATTTTGGAGGATCTGGCACCACCGGAATGATAATATATTTGGGAATGGAAAATGTCCCGTCTCAGCTTTAGTTGATTTTCTGGAAAATTATCTCATCTCCTTGAAGCCAGAGGGCACTACTACACCTCAAGCTGATATAAAAGGGGAAGCTCCCTGACCATCTAATTTTGATACCACATACCAGAATGAACCAAAAACTGACCAGAGGGTCTCTCCATGGACACCCCCTCACCCGGGATGGATTAAACTCAATGTGGATGCAGGCTTTAATCCTATCACACAACAAACTAGGCTTGGTTATGTCGCTAGAAATCATCAGGGTATGGTGATCTTCTCAGGATGGAGTAGCGAGTCTTTTGTGCATTAGTTGAAGAAGCTGAAAATCTAGCTGCTCTATCAGGAATTCGAATTGCACTATCAAATTTCACATGTCCCATTTGGGTGGAATCTGACAGCATGGCTATGGTTCAGGCTCTGAATTGTAAGACTCTAAACCGATCACCTAGTTGCAACATTGTTGAAGAGGCAAAAGAATTATTGAGTTTATTTCAAGATTTCATAGTCACAAAATACCATAGGAGTGCTAATGGAGTGGCTCATGCTCTAGGGCAGATTAGCAGGAGAGTTTTTTCTTCTTGTTTTTTGTCTGAAGGTGTCCCGTCCTGCATCTCAGAAGCGTTAGACGCTGATTGTAAACATGTTCCAGGATGAAATATAAGCTCTTCCCTGTGTTAAAAAAAAGCTCATATCTAGATAAAATTCTTATTCTACGGTGTCTTATTTTAATAGTTAATGGGTGGGTCTTCATATTAATAGCGCCTCAAAAATCAAAATTTAGTTTGGACACGTAGCAAGTACAATCCAAACGACAAGCAAGCAAAAAAAAAAAAAAAAAAAAAACATGCCACGCCTCACGGGCTCCTGAAATTGAAGTCTGTTTCAAAATCATCTCTGACGGTGTGGACGTATTATATTGAACTCCTGCATTGCAATAAGCACTCTAGAACTCTGTTGATCTGAGCCAATTGGGCTGGCGCAGCTTAGATATGCTCCGTGCGTGGGCTTGACTGTGCTGCTGGCACAATGACCCGTGTCAAAAAAAAGAAGAGAGAATTGCTATAACTAAACTGGTTGATTTAGCATCATCTTTCAACTAAATTCTGTGTCGTCCAATCTAATGCATGTCGCTTATTTTCATCGCCTGATCTGCCGCTCGTTCTAGCCTGGCATGTTCCCCGGATCGGGGCCCCTTCGTGCAAGCGGACCGAGCAGGACTGCTCCGATGTATCGAGAGGTCAAGCACATGCACACATGCACAAGCTTCCACGTCATCTCTCCTTTTCGCACCTCCTTGTGTGGAGGATTTTTGTTTATTTATGGAGAATTTGTTCTAAAATTTGAGAAAAAATTATGAAGAATTTGACATATTTTTATATTTCTCTTATATCTGTAATTCATAGAAATAATTAATAAATTTGGTATATATTTATTTGAGTTCCCTTCAATGTTTGGAATGCATAGGAATAATTTCTTCTAAAATTTGTGAAGAATTCGACATATTTCACATGTAT
The DNA here is from genome assembly GCA_018135685.1 of Themeda triandra. Classification (NCBI taxonomy): domain Eukaryota; kingdom Viridiplantae; phylum Streptophyta; class Magnoliopsida; order Poales; family Poaceae; genus Themeda; species Themeda triandra. Next base: position 227,000 of record JAENPR010000313.1, on the reverse strand, counting down.
TTCTCTGATATCTACAATTCATAGAAATAATTTGTAAATTTGGCATATATTTATTTGAGATATGCAATTATCCTAAAATTACATCACTCTATTCAATAAATTACACCGAATAATTTAGTGTAAATAGTAATAGGACGGTGTAAATATAGCTATAAGGCAGTGTAAGTGCATAGAAAAAAAATCAGTTGATAGAAAGAAATCAACTGAATGTGAAATAGATAGACCTAAAAATACAATCTGACAAAGTTCCTTATTTAGTAATTCCTCCATTCCAATTTATAAGATGTTTGACTTTTTAAACACCAAGTTTGACCACTTTCGTCTTATTCAAAATTTTTTTACAAATATTGTCAAATTTAAGTTATTCTTGAAAAACTTTTATTAATAAAGCATGTCATAACAAAAGATATGGTATTTTGCACAAATTTTTGAATAAGACGAATGGTCAAACTTTTGGTGAAAAAAGTCAAACGTCTTATAAATTGGAATGGAGGTAGTAGCAATCATAAGATAATACAATTTCTTATGATTGCTACTAAAAAGTTTTAATGGAACTTAGCATTAGAAGATAAAAAGTTTTTTAAATATATCATTGACTTCATTTGGTCAATCTTAGAGCGTCCGCAATGGTAATAGCTAGTACTAGCTACGTATATTATTGACTTCATTAGATCAGTCTTAGAGCGTCCGCAATGGTAATAGCTAGTACTAGCTACGTAGTCACCAGACGTGGAGGTGAGAGACAAGAAAAAAAACTATTTTATACTACTCGGTCTACATGCTCCTCTCATATATTATTGGGCCACATGAAATAGATAAGCTATTTACTTGTAGCTAGTGAGCACTCTCTCTCATACTTTTTTGCTTGTTACGTCATATTTAGATAGCCAAATAGCTAGTCATTGCGGGCGACCTTAATGCCTAGTTTTCAACACTCTATATTTTAGAAACAATGCATAAGAGTTTTATTTCCATAAAACTTTCTCTACTCCCATTAAACTCTTATCGTCTCTCTTCATTAATATAGTGTCATATCAACATATTTAATGTCTATAAAACTCTAATAAAACTTCATTGAAACTGTTGTTATTTGTTCATAAATAGCATTGCCATTATATATGATCTCTAACGTCGTTAACTTGATGGATACCGTTTTGCCTCTTTTTTTTTCATGTGTAATAACACCAATACCACATAGGTAGTGATTTTTAATAGTGCTATTTTATTGACATTGAACATACTATTTTGCTAGCACTTTTTTTACATTGAATATTTTTTATGGACCGCGCGACGATTGGCCGTTGGGCATCCCCTCCCGGCTCCCGTGCACGATAGCTAAACCTTGTTTAGTTTCGTTTAAATTTCACTATGCAAAAAAAAATTCTCATCATATCAAAATATCGGCACATATATGGAGTACTGAATGTAGATGAAATCAAATACTAATTGCACAGTTTTGTTGTACTTTGCGAGACGGACATTTTAAGTCTAATTAATCAATGTTTAGATAGTTATTTACAAATCTATTACCTAATAATAAAAAGAGAAAATTTCATTCTGCCCGTCTTTTTTCTGTCCGCCACTTCGGGCCACACCCGGCTCCTCTCCGTCTCCGTCCCGTACATGTAGCCTAGGCATATTAGAGTGGAGAACCGAATAAAAAATAGTATATGGTTCCAGATGTAAAGATACAAGAAAGAGAAAAAAGTGGAAGGGCTTTAGTAGTTTTTGAAATAGATCGGGGTTCCCAATGAAAAATGTCAGAAATCTTACCAAATTCATTAAAAATCATAGACAAATTTGAAAAATATCAAACTGGTTTTATTAGTTTCATAAAATTATATGATCTATTCATACATGTTACAAATCTTAACCCCTAATTTTTTAGAAAATATTATTTTTTCTATACCTACCTAATAATCTATACATCTATACTTAATAATAAATCACCAAAATTTCAGTCCACCCAAAATTTGTGTCCGCCGGTCACGCATCTCGGTCTCCGTCACGCAACTTTGTCTCCTACGTAGTTACGTTAACATTGAGGGGATTAGATGGGTAAGAGAATAGATAAAAATACAGGGTTCCAGTTATAAAAATACTATAGACAAAGAAAAAGTTGAAGGGCTTTAATAAATTTTAAAATAGATTGAGGTTCCTAATGTAAAATGCAGTCTTTTTAATTTCGTTTTTCTTTTGTATATAAAAACAAGGATTTTAAAAAATTCATAAAAAATCATAGAAAAATCAGAAAAATGTCAAACCAATTTTGTTAGCTTAATAAAAATGTGATCTATTCATGGACATTACCAATCTTGTTAAATTGTGCTTTCTCTATAAGTCTATTAAATCATCATTGCATATATTACAGTTTGACTATGACTGAGAACGTGACAGAGGTAAACCAGAATATGCAGAGGTGGCGGAGTATGAGTAGGATATCCTCATTTACGGTCTTTGCTAACTTTTCGATGTCCGGTTCCTACCAAAGGAAAGCCCTTGTGCTTAACCCCTATATTTCAGCAAGTATTATATTAGTTTGCGCATTAAGTTTCGAGGAGAAAGACTTACATTATCCGATGTAGTTTTGATTATAAACAAAACTTATTTTTATTAAAATATGATTAGTCAATGGTACAACTAATATTTAGTGAACTAAAATCTTGGGCAGATTATTTATTATCAAATGAAACGTGAACAAATGTATTTATATAATTCTTGACAAGGGTTGCCGAGTGAAAAATCAAAGAGGTTGATATGATGCATGAAAAGGCTACATAGTTCCATACTGTGTCATGGAAACATATGGACAGTTTGGAAAAGTAAAGTTATGGATTATGATATATTTATATATAAATAATTATGCACTTCGCAATGTAAGAAAAAAATATAACTAGCGTATTTTAATTCAATATATGTTTAGTAGAACACTACTATTATTGTCAGCACGAACTTATGTAATGATATTCACAAAATAAATTATAAAAGCTTAAAACATAAGTAGTATGTACCATTCATGTTATCATTTTATATGAATGTTTAATAGTTTTTTTACCGTTGCAACGGACGGGCATATTTGCTAGTCTATACCTATCTATAAATTACCAAAATTTCCAACACTATTTTTCTGTCCGCCTTTTTTCTTCCGCCCTCTCCGGCTCCGTCTCGGTCTTGTGTTGGTTTACGGTTACTAAGATTAGAAGTAGAAAAAAGAATAAAAAAAATACAGGGTTCCAGATATAAAGATCCTAGAGAGAAACAAAAGGTGGAAGGATCTTAATAGTTTTTCAAATAGATTGAGGTTGCTGACGTAAAATATCTAGATTTAAGTGGGCCTCTCTAAGTGTTTTTTTTAAAAAATAGGCTAAATATTTACAATTAAGCCGGGATCAAGCACATGCAAGACTTTTTTTTTTGTTTTCTTTTCTTTTTATTTTTCTATAAAAAACAAAGGTCTTGTAAAATTGGTCGAAAATCATATATGCGTTAATAAAGAATACAATGTCAATATTGAATAATAGAAAAACATAGGTAGAAAAATTATAAGTTATGAACTTACTATATATATTGTAAAAGTAATTATGCACTATGCGATGGAAGGGAAAATATACCAAGTTGTATTTTAATTGAATACAGGCTTCGTAGGACATTGTTATGTTGTCAACATTATCTTATGTTATGGATGTCACGGTTGTCACAAAACAGTAAACCTAAATGCTAACTTACAAATACTCAAGATCCAATGCCGCGGTGCGCACACCCGTCGAAGCCGCCCGATTCGTGTCGTGCTCCCCCAACCGTTCGATGTGCAATGTTTTTTTTCCTCAACACAACGGAGATGTGTCCGCGTCCGTGCATGCCATTCACACCCGCGCTCCACCCATCCCGCGCTGGAGAGGAAGAAGGGAGGTGGTGGAGGTGGGGGTGGTGTCGCCAGATCTAGAGGGAGTCGAACCGGAGTCGGGCGAGGTGAGGAGCGGCTCCTGCGCCTGCGCGTGCAGGCGAGTCAAGGTCATCGACACAAGGAAGAAGACTCCTCTGCGAGGCTTGATGAGAGACGTGTGGGGGCTATGGGCTGTGCAGGCGGAAGTCTATCGTCCTGCGTGCGGGGACAATAGAAAAGTCTAAAAGCTTACAACATAATTATTATTTTGCATTAGTGTTTAATAGTTTTTTCTCCCGTTGCAACGCACGGGCATTTTTGCTATTGATATACTTAATCACCAAAATTTCCAACCAAAATTTTGTCCGCTTGATTCTGTCCGCCCGTTACGTGCTTTTCTCCATTAAAAAAAAAAACCCGCCTGACTCCGTCCGTCCGTATATAGTCCGTATATATATAGGATAAGAAATATCCGGAGTCCTCCCATCGGTACACAAAATGGAAATAGAAAGGGACAGCCCTCCTGTCCGTTCATATAAAAAGGCAAATAAAAAAATAATAGAATAGAAAAAAAAGGAAAAAGGGTATGATGGCTCTTTTGCAAAATTAATAATAGTAATGATAATTTTGTAAAGTGATGACACCTACACATTATACACAATATTTATAAGCATTCGAACAGTACATAGGTGGGTTCGTCATCTAATTCAGCAAGGAGCTACTGTCAAGAATAGAAAAAAGTGGAGGGTTCTAGGTGAAAAAGTTGATATAGTAAAAGTTTTTCTCAAGATATATATAGCAAATGATATAGTAAAAGTGTCTTTGCTTTATGTCGAGCGCACCTCTGCAGAGTTCGCGCCTAGGACGGTTGGTGGCCACATCAGATTATTTAGGTACGGGCTACGATTGTCTGGTTCCCACATGGCATGGACTGCCCTGAGGTCCCAACCTATGAACGTTGCCACACTCAAACGCCGCGACCGCGACCATGGAGGTAGTGGACAAGAGCGACACGGACCACAACGGCGGGGAGGTTGTCCTAGCGGGCCATACTGGTCATGCAAAGAGTATGTGAGTGAGTTTGTATTCAGTAAGGAGCTGGTGGCAAGAATAGAAATAGTGGAGGGTTCCGGCTAAAAATATTGATATAGTAAAAGTTGGTCTCAAAATATTTACATAAACTGTAGGATCCCAATACAAAGTGTTTTATTAGCTTCTTGTCTTTTCTAAAAAAGAAAATGACTAAATTTATAAAATCCATATAATAAAAATCAATCTAAAATTTCTAATTAAACTTTTGTTAAATTCCTTTCAACCATAGAGTGTAACCGTGTATGAAATGAAAATTCTTGAAAAAACTAAAGGCATAAAACCTCCATAAATAGTCTACTCCAAAGACAGTTTGAAAATTTTAAAATTTATCAAAAGTTAGCAATATAAAATAGCAGGACCGAAAGAATCTCAATATTAGGGTTGTACTTGATCTAGAACATAAAAATTGGTATGAACATGAATTGTTTTGAATACGATATAAAGCCTAAATGCATTTGGAAATAGTTTTGCTTCACGGTGCAAAAAGTATTTAATAGGTTTTTATTATTTTATGAAAATGTTGAAACCGCTTTGCAATAAATATGGAAAAATTTCATAGCGGGACGGGTGTTTTGCCTCTTTTAAGGGAGTATATTATAGATTTTGTTACCCGTAGCAACGCACGGGCAAATTTGCTAGTCTATACCTATTAATAAAGGCAACGTATCATATGCAACCCAGCTTCGTGCGCAATCTATGCAACCACCATTTAAGGCCACAAGATTTAGATTCAACGTCTAAGGTTTTTTTCACTTAAACCCCTCCACCTGTGGGGTTTAAATCTAACCCGTGTGTATTCAGATGAGAGGGTTTAAGTGAAAAAAACTTCAGACGTTGGATCTAGATCCTATGACCTTAATTGGTGGTTGCATAGGTTGCACACGAAACTGGGTTGCACATGATATGTTGCCATTAATAAATTGCCAAAATTTTAGTCTGCCTAATTTTAGTCTGCCTTCTACCGTAGCTTTTTTTCTGTCCGCTTCTCCTTCTCCGTATCAATATCGGTTTCAGCTTACCTCCGTCAAAGTAGCGAAGATGAGAGGCTGACTTGACCAACAACTAGAGTCCGGGTAGAACCATAGTCCTTATCTTTTTTTAAGCAAAAACCTGTGGCCGTTATCTTAATAGAACTATTTATAGTTTCTATAGAAATATGGTTCTGTGTGCGCGCTCCTTCACCGCGCGCTGGAGTCGGGAGTCCATTAATTATCCGATCGCCTGCATGCAAAACAAAGACTCGATCGGAATATGCAAGTGCGCCACCGCTCATTGGACCCCAACTCGATTACGACCTGCGCCAGCTCAATATGCAAGCATGCACATGCACACCGCAAGGTGAGGCCACGGTGCCGAAATCACCTGCCTTCAATCCGGCTACCGGCGCACAGCAGTAGTACACAGCTAGCAGTTTTTTTAAGGCAACCATGCCTGTGTCCGTGATGAGCACCCTGCTGCCAAGCTACCCTGTCGAGCAAGCACCGCGCTCGATCACCCGCCCGCACGCCTCTCCGACGGGCTCGACTGCCCGCGCCGCGGGAGCCGCCGCCATGCTGCGCTAGCTCGACATCCAGTGCACCGTGCCGCCAAGTTGCAGCTTTGGGCTGCCCACACGCCACGCTGCCGAGCTCGCCGCTCGCTTGCGCCAGCGTCACAACACCAAGCTAGCCCTTGCCACTGCCCGCACGCCACGGCGTCGAGCTCGACCACCCACGGCCCTTAGCCTCCGCCACTCCTCCCAGTGCCATGCGCCGCCTTCTTGCCATGAACCTGAGAGCACTGTCGTAGTGTTGTGCCACGATCTGCAGGAGTGCCGCCCACGAATGAGAAGGAGAGATTGTGAGGATGAAGTGCACGAAGGGACAAGGATAAATGAGAGAGAGTGATTGGAGTGAAAATTAATAATGGCATCAGGGCTCAGGTAGTTTATTTCTCATTGATGTGGCTACTATGTAACAATCGGAGGCTTCTAGGCATTAGGACTTTGGGACTGCTATGTGGCTTGCTCTTCTAGCAGTGATATCCACTCAAAAAAATAAAAGAACATTAGCAAATGATTCTGTAAGCATAATTAAATTAATTACTAAATTATTACAACTTTTACATGTGTACTGGGGAGTAAATTATAAGCAACTAACTTCATCCAATCCGTAGAGCCGTTCAACGCACTCCAAACTTTTAAAATTATCATGGTGTGAATTAAAAAACTTTGAATAAATATCCAAGCTACATGTTGTCTGTTTGATTTGAATATAAATTATATACCCCGTGGCAACGCACGGGCATTTTTGCTAGTATTAATTAAACGTGAAAATTTCCACCAAAAACTTCTGTCCGCTGCCTAATTCTGTCCGCCCCAAATTTTTTTGCGGTCCATGTACGTGACCTCAGGGGATTAGGAGTAGAAAATCTGTCCGCCTAGGGAAAAAAATATGGGGAACACTCCAGTCCGTATTGGAACAAAAAGGAAAATAGAAAAGGCCAGCCTCCAGTCCATACAGAAAAAGGAAAACAGAAAAAATAATAAAGAAACAAGGAAAAGGGGAAAAAGGTGCCATGGCTATTTTGCAAACTCAAAAATAACAATGACAATTTTGCAAAGCGGTGACAATTTTGCAACTCATAAAAAAATATGCAATGCTACAAGCCGAAGAGTACGTAAGTGAGTTTGTCATTTAACTTAGCAAAGGAGCTATTGGCAATAATAGGAAAAAGTGGAGGGCTCTACGTGATAATAAAAATGATATAGTAAAAGTTTATCTCAAGATTTATACAACAAATGATTATGGTAATAGTGACCTTTTTTTTTACAACAGATTATGGTAATAGTGACTTAGCTTCACGTTGGAGCACATCTGTGCAAAGTTTGCGCCTTGAATGGTTGATGGTCTTGTAATAGAACCGACCAACTAATATAATTACTGTGCACTAATCGAGCCACCGTGGCAGCTCAAGTAGTAAACCACAATTATACCAGTCCGGTAGTCCGGAAATTTCGAAGGATTTCACCAACATCATATACATCTCAGATCGTTTTCCAACGTTCGCCATTCATGACATTACATCAAGCTCCAAATAAAATATTACATAGTGCTCAAATTTAGTTATTACAAACCAGGTTTGAATTCAAAGTGCGGAAGCAAGTTTAACACCAGTTCTCAAACGCACACAGAGTTTTTTCACAAACATAGTGCCAGGTCATCCATCGGGATCCACAAAAGCATGAGGTACGAAGATAGGATTGATCGAGCCCACGATCTATTCATCTCCCACTGCCGGATGGAAACATATCGGGCAGTAGCCGTAGAACATCTCTCCATCTGCAACCACATTGAGAATTGCACCCTGAGTACGTTGTACTCAACAAGACTTACCCGACTAAAAGAAAATATAGACTCTTTGGTGGATGCCAGGCTTTATGTGGGGTAGCTGACTCCTTTATTTGCAGAAAAGATGATCTTATTAAATAATCTTTTAGTGATAAAAGGACTCTCTAGCTTACCCATTAAGTTGTAGCCAATCAGCTATGTTAGCACCTGATCTACTTCACTTTTAGTAGAAACAATCAACATTATCAAGTACCACATTGATTGAGTAATCATTAATCCAACATGAGTGAACATAACCCAACTCGCACACAAGATATTATTGGCGACAAAGCCGCTGCTCGGTCAAGTGCTCACTGTCCAGGAACGATGGCGATTATAATCGATTGCAAACCAGCTGGCGGGGTATTCCTCACACAGACCACACTCGCTGGCCAGAGCGAGTGACGGTCACCTTGATCTACTTGGGTAGAGACGCGAGATCAACTTCACACCACCATGACCAAGGAAACTCCCGACAGCCAACAGGTAAGCGTGCCCATCAAATGACACCGCCCCATCTTAAGGACTCACCAATCGGGCACCTTGTTTTCCCCTCCCCCATCGCCGGCATGGATACCTAGAAGTTGAAACCCGGCCCAAGTAAATTCTAGGCTTCGCGATCGGGCACTCGGGCCCTTCCAGCTATCTGTGAGGCATTGTTCAACATGAGCCGAGGACATACGAAGTCATATTTGTTTAAAGATGATTTAGATGGCCTCCTGGTTATGTTCCACAATAAGCTACAACACTCTCAATCCAAGGGATAGTAACAACCTATCCATGCAGATGATGGTCGATCATCTGTCTTCTACCGATTAAGACTTGGGCACGACGTACTCATGTGCTGCCGTGTGGCGGGCAACCACGCCGAGGTCATCACCGACGACCTGGGCAAGTACGTCACGCCGTCCTGCGTGGCCTTCACTAGCACCGGGAGGCTCGTCGGCCAGGCGGCCGTGAATCAGGCCGCCCTGAACCCCAGCAACACCATCTTCGGTAAGAATAGTTAGATCTATTAAATCCGTGCAGGGGGAACCGGAGAAACTACCAAGGATTTTTCCTTTTAGTTTTTCACCTTACTAGTATATTACCAATCCATTTGCATTGTAGCGCCTTGTCAGGGTGCGGCGCAGGGATGTGCGTCGGGCTGTTGCCCGTCCCCAAATTCCCTGCTAAATCCCCAAGCCCTAGTCCAATTCTATCCAGTTATCCCAGGATCCATCCGGACCCTGACACGCCTCTGTTTTTTTTGTCATTGTGGTTTGTAGTTACAGGATTTGCAACTATATGCAGAAATAGCTTTGAGTTCAGAAGCAGGGCCTGCAGAGAGCTACCTCGCTACCTTTCTTTATGGAAGTGCTAATCACACTGTGTTTGTCCACCTGGACAGTACGCAAATCCATTATCAGGAGTGAATTTGCTCAAGCTATCCTTCAAGCAAAGCAAACTTATGAGTCCCTCATTAGCCAATGACTAGAAGTTGATGTGTAATTTTGCTAGTTTTCTTTGTCTCTTTTTTTTTTGTTTCCTGAACTGTTGTATGGCATTTTTTCGCTTTTGATAAAATCCCAGTAGAGGGCCGGGCACTGCCTCCTGTTACACTAAAAGAAATTATGAGAGAATGTCTACTGCTAAAAGATTACTCGATGGCAACCACTTCTGTATTACAGCATGTGTATATGTATATGTTTCGCTCGATTGCTTAGTGTGTAAAAGAAAATAATGGAGCAATTAGTAACTTGAATGGTTTGACATCTTTCTTCCAGAGGTGAAGCGACTAATCGGCCATCGATTTAGCAATGAGTCTGTTCAAGAAAGCATCAAGGTATGGCCTTTTAAGGTGGTTGCCGATCATGACGAGGACCGGCCGATGATCATGGTGCAACATGAAGGCGAGGAGAGGCAGTTTACGGCTGAAGAGATCTCTGCCATGGTGCTATCCAAGGTAAAGGAGAGCGCTGAGGTCTACCTAGGCACCACGGTCAAGAAGGCAATCGTCTCTGTCCTTGCCTACTTCAAAAACTCTTAGCGCCTGGCCACAATCAATGCTTGTGAAATGGCTGGACTGAGTGTCATGCGCATCATCAACGAGTCCAGTGCTGTAGCCCTTGCCTACGGTCTTGACAAGATGCTCCCCAATGATGGAGGGAAGAGGACAGTGCTCATCTTTGATCTCAGTGGTGGCAGCATGGATGTCGCTCTCGTAAACATATGTATGGGTAAATTCAAGGCGAAGGCCGTCGTCGGTGACACCCACCTTGGTGGAAAGGATTTTGACGATGAGATGGTCAAATATTGTTTGAAGAATGTCATGAGGAAACATGGTAAGGACATAAAAGATGACCTGAAGGTGCGCCGGCAGCTGAAGACAGCCTGCGAGACGGCAAAGAGGATGCTATCTTCCATGGTAGAAACTAAGGTTGAGGTTGACTCGCTACATGCGGGCATTGACTTTTCTGAAACAATCACCCGTGCCTGCTTTGAGGAGCTTAACAAGGACCTATTCAACAAATGCATGGAGGCCATGAAAAAGTGTCTCTATGATGCCAAGATGGACAAGAGAAGCATTGACGATATCATCCTTGTGGGTGGTTCCACCCGCATCCCCAAGGTAAGGAGCATGCTCCAGGACTTATTCGATGGGAAGGAACTTTGCCGGAGTCTCAACCAAGACGAAGCTGTCGCCTATGGCGCTGCCATTTAAGCTTCGATCCTCATTGGTCAACAGGCGATGGGAAGTCCAAGAGAATAAAGCGTTGAAACTGAGAAGTGATTTTTAAACTCTACTCCACAACGAATCATGAGCTACATCACACTACTAGATGCTTAATACTAGTATACTGTTATTTTGCAACTTATGCTCAGGCTATTAGTACTACTGTTAGTTTGCAACTTCTGGTTTGACATATGCTTGGCAATAGCCTATCTTGAGCTCGTTATTTCTGGAACCTTGTCTTAATTGGTGATGTTAGAATAATCTTATATATGTGTGTTGAATGTCTTCCTCTGCCAATCTAATGATGGAGATCGTGAAACCAGAGCATGGTTCCATGGCATCGTGGTGCCCCTGCATGGAGTTTTTCCCATGTTGAGCCCCTCTAGGCTAGGGCCAGCTCTCGGTGCCTGGCCTTCATCCATGGCCACATCCACAACATGCAGAATATATCTACGTGCCGCTAGGATGAACCCGCCTGCTGAATCTCTTAATAACTGCTCCCATGCCCCTCGGTATGGTTTGCTGCATGCTGAATGACTTCTTGTACTTCTTTTCTAAATGTACCATTTTAAGTCATTTTCACAAATAGATAAATACAACCTACTGGTCACAAAAAATATGTACATTATGAATATCAATTCATTCGATCAAATGACACAAATGCAAATGTTGTTGTCGTTATTTTAGTAAGTCAAAACGAAGTTTCTTTAAACAAAATCGTATGGTCCTACTAAAAAGCATATATAAGAATGCAAATTCATATCTGTATAAAGCATTTCATATGTGTTGTAGTTGGACACGCACATATGTTGTGTGTTGGAGTTGGGAATGAGTTTAAACTGGTCGGCACGACAGTACAGCTCTGTGCTGGTCTGCTATGATTGTCGGAATATCAATTCATTTGATCAAATGACAAATACAAATTTTGTTGTCGTTATTTTAGTAAGTCAAAACAATGCAGTGCAACAGAACAGCTGCAAAATGTCTACAAATGGGGAGTGAAATATCATCAAGTCACCATTTTAGCAGTTCAACCATTTGGTATAACACTACTAAAATTAGGCGATAAAGCCTTTGCGCTTGAAGAGTTATAGAGAGCAACCTCAGATCCCTATTCCAATTAGTAGTACATTCTCATAAACATTGAGAACACTCTTTTGGGCTTTGGTTTGTTGTCAACCCTTGGCCCCTGCCTCCAGTATTTAGTTATGAATTAAACAAGAAACCGCATAGATTAACATTTTCTGAAAACCGTAAAGGGTCAAAACCCTTTCTGACCCACGCACAGGTAGCCATAGCGGCTGACAGGCGCGGCCAGTGTCAATTCTGACAGACACAAAGATCAAACCGAGGCAGAACAACAAAAATCACAACATTATATTCGACCAACACATGACCTGACAAGTCTTTTTTTTCGCGACCGGGACTTCACCCGTTTTTCATTAACGGTACAAATAATCAAGTTAGCGATGGTGGCAAGATGCCCACATCAAAAACCTGACCAAGCGAACAGACCTAGCTACTGGATAACAAGCTTTGTGTTTTATATTGACTAGATTATGCGACACTAGCGACCGACGTTACACATGCCTAGACGTCCCCGGCGGCGCGGGGCACCCGCCGCTTCCTCCCATGGAGCAGGACCTGCATTGCCTCTTCCGCTTGATGCGCAAGAGCCACCTGGAATGCCGCCTCATGGAACTCATCGAACGTTGCTTTACCAAGAAGCTCCGTTTCGTCCTCAAAGCCCAGCTTCCTCATCAGGACCTTCCTTGCTTGCGCATCAGGTTTGTTCACCCTGAACTTTCTCTTCGCAGCAAGATGAACGCTTCGCCTGGGCAGCCAATCCAGGTCGTCGACATTGCTCGCTGCCTTGGTGACACGCAAGTTCGGAGTGTGGAGTAAAAGTCAGAAATAACATAGTAAAAGTCAGAACGGGATAACCGACCAAAGTAGAATAGTAGAAGTCACAACGATATATCCCAACAAACAGGATACTCAACCCAAATATTTTAACAAAAGTCACATATGTATGCCAACTGAAACAAAAAGAGTAAACATAAGCTTCATCAGGACATACAAGTGCCGCACGCTGAATCAATGTATCAAGTTTGTGGTGGACAATCAAACCAAAGTGACAAACATGCATGCAATCAACACTTCAAGAGGTTCTTTGAACTACCAAGTGCGAGTACCATAGTGACATTATCTATTGAGTAACACTTCAAGGCCAACTTGGCAGAATTCATTTCTGCTTGTTTTTTGCTCATTCCTGGCTCTCCCACAAAAACTCGACCTTGAAATTTGATAGTTGATTTAAACATAGTGGAACTATTTGAATTGTATGGCCTTGTATCATATTCAGGCAATGGTTCTCCTAATTCTTGGGCCTTTTCTTGAAGAAAATTCTTGTAAGACAATCGTTGAATCTGAAAAAAAAGTAGAAAAGTTTTCATGAGACTGATGTCTTCCTGATTGCCTAATGCTCCATAAGTGGAAAGAGAAAAACAAAAAATGGACTAACCATAGGTTGCTGTACTGGTACTGGTAAGGACTCCAAAGCAAATGCTGCAGCAGCAGCTTTAGCATCCTTCACTATATAGTAGATGTTTTGCTCTGGGCTCTTAAAAGTTTTATCATCTACGGTTACTTCTACCTTGAAACGAGGAGGATGAGATGAAACTTCCTGACTGTATCTGTAGAAAGGCGTCACCATGCCTTGCTTCTGGGCATAAACAGACAATTTGCTCTTGCATGCAGTCTGTCTCTCTACACATAAACAAAACAGTGAATGAGATCACCTCTAATAAAATCCTCCATTAGAAAGAGAATTCCACGTTGAACTTAGCTTAAAGAATCAAACATAGCATCTAATTGTAAACTACTAGGAAAGAGAGAAACCATAATTGTCTACCAGAAACTTTGATATGGAAATTGGAAACTAACCTCATATAGTACCACATTTAACTAATATGTTGCAATGAGAAAAGGATGTGAAAAACATAGACTAATCCAATCTAGATGGCAGGGGCAAGGCCGCAAGGGCCAACTCGATCTGGAGTGTAGATCCGTGGATAGGCGGCCAACCTTGTGGCAACCCGATGTGGATAGGCTGGTGGCGGCATGTAGGCTTGGCGGGAGGGGGCCGGGGGAGTCGGGATTGCAGCGGACGGTGGTCGGAGACGCAGATTGTAGCCGAGTAGGGCACGGGGAATTCAGGAAGCTAGCTAAAAATTACAACAATTTATGTGAGAATCATGGCGGAGGAGCTCACCGAATGGGTTTGGCGTGGCAAGACTGCGCAAAGCGACCATGGCGGCACTGTCATGCGCTTCCCTGATCGACCTTTTGCCTTCCGGGCTGTGGAACTGCTGGCCGTCGACGTTCACGGTGCCTGTGAACACCGGCAAGTGATAGGGACCCTCCCAGGTAAACGTGAACTCCGGCTTCGGCATCCCCTCCTTCAAGCAGTGCTCGTACAGCTTAGACTTGTTCATGGCGAGCAGTGCTAAAGTTGCTACGGCGGGCAGACGATGAGGCTACTGCAGCGGCAACGATGAACTCTAGTGTTCTCCTTAGAAAAACGATGAACTCTAGTGTACTTCGTATGTGACAGGAGGTAGTATTTATCTCTGCATATACGAAAGGGCCAGACGTGGGAACCCACGTAGTGGGAAATAACATCGTGGTCATTGACTGATTTGACGGCCGCTAATGGGAAATAACAATAGCAGTTACCAAAATCATTTCCATTCGTATCTAACAGGAGGTAGTATTTATCTCTGCGTATACGAAAGGGCCAGACGTGGGAATTTATGTAGTTACAGATTTGACGGCCACGTAGTGGGAAATAACACCGTGGTCACTAGTTTGTTTCCATGCAGTGGAGATTAAGGAGTCGTGGCTCATGGAACGGTTCAGCGCCCAAGGCAGTTCTGATTCAGATTGAATCAGGGGTTCCACGCAACCTCTATTTATACAAATGCATCCTGCTGCATCATTCTTCTTGCACGCCGTCTGCACACTTTCTCGCACAACTGCTCCAAGCCGTCTAGTGCCATGGCCGAGGAGAGGAACCAGAGGATCCGGGCTCATGACAAGGACTCATGCCTGCTGTTGCTTCCTGAGGAGCTTCGCTTCACAATTGCAAGCTGCGTTGCTTCCTCCGGAGAAACTACTTTGGAGGACCTAGCCAACCTCGGCCGGACTTGCAACTCCATGAGGACTCTTTGCAGGCAGAGGGCACTGCGCAGCTAATTCCAGCCGGTGATGTGCTCGGTTCCCCTGATCTTTCTAGGGATGAGTACTTGGGCATCTGCAACACTCTCTTTGCTGCCGGCAACATGGTGGCAAGCTTCTACAGAGGAGTGTATGAAGTCTTTGTGGAAGATTGTTTGAACGTCTACCCGACGGTGAATATGCTTGAAACTTCCTCTGATGCAAATTACCTGCCCGCCAAATTCCTACTGGCTACCTCACTATACAAAAGGTATGCTGGGGAGCAGATGGATGAGAGGGCGTGCCGGTTGCTTCGTGAACTAGAAGGCGATGATGGTCCAGAAGATGAGATCGAGGTATGGACCAACAACGTCATCAGAGACATCCGCCAGTTTGTTTTTGATGTTGTGTCCGATGTCGTCACAAGGTTTGCCCCACCTGTCGTCCTGGCAAGTGCTAATCGCCCATACGTTGGACAGTATTGCTGTGGCGACCAGGAAGATGTCTTCTGCACCGAATAATGCAGGATATTCTAGGCTTACTACTTCTTCTTCCGTCGCGTGTCAAGGCTTACCTTTATGCTAGGTTATCTCTAGCCATGACGCGAGGTTCCTATTTGGCCTGTGTCTTTAGCAATGCTTTTTATCATGTGGTTTGTTCGTCACTTGCTGAGTTTTATTTATAATACACTGTAATGGACTTGTGTCAGTATAAGTAGTTTGGTCAATGTTTGGCACGTTAATGATGTAACAAGCTTCGATTGTGTTTGCTAGTTTATGTTTATGCAACCTTCTCATTACCTTTGTTCAAACTGAATTTGTGAATGCAGTATGGCAATGTTTTCAATACACGACGAGTAGTCTGAACCAATGAATTGTAAACACATATTGTTCAACTGAAAAACCTGATAGCCAGATGCATAGCATCTAGTTGGCTACTACAGTCATATGGACTCGCATGAATCAAGTAACTTGTAGCAGGTCTGTCAGTCTTCTTGTCTTCACGGTGACTCCAACATGCGCACATTCACACCTTCAAGATATGCCTGCAAATCATCCCTGCGTGCTCATAGAGTCCGCAGCTGCAGATCACCATGTCGCTTGACGTAAAGATGACCTTGTACGTTCAGCAGTCCTCTTTCTCCATCTCCCTTGTGTGAGCCACGACAAAAACCGAAGCGTTGTCATTTCTATCCTTGATGATGTATGCACCTGACTCGAAGAGCTCTCTGTAGAACCTCTCATGCACACTCCTGGTGTACACTTCTTCTGTGTGCCTTTCAATTGGTACTCCTATTCGCTTCCTCCTTGACATCTGAGACGAACAATATGTTGTAGTCTAGTTTATAAGTGTGATGATCTAATGTAATTAGACTAAATATGCTGGCTAATATGCCTACTAAAATCGACTTTATCATTATATAGTGATCACATGTGGAATTAGCGAGCACATTGCAACATGTTCTGAGTTTAACAGTAGGCGCTACAGAAACTAACTTGTGCTACACAACACAACTTAATTGGGTTACAAAGAAAGGAATGAGGTTTCACTTGTTTCGAACCTAATTAGGTTTCTGGAAACTGAATTAGGTAACACGGAGTGCCTTAGTGTTTCGAACCAAATTCGGTTCCCTTCATCCTAATTAGTTTTGGCTAAAACAGAGCACCCACCTGGCCATCAATCCCGCACCTCCGCACCGCCACAACCTCTCAATCTCTGCCTCTCCCTCTCTCGTTCCTTCCCAGCACACGCCGCTCGCCAGCGACAGCCACAGACCACCGGACACCCAGGCCGCTGCCGATCCCGACCGGCTGCTGCTGTTGCTAGAGCTACAGACCGACGAGCAGGGTGACAAGGTCGGCGGCGGCCATGGCATCAGCTGCTGCAGCTGTGGGCTTGGCAGGCTTGGGGAAGACAATGTCGACGCTCTTGGCAGTGGCCTTGCTGAGGCGGCGGCGGAGCCTCTCCGGGTCCGCCGTGGCCATTTAGAATGGCCCCTGTTCACGAAATCGGCATTGTAGTTGACTAGTTGCTGTGATCGCCCAGTCTTCCTCCCCAGCGCACTCCGTCTCCTCCCCACCTCATTCGGCCGGACGACACAGCCGCGGCTCCCCTCACGCACACCGCGACATGGCGTGCCTCTCTGTCAGCCCCATCGCCGTCGCCCCCTGTCTTCCTCCATCACCACCGCCCGCCAGAAAGTAATGGAATTAGGTTCCAAGGAACTGAACTTTAACACTTGAATTTGGTTCCTTGTAACCTAATTAAGTTCGGCCGAACGTAATTCGGTCGGTGGTAACCGAATTAAGTTTCCAGTGTGCCTCAGTGTTAAAAACTGAATTAGGTTCCTGTCAACCTAATTAGGTTCCTTAGTGTTTCCAACCAAATAGGTTCCATTCAACCTACAGGGAACCTAATTAGGTTTACCGTGAACGGAATTAGGTTTCCCTAATCCTAATCTCTTAAGGACAAATGACAGGTCATATTTTATAAAACTGTACATGTCATCTATAAAACACATATACGCTCTTAATAAATTGACAAATTGGTTTGCCCTTTGCCACAAAAATCACCTCGCCGACCCAGCCCGTAGTTCTTGCCCATCGCGTGCGGTCGGGATCGGCGACGACGGTATGTGGCTCTGTGGCTGGTGTGCATTTGATGGGAACGAGTGTGTGTGAGGAAGGGGAAGAGGGAGAACTCACGATGGCCGGGTGCGGCTGCGGTGCGGGATAGATAGCGATGCACGGGTGGTCTATTTTATAGAGAGGGAAGTGGGCACGGGATATAAGAGACGGAGGAGCTGGATAGCAAGGCGAGTGGGCCACGTGGACGGATTTCGTCCCGGGGAAGATTCGTCGTTCGCCTTTGGCTTGCGCTTGCAGGTGCGGTCGCCGCGTCCATTGTGGGTTGGATCAGAGGGGAGACCGTGTCCATGTCCGTGTAGCATGTCCGTGTCTGTGTAGGGGTGGACATGGAGTCAGTCAACCACTCAACCACGCGTACAGGGCCAGATTAGCTCCCCCCGGGGTGGGCATTGGGCACTGGACATGAACTACGGGCAGGGCTGGCAAGGTGATTTTTTTGGCAAAGGGCAAACCAATTTTCATTAGTCATGAATCAGCACATTATAGGATCACCCCTACAATTTAAGCCAACCAATATGGTAGACCATCCCTACAATTTAAGCCAACCAATACAGTATTTTGCTACAACATTTCAAACTCTAAGTACATGAGAAATAATCATGTTTCCTATTATGAAGTCAATCTGTTTTCTTTTTGTCTTTGTCTTTCTATAGAAAAAAATAATTCCTTGTCTTTTGTGCTAATAGGTCACGGATCTAAATTGTTGGATGCACATCCAATGGCTGAACTCGTCGTTGGTTTTTTTTCCAAAAACCCAAGCGACTGGGGTATAGCAAATCCCAGAATAATACATGCATATAATTCATAAAACATTTGAGCTTTGATCCATCGCCTTGGGCGCGTCAGCGGCAGCGTTGGTGCGACGAGCTGTGGCTCTGTGGCTAGCGTGCGTTTGATGGGAATGAGTGTGTGTGAGGAAGAGGAATAGGGAGTGTGTGAGGAAGAGGAAGAGGGAGAGCTCATGATGGCCGGGTGCGGTGGCGGTGTGAGATAGATAGCGATGGCCGGGTGGTCTGTTTTATAGAGAGGGAAGTGGGCACGGGATACGGGAGACGGAGGAGCTGGATAGCAAGGCGAGTGGGCCACGTGGCCGGGTTTTGTCCCGGGGAAGATTCATTGTTCGCCGTTGGCTTGCGCTTTCCTCCTTGTTTAGCATCTGTCGGTGAGGTGAGTGGGCCACGTGGCCGGGTTTTGTCCCGGGGAAGATTCGTCAGTCGCCGTTGGCTTGCGCTTGCAGGTGCGGTGGCCGCGTCCATCGTGGGTTGGATCAGAGGAGAGACCGTGTCCATTTCCGTGTAGCGTGTCCGTGTCCGTGTCCGTGTAGGGGTGGACCTGGAGTCAGTCAACCACTCAACCGCGCGTATAGGGTCGAATTAGATGACCCTCCCCGGCTGGGCAAACCAATTTTCATTAGTCATGAATCGGCACATTATAGGACCACCCCTACAATTTAAGCCAACCAATACAGTATTTCGCTACAACATTTTAAATTCTAAGTACATGAGAAATAATCACATTTCCTATTGTGAAGTCAGTCTGTTTTCTTTTTGTCTTTGTCTTTCTATAAAAAAATAATTCCTTGTTTTTTGTGCTAATAGGTCACAGATCTAAATTGTTGGATGCACATCCAATGGCTGAACTCGTCGCCGGGTTTTTTTCCAAAAACCCAGGCGACTGGGATATAGCAAATCCCAGAATAATACATGCATAGAATTCATAAAACATTTGAGCTTTGATACGTCGCCTTGGGCGCGTCAGCGGCGGCGTTGGTGATGTGGGCGTTCTTCTTGCCCATCGCACGTGGTCGGGATCGGTGGCGGCAGGCTGTGGCTCTGTGTGTGGTGTGTGTTTGATGGGAACGAGTGTGTGTGAGGAAGAGGAAGAGTGAGTGTGTGAGGAAGAGGGAGACGGAGAGCTCACGATGCCCGGGTGCGGCGGCGGTGCGAGGTAGATAGCGATGGCCGGGTGGTCTGTTTTATAGAGAGGGGAGTGGGCACGGGATGCGGGAGACGGAGGAGCTGGATAGCAAGGCAAGTGGGCCACGTGGCCGGGTTTCGTCCCGGGGAAGATTCGTCGTTCGCCGTTGGCTTGCGCTTTCCTCCATTTTAGCATTTGCAGTCGAGGTGATTGATGCAAGAGCCTGATGGACGGCGATGTGTCAAGATTCTGACTGACCATTCAGAGACTGACCATTCGGGGCTAGTTTGCCTTGCTAAACAAGGAAGAAAGAGAAAGAGGCATAGGAGTATTGGCATTGTCTGTTGCAGTGATACCAGTACCAGTGCAAAAGATTCTCAGAGCAAAAGTACTACTACTACAGTAGTCTAGCTTTGTAGGAGTAGAAAGAAAGAGACGTCGATCCCATGTATTTTTGTCCTCAACCAATCTGTATCACGTCATCATCGTCTACCTCGGGTGTACTATACTACTATATTACTGTACGCACATGAATATGGCATGCCTTCTTCTTTTCAAGCTTTCCTCGATCGAAAATGGCCACTAAAACTAGCGAGGCAGGCATGTCCGCATGTGTAAATATCACCAAATCCAAAGATGCAGCCGTTCAAACGCAGCGGTGGCTGTAGCTTCAAGCTGTTCTTGCCTCGCGGACGAGCATGCTGGTCTGACTCTGTGGGCCTCGAGCCGCTCCGACCTGCTAGAGAGGCCATTTCTAGTAGGCTGACACGACACAAAAAACAGCTCACCGTCGTGCCTTGGGCCAAATGCGAAGCACGAATCCTGTAGTGCCACGGCCCGAATGCCAAGCATGATGGTCTGTAGTGGCATGACCGCCCATGGCCGTCTTCACCCAACGAGCGTGCCGTAGTCGGCGGACTCCCGCGGTGAAGGCCGGACTCCCGCGACGAAGTTGGCGGCAAAGTCGGCGAGGCGCGCGACCAGGCCCGTAATGCAGACCTAATCCAGCACCACCCCCTCTCTTCCCCCTCTTTCCCCAAGCTCTAATCGAGCCCTAACCAGGGACGGACGTGAGCACAGTAGCTGTGGACTCTCGGCTCTCCGGAGTAGTGGAGTAGAGCAGCAAGCACTCAGCAGCACTGCTGCTAGCCGGCGAGCAGGGCAGCGACAAGCAACGTTACAAGATATTTTGCCAATTTCAGTAATTTGTACTTGTTCTGGCCGGCTTGCACATTGGTAGCCATTGGTAGCTTGCACCTGATTTCTAAATTCTTGAGAGTCAAATCCAATTTCATGAAGATCTGAATTGTTTGCTCAGCAGCTTTCTCAGGCATTAAAATGCCGGGGCTAAACGGAGCCCCAACTACTCTTTATAATGAAGTGCTATCATGGCATGTTATCAATATTTTGAAGCGGAACCTTTGCCCTGTTAAGGTAATGAGCCTCTCCCAACAGGCAACATTCCTTATTTTGAACCTCAAACATATTCAAGGTTGCCATGTTGTTACAGTTACCGTTGGAGACGATCCCAAATGAATTTAAAACCTGGAATGACTACAAAGAAGCATTTCACAATCCAATGTTACAGGAAATCTAGGATCAAATAGACTCGGGCATGGATACCATTTTCAGATGCCTATATGTGCCTTGCCCTAAGAGGAGATCAAATTCTATTGTGTACAAAATCATGGTCAGTGCACCAGAAGGTGATGAGCCAAATAAGGGAGATGTCATGTTATTATCAGCAAGGGGATTGAAAACTAGAGAACAAATTATGCAGGACAGATCCTTTTGTGCCATCCTAGTGGTTATAAAAGTGTTATCTACACACATGCTTGTCAGGCTATCAGAGTTGCCATCTGGGGACAGTCTGAGTCAGAAAAGTTCCTTCCAAATTATGCACCTGGCTTGTCTGAAAACATATGAAAGTAGTTGAGAAGTCATGATGAGATGTCCCAGAAAAAGTTCTGAACTATGCAATCTCATATGGACTAAAAATATGAATGTAGTATGTCCTGATATTTCTCTCTCTTAGTTTGAGGATAGTTTTGCATTGTGCACTGACATTTTTTGAATATATGCTGTAGGATGATGGAGAATGTGGACTATTTGAAGGTAAATCAAAAATTGTTGAGGCTATCCATGATGATTTTGGACTAAATGAATCACAGATTGATGCAGTAGCAAGTTGCATTTCATCAGCTAAATCTGAAAAATCTTCTGTACGTCTAATTTGGGGCCCACCTGGCACTGGAAAAACTAAAACAATTTCAGTGATTCTGTGTAAGCTTCTAATGATTCTAAGCAAACCTAGAATTCTTGTATGCGCCCCAACAAATACAGCTCTCGTGCAATTGGCTTCTCGTCTTGTGTCTCTAGTTGACAAGTCCACTGAAACCAAACATTTACTTGACAACATTATCATGTTTGGTAGTGACAAGCTCTTGTCATGTTGGAAGAAGACTGATAATGCCCTATCAAAAATATATTTGAAGAATCGTGTTTATATAAATCCAGCTACGAATCATAGAAATCAAGAGGACAAGTTGTTGCGAGATTCACAACTTGTATTTTGCACTCCTTTCATGTCGACTAGGTTGAACAATCAGCAATTCGACATCTTGGTTATAGATGAGGCGGCATACTTAAAAGAATGTGAGTCAATGGCCCCTCTCTCAATTGACGGGATAAAGCATCTTGTGCTTATTGGGGATGACAGACAGCTCCAATCAGTGGTAATGAGCCAAGTAAGTCTTCCTTATCATTTGAATGTATCCTTATATCACCAGTGATTATTTGCGTAGATTGCTCATCCTCCTCGCTGCTAATTGCGTAGATTGCTAAAGAGGCTAAGTATGGACGAAGCCTCTTTGAGAGATTGTGTGAAATTGGTTACCACAAGCACTTGTTAAATATGCAATATAGAATGCATCCTTACATCAGCAAGTTTCCAAATACAGCTTTTTATGATGGAACAATTATAGATGCCACTGAGAACACGGCTGTCAAGATTTTTATTGATCATTATTTTGGCCATTATTTATTCATTAATGTTGAAGATGGTATAGAACAGCAAATTGGTCGGAGTGTACAAAATATGGTTGAAGCTGCTATAGCAGCCACTATTGTTTCCAAGCTTTCTAAAGGTATAGTCTGTAAATTTGGGAGTTTTACTAAATCCAATTAGTTCAGGGCTCATATAGTTGGTCTACAATTGCAGCATGCACCGACCAGAATAAGAAAGCCAGCATTGGTGTTATATCTCTTTATGCAGCCCAAGTGATTGCTTTGAAAGAAAATATTAGAAGGATTCATATGGATGAGCTTCTTTCTGTTGAAGTGAAAACTGTTGATTCATTTCAAGGTGATGAGAAAGATATCATAATAATTTCAACAGTTAGAAACAATAAAGTTGGGAACATAGGCTTTCTAGATTCTGATGCGAGAGATAATGTGGCCTTGACAAGAGCAAGGTATATTACCTTTTTTTTCATTTTCGCAAAGGAACTGCCTTTGGATCCTTTGAAAATTTATCTCTCAGTACATTTTTAATTAAATAAATTGTTTTCCCCATAGGGATTGCCTTTGGATTCTTGGAAATGCACAAACTCTCATTAAGAGTGAATCAGTATGGTCTAAGCTAGTCCAAGATGCGAAAGGTCGTCATTGTTTCTTTGATGCTCATGCTGACCTGGATCTTGATAGAGTTAGTGGCTTCAGATCTATGAACAGTCCATCACCATCTGGGTGCAGTCAGCTAAATATAGGTGTGCACCTTGCAAGTGATATCATAGCAGAGGCTGCAGAGGAAGCAGAAGCAGTCGTTGATTTGTCTCCTAGTCACATTACTTCAACGAAGAGGCTCTGTTCTTCTTGTGAGGACCAGCTTGCAGGATCAGAAGTACCACATGTTGTAGAGCCTGCACCTGCACAGCCTGAAGGTCTTCCCATTCTAGTGGAGCAAGTAGCCATCGCTGAATCTCAGGGTGAATTGCTGAATAATATACTAGACTTGCAGAAGCAGCTTCAGGTTAGTATATCCATCAATGTCTTTTGATGAACATTAGAGTTTGTACTGCCATCCTTCTGACTTGTCTTGAATTCACGAGGAAGAATCCAGCACCATCCCCAATGCCCAACCTGGAGGTGGCGAGGGATGGAGGCGAAGAAGACGGGCTTCCTATGGTCGATGAACCACGTTCGAAGGGCGACAGAGAGGTTCTGCCCACGACTGAGCAGGCGGCCACGGCAGGCAGGAAACACCCCGTGGAGGAGGTGAGGTCTGGGCGCCACAGCAAGGCTATGAAGACTTGCGACCCAGTGCCTATTGATGGAGGTGGGTCTGGGGCTGCTCCAGTGCCATCCCCAATGCCCAACCAGGAGGTGGCAACAGATGGAGGCGAAGGATCCAGGCATCCTGGGGTCGGTGAACCACGTTCGGAGGGCGACGGAGGTGGTCTACCCACGACCGAGCAGGCGGCCGTGGCAAGCAGGAAACGCCCCATGGAGGTGGTGCAGTCCGGGAGCCCGCAGAAGGCTATGAAGAATTGCACAGCACCTATTGATCGAGTAGGGTCCGGGGCTGCTAGAGACGGGCGGGGGGAGTGTACCGCCCCTCGTCAGGTTTGGCAGTTTAAATGGAGGCCTCGAGAATCCAAGTTGTAAGTTTCTTCGTAATTCCCTTTTTCTGCTTTCTGCGTACTCGGTGCTGAAAACTGGTATTGCAGCGAGGCGTCGGAAGAACCATTCGACCAGGGCAAGCAGGCTGATGGCCCAGAGGGGGCATCACATGCTGTTGCCCCGTCTACAACGGGAGGTGCGGCGTGCACAGCCGGCGAGGGAAGCCCCATGGAGGATCCGCATGTGGAGGTCAGGCCGGAGCAATTTGCGCCGGCGCGGGACAGCCAACCTGAGCCCTCGCAGCCTGGAGTTGACGTGTGTTCTTTTTCAACAGAGCGAGACCTACCGTTGGTTCCCTGCCTTTGGTCCAACCAGCCTCGAGTGGAGCGCGAGCAGGCCGAGCAGAATTGGGCAGAGCAGGAGCGGGCTGATCGGCCGGGTTTACGTCGAGAAGGCACCATGGTGGAGGACAGTGATGAAGAGGACGTCGTGTTTGAGGCCCTCATGGAGTGCGTCCGCGTCATTAGGAATAATGACAAGAACATCACTGTTTGTGATATGGAGAACATGAACCCTGAGACGTGCAAGCTGTGTGTCGCCTTAAAGGAATTTCATGAAAGGGTAGAGGTATGCTTTTGTGGACTCAATTCTCTTCTGCCTGTCCTTTTGTTGTTTCTGTTCTTAGTACTTATTTGGTGCTTTTCAGAGGGTTGCCCGAACGTCTAATGACTGCTATCACGTATTGAAGCGCCTTGAACCTGTTGGCGCTGAGAACCGCGAGCTGAAGAAGACTCTGCAATCGTTGGAGGCACAGTCTGCGGCTTCTCGTGGCGCCCAAAGGATGGCGGAGGAGGCGGCGACCGATCTTGTGCGCAAGAACGAGGCCCTTGCTGGTCGGCTGAAGGAAATTAGCGACCACCGGGCAAGTACAGAGCTTTGTCACTTTGTGAACATTGATGAAGTTTTCTCTTGCTGACATCCTCTTCCTGATACTTGTCAGCGAAAGAACTGGAATTAGCGGAGGTCCGCAAGGTGGTTGCCAACCTGGGGGACCGGAAGCCCGAAGCCGAGGGACGTGCTTCTAGAATTGTGACGGAGCTTGAAGGTGAGTCTGCTGCTCGGTTGTATGGGTGTTGTCTCTTGTCATTGTGCTGGAGTTGAATCCCTTGCCTTTCTCAGAGTACCGGCCAAAGGCAGAGACACAGATCAGCGGGTTGGAAGCACATGTCCATGTAGAGCGGCTGAAATTTGAGGAGGTTGTGATGGTCATATGCCCAGTGCTGAACCTCATTAATTCTAGAGAAGTGACCGACCAGCGGCCGCCCTGTCCAGACGCCATTTTCGGTAGGTGTCGGGAGGCCTGGAACAACTTCAAAGTCTTCATCCATAACAGCGCTGAACGTGCCATCATCCACTCTCTGAGTTTGTTGAAGTCCCACAATTGCACCATTCAGATGGAGAGGATTGGCTCAGGTCATGCAAAGGGAGCCAGAGACCGGATGGCAGAGTTGGAGAAGGACTAGAAGGAGGTGGCTAAGAAGATCGTCGCCACGATAAACTTCTTTGGTAGCCCGTAATCTCGTCTTAGCGTTATTGTCTTGTCCCTGTAAAAAATGTAGGCATAAAACATGAAGTAGTAATATTTGTGCTTTAGAGAGCTGCGGCTCGTGCACGTGTGGGGATTGCAGGCGTTGCCAAGAGGGCCACTGCCGCACATGTCCTGTTTTGCTGTGCTTAGGCATGGGTATTGCGTTGCTGCGTGTTGAGTTGATGAACTCTATACTGGAGACGAGAATGTTAAGCACAATTAATTGGTGAGAGACAATAATGTTAAGCATATGTAATGTCAATTCTGATGGGGTATGGACAGTACATATATTTTTATTTGGACCTACTTACTGGTCGGCTCTACTGTGTTCCTCGAGTTGTTTCCCTCTGCCCCCTTGGCCAGCAAGTGGGAAATATGTAACCTGCGAGCTGTGCTTGAAAAGTTGAACTTATAAGTTATCAACTATTATCTATTTCTATGAAAAAACCTGTCAAATTTTTTAGTGAATGACCTCTCGATTCTTTGATAATATAAAAATTATTGAGGCGTGTTTGAGCATAATTAATGATTATTTTGCCTAGAATCCTATGTTGGGGTGGATATGTACACGCTACGGAAAGCTAGATATGAACACCCCATGTGTGGTGTGTTCTACCCTATTTTTGCAGAAAGCAAAGCAACTTGTTTGCCTTGCTGCATGTAAGAGGTTGCATCTTTGTCCATCAGTCGAAGAGTCATCACCAGAAATTTCAAGCAAGTCTTGTATCTCGACATCCGGTGCAGGTTTAGGTACATGATTATTATAATTCCCAAAGAGATTTCTTGTATCACATACTTCTTCTATTCGCCCCAAACATGATGTAAAGGATCATCCCCTGATATAATAAAGTACAAACTTGTTTCGAAAAAAATGTCATAACACACGACCTTGTAAAATCCAAGTCATAATTCTCATGGAGATGATAGGCTATTAACTATAAGGTTCAGATTGCCCAAAAAACAATAATCAC
This sequence comes from Themeda triandra, assembly GCA_018135685.1. NCBI lineage: Eukaryota > Viridiplantae > Streptophyta > Magnoliopsida > Poales > Poaceae > Themeda > Themeda triandra. The sequence continues at coordinate 199,979 of JAENPR010000313.1, read as the reverse complement.
ATGAAGATTATATACTAGAACGTTAATATTGTATAGTTTGTCCACACACCCCGCACTAAGGCACATAGAAAACGTTGTTTGTTCAGGCACCACGCACTTACAACACATGAAATGATAGCACAACCATACATATTGTTTTCTGACATCAACAGATTGTCAAAAGACATCACAGCCATACACCATCAATCCATGCATCTTCATTCCAGGCACTGCATTTCTTCCTGGAACTTTGCCTTGTTTTTGTCATGGTAGACAAGGTAATCCAGCACTGAGATACTATATTGATGGAAGTTGGGCTGGGAGCATTAAAATGACATGGTCATGGACACCTTTTTCACAGTATGTTAAAATGCATGTGAGGGCCAATATACTTACAGTGAACGGCTGACCAGAAAATCTCTCAAGATACTGCATGGCCAATAAGCCAACTGTAAGGGAATTTTCAATCCAGCCTTGTGCATAGTCAAGACAAGAAATAAGATCCCTTTTACCAAATAATTTCATTTTAGAAGTTTTGTGGAATTCGTGCATGGCCTCCTCTAGGACCTCAAAAATATCCTTGCCCTGACGATGCCTCTCTTTAGCACTGTTTTCCTTTACCCTGAAGCTCACGTAATTTTGACAAGTGTTAACAGGTGCAAGGTAGACGATCCAATCCTCATCATGTAAGACCGGTAAGAAAATCTGAAAAAAGACAACATATCATGCATTTAAAGATATAGGGAAATTCAAATTCTGAGTGTACTTAAGTTTAAAATGGACTGGTTTTACCATTTCACGTGTCTGCCATAATGGTGAGCTCAGCGTATTCATAATGCTTTTCTTGAATTTATTGCGGTCCTCTACCATGGTTGCCTGGTGCGAAACAAACAGCAAGTTATTTTGCTACTAAAGATTGTTATGTTAATCATAAATTTAATGATGTGGAAAACTAACATAGTTATGTGGTGCTAAAAATATCCTGTATCCATTTTTTCTTTCCTCATCATGTTTTAGGCATTCAATGAATGCTCCTAGGATATCGCAGCTTAGCACACCACCGGCAATGAAACTAGCCATGTCAGCCCCTGTTATGGATATCCCTCCAATTCGTATGATCTTAGTTTTGTCATTTACAATGGGAGGAGTATTAGATGCACAAAACAAATAAGTCTTGCTGCTTGTATGAGAAGATAATAATCGCACAAAACAAATATGAGTATTAGATGCTAATGCTTACTCCTTGTATTTGCTATCCAAGCAAATGAGAGTATGTAGCTTAAAGCTTCTATCTGTAGGCGCCTTTGTGCATGCAGTCACTTGTGCTATTGTTTCATAAGTTTTGGCCCTTTTTGAGCCGATTCTTCCAACATACTTACTTCTTCAGCATTCCTCTTTTGTTCAATACAATGAGTACTATCTTGCTCAGTGTTTTCTGACCCAGAGTGTCCAGAACTGGTTTCTAACCTAGAGGAGTGGCCAGATCTGGTGTCTACTAGGGAGCGATGATCCGTTTCAGTTGTTAGCGGATCAGCTTCCAATGTTGCAGATCTGGTGGACCCAGAGTCACCATCAGCTTGACCACCACCTTGCCCAGAGGAACCAACAGCCAGTTGAATTTGTGGCGCACCTTCCATAGAGGAACCATCAGCTTCACGTCCCACAGTGGAGTCTACCCAGGAAGAACAATCAGCCGCCTTGCCCGAGATTGGGCGGACCCTATTCGCTTTGCTGTAGATAAGGCCAACTGCAATTTTCTTCTGATACATCAAAACCTTGTCCTGTATTTTAAGGCAAATAATAAGTATTTCTGGTATTTGCAAAGAATTAAAAATACATGAAGCAAGCACTAACCTTATCATGACCATATATGTCTTTTGTTTCAAAACCTTCAATGTACATCAGCACACGGATCCCGCAATTAGATCTGCAACAATAATTCAACAGTTAAGTTCCATATAGACTGTGCTGGCTAAATCCTAAACTCCTATAAAGCTAATGCCCACTAGATTATTTCTCTAACTTTTCCTTAAGCCACATCATCCGCTTACGTCACCATCCACTCCTACTCATGCATCCACCATTGAATTTCCACTAGCATGCAAGGTAGTGCTCCTGCTGTCCTCTTAACAACTCCCATTTAGCTACCCTTCAATTAATATTGAATTTACTCTCAAATGGCCAAGTATATATAGGGGAGCTATCAATGTGGTAGTGGTGTGTTTCAAGTGTAGGATATGCAAGGAGTATGTACATATCTTGTAGATGATTAGGGAATGAGTAGACGCCGATTGTTTGGCTGTCAATGGATGTCTGCCTCAAAATGGAAGTTGGGTTGAAAATGGGACATAAGATCCTAGTGGATGTTTGACTCCAAAATGGAAGTTGGCATATTGGCATCCATGATAGTTGTATGTAACATAGCATAATGGCATTGCAATAAAAGGATATGTACAATACTCAAGTGTAGCATTAGCATGGGTATTATACTAGTAAATCATAATGGAGAAGTAGAACACTTACAGCTCAACTAGTTTTTCAAGACCACGCATAAATGTTAATGGCCAAGTAGATGTTTCTACACCCATCTCCAGCAAATAAATGCACACTGCATTAAATATCTCCAATGCGCAACAACATTCACATTGTCCAAAGTTCAGTAAGAAACCACATTTTTGCTTAAGGTCTATCACTAGCAGGAACCAAAAGTTGCCATCTTGGATAGGCACAAAAATCTAGAAAAAAAGTTACCATGTTATCATCCTAGAATAAAATATAACAGATGAAAATTATGAATAGAGAAACAATAAGAAACCAACCAGCCTGATGCCACTTATGTTTCCATCAAGTTCTTTCATTAGGATCTCAATCCTACGCGCCTCCAAACTGACCTAAAATAAAAATACAAAAGAGTTAGTGAACACAATATTGCATAAAGTGGAGCATTTACAAAGGAATATACTTACAAGATTCTCTCTTGAAAGAATAATGTACGGTTTCTTGTCAGCCTTCCATTGATCATTCCACAACAGAAACTGACTGCGCATTGTAGAGTAATCCATATGTCTGTTAGGTTGGAAGCATTTGACAAAATCAGCTTCATACACTGAATGACCATGAATGTCAAGAATAGCATCTTGTCCTCGCGAACCAAACTTTTGCAGAACATGTTTATGGTACAAATATTTCTGTCGTTCACGGTTGCAGAAAGTTTTAAGCAGGTTTAGGTACTGCTGAAAGTTGGAGGAAGGATTAAGAAACTTCAGATTTGAGTGAGAAAATTATCGAAATTTGTTTACCACTCTGGCCCCAGGTTTACATACAGTAGATCCACAATCTCATCAGGTAATTTTGTGCGTGGTGCCACTTGCACGTGTTCCTGAGCAAATTCCTGTTGGACCCTGTCATCAAGTCTTACCCCAGCTGCAAAAGGCAACAAGCTTTCATAATTGGTGCCTACCATTGTTAATGTAAAGAGCAATTACAGAGCTCCAGGCTGCAGGCAAGTAGCAAAGCCTTTTTAGAGTCAAGTACATAGCAAATTAACAGTATAGTACAGACAATGGAAGCTATTTGCAAAAATTGTCATTTTGTGCCCAAAATAGATGTACATAGCAGATGACCAGGCAACATTGAGGAGCATATCAATACCAAACGAGCAGAGCCACAACACGAGATAGCCACACCACGAGCAAATGGCAGCACTCGATGGCAGGGGAAGAAGCTCACGTGCAGCGCAGGAAGATGCTCGCCGCCGCCGTGGTGGAGCTGCCGGCCGTCATCAGGTGCGCACCCTGCCCTCTCTTTCCCTATTTCAGATCTAGTTTCCTGCTAATGCCCCTGGCTAGGGTTATCCCTATCTTTCTCTCTCAGCAATACACATGCATTCAGCAACACACAGGCATCCCTCTCAGCCAGTGATGGCCTGGTGCGTGGTGACCTGCAGCGTTGCGTTGAGGGCCGCGGGGGGAGGGGGTAAGTAGCCGTAGAGGGAACAGACCTGGTTGCGGGCGCATTTGGTCGCTGGAGGGGAGGTCGCTGCTGGGTTCTCGAGCTCACCGGAGGGGATTCCTGCTCCCGCTTGCCTGCACTATGGAGGCCATCTCCGCTCGCCACCATCACCGCTGGAAGCAGCAGCCACCGCCGCTCTTTCTTTCTTTCGAATGCTCCGCCGCCGCTCTTTCTTTCTTTCGAACGCTCTGCCGCCGCTCTTTCTTGCGCATAGCAGAGTGAGAGCTCCTCAGTGGGCCAGTTCTGGGCTGTGGCTTTTTTTTGAGAAAATGGGCTGTGGCTTTGGTCAAAGGTAGAGTGGCTCCTCAGTGGGCCTAGGGATCATTGGGCCCAGATGGAATGGATTCATCGTCTTTTTCTCAGGGGTTGATCTAAATAATGATTACGCATGGCATTGTTAATGCATATTATTTTTTTATTTGTGTTTGCAAATTTCATTGATGTGCATCTGCCGGTGCAGGTAGCAACAAAAAGGATTGGAAGTGGGATAACGCCCTACTGCATGTTGTGGATGCAACTAAACAAACTTCTTCTTGTAGCAAGAAGAACAAAAATACACCATAAGCAGATGCTACACAACCATGGCTTCCTTGTTGTCGATAATTCTGACTCTGATGTGGATGGTGACTCTGAGGACACATGTCCTTCGGTGAGGCAGAGGTCATTGTGGGGGCTTTAGGGTCTCTACCAGCTTGTGATTGTCGGAACGGAGCTGGTTGTGGCAGTGCTCTGGGCCTTTGGCCATGGTGAGCATTCGGGACGATTGAATAGCACTAATGTTCCTGACCATTGTGGGCTTGGCCTGTGTGTGGTGTGTGTGTGTGTGTGTGTGTGTGTGTGTGTGTGTGTGTGTGTGTACCGTGACAGAGATAAAAGACAGGGCCTTGGGCCTCTTAGGTAGAGAGACCACGACCGCGACCATGGCGAGCACATACGTACCAGTGAGCACGGGAGACTTAGGGCTCATTGTGGGCTCGGTGTGGCTAGGATGGTGGTGCGGTGGTAGGGTGTGGCCATGGCGAGGCGTTGCAGTGCAAACAGAGCAACATCACCGATGTAGTCAGTGGTCATCCCTGTGTCCATGTTATCTTATCGTGAGATGCATGTGCTTTTTGTAGAAAAGGTTTGTTGTCCCGTAGCAACGCACGGACACGCTAACTAGTGCAATAGAAAAAGCAAGAGTAAATTACATCTGAAGTACAATAACTATACTAGCGGGTGCAACTTACCTCAACATGTTTGAATTTGCTTCATCTAGCACTGGAACTTGACATCTTTATGTCCAAGCTTCATGATAGAAAGTTTGCCATATAGGCAACTTCCTTATGCAAACCCGCTAAGTGCCACAATGAGGATGTTATTGTGTCCGATCTTCACGAAAACTGTCATCGTGTGATGACAAGACGTGCTCTGGCCATTTTAATTGGCCTTCCAAGGGGTGATCAATTTGTATGAGAGAAACTAAGTGATGTGGTGGCCGTCCCGATTCTGTCGCGGCGGGGTGGTTTGCTTAGTGGTGCAGGCAGGAGCAGAGTCAAGGGAGAAGCATAGTTCATAGTAGTAGAGCATGAGCAGCGCAGCAGAATCCTGTGAGATCTTCTTATCCGCATGCCCATCTCCTATGAGGTTGATGACATCGCCGTTTGGTATATGCAATGATATTGTTGAAGCAAATGCGAATCCTTAGGGTGCAACATTTTGTGAGGAATCACCAGAAGAGGAGCACATACTGATATTTTCAAAAGAGGAAGAATTAGGTACTTGTTTACACAAGCCACAACTACAAACCCAATGTGAAACAGTATGTAGTACCTTGGTTCGACTTTGACAAATTCAAATGTAGGCATTGGCCACTGAACGGGATATGACAATTATAAGCAAGAACTCCACCTATTCCAAATTATGTCATTTTAGCTGTCTCATTTCAAACTTCTATAACTTTAACCAAGTTTTTATTAAAAAAATATATTAAAATCCCTAAGACCAAATGAATGCACTATCATTACATATTTCATAGTGGATTTAATGAAACTAATTTCATGATGTAGATGATGTATTTTTCTATAAGCATGGTCAGATTTGGGAAGTTTTACTAAAAAAATTATATTCTATCATTTGGAATAGAAGAAGTATGTGATACAAGAAATCTCTTTAGGAATTATAACAACCATATACCTAAACCTGCACCGAATGTCGAGATACAAGACTTGCTTGGAATTTCCGGTGACGACTCTTCGACTGATGGTGGATGCATGAGTAGGAGTGGATGGTGACGTAAGCGGATGATGTGGCTTAAGGAAAAGTTAGAGAAATAATCTTGTGGGCATTAGCTTTATAGGAGTTTAGGATTCAGCCAGCACAGCCTATATGGAACTTAACTGTTGAATTATTGTTGCAGATCTGATTGCAGGATCCGTGTGCTGATGTACATTGAAGGTTTTGAAACAAAAGACATATATGGTCATGATAAGGTTAGTGCTTGCTTCATGTATTTTTAGTTCTTTGCAAATACCAGAAATACTTATTATTTGCCTTAAAATACAGGAGAAGGTTTTGATGTATCGGAAGAAAATTGCAGTTGGCCTTATCTACAGCAAAGCGAATAGGGTCCGCCCAATCTCGGGCAAGGCGACTGATTGTTCTTCCCGGGTAGACTCCACTGTGGGACGTGAAGCTGATGGTTCCTCTATGGAAGGTGCGCCACAAATTCAACTGGCTATTGGTTCCTCTGGGCAAGGTGGTGGTCAAACTGATGGTGACTCTGGGTCCACCAGATCTGCAACATTGGAAGCTGATTCACTAACAACTGAAATGGATCGTCGCTCCCTGGTAGACACCAGATCTGGCCACTCTGGGTTAGAAACCAGTTCTAGACACTCTGGGTCAGAAAACACTGAGCAAGATAGTACCCATTGTATTGAACAAAAGAGGAATGCTGAAGAAGTAAGTATGTTTGAAGAATCGGCTCAAAAAAGGCCAAAACTTATGAAACCAATAGCACAAGTGACTGCATGCACAAAGGCACCTACAGATAGAAGCTTTAAGCTACATACTCTCATTTGCTTCGATAACAAAAATACAAGGAGTAAGTATTAGCTTCTAATACTCATATTTGTTTTGTGCAATTATTATCTTCTCATACAAGCAGCAAGACTTATTTGTTTTGTGCATCTAATACTCCTCCCATTGTAAATGACAAAACTAAGATCATACGAATTGGAGGGATATCCATAACACGGGCTGACATGGCTAGTTTCATTGCTGGTGGTGTGCTAAGCTGCGATATCCTAGAAGCATTCATTGAATGCCTAAAACATGACGAGGAAAGAAAAAATGGATACAGGATATTTTTAGCACCACATAACTATGTTAGTTTTCCACATCATTAAATTTATGATTAACATAACAATCTCTAGTAGCAAAAAAACTTGCTGTTTGTTTCGCACCAGGCAACCATGGTAGAGGACCGCAATAAATTCAAGAAAAGCATTATGAATACGCAGAGCTCACCATTATGGCAGACACGTGAAATGGTAAAACCAGTCCATTTTAAACTTAAGTACACCCAGAATTTGAATTTCCCTATATCTTTAAATGCATGATATGTTGTCTTTTTTCAGATTTTCTTACCGGTCTTACATGATGAGGATTGGATCGTCTACCTTGCACCTGTTAACACTTGTCGAAATTACGTGAGCTTCAGGGTAAAGGAAAACAGTGCTAAAGAGAGGCATCGTCAGCGCAAGGATATTTTTGAGGTCCTAGAGGAGGCCATGCACGAATTCCACAAAACTTCTAAAATGAAATCATTCGATAAAAGGGATCTTATTTCTTGTCCTAACTATGCACAAGGCTTGATTGAAAATTCCCATATAGTTGGCTTATTGGCCATGCAGTATCTTGAGATATTTTTTGGTCAGCCGTTCACTGTAAGTATATTGGCCCTCACCTGCATTTTAACATACTGTGAAAAATCTGTCCATGACCATGTCATTTTAATGCTCCCAGCCCAACTTCCATCAATACAGTATCTCAGTGCCGGATTACCTTGTCTACCACGACAAAAACAAGGCAAAGTTCCAGGAAGAAATGCAGTGCCTGGAATGAAGATACATGGATTGATGGTGTATGGCTGTGATGTCTTTTGACAATCTGCTGATGTCAGAAAACAATATGTATGGTTGTGCTATCATTTCATGTGCTGTAAGTGCATGGTGCCTGGACAAACAACGTTTTCTATGTGCCTTAGTGCGGGGTGTGTGGACAAACAATACAATATTAATGTTCTCGTATATAATCTTCGTGTGATTATTGTTTTTTGGGCAATCTAAACCTTATAGTGAATAGCCTGTTGTCTCCATGAGCATTATGACTTGGATCTTACAAGGTCGTGTGTTATGACATTTTTTTCGAAACAAGTTTGTACTTTATTATATCAGGGGATGATCCTTTACATCATGTTTGGGGCGAATAGAAGAAGTATGTGATACAAGAAATCTCTTTAGGAATTATAACAACCATATACCTAAACCTGCACCGAATGTCGAGATACAAGACTTGCTTGAAATTTCCGGTGATGGCTCTTCGACTGATGGACAAAGATGCAACCTCTTACATGCAGCAAGGCAAACAAGTTGCTTTGCTTTCTGCATGTTTCTTGCTTTTGGACCTAACAAAAGTTGAAACAAGCACTGAATGGTAGTGTTACACTACACTCATAACCATCACCATAATGGGTGAACTGAAACGTGGGTCTTGGGGTGTAGTACCTTCAACACGAGCAAGAAAGTTAGAAAAATAGGTTAGAACACACCACACATGGTATGACATAATTTCTTAATGTATATAATCTATGTAAAGGATCATCCCCTGATGGCCCCAAGGACATGACAGTAAATGGTACGAGGACATTATAGATATGAACACGCTACGGAAGGCTACATTCGTACAACAAACATGGACAACTCCAGAACGTCACACGGTTACGAAGGACATGTACAGACGCAGAAAAGTTACATGGCTTTGGACCACCCCGACCAGCCCGGAGGTTGGCTTTCAGTTAATGTGGTTAGTAGGCAGTACAACCCTGCGCTGGTCAAATAAATAGGTAGGATGATCAGTCATGCACTGTAGTACTGATCATGGTCAAATGTTTCAAGACTTCAAGCCTCACTGGTCGAAGAAATAGGCTTACAGTTAAACTGATCGGCGCGATAGTACAACGCTGTGCTGGTCTACTATTCTGCTCGGAATATCAATTCATTCGATCAAATGACACAACCCTGCACTGGTCAAATAAACAAGTAGGATGATCGGTCATGCACTTCTGTAGTACTGATCATGGTCATATGTTTCAAGACTTTAAGCCTCACTGGTCGGAGAAACAGGCTTACAGTTAAACTGGTCAACATGAAAGTACAATGTTGTGTTGGTCTACTATTCTGCTCATAATATCAATTTATTCGATCAAATGACACAAATACAAATGTTGCTGTCGTTATTTTAGGAAGTCAAAATGATGCAGTGCAACTGAAAAGCTGCAAAATGTCTACAAATGGGGAATGAAATAGCATCAAGTCACCATTTTAGCAATTCTACAATTTGGTATAACACTACTAAAATTAGGCGATAACTGTCTGGATAACAATTAACCACATAGTTAACAACATACTTCAATAAATTCGATAACAACTGTCTAGATAACAATTAACCTAATATGTTCGATAACAACTGTCAGAGCAGCCAGCAGAGTAGCAGATCAATCTATAGTGGACCACCTCCATTTTTTAAGCTCATCATAACACTAGCACAAAACAAAAGACAACGAGCAAGATAATGACACCAACAGTCACCGCCATGTCTCTCTGATGTTCTGTTGTGTTCATCTGTTCATGTGGAGGTCAGCAAGTCCATCATTCTATGTTCTGCCTAAGGGCTCAGCATGAGTCTGAATGCTTCCTCCCCCTCATGTCCCATTACGAACCATCCAATCAACACCAAAAGCAGAACAAACAGTGCCGTATTCCTAAGTTTCACTGTAGTTGAACCTTTCAGCTTTGGCAGATCAGTCCTTATCTTTTCCAATTCAGCAGCCGTCTTCTTGTTTTCCTCCTTTTCTGCCATCATCGACTTGTTCATGTCTGCCATCTTGGCCTGCAGGTTTCCCATCTCGGCCTGCAGGTTTCCCATCTTGGCTTCCAAGTTTCCCATCTGCAGGTTTCTCATCTCGGCCTGCAGGTTTCCCATATTGGGCCCTAGTTGTTTCAGTTCTGGCTTATTGTCTTTGATGGATCTGGAAAGTAAATCGATGGCTTTGTCATAATCCTCAAGTGCTATCAGTAACAACTTGGGAATTTCATCACGAGTGACAAGACAATCCTTGATTAACAAAAGAGCATAGCTGCCTTGCCAGTGGAAAAAATCACATTGGCGCCCATCCTGTAAAGAAGAAAGCCTTCAGCCCTCTAAATTTCCCAAACCATTTAACTTTTCAATTCAGCAAAAAATGGAGAAAGTTACCACTTTCATGGATGAACAGTGGTAGAACATCCTCCCCTTGGAATCTGGTTGTTTGGAGGTCCGTTCTATCACCTGTCCTCGGCATAACTTGCAAGGGATTAGAGGAAGAACAGGGCTCGAGCCATATGCTAAGGACGACGACGACGACGATGCCATCTCCTCAAATAACCTGACAGACCATAGAAATGATAAATTACCAGTTTGCTCAATCCTTAGAATACCGACAACATAAGTCAACGGTATTTTATTAGTTTAAAGTAAAGCACTGATTCAACATGTACAGTATGTTTATATAGATCAATGCAAATTTGGGAAGCACATAAGTACCAAACGAGCATAGCCGATGTTGCATTTCACAGAGAAATCCATGCACTTCTCAGTAAAATGGGTGAAAACAGACCCTAAGCTTGAGCCAAATCCAGTAAAGGCTATTCAATCCTATAATTTACATGCAACTTCAAACTGATGCAACCTGTGCTGCCTTCCCGGCTGGCAAACTGGCCAGGCTCCGTGGCACGGCGGCCATCGAACTACAGCAAGCTGGAGCTGAAGCTTATGATATACTGATTAGTTGAGCCATGCAGCCAAATACTGGTACTTCTAAGTTTTTAATGATCTAAATTTCTTTTGCTTTCTATGTCACCAGTAACTTGCAGATTTTGACTTGATTTTCACAGGTCCGATAAATGCATTGAGGCTTATCCAACCTATCAGGAACAGACACTATGTAACACATTAACAGTTATGTAGATTTGTTCAGTTACCAATTGCTACGGCGACTCAGGTCGTTGTTCTGTCTCTTCTTAAGTATCTGACTTGCTCATTTTTTGATCAACCAAGTCTACGGACTCATACGTTTTCTCAAACGCATGCTACAGGGACTTGTGATTGATGTCAATCACAACCAAATAGTGTCTTCCTTAAGGGAGGCTTCGTGATTGGTTTTTCTCATCTGTGATTCATTCTAGTACAATGTCTCATTATTGTTTTGAACTATGCTTCGACTGTGCCTTATGAGAAGGATCTATCAAGGTTGACTAAATTGTTCTACTGAATGTACGTGTTCTGCATATGCTAACCCACATGAACCTACTGACCATTTTAGGGAACTATGCTACTGAATGTACATTCATGACAAGGTGTGCCAATTTATAAACTTACTTAACTATCTACCTGTAGTTTGTTGAGCTATTTGCATCAGTTTAACTAAGAAACAGTGGGTGGTTTCGAGTAGTAGTGAGTTTTAGCTGGGGATAGCAAGATGACAGGACCACTGCTAAGGGACGAATGCAGACTAAGAGATCGATGAGATCCAGCAGCTACATACTGCCGCCGTGCTCAACGCACCGTCACTGCTCCTGTGCTCGATGCGCCACCGCCGCTCCAATCGTCGTTCAGCCGCTCCGGCTTTGCTCGCTGCTGCCTTGCTGGCCACGCGCAGCGAGCGCCGCCGGCCGCAGCCTTGTCTGCTTGCCTCGCCGCGGCCGCTGCCTAGCGCCTGGGGTTTGCAGCGCTTCCTATCGAGGAAGGGACCCAGTTGCAAATAAGTGTAAATACGTTTTCCTTATGTGAAAACGTAATATGGGTATGGTCTACCTAATCGCCCCCTCCCCCCGGCCCGCCATAGGGTATGGTCGCCTCTCTCCGGCCGTCGCGGAGGCCTACGCCTCTCTCCGCCGCCGATGGCAACTGATGCCCCTTAGTCCACCTTAAAGATTCTAGTCCACCTCCTCCACCCTAGCGAGCCCCATCACCTGAATTGTCCACCCATCACCCCAGCGAGCAATCGCCCGAGTCCACCTCCCTCCACCGCTGTCACCTCCATCTCCAGCAATGCCGCCAATCACCTGCTGCAAGTTCATCCCGAGGCCCAGTTCCCCTGGCGGCGCTACTAGACTGATTGACAGAACTTGCCAGGGATAAATGTAGCTGTCAAGGCATTTTGATTATCTCAACAGCGTGATGTGAGGATTCGTTTTAAATCGTGTGTTCAGGCAATGTTTGTTCTGATGACGGATTGCTACTAGACTGATTGACAGAACTTGCTAGGGATAAATGTAGCTATCAAGGCATTTTGATTATCTCACCATCTTCTAGGACATGTTCATTTTTTTAGAGTTCTAGGGCATTGGCAGATGAGTACTTTAGAGGAAAAGATCCTATAGGGCAATTGAAAATACCAGCTGCTAAGATAGTTTCCTGTTCTTCTAAGTTAAGAGTAATGTTCTCGCTTTTATGAAAATTTACTCTCATACCTGAAATCTGTTCAAACCACATAATGACTTGTTTGAGGTTCAGAAGATGGTTAGTATCAGCACTACTAAACAGGATTGTATCATCTGCATATCTGCTTGAAGGACATGATCCTTTAAGCATGATATATTATCAAGATCACCTACTTGTCAAGTATCTCTCATGGTGAACTTGTTTGTAATTTGTAACGGCCGTCAGCAGCAATGTCTCATCAAAATAGCCCAATGCACTACTCCACTCGTGTCTCTACCTGCTGCTTAGCCAGATACTGTATGTTAAAAAAGAGAAGTAAATACTACAAACATGGAGGGGGTGGGGGGTGGGGGACAGATCCAAAGTGAGTCATGCAGAAATATGAATTTATTGTTTTAATTCTTGCATATTTGCTTTGACATTTTAGCAAATACCTTTGTTTTGATCAAATTTAGTCTGATGTCATTGCTTTTTCTCCTAAGGTGATACTACATGTTTTGGTTGGAGTTGTAATGTTGATTCTACTACTGGCGGCCTACTTTTGTAAATCAAATTTTGTAGAAGGTATTTATATGAATATATCTAGTTACTGAGAAAACTAACGAAGATAAAGAGTTTGTTGATCTGTTTATTTCTATGTATCAGAATGTTAAATAATATAAGACGTAACCAAGAAACATACTTTCTGAAGGAGATGCATGCTACATTGTTGAAGGTAAGTTCTATGGCTGCAGTCTGTTCTTGTCTCAGCTTTTACTAGAATGTGGATGATGAACTTTTTTTTGTTCATTGATCTTATTTCAATGGCCTCACTTAGGTGGATATGATGATGGCACTACTCATGTGTCTCGTACTGGCTATCTTCTATTACACATTGTCAAGGTGGGATTATGGATTCGTAATTTGTATAGTTTGTGAGTTTTTCATGGACAATATTTTGCTTATTTGTTTTCTGTTTTTATCTTAGAATGGACAAGTATGTTGACAATCAAGGTAAATGCAGCAGTCAATGTTCATCGGATCAAAGTCAAGGTGAATGCAGCAGTCAATATTCATCGGATCAAAGGCTGAGTGAAATGTATGAGTGGAAAGCAAAAATCTATCAAATTGATAGGGATATCGGAACTATTGCTGCACAACTTAAGAAGGATCTTTGTTCCAATACTATGAAAATGCAGTCACTGAAGAATGAAATTGAGTATGAGTGGAAAACAAAAATCTATCAAATTGATAGGGATATCAGAACTATTGCTGCACAACTTGAGAAGGATCTTTGTTCCACTACTGTGAAAATGCAGTCATTGAAGAATGAAGTTGATACACTGCTTGTTGAAGATAGCAGCGTGCCTATATGGAAACACTGCTGCTTTGCATCGATAAGCTTTACTGTGTTTCTACTCGGTGTGCTCTTGTTATTATTATACAGTTTGTAGGTGAACATGGGCTTGTATCCATGAATGTTCCAAAGTTTTGGTTTTTTGGTACTTTGTTATTATTACACAGTTTGTATTGGACTTCTATCTAAGTTTTGGTTTTCTTGTATACTTACTAAGTTTTGGTTTTCTTGTACTTACTAAGTTCTGGTTTTCTTGGTAAGTTGTATTCAAACAACTAAGTTTACAAGACACTATGTTTTTTGAGTGGAGGCAATGGGCCGAGATGTGGCTGTAGGCTAGGACCGGGCCCAATTTACTTTGGCAGGCCCAGGCCAACCCGATTAAGGCATGCTCAATTTTTTAAAAAAACATAACTTTTTTGACGATGACTAGAAAAAGGCCTCATTCCTCTGTCCTCTCGCCCTTTCGACCCATGCACCCTGGCCTAGCAGCCCGAGCCCAGCACATGCCTTCTTGGCTCGATCCCGATGCATAAAGGGCACGGGAGTCGCTCTGAGAGGCGACTTTGCCTTCTGGCGCACGGGACTCGCACGCCGCCGCTGGAGCCGTCCGTCGCCATCTCGCCGTCGTCGCACTAGCAGCTCCTACATCGATCCAGGTAGCAAGTCCCCTCCTCCATCTCCTCAACCTCATCACGTTTCCCTTCCCCTTCTCCTCATCTCTTTTTTTCACTCTAGGGCTCCAGGACGGTGGACTGCTGCTACTCCCACGCCGACCTCAGTCAGCTCGAGTTCTCCCAAGTGCATCTCTCCTCCTCTCAGTGGGTAGTGTAAAAGAAGGAGAAGCTCCTTGTGCCCTCTATCGCCTGACCAAGTACCAGGTTCAAATGCTTTGTATTTGCATTTTTTATTAGTGATTGATGCATGTTGTTGAGTTTGTAACGAGTTCATTAGGAATTCCACTATATATCCTTGTTATTGATGTCCAAGAGATTTATATTTTGGTGATTCTGGGGTACTAAAGCTTCTTGTGATGCTCTACTTTTGGAAAGATTCTGCGTTCATTACTGCTGCTTTATATTTGATTGACTGTGGTTCTCAAATAACCATAAGGTTTACCAGCATTTTGTAGCTTGTGGCCTTGCCGTCGCACCAACACATTGTTGCCAGAGTTAGTGTTGTGCCATCGCTGCCATTGTTCTAAGTTCGATCGATGGCGCAATTTATTTATTATGTGTTCTTTAACGACAACAGATGGATGAGTGTTTGGATATGGCTGATAATATGAAAAAATAATTGTATATTTGTGATTAAATTAGAGTTATATTGTGTCATCCAGTAGCTATTCTATACAAAATTAGAATATACTTTCGATTATTTTTATTAGCTATATCTTAGCTTTTTATGGGATATAATTAAGATAAATTGGTCTAGATTTTTTTTGGCCCAGCCCCCTCTCCCCCTATTTTTTCCCCTAGATCCGCCACTGGGTTACATGTATTTTGAGGTGATGTGTTATCTATGAAACAGACATGGCAGAGCAACATAGCTGGGAGAGGTTGAGAATGATTCCCTGCCCTTGGTGTGAAGAGAAGGGCATCACCAGGTACACTGTCAAGGGTTACAGCCAGAAGCCGCAATATGGCAAATTTGTGAGGTGCCCTAATTACGACAAGGGCCTTGGAGGTACCAGCGAACACTGCAAGTACTTCAAGGTTTTAAAAGATTATCTACCAGTTCTTGTGGCATATGAAGCCACACATGGCGCAGCTGCAACAATATCGATGTCACCAAGTACAGGTCTAGCTGCAACATCATCGATGACACAGGTACAGGTCAGTTCATTCCCCACTCAATAGTTCCCAAGCTCTTGTACATATACAGTTCCCTATATGTTCATTTTGTAGAGGATAATTTTATTCTTTTCATTTCTTGTCAGGTAGCATTCAACTAAGATTAGACCAGGTGTGGAGCAATGGCGTTCCGCAACCAAATGAAAACCTGTCAAGGCCACCAGAAGCTCGGTTTACTAGTGGTCAGTTCGCTACTGGTCTACCTTTTCTTATATATATTTTTTTTTTTCAGATTTGCAGAGGACAATTGTTTTTTCTATTTTTGTCAGTTCGAAACCTATTCCAAACTCCACAAAAACCCAACAGAGCGGCATCGGCACATGCATCTGGTCAGTTCGCTTCGGCATCGGCACATGCACCTGGTCAGTTCGCTTTGGCATCGACACATGCACCTGGTCAGTTCGCTTCAGTGACTGTTTGCTTAATTTGTTCCTGACAGAGTTACATACTCAGTTTATTGCTTATTTTATTTTTTATGGACAATCTCTATGCTTTAGGTCTATCTGGCGACCACTGTGATGACCTCCATAGTCAGCTTAAATCATCATTGGACAAGAATACTGAGGCCCTAGGTGACATTCGTAAAGCGCTAACCAATAATTCTACGGCGCTGGAAAAAGCCGAAAAAAGACATTCAAGATTTAAGAGGAAGTTATGGGCGGCTGAATACAACTATTCTGAAATTGGAGGCAGTGTCGGCAGAGTCTAATTCTAAGAAAGCCAACTGTATAAAGTGGCTTTACTATCTGTTGCCGCCTGCTACAATTTTTATCCAAGTAAATTGATTTACTTCACTCGCTTTCTTATACCAGCTGTGAAATCTGTGAGTCACTGAACTGTTAACTTAATTTGTCGGGATGCTTTTACTGTGGGACTCGAAAGACTCGATGACCTTGTTTGCTCATGTGGTGGCCTTTTGTATCCATACTTTAATGTGATGGATGAACATGCTAGCTAACTGCACCACTCTAGCTCTAGCTCTAGTTGTTTGTGGTGGCATCGTCTTTTGTAATAGGGTGGCCAAAACGGTGGCCAAAACTAATGTAGTAATAGTAGTACTTGGTTGTGACTTAACCGTTGCAGTGGATGTCTAGCAACTGACATCATAGACTTGGTAATTGCAAGGATGTCATCCTTGCTCATTTATCCTTTCCGGTGTTTGTCCATCGAATTTAATTGTATTGTGCAAATTCAGCTGGATCAGTCTACAAATGGAATCGACAATAATGAATCGAATTCGATTAGTTCATCTAATTCATTGCCACAATCTCGAGTTAGAGAAGTTACGCTGTACCATTGTTTCTTCTGGTTTTCTGAAAGCGAATTCGATTTGTTTGAACAAATTAGGTGACTTGGACTCTCACTGTTCAAGCCTAATTCGGCTCGTGCCATCTGAATGAGGTTTTTCAAAGCCGATTTGGTTCCATGCTCTGAATTAGTTGAAATGGCAACGTGATGAGAATGTTTTTAGGGGAGGAAATGGGCCGAAATGGGGCTGTAGGCTATGATTGGGCCCATTTTATTTTGGCGAGCTCAGGCCAGCCCGATTATGCCTTCTCAAGGCGTGGCTCCTGCTGTCCGCTGCGTTGACCCACTGCCGCGTCGAGACGGAGTAATGGTTCTCCAACCACCCTCCGCCGGCGCTCTCCTCTCTCCGCTCTCATGAGTCGCGACTTCCAATGCAGGTCACATCGCATTGCTTCTCTCCTGCTTACTGGCCCGAGTTAATTCGCCCTACATATATTGCAACCTGCTCGAAAATGAAGAAGAAGAAACCGGCGACTCGACGGAGTGGCAGGCTCAATTCGAAATCTCGACGGAGGGGCGCTTCGAAATCTCAACGGAGCGGCAGGCTCGCTTCACAATATGGCATCAAGCAACTCGAGGTAAGTTTTGGATGGATGGGTTTCGGGGTGGGGGTGGCGTCGCGGTGGCTTTCCGTCATCCGGGGCCGGCCACCGGCGGTGGTGGGGTGCATCTTTGCTGGGCTGTTTGGATGCAACCCTTGCCTGGCCATTTCACCTGCCTGTGAGTTGCCTGTCACCGATTGCAAAAATGCCTGGCCAGGCAGGAGAATATTTAGTTTCACCGTTTGGTTGAAGCCACTTTCCGTTTAGCCTCCTCATGTTGGTATTAAAAAAATCGCACAAGGTGCACGGAATCTGTCGTATACACCTGAATCCTACTGAATGTGAATCCCTAGCCATGCTTTCTCTTGATGCATCTGTTAGACATTAATTGTTAGGGACAATCCAAAAGTTAGATCATAGGAAAACTTTCTTAGAGATATTCTACTTTATGAGCTACACACCTGCTCGGCACAAATTAAAATTTTCAGTGTAAAAAATGTTGATTATTGCTTTGAGTTTCTGAATATTAGCTACCAATTGACCTCATTTGACTATTGCTTTCTTGCTTTGTATATAGTCCATGCTCTGCAGGATACATCCCTTCTGTTTGCCATCATAAGTGGTAAGCAGAAATGATGCATTTGTTAGACATTAATTTTTAGGGACAATCCAAAAGTTAGATCATAGGAAAACTTTCTTAGAGATATTCTACTTTATGAGCTACACACCTGATAAGAATAGTAGAAGGCAGTCGATCTAGCAGTGTTATATAGCAAGTGATAAATCTTTGGGATAGAAAAGCAACCCCTTGCAAGAAGCAATTAACAATCATATAATCTGTTTGTTACAGTAATATAAAAGTGGGCAAGTTGCATCGTGTTGTGGTTGTGGCCGCTAAATATATATTCTGCTGAATCAAAACGGTGTAATAGGCTCGAGGAACAACAAATTTTACTTGCTGTAAGCATTTGCATCGAAAGGGCCAAAAGAGAGCAGGGAAATCGGAGACACTGTGGCGAGCGTAGCGAAGGAATGATCCCCGCCCTAGGCGGCTAGTTTAATTAGGCCAGGAGGAACCATGTGGGTCTCCTAGTTATCATGTTGCATAGCTTGGCACAAATTAAAATTTTCAGTGTAAAAAATGTTCATTATTGCTTTGAGTTTCTGAATATTAGCTACCACTTGACCTCATGTAACTACTGCTTTCTTGCTTTGTATATAGTCCATGCTCTGCTGGATACATCCCTTCTGTTTGCCATCATAAGTGGTAAGCAGAAATACTATTGCATTGCATCTGTGACCTTATTAATAGCAATGGTCAGCTCGCTGCTGTAGCAAGGGCGTGGCAAAGCCGCGCCTGGTTCTCTAGTAGTTATTGATTTTATCAGAACCATGCATACTACCTTAGAAAATTCAAACTTCAGCATGCAAGTATCACAAATTGTATGCATTTAAGCCCCTTTCTTTATGGCTGCAGCTGAAGCAACAAATTCAGAGCTCATCCTCATCCAGTTCTTCCAGTCTCCCCTCGAGGAAGAACCACAAGGTTTGTTCCTTTTTCTTTCAACTTAACATTTTGTCCATTGACTGTATGCATTGCCTCTAATATTGACTCTGGTTTTGATATATAAAATATGGGAAAGCCTGAAGGAAGAAAAAGAAAATGGGCCGTACTTGAAGAACAGCATTTGCCCAACATAATTATGAGTCTGGCTCCCGATTATTATGGTTAGACTGATGACTTCTATGAGGCTGTTGCACTTGAACTCAATAAATTGCTCAAACGCACAAGCAAGTTTATTCCTTTCACTGGTCAGTGTGTTAAGACCAAAGTCGACAACTGTAGAAAGAAGGTTATGAAATCTATATCGTAGAGTACATCTCAGGGTACATCTCAGGATACACCCATGCATGTGCATGCTATTGCTGCTCTTAGTCCGGTATTCTCGGTATTCTCTTTGACTCGAACGGTGGAGTCACACACAAAATGTCTTCCTTTGGGTGCAGACAGAGAGACACCCTTAGAATTAGTTGAAGGTGTACTTGGTTTACTGGGGGATGTTGGTATAAACTCTTGCCCCCCTACCTTCGCCGGGGTCCGGAGGAGGAGGGCGAAGGTGAGACCTAAACAGTTGCCAAAATGGGACAAGGATCGGTGGGTCCCATTAGGGGGTTTTGCATTAATTGGGACTAAAAATGTCCAGCCCCCCCTTTTACACTTGCCCTACCCTTGGTATTTATAGGCCATACCAAGGGTCATGTGGTTCTTTACATTAGGGTTTCACCCTTGGTTACACTTACATGTGGGCCTTAACAGGGGAAATGTTGTACTTTGCAAAATTAAAAACATCTCCTCTTAGACCTATCCCAGGACGCCACGTGCCTTGCCTTTCGAGGCTCCACGCGTTGCCCTTTGGTGCCGCCACGCGTCAGGTCTTCGGCGCTTCCCCGTCCTGATCCCGTGGGCGATCGTCCGGAGGTCTTCCGCCGCCTATAAGGCCAGGTGGCTGAGCTACCATCCTCGAAGGTCCTTGTGAACTCCACCCATCGCGAAGGTCCTTGGAGGCTCCTCTGAATCCTCATATACCTACGCGACAAGAGAACTAGAGAGCCCGAACGCGGAGGCATGACGTACCTTCGCCGAATCGCTAGGACGAGCCTAGCGACCTTCGCCGTAATTGGGCGCCGGCGCGGAGGTTGTCCAAAGTTGCACGGCCGTTTTGCCCGTCTTGGCCCGTGTCGGGGCCGCGGAGCTAAGTAGGGGGGTCCTAGCGGAGGTTGTTCCCCCCAACAGTAGCCCCACGATGGTTCGGCCCGGCTGGCGGGGTCGGAGCAACGCCCTTAAGAAAAGAGGGGGAATGGTCCGGTGGCGTGTCGCCTGAGGTCCACCTCCGCAGCGACGCCCAACCGTTGCTCGCGGCCCGTTTTAGCTGGGCCCAGTTGCGCTTTATTTTAATCGATTAATGGGCCGGACTGGGCTTCGCAACCGTGGCGGCGACGGGACAGTTAGGGTTTGCGTGGCGCTTTACCCACCGCTGGATCGTCGGATCCTCGAGATTGGTGCCGCCCTTTACCGCGGTGAAACCCCCCGGCTTATAAATAGTCGGGGTGGGTTGAAAGAGACACTTTTTACCTGCTGCCGTGCCTTTGTTTCCGCTGCCAGTTTACTTTCGCTCGTTCAGACCCGGAGGTTGTAGACTCGTGCGGGGGTGAGAGGCATCAGGAAGTCGGAGGTTGTCTGTGAGAGCGGAGGTACTCAGAGAGGGAGTAGAGGTTGTCTGTGGGAGCGGAGGTACTCATTTGATGGCGAAGGGATCTGAAGCGAAGGGGACTGACGCTATGGGCACTGTTTGCACCGTCCCTGTTTATGAGATCGGAGCTAGTTCTGTGGCGGCGGGGGATCTCGATAGGTTTGCTGCCAGAGGTTGGCTGGAGAGGGGCAGGGCGACGGCTCCCGGTGGTGTGCTGACGCCGCACCCTGACGACAACCAGGTGGTTGTCTTTGAAGCTTTCTTTGAAGCGGGGCTCCGGTTTCCGCCTCACCCGTTGGTGCTGGGGGCTCTGCGGAAGTTCAGCGTCTAGTTCCATCACCTGACGCCCAATAGCTTCCCGAAGCTTTGCGCGTTTGTGTGGGGGTGCCACTCGCAAGGGGTGGAACCGATCGTGGAGGGCTTCGCGAAGGTGCACGATGCATGTGCGAGGAAGACGAAGACGGTGACCACCGGCGACAAGACGGTGACGGAGGACATGCAATTCGGGGTTCTTACGTTCCGCCGTCGGAACAACGCGAAGGTTCCGGTGCAGGCCCAGAAGAACAAGTGGGAAGGTTGGCTTAACAAATGGTTCTACTACCGTTTGGATGACGCGGAGGGGCGTGACTTGGTGGGCGGCCTTCGCCCGCTTCCGGACAAGGATACTCTGAAAGTGACCACCGCTTCCGATCAAGGGTCGCGGCTTTGCGAGGACGCCATGCGCGACCTTTCTCGGTGTATGGCGCAGCGAGATGTCTTCGCTGAGTACCACTGCGTGAAGGTCATGCCCCTGAAAGCCGACCATGATTGGACGGGCCTGGCGAAGGAAGGGCCGTCATCTTATGCGGCTATGGGGTACGAATTTCTGAAGGACTTGAATTTGCCGAACCTCCGCGCTGTTTGGGCGGAGGAGTTCTCCTCCGCTAACGAGCGAGGCGGAGGCTTTGAAGAAGATTCGTGGTGTAGTTGAAGCGGAGGTGCTGGAGCTCGTCGGGAAAGTGGACGCCGAGGAGCAGAGAAAGATGAAGGAGGAGATGGAAGGGGTCACCCGGGTGAATCGGGTTTATGACCTGCTTGGCGTCAAGTACCGGGGCGAGGCTGAAGCTGCTGCCCCAGCGAAGGAGAAGCAGAAGCGGGCTAAGAAGCGGCCGGCGACAGAAACGGCCTCGGAGACCTCCGAGGTCTCGGCTAGCGATGATGTCCCCGCCCCGGCCGGCGGAGGTGGTCGAGGGGGCGGGAAGATCCGGAGGACTTCGGCTGGCGGCCGCGGAGGTGGGTCGACGGGCACTACTCGTTCTGGCGCGGCCTTCTCTTCTGCTGTGTCTACGGAGGAGGCACTGGACGTTCTCCCTGTCGCCCAGCGACCTCCACTGGCGCCTAGGGGTGGACGGGGACGAGGGAGCGGAAGAGGACGCGTGCCCTCTTTGGCTTCGCTGGCGGTGCCAAGACCACCTCCGGTTTTGAGTGTCGGCGGCGGCGCGGCGCGGCGGCGGCGGCGACAACAAGTCTTCGGGCTCGTCTCCTTCGGGTCGTTCGGGCAACAAGGTGGAAGAGGACGTGGATATCACTTCGCCCCATGTTCCCGAGCGGCGCGAGGTCCTTGCGGAGGTCCGGCAAAGGCTGCGATCAAGGAGGCGGCGGAGGAGCCACAAGGAGGAGGAGACCAAGATTTGGCTATGGTGGATCTTGAGACTTCCTCCGGCGCTCGCAACGAGCCACTGGAGTACGAGGGGATCCATGTCTGGGTCAATGGGGAGGAAGCTGTACCTCCGCCCCATACGGAGCCTGGAAAGAAGGGTTTGGGTGAAGCATCGCCGAGTTCCTTGCCCTACTTCGCCCGGTCGGCGGGGTCGTGGACCCTAAGGCGCACTGTACACTAGTGCCGACCTTCGCGATTGCCGGTTGATCTGCGGCGATGCGGAGCGGAGGTTTTGGTCCCTGCTTTTGGGCGTGTCGGTGTGCCGAGGCGGAGCTGTTCTTTGGCGGGTCGAAGGTTGAGAACAACTTGATTGATATTGAGGCAAAGATGATTGAAGCAATTTTGCTTGTGCGGGGTTCACGGCGGCGGTGCTCGAAGGATGAGGCCGAGGCGAAGAAAAGGATTGCGGAGCCGGGAGAAACAGAACCGTCGGCTCGAACGGCGAGTTCGGGAGCTCCTCGCGAGCAAGCTTCTCATGAGACTGATATGAACAAGCTTTGCGAGTCACGTAAGAAAGCCCATGAGGATTGCGAAGCTGCTGTATCGCGGAGCGTGGATCTGAGGACGGAGCTTCGGAATGCCAACAAAGATTTTGAAGATATGAAGAAACGGGCGGAGGATGCTGAGGATCAGAAGGAGCGCTTTGAGAAGCGTGCTATAGATGCGGAGGAGAGGGAAGCAGACTTGATGCGCGCCCTAGTGTCCCGCATGGCGGAGGTCAAGCAGACCTTCGACGCGCAGCTGGCGCATACTGGCGGGGCACCCACGGCGATCCGCCGCCGAACCCGCGTCGAAGGTTATGCGGAGTGGCCGAAGAATGAGCCGAACTATTTGACGCCCTTTTTGACCCGGTGATCGAGGCGGGGATTTTACGCGGGGTTCGGCCACGGCCGCGCTCTTAGGGATGCGGGGAGTAAGCATGCCCGCAAGATCATTGGCGCCGACTTCCGCTGGCCCACCGTGGATGAGGTCCGCGAAGCTAGGAAAGACTCAATGGTCGCCTCCGTGGGCCACGCGGCTTTTGATAAGTTCGCTGTCTGCGGAGGTACGAGATTGGCGTACGAGATCGTTGCTGAAGTTGCTGCGGGGGTGAGGGTCGCGTGGCTTTCTTATCCGTGAATAACTGTTCGGATTATTGAGTTGCTTTGATTTCTAAAGGGACTTTCCTGACTTTTGCAGATTGACATGCTGGCTGAGGGGACGCAGGATTTGCCACCTCCGGAGGAAGGCAACGCCACGACGACCACCGGGACGTCCGCCGATGGGGGTTCGGCGCCAGGACCCGTGAACACAGGAGCGCAGGAGTCTGGTGCTGCCCCTGCGATCAACCCACCTCCGGAGGGCTCCGCAGACGGACAGGTGGGTGTTACCCCCGGTGACCAGGCTTAGAGTATCGCTGGTTGGACCTATCTTCTTTTTGGTGAGACTTAGAGAGAAACATTTCTTGAACCACTTGCGCTTGTGTGCTTTCGGATGCTTGTAAGATACATTGAGCCATAAGGCTTTTCGGCTTGGTTGATTGGTGCTACCTTCGGGCTTTTCCCTTCTTGAATTCGATCGGTGTTTTGGCGTTACGCCCGGTATCTCCGCTTGTTTTGTGCGAGGGTTTGGTTTCGAGTGTTAGGGCGGAGGTTTGGCGAGCACTGATCGTGTGCCTTCGCTGCGCAGGTTCCTCTGGATTTTGGGCCTGCCATTTTTAATGTGGTTCCGCTGATGCTGAATCGTCAAGATTTTTTTGATGGGAGCCGGTTGGATTAATCGAGGGGCAAAAATCCTCATGCAACATTTGATAGGATTTGGTGGTGGAGAGTGGCGAAGTATGATCGGTCAGTTCAAAGGTCGCGCCAACTCCTCCGGACCGGTGGCCGTGGGAGGCGGACTGGGGAATCCGGAGGTAGTAGTGGATTGCTTATTCCGAAGGAGGAACCGGTGGAGATAGACACGCGTGATCTCCGGCAATGTTTTCGCTCGAGGGTGCTTGAAGGCGATTTGCCACTTGTGGTAAAAAGCTGGCGAGGCTCTTGGAGCGCCCCGATCCTCATTGATGACAGCGATGATGAGACCGACGCAAATCGGTGGCCTCCTCCGGAGGTGATAGTTATTAGCGACGACGAAGGCGACGAATATGTTGCTGGTCGTGAGATAGTTATCACGGACGTGGAGGAATTTGTTGGCATGGTTGCGGAGGAGCTTGTTGACGACATATTGGAAGGGGTCGTGCAATCGATGGCTGCGGAGGTGACTCGACCACGATCTCGGCGGAAGCGTGGTCGAGTGTTGCATTATTATGTTGACCCTCATGGTCGCTTGAGGAGGTGACTTGTAAAGGAAACTTTTAACTTGTTGTTGTTAATGAAAGTTGTGCTTGTTCGCGGGGGTAATGAAATGCGGTAGTGAAACGCAGCGGCGTCCAACTCTTCAAAAGCGAGGCTCGCGTATGTTTTGCGAGGGTAGTAAAGCGCGGCGACGCCCAACTTTTCAAAAGCGAGGCTCGCGTATGTTTTGCGGAGATAGTAAAACGCAGCGATGCCCAACTTTTCAAAAGCGAGGCTCGCGTATGTTTTCGGAGGTAGTAAGAGCGCGGCGACGCCCAACTTTTCAAAAGCGAGGCTCGCGTATATTTTGCGAGGTAGGGAAGCGCGGCGACGCCCAACTTTTCAAAAGCGAGGCTCGCGTATGTTTTGCGGAGGTAGTAAAGCGCAGCGACGCCCAACTTTTCAAAATCGAGGCTCGCGCATGTTTTCGGAGGTAGTAAGAGCGCGGCGACGCCCAACTTTTCAAAAGCGAGGCTCGCGTATGTTTTGCAGAGGTAGGGAAGCGCAGCGACGCCCAACTTTTCAAAAGTGAGGCTCGCGTATGTTTTGCGGAGGTAGTAAAGCGCAGTGACGCCCAACTTTTCAAAAGCGAGGCTCGCGTATGTTTTGCGGAGGTAGTAAAGTTACAAAGACTTATATTTAGCCGATACGGGATCTTTTGCATGAACCGTAAGCGGAGCTTAGCCTACATGTGTTTACATGGCGCCGCTTTTGGCCTTTGGAACAGCTATTCTATGGGGTGATTCATGCCCTCTTCACCGGAGGTTCCGACTGATGATGAACCTTGGTTGCTAAGGTATTCCCGGTGGTTGTAGAGCCGCGGAGGATAGTTGCGTCGCGCGCTTGTGAGCGGGCGGTGTCTAAAGCCGAGCACTAGTTTGCTTGCATTTGCCTCGCTGGACTTTGATTCTAGTGCTTGCTTTTCCCGGGTTCCCGGCGAAGGTATGTGCGGTGCGGATGTCAAGTTGTGGCCTTGCGCGTGACTGTATAAAGCTGCTGGGTTTGGCCGCGGAGGTGGGCGTCGGAGGGTGTGTGCAAGTGGCGGGTGGTAAGGGGATTGCGCTTCATTCTCCCGACCTCCGGAGGAATTAGGCGCGGAGGTTGCGGCGGCATTGTTTTGGGGCTGGGCCGGAGCGGTGCTAAAGTGGCTACACTACATAATCAAGATCTTCGGCTCAAACACTGGCTTAGGCCCTCCTTCCTGGCTCCTCTCATTCCTATAGGTTTTTGCTAATGGTCGGACATGGCTTGATGTGTTTTGTTTTGGTTATTGGATCTTGCTTATATAAGCGTGTTTTGATGGTACTGGAGTTGGGCTGTTGTAAAGGCTTGTGATTTGGTTTGAATGCTTGGGAATTGTAAGGTACTGGGGTAGGTATAGTAGTTAGGTGGGCGTACGAAGCTTTTAATTCGCCGTTTTGGTTTGTACGGCGAGGGTTTAATGGGTAAAGGCTATATATGAGGGTGTGCTGGCTGCGGGTGAAGGGTTGAGACTTAGTGTTGAACGGAGAGGTTTTGGGACTGAGCTCTATTGATTGTGCGTGGGAGGAACTCTGTATCACTGGCTTTGGTTTTGGGGTAATGGGTGTAGGGTTGATCGATGTCTTGGAGCTCTTTTTGTTTGGGTGGCGAATATCGTACCTCTGCTCCTCGCCCTCTACGGGGGTCTGTGGAGTTTTGGTACCTCCGCTTCTCGCCCTCAGCGGGGGTCGAGGTGGGATTTGCTTTCATCGCAGCCCCTGGCCCGACTGGCGGGGGTCTGCGGAATTTGGTAGCTCCGCTCCTCGCCCTCTGCGGGGGTCGAGGTGGAGTTTGCTTTCATCGCAGCCCCTGGCCCGACTGGCGGGGGTCTGCGGAATTTGATAGCTCCGCTCCGCCCTCTCGCGGGGTCGAGGTGGGTTTGCTTTCATCGCAGCCCCTAGCCCGGCGGCGGGGTCTCGGAATTTGGTAGCTCCACTCCTCGCCCTCTCGCGGGGGTCGAGGTAGAGTTTGCTTTCATCGCAGCCCCTGGCCCGACTGGGCGGGGGTCTGCGGAATTTGATAGCTCCGCTCCTCGCCCTCTGCGGGGGTCGAGGTGGAGTTTGCTTTCATCGCAGCCCCTGGCCCGACTGGCGGGGGTCTGCGGAATTTGGTAGCTCCGCTCCTCGCCCTCGCGGGGTCTAGGTGGAGTTTGCTTTCATCGCAGCCCCTGGCCCGTCGGCGGGGGTTTGTGGATGGGCTTGTGTCGGGGTGACCTTCGACTGGGGTCGATTGTCGGCCCGAGGCAATCCCTGCATTTATAGCGGCTGCTGATGAGGGCAAGGCATGGCCTAGTCCATTTCAGCGGTGGTTGACATGCGAATCTCAGGGAAATGAAACTTTGCTATATTACATAATTTTCTTGCCTCATTAAAAAACCTCATGCCCTGACATGAGGAAAAAGAGTGCGAGGATAGTCTATGTATGCGAAGAAGAGAAAGAAAAAAATGATGCGAAGGTAAAGATTACATGGTTCTTTGTGAGACGCTAAGGGTAGTACTTGCGGAGGTCGTCGATGTTCCATGTGTGCGGTAGTTCGCGACCTTCGGCATCCCGGAGGTGGAACGAGCCTTGTCTTGCGAGCTTGTGATAATGTAGGGGCCAAGCCACTTGTCTTGGAGCTTGCCCCGCCATCTTCGCGTTCGCTTCCCCGATCAAAACCATGTCTCCTTGGCGGAGGTCACGTGGTGAGACCTTCTTGTCTCTCCACTTCGGGTTTCACCGTAGCCGCGGAGGTTGTTGACTCGCTTTGCACCTTACTTCTTCGAGTAGGTCCTTGTCGAGCGCTTCATCTTGAGTGTTGGTATCGGAGGTAGTTCTTGGTGACCCGTGGCGGAGCTCTTCCGGGAGCACGGCTTCTTCTCCATAGAGCGGCTTAAATGGAGTGATGCCGGTGGCTCGCCATCGGAGGTGTTGTGAGACCAAACAACGGTGATGAGCTCCTCCGCCCATTTGCCCGGGCTTGTCTCGTGAGGTTCTTTTTGATTCCTTGCATTGATTGCATTGGCCCTTTCGACTAGCCCATTGGACCGGAATGTCAAAAATGGATTTTGGTGCCGATTTGGAAACTAAACTCTTTGAAGGCGAAGCACAAACCGGGTTCCATTATCAACCGTGAGATCCCTTGGGACGCCGAAGTGACATACGATCTCGTTGCCGAAGAACTTTTGTACCGTAGCGGAGGTGATGGTGGCAAGCGCCCGAGCTTCGATCCATTTGGTAAAGTACTCCACCGCTACCACCGCGTAGCGAGCTTTCCAGAGCGGTTGGTAGGGGTCCAACCAAATCCATGGCCCAACAACACCGCATTGGCCATGTCGGGCGGATCAAAGTGGTCGGAGCCCCGGTGCTCGTTAGAGTGGTTGGCGGCCCGCTGGCAACCTTCGCAGTGTCACACCAGCAAGGAAGCGTCGGACAAAGCGGTGGGCCAATAGAACCCTTGTCTGAATGCCTTTCCAACTAGAGCCCTTGGGCCATTGTGCGAGCCACAGATGCCCTGGTGGATTTCTTTGAGTATGGCGATACCTTCGCTTGTGGCGACGCATTTTAGCCAAGGAGCCGTGACCGAGGCCTTATACAGATTCTGGCCTTCGATTTTATACCCTCGCGCTCTTTGAATCATTCTTTTTTCTTCTTCCTTCGACTCGGGTTCATAGAACCCTTTGATGTAAGCTATGATAGGGGCCCACCAATCTTCGCTGGATATGATGTTGACCATTCTCACTGGAGGTGTGTTGCGGGCAATTGCGAGTCTGCCGCGAAGGTCTCAAAGAAAACGTCCGGAGGTAGTGGAGTTAATTGAGCTGCGGCCTTCGCTATTTTGTCTGCCTCCCTGTTCTCACTGCGAGGGATGGACTTTGTGGTGATGCCCAAGAAGAAAGCTTCTGCTTTGCGGACAGTATGAAGGTATTTCTGTAGCTCTGGATCCTTTGCCTTGAAAGTTTTCTCGATGTGGCCGGCGATCACCTGAGAGTCGGTCCGGATAATCGCCCGGCGCACAGAGAGGGCACGAAGCTTCGCAAGGGCCAAGAGGACGGCTTCATACTCAACAGAGTTGTTGGTGCATTGAAACTCGAGTCTTGCGGCGTATCTGAGATGGACTCCCGAAGGTGAAGTTAGGATTGCTGCGATTCCGGCCCCTTGGGCGCCCCATGCTCCGTCCACGTGCACTGTCCACGGAGGTTCGATGTCTTCTGCCTTGTTGTGAGGATCTGGGGTCCAGTCTGTAATGAAATCTGCTAGAGCTTGCGATTTAATCGTGTGTCTCGCAACGAAGGTTAA
The DNA here is from genome assembly GCA_018135685.1 of Themeda triandra. Taxonomy (NCBI): domain Eukaryota; kingdom Viridiplantae; phylum Streptophyta; class Magnoliopsida; order Poales; family Poaceae; genus Themeda; species Themeda triandra. The sequence continues at coordinate 170,641 of JAENPR010000313.1, read as the reverse complement.
CGTGTAATCGCGAGTTGCGAAGCCCACTTGGCGATTCTGCCCACCGCTCCGCGAAGGTATTGTGATGGGATGAGACTCCGGGTTTATGCGAAGATGTTATCCAAAGGGACCTCGCGAAGGTATTGTGATGGGATGAGACTATCGAAGGCGCACTTTGAAAGGTGCTGTGCTTTTATTGCAGCCCCGGCCCGACCGGCGGGGAAACGATCTTCGATGGAGTTTTTTGGTGCACTTCTCGGCCCTCGTCGAGGTGGGATTTGCTTTCATCTTTGAAGACCTCCGCCGTCAGCGGGCGAAGGTTGGGCTGCGTTAAGCCCCTCGGCCATTCTTCCGGCCCCTTGTCTTTTCTTCGATCCATATTTGATGGTAGTCGGAGAAGCAATCGGGGGTCCACAAGGGTACTTATCCTGGGTAACGGACATGAGACTTGTGAAATCAACACACATTCGCCACTTGAGAGGTGGAGTTTGTTCTTTCATCCAACCGGCGGGGTCTCGGGACTCCGCGCCCTCGTTGTAGTTATCGGGGTCGAGGTGGAGTTTGTTGCTCATCGATGGGAATTTGGTAGCCAATGGAATGTGCGACTCCTCCACTCCTCGCCCTCTGCGGGGGTCGAGGTAGAGTTTGCTTTCATCGCGCAGCCCGGCCCGACCGGGCGGGGTCTCATTCAAGTCCCTTGAATTTGATAGCTCCTAAACAGTTGCCAAAATGGGACAAGGATCGGTGGGTCCCATTAGGGGGTTTTGCATTAATTGGGACTAAAAATGTCTAGCCCCCCCTTTTACACTTGCCCTACCCTTGGTATTTATAGGCCATACCAAGGGTCATGTGGTTCTTTACATTAGGGTTTCACCCTTGGTTACACTTACATGTGGGCCTTAACAGGGGCAATGTTGTACTTTGCAAAATTAAAAACATCTCCTCTTAGACCTATCCCAGGACCCCACGTGCCATGCCTTTCGAGGCTCCACACGTCGCCCTTTGGTGCCGCCACGCGTCGGGTCTTCGGCGTTGCTTTGCCCCGTCCCGCCCGATCCCGTGGGCGATCGTCCGGAGGTCTTCCGCCGCCTATAAGGCCGGGTGGGCCGAGCTACCATCCTCGAAGGTCCTTGAGAACTCCGCCCATCACGAAGGTCCCGGAGGCTCCTGCGAATCCTCATATACCTGCGCGACAAGAGAACTAGAGAGCCCGAACGCGGAGGTATGACGTACCTTCGCCGAATCGCTAGGACGAGCCTAGCGACCTTCGCCGTAATTGGGCGCCCGGCGCGGAGGTTGTCCAAAGTTGCCTGGCCGTTTTGCCTGTCTTGGCCCATGTCAGGGCCGCGGAGCTAAGTAGGGGGGGTCCTAGCGGAGGTTGTTCCCCCCAACAGGGGAATTTGTTGATTTTGGGTGCTCTAGCAGTGAGTTATATCAGTTTTCCGCTCTACTGGAAAATCAAGTTTATTGGGATGTGCTTATTCCTATGAGGAATGTTGACACCATTGAACATGTGGTAGCATACCTCAGGAAAAAAATGCATGGAACAAGCTATAAGTGTTACCTCATTTAGTCCAGTGCAGGAATCCTACTCAGCTGGGGGATCTATGCACAAGGCTATGGAGATTATGATAGTGAATTGTTCACATTACAAGGAACCAGATTACTACTTGACTAAGTTTGCAACTGTACTGCAAGAAAAAATAGCTCGGAATGTGTTTTGGGCAATGGGTTCCTTTGGACAAAGGAAAATATTCCTCCTGGACATTCACAGGATCAAATATGAGCCTAGAGTCCATTTGCTGGGGTTACCTTCATGCCGGTTATTTATGGAATCTCATGTGTCGTATAACCCATATCCAGAGGGGCATTGCCCCGCTGGTACAAGGTGTGCTCCTGAAAATCAGCCTATCTCCTATAAGCAGAGTTCCTTAAGTGAATAATTTGCTGTACTTCTCATCTTTGTAGGGAAACTCCTATGGAATCTCATGTGCCGAACCCATATCTAGAGGGGTATTGATAACGCTTACTCATTAGATCGATGGGTGAGTGGTAAATATTGTGTAGGCAAAGTCCATGCCTAGACCATATCTATCTGCGATTGCACCCTATATTCCGGATCGTGAGGTAGATCGCGGGAGTGATAGTCCTGTTGAATCCTTTGTAGTCCTTCTCCCGAGTATAGGCCTAGCAGAATACCCCTATATATTACATTGAAGTGATTGCTATGTTCTTGATCTTCTCGTGTAATATCACTATGCATAGGTATAACCTTTTCCCCCCACGTTTGCTAGATGTTCTTGCACTAATCATTGTACGCTTTGACCTTATAGTTAGTAACTTAGGATTATACCCTAGATCGTCCTAGTCCATGCTAGCGTTATAAACTTAGAGTACTCTATTGAGATGATTATCATTATTTTATGTGGCTAAATGCTCTCATTTATCTTATGTCCATTACTATTCATTTCTATATTTTATGTGACACTTACCCTGTATAAGAAGATAGATAAAGACAAGGTTAAGCTCTCCATTATCACATGTGCAGTGCTCATTGCTCATTATCCAGTGCATTCCCTTCCCAGTGGTAAAAATATAAATAACGATACCTAGATTACTCCTGGTTAAAATGCTACATCGGTATTATCTGTGCGCTTGCGGATTTCCTATTTATTCCTAGAAGAAGTTGCATTTATTAGTACCAGCATTTTTAGCGCCATGTTGGGGATGACAACCTAACACTAAGTGAAGTTAGAAATGTCAACAGAGGCCGCCCATGTTGTAACCGTGAGATGACTTGGCGGCTGGTTTGGGTGGCAGCGTGGCCACGGGATCGCCCGGATGCCGATGTAGTTGCTGTTTATGGGGAGGAGCGCTCATGGACATTGCCCCGAGGATTAAGCACATCGCCGAACCTCGTTAAAAAACATTTGCTTCTTGCTTATTGCCATGTCGCACGACTGTTGGCATTTCTTAGCGCAATCACCACAAACAGACATAAAGCCCATCCCCGGTAACGGCGCTAGAAATGCTTGTTGGCATCTCTCAACACAATGACTAGAAACAAGTTCTAGTTACTATGCGAGAGTTTCCAAAAAGATAGATCACATCCTATTAGAATAATATCCGAAAGTATTTCAGGGTATCATTATTTATATTTTCCTAAAGGAAGGCATGATTTGTTAAGTAACTAGCATGGGTATGAATATAATATCTAGCATGAGGAGAAAATGACCAATGTGCTACACAGGGATAAGTATACGGTAGTTTGGATAGTAGACACACATTCAGAGCAATCTCAAAGGAATAAAGAAAAAATAAAGAATAAAGAATAATCTAAGTGGAGCAGGAAAGTCCTATATAGTCAATGCTAGAACAGCTAATGTCACATGTTATACAAGTCAAGAGTCGACTATAGACTAGGAATAGGGGGAGACCTCGGCAACTAGTCTGCCAGTCGATGGAGGCATTTATGAACTCCTACACGACATGCGAACATGGGGGATTACATGGGACGGACAGGGCTGTCACCACCTGCCGCCTACCATCTCAACCGTGGCATGCCGTCATATCTGAAGGTTCCCTCGCATCCGGAAACCACGCCCGCATACTAAGGAGCTACCTATACATCCCCCCAGGACTCCCACTCTTCGGATGGATGAGCTAGGACATAGGCAAGCATGAAGGCACATCGAACCGCTATTCCTCTTCTATAATCTAATCTAAACAAGTAAAACACATGAACAATGAAGAACAATTGAAAGCTTCGGTTTGGTTTTGGTAATTAATGACACTCAAACGTTGCTAATGCTTTGCTCTAAGTGTGGTTAGACACATAGCAACGTGACGGTGGATGATGGAGCACGGTGATCACGGTGATGAACATGATGGATGTGATGTGATCAAGCTCCGACGGAGGCCCATGGAGATCAAGGTGAAGGTATACTTGATAGGGCTTTCCGGTTTAGTGGTCGAGACACTTAGCGAGTGTGACCACATTTAGGATCGATAACCGACTATCAAGAGGGGTTTCCTCGGTTTCATTCGCGGTCCTAAGCGCCTCTAGTTGTGACTTTGCATGATGCATGAGAGACTAACTAGAGGGCTAACTCTTGCCGACGTGGTCGTGCTTGTACTACTAACTCCGGTGCTTGAGACGAGGTCTACACTTGGTGGAGTTGGTACTCAAGGCAAGAGATTGGACTTGGAGCGAAGACGGCGCAAGATTCTACGGAGAATTCTTCATCAGAAGGCGTCGGACGTGGGCCGGACGCGGGCCAGACGCGTACGGCGCGTGTTGAGCTGATCAGGAAGCTGGCTCTGGCGCTGGTGAGCGCCGGACGCGGCGGACGCGGCGCGTGCCGGTTGGCTCGGGCATGCGGCGGGCCGGACGCGGACCGCCGTGCCGGTCCGGCGGGTCGCCCGCGCTGACCGGCCGGTTTCGGCTCGCGCGCGATGCCCGGACCGTCGGACGCGTGGACCGCGCGGACGCGTCCGGCACGTTTGAAGGCAACGTCGACTCCAGGCGGCACGCTGAAGAGCGGCGGACGCGTCCGGCGCGTTCTGGAGCACCAGCCCAAGGGGGCAATGGCTACTTTCGAGGAGGGGTCTATAAATAGACCATTGGCCGGCCTTGGGGAGGTCTCTTCGCCATTTCTTCATACCTGAGCATTCTTTGAGCAAGAGAGACACTCCCCACTCATCTCTTTGATTCCTTTGCTAATCTTGAGAGAGATTTGAGTGAGAACAAGTGATTTGCATTGAGAGTTGCATCTAGAGGCACTTGTTCATTGAGTGAGCTGCGGATTCTTGTTACTCTTCGGTGATTCCCATCACCGTAGACGGTTTGGAGCAGCGGGTGGTGGTTGAGCTCGACTTGGTGATTGTTCGAGGCCACATGGGTTCTTGTGAGGGGTTCTTGATCCTTCCCCGCGGGAGTTCGCGAAAGGATACTCTAGTGGATTGCTCGTGGCTTGTGGATCCTTGTCTTGTGTGGAGATTGCGGCTCCCCATTGGGGTCTTTGGCATCGAGCCAATTGAGCGGGCAACTCACCAAGCAAGTGTATCGCCACAACGAGGAGTAGCTTGCCGGGAAGCAAGTGAACCTCGGTAAAAAATCATTGTGTTGATTTGTGATTGCCGAGGCTTCGACCTCCTTGTGTTTGTGCTTGAGCTATCTAGGTGATTGGCTACTACATGGTGATTGGCCATCTTCTACTCTACACGGCGGTATAAACTTCCATCACCTCCTTACTTTCCGCATAGTAGAATTGCTTGTTGTGGTCGGTCGGGAACCACTCTTTGAGTAGCTTAAATCCCGTGGGTAGAACTACTTGTTGTGGTCGGTCGGGAACCACTCATTGTGTAGAGTAAATCCCGTGGGTAGAATTGCTTGGTTGGTTTCGGTGAACCGACATTGTGTAGCTTGACCACCATTGTTGTGTGTGCAATTGAATTGAGTAGCCTTGCATGGTAGGACGGCTTGCATAGAGTAGTCGAAGCACTTGCTTTGCACATTTGCCACCTTGCTATCTAATCGGGTTGTCTAGTATTCTTGCTAGAAATTTTATTAGGCTATTCACCCCCCTCTAGCCATTGTGACCTTTCACGTGGTATCGAGCCGTGCACCGTTTGTTTGAGTTGGATTAACATCCTACGGTGAAGCAATGGCATTGGTTATGCATATCAACAACACCAAGAAGGCACCATCATTTCGAGGTGATGACTATGCCAAATGGAAGCTCAAGATGAAGAGTCATCTCAAGTCAATCAACCTTGAGGTGTGGAAAGTGGTGGAAACAAAGTTTGAGCTTGTTGAGGGTGCGGTGCCAACACCGGCCGAAGAGAAGAAGCAACAAGCAAATGACATTGCCATGAGTGCTTTCCATGAGGCACTTGATGATAAAGCTTTTGAGCTCATCAAGAACCTTGAGGTGGCTCATGACATTTGGAAGAAGCTAGAAGAAGCTTATGAGGGCACCGAAAGTGTCAAGACCGCAAGAGCCTACATGTTGCAAGAGAAGTTTGCTAGCTTCTCAATGAAGGAGGATGAGTGTGCTTTGGAGATGTTCCATAGGCTCCAAGTCATTGTCAATGAGCTCAAGGGACTTGGGGAAGAAATCAAGGACTCTCAATTCTCCACCAAGTTCATGAGGTGTCTTCCCAAGAGATTTGACATGTTGAAGACCGTCATGGCGAAGACAACAATGAAGGAGAAGCTAACTCCCAACCAAGTTCTTCAAGAGATCATGGCCGATGATGAGTTTAGAGAGGATCATGAGAAGGAAGAGTTGGTGAAGAAGAAGAAGGAGAATGAGAAGAAGGATGATGACAAGAAGAGTGTGGCATTCAAGGCCACATCATCCAAGAGCAAGGGCAAGAAGAAGAAAGAAGAGTCTTCAAGTGAAGATGAACCATGCTCTAGCTCAAGTGGGCAAGAAGAAGAAGTGAGTGAACAAATGGCACTCCTTGTGAAGAGAATGGGGAAGCTCATGAAGAAGGGGTACTGGTCCAAGAGCAAGAGAAGCTCATCCAAGTCTAGTGACCGTCCCATGAAGTGCTTCCGGTGTAATAGCAAGGATCATCTCATTGCCAAGTGTCCTTATGCAAGTGATGATGAAGATGCCATGAGGAAGGAGAGGAAGAAGCAAGAGAAGAAGAAGGAGGAGAAAGACTCCTCTCACAAGAAGAAGAAGGGTGAATCTCATGTGGCAACTTGGGAGAGTGATTCATCTTCCTCAAGTGATGAAGATGATGATTCCAAGAAGAAGAAGAAGAAGGGGCACGCAAGCATTGCCATTCAAGAGAAGCTTTCTCTATTTGGTGCTCCATCATCTTGCTTCATGGCCAAGGCCACTAAGGTACAACCTCCACCCGATAGTGATGATGAGAGTGATGATGATGATGACACCACAAAAGAAGAACTATGGGTCATGCTTGAGGATTGCAAAGGTGCTTTCAATGACTCTAGGAAAGAATGTAGGGGCTTGCGCAAGGATAAACAAAACCTTGAGCAACAACTTATGGAGTTGAGAGCCTCTTATGAGAGTCTAAAGGTAGACCACAAGAAGCTAGAGATTGCTCACTCCAAGCTTGAAAAAGCTCATTCTTCTCTAGTTGAGAAGCAAGTGAAAGTGCAATCACAAGTGGTGATCATAGAGAAGAAAGATGTGTTTACATCATGTGATTCCCTTGATGATTCAATTGTTGTTGCATCACTTGACCCTTCATGCTCTTATGCCTCTACTTCATCTAGTAGTGTTGGTCATGCATGTGATTCTACACTAGTAGTTGAGAATGAGTCACTTAAGAAGGAAGTCAAGGAGCTCAACCACACCTTGGCTAAGGCTTATGGTGGTGAGGACCGCTTGCTTATGTGCTTGGGTAGCCAAAGAGCTTCTCTCTACAAAGAGGGATTGGGCTATACCCCCAAGAAAGGCAAAGCTGCCTTTGCTCCTCACAAGACTTGTTTTGTGAAGAACAATGGTAGCTATTGCAAGAGTTGCAAGCAAGTGGGTCACTTAGAGCATTCATGCAAGAACAAGAACACTAGTGCTTCCTCTTATAAGTTAAATGCTTCTTACATGCTTGTTAAGAGTGAGTGTGGTGTGAGTGCTAGATTCATTGGTACACCATGGATGAGCTCAAAGAAGAAAGCTATTTGGGTGCCAAAGACTCTAGTGACTAACCTTCAAGGACCCAAGCAAAAATGGGTACCTAAAGCTTGATGTCTTCTTGTAGGTCAATTACAAAGCCGGAGGGAGGCATTGGGTGCTTGATAGTGGTGCATCAAATCATATGACCGATGAAGATAGTATGTTCAAATCATTTGACAAGAATGACAATGGTGGATTCAACTCCATCACATTCGGTGACAATAGCAACGGTGATGTCATGGGGCTTGGAAAGGTTGCAATTTCCAATGAGAAGGATCTCTCCAATGTGTTGGTAGTTGATACTTTAAACTTCAATCTTTTGTCGGTGGCTCAATTGTGTGATCTTGGCTACAAATGCATATTTGATGACAAGCAAGTTGAAGTGGTGAGCAAGGATCAAGCAAATATCATCTTCAAGGGATTTAGGCATGGAAGCTTGTACTTGGTGGATTTCAATGCTAGTGAAGCTCAACTTTCATCATGTTTGATTGGCAAGTCAAGCAAGGGATGGCTATGGCATAGGCGCCTTGGTCATGTTGGCATGAAGCAATTGAACAAGTTGGTGAAGCATGATCTAGTGAGAAGCTTGAATGATGTCACATTTGAGAAGGATAGACCTTGTAGTGCATGTCAAGCCGGCAAGCAACATGGGAACTCACATCCCAAGAAGAATGAGATGTCAATTTCAAGAGCATTTGAGTTGTTGCACATGGACTTGTTTGGCCCAACTCACTATATATCAATTGGGGGCAACAAGTATGGATTTGTGATTGTGGATGATTACTCAAGATACACATGGGTGTTCTTTCTCTATGACAAGAGTGAAGTCTATGATCTATTCAAGTCATTTGTTAAGAGGGTGCAAAATAAGTTTGACACTACCATCAAGAAGATAAGAAGTGACAATGGGAGTGAATTCAAGAACACAAGAGTTGAAGAGTTGTGTGATGAGCTTGGAATTGTGCATCAATTCTCACCAACCTACACTCCCCAATCCAATGGTGTGGTTGAAAGGAAGAATAAGACCTTGATTGAGATGGCAAGAACCATGCTACTTGAGTACAATGTGAGTGAGAAGTTTTGGAGTGATGCCATCAACACGGCTTGCTACTATAGCAACCGCCTCTATTGCCATGGGAAGTTAGAGAAGACTCCATATGAGATTTTGAATGGAAGGAAGCCCAACATAGCTTATTTCCGGGTCTTTGGTTGCAAGTGCTACATACTCAAGAAGGGGCAAAGACTTGGCAAGTTTGACAAGAGGTGTTATGAGGGATTTCTTCTTGGCTACTCTACTTCTAGCAAGGCTTATAAAGTGTGGAACTTGGCTAGTGGGCTAGTTGAAGAAGTTCATGATGTTGAATTTGATGAAACCCAAGGCTCTCAAGTTGGAGATCAAAATCAAGATGATGTGGGTGGAGATCAATTGAACAATGCAATGAGGCACATGGACATTGGTGAAATTAGGCTGAGGCAAGTGGATGATGGTGATGAGGTGCAAGTGCCAACTCAAGTTGTGATTGATGATTCCAATGAGGCAAGCACAAGTGGTACTCAACATGGAGATCAAGTTCAAGGTCAAGCAAGCAATGCAAATGAGGTAGTTCTTCAACCTTCAAACATTGCAAGAGATCATCCTCTAGATCATATCATTGGTGATATTCAAAGAGGTGTGCAAACAAGATCAAGATTGGCTAGCATATGTGAGCACTACTCCTTTGTGTCATTCATTGAGCCAACAAAGATTGATGAGGCATTGAAGGATCCGGATTGGATAAATGCCATGCATGAGGAATTGAACAACTTCACTAGAAATGAAGTTTGGGAGCTTGTTGAGAGGCCAAAGAAGCACAATGTGATTGGCACCAAGTGGGTCTTCAAGAACAAGCAAGATCAAGATGGCTTGGTAGTGAGAAACAAAGCAAGACTAGTGGCTCAAGGTTACACACAAGTTGAGGGTCTTGACTTTGGAGAAACATATGCTCCGGTGGCAAGATTGGAGGCAATTAGAATCTTATTAGCCTATGCTTGTGCTCACAACATCAAGCTCTATCAAATGGATGTGAAGAGTGCATTTCTCAGTGGCTTCATCAATGAGGAAGTGTATGTTGCACAACCTCCCGGTTTTGAGGATGATAAGAAGCCCAACCATGTCTACAAGCTCAAGAAGGCATTGTATGAATTGAAGCAAGCTCCAAGGGCATGGTATGAAAGATTGAGAGATTTTCTCATCTCCAAAGGCTTCAAGATGGGCAAAGTTGACACCACTCTCTTCACCAAGAAGATAGAAGATGACTTATTTGTATTGCAAATCTATGTGGATGATATCATCTTTGGATCAACAAATCAATTCTTTTGTGAGGAGTTTGCTAAGATGATGGCTAGTGAGTTTGAGATGTCAATGCTTGGAGAGTTGAGCTACTTCCTTGGTCTTCAAATCAAGCAAATGAAGAATGGCACCTTTGTGAGTCACGGCAAGTACATCAAGGACATGATCAAGAAGTTTGGGTTGCAAGATGCTAAGGCCATTGCACACCAATGGGAACCAATGGTGGCTTGGACATTGATGATAGTGGCAAGATGATTGAGCAAAAGCTATATAGATCAATGATTGGAAGCTTGCTATATGTGACCGCCTCAAGGCCGGATGTCATGTTTAGTGTGTGCATGTGTGCAAGGTTTCAAGCTTCTCCAAGAGAGAGTCACTTGATGGCAACCAAGAGGGTGTTGAGATACTTGAAGGGTACTCAAGATGTTGGTCTATGGTATCCCAAGGGGTCAAGCTTTGAGTTGATTGGATACTCCGACTCCGACTATGCCGATTGCAAGATTGATAGGAAGAGCACAAGTGGAACATGCCAAGTGCTAGGAAGATCTCTTGTGTCATGGTCTTCAAAGAAGCAAAATAGTGTGGCACTCTCCACCGCCGAAGCCGAATATATTAGTGCGGGGAATTGTTGTGCACAATTGTTATGGATGAAAGCCACCTTGAAGGACTATGGGATCAAGTTCAAGCATGTGCCTTTGTTTTGTGACAATGAAAGTGCAATCAAGATGACAAACAATCCGGTTCGACATTCTAGAACCAAGCACATTGATGTGAGGCACCACTTCATTAGAGATCATCAACAAAAGGGAGATGTGAGCATTGAAAGCATTGGCACCGAAGATCAACTAGCCGACATATTCACCAAGCCTCTTGATGAGAAAAGATTTTGCAAGTTGAGGAATGAGTTGAACATACTTAGCTTCTCCAACATGGATTGATGCACCCCATATATGACATGCCTCTCCTCCAACATAGCAAGGTAAAGTTGGTTGTTGCTTCTCATGCATCCTTTGCTAGTTGTGTAGACATGCATACATGTGCATCTTGCTAGGCTCATTCATTGCAAATCAAATGATTTTGAAGGATATATGGCATCACTATTGTTTCTATGCTTGATTTGATCTAGTGATGGCATATGACTTGTTTGTGAGCTTGTGAACCTAGTGTTGAATCTTTAGCACTTGCTCATGATGTGCATCTCAACATGGTCAAGATAACCCTTATTCTTATGAGGTGTGAAGAAGCTTGCCCTTGGTTCAAACCGAGATACATTTTCTAGGCATGTGATTTAGATTTGGCCATAGTTGATTGACTTGTTTCTCTCATCTTATGCACCCTTATTGGTCATTGTTGACAAAGGGGGAGAAGTATCAATATAGGGGGAGAAATAAGTCACAAAGAGCAATGGAAGGGGATCAATTTTTATGATATGACCCAACCATGAGCACACAAATAGGGGGAGCAAGCTCATAGACTATTTGTTGCATATTATGTGTGCATACATGATGATATGGAGCATTGCAAGCTAAATTCAATATTCATGCTTGTTTGGTGTATTGCTAGTATAGAACTTGATTGATGAAATGAAGTACTAGCATGCATAGGTGATTTCTAGACATAGAATTTCTCTTGTTCAAGTACCTTGTTTATAATGTGATCTCATGAGGTATTTTGAGTTTTGATGGATGTCTAGATTCCCATGGTGCTAAGGAAGGTTTATTATCGCACTCCGATTGGTATCACGCTTCAAAGGTCAATTCTATAAACCTTAGTACCATTTTGGTTGTGGTAACTCTCACAAAAGTCTCATCTATGCATGTGTGCTTGAGAATCGACCAAACATTTGATGCACACATGTAGGGGGAGCTACCACCACCAAAACCAGAATTGAAATGCTTGTCCAATCCAAGATTCATGATCAAAATGTCTTGGGCAAGCAATTCAATTTCATATTGAATTCTATTTCCATATCTTTGTGAGTTTGTCGAGGGGTTATCATCAATTACCAAAAAGGGGGAGATTGAAAGCTTCGGTTTGGCTTTGGTAATTAATGACACTCAAATGTTGCTAATGCTTTGCTCTAAGTGTGGTTAGACACATAGCAACGTGACGGTGGATGATGGAGCACAGTGATCACGGTGATGAACATGATGGATGTGATGTGATCAAGCTCCGACGGAGGCCCATGGAGATCAAGGTGAAGGTATACTTGATAGGGCTTTCCGGTTTAGTGGTCGAGACACTTAGCGAGTGTGACCACATTTAGGATCAATAACCGACTATCAAGAGGGGTTTCCTCGGTTTCATTCGCGGTCCTAAGTGCCTCTAGTTGTGACTTTGCATGATGCATGAGAGACTAACTAGAGGGCTAACTCTTGCCTACGTGGTCGTGCTTGTACTACTAACTCCGGTGCTTGAGACGAGGTCTACACTTGGTGGAGTTGGTACTCAAGGCAAGAGATTGGACTTGGAGCGAAGACGGCGCAAGATTCTACGGAGAATTCTTCATCAGAAGGCGTCGGACGCGGGCCGGACGTGGGCCAGACGCGTCCGGCGCGTGCTGGTTGGCTCGGGCGTGCTGGCCGGGCGCTGTGAGCGCCGGACGCGGCCGTGGCGCGTCCGGCGGGTCACCAGACGCCGACCAGAAACTTCTGGGTTTCTGGCTCGCGCGCGCTGGGACGCCGGACGCGTCCGGCGTGACACGGCAGACGTGCAACGTCAGCACGCTTGAAGGCAACGGTCGACTCCAGGCGGCACGCTGAAGAGCGCCGGACGCGTCCGGCGGGCAGCGGCGGACGCGTCCGGCGCGTTCTGGAGCACCAGCCCGAGGGGGCAACGGCTACTTTCGAGGAGGGGTCTATAAATAGACCATTGGCCGGCCTTGGGGAGGTCTCTTCGCCATTTCTTCATACCTGAGCATTCTTTGAGCAAGAGAGACACTCCCCCACTCATCTCTTTGATTCCTTTGCTAATCTTGAGAGAGATTTGAGTGAGAACAAGTGATTTACATTGAGAGTTGCATCTAGAGGCACTTGTTCATCGAGTGAGCTGCGGATTCTTGTTACTCTTCGGTGATTCCCGTCACCGTAGACGGTTTGGAGCAGCGGGTGGTGGTTGAGCTCGACTTGGTGATTGTTCGAGGCCACACCGGGTTCTTGTGAGGGGTTCTTGATCCTTCCCCGCGGGAGTTCGCGAAAGGATACTCTAGTGGATTGCTCGTGGCTTGTGGATCCTTGTCTTGTGTGGAGATTGCGGCTCCCCATTGGGGTCTTTGGCATCGAGCCAATTGAGCGGGCAACTCACCAAGCAAGTGTATCGCCACAACGAGGAGTAGCTTGCCGGGAAGCAAGTGAACCTCGGTAAAAAATCATTGTGTTGATTTATGATTGCCGAGGCTTCGACCTCCTTGTGTTTGTGCTTGAGCTATCTAGGTGATTGGCTACTACATGGTGATGGGCCATCTTCTACTCTACACGGCGGTATAAACTTCCATCACCTCCTTACTTTCCGCATAGTAGAATTGCTTGTTGTGGTCGGTCGAGAACCACTCTTTGAGTAGCTTAAATCCCGTGGGTAGAACTACTTGTTGTGGTCGGTCAGGAACCACTCATTGTGTAGAGTAAATCCTGTGGGTAGAATTGCTTGGTTGGTTTCGGTGAACCGACATTGTGTAGCTTGACCACCGTTGTTGTGTGTGCAATTGAATTGAGTAGCCTTGCATGGTAGGACGGCTTGCATAGAGTAGTCAAAGCACTTGCTTTGCACATTTGCCACCTTGCTATCTAATCGGGTTGTCTAGTATTCTTGCTAGAAATTTTATTAGGCTATTCACCCCCCCCAGCCATTGTGACCTTTCAACAATGTAGAACACGATGAATAATTCTCACAAGAACTATGATCTAGTCCTTGATCATCGAATATATCGTGTACTAGACTATACTTTAGTTCATATGCAGGACTATATAAATGTAATAAGAACTTGACTATGCAAGACTATACTCTTGATCATCGTGATGCTAGAATGTGCAACGAAGTGGCACCGACGGCAAAAGCCACTGCAGCGCTGATTGATCTGGTGCTCAGGTGGTGATCGGCCCATAGCCAGATTTGAATCTGCGTGGCTTGAGTGGTCGGTACGGCTAGTGCGTCCGCGCCGATGGTGTTGAACAATGGTGAGGCCGTCCTCGGCAGATCGATCTGTGATCAATTCCTCCAAGGAAGCTGCCGATGAGTCGCTAGAGCATGCGACCTCGGGAGAGATCCCTAGATCAAACTTGTCGGCGAAGTGGTCGATGACATTGGTGCAGAAGCAGGCTGCACTGCCTCCACGTATCCGGCAGTCGTCGTGGTGCTGGTGGTCCAGATGAATGCACCGACGATGAAGGCCAGGCCTGCCTTGAACTCCATGAAAGCAGGGAAGAAAACCATCTGGCTCATGTTGAAATCCTGACGCACACCCCCTACCTGGAGGGCCGCTGTCGACAATATCTGGTCGAGACCCTACCATGGGGCACTACCAGAATCCAGAGATTTCGTGAGAGTCTAAATTAGTCACGAAATACGGTTTTACTCTCACGAAAACAATGCGTGAGAGTACACCGTCACGCATATCCCCTCAGGGTATTAGACAAATGAAATACACATTATCATGAGAGTTCACCGCCACGTATTATTTTCATGAGTGTTTCCCCGTGACGGCCACCCTCGAGAAAATAATGTGTCGCCAGGTTTGCATGTCTATTTTCATGACGGGTTTTTGTGTTCTTTCATGAGAGTTCAGCTTCAGGAATGGATTTCGTGAGAGTTTGATATTTTGTGAGAGTCCACCTACAGGATTGGATTTCGTGAGAGTTTTATATCTCTTGAGAGTTCACCTTCAGGAATGGATTTCATGAGAGTTTGATATTTCTTGAGAGCTCACCTTCACAATTAAATTTCGTGAGAGCCTGATAATTCATGAGAGTTCACCGTCACAATTGAATTTCATGAGAGTCTGATAATTCATGAGAGTTCACCTTCACGAATGGATTTCGTGAGAGTTCGGTATTTCATGAGAGCCACCATCATGAAATAAATTCCAACAACTCACAGTAAATATCACATTTCATGAGAGCACAGTACCACAAAAATATGTTCAGACCATCACAAAAGTATGTTTTCCTGAGAACAAACCATCATGAAAATTACCCAACAGGAGCATCTCAAACATAATTTTAAATGCACAAATGACAATCTAACACAAAATTAATTCCAACATATCCATATGGTTCCATTCACAATATATTCCAGCTCCATCCAGTGTCCAACCATTACACTAAGGCTTACTACGTCATAGTCCTAGACGTCCAACATGACAAGCTGCAGCATATAGTTCTAACCATCCAATATAACAAGTTCCAGTACATATACTTAATACAACGCTAAAAGAAGGACAAAGTTCCAGCACAGACACATACTTACTCCATCCAAGTAAATCAAGAGCAAGCATTGCTGGTTAGCAAAAGAAGCCAAAAGGTTAGCAATGGTCAGGTTTCAATCACACCTTCGCCTTGTGGGCCGGGCCTTCTCTTGATGGTTGTCCCATGTATAGCCGCGAGGGTATATGGGGTTCATATACCCACACCGCAGGAGGCGCTGCCCAAGAAAAAGAGCCCATGCCACAATGGCGGTATGAGAAACTCTAACCCTAATTTATTCCTAATATGAACGAGTATATACAAATCCTCCGTCGATTCATCTAGCCCCCCTCCTCCCGCGACACCGACGAGGGCATCGGAGCCAAGGGCGACGGCGAATCGACGGGGAAACTCGAAATCGCCCGCCTCTCCCAACTGTAGCGCTCTGGAAGGGACACGAGACTCACGAGCAACACTATATAGATATGAATTAGCAGCTACGATTACACAAGCCATAGCCCAAGTCCATGGGTCGCAGCCCAGTATACTTCCGTAGCCCAGCATCAAAGGCCCAACTTAGTGCTTGATAGTCTCCAGTACGGTCGTACCGACATATTGATCCATCCATATTTGATTCGGAATCATGCGTGATAGAACAGTATCGATCCTCGGGGTTGTATATCCGATTTGCAATCTTTATGGAAACCGTCCCATAAATACGCCGGCGCCTCTAGCTTGCGTTGCTTGTCCTGAAATTTTGTACTAGCTACTTGATATCATACAGCTCCAAAGATGGCCTCGTGGCAAGAAAAGGCTTGTGTTGGGGTACTGGTCGCCGGAATCATAATTGGTTTGGGCTTTATGGTAAACTGGTTCTTGATCAACGCAAGACCTAGCTACATCACGGTCAGCCTCCTTGACGCACGGGGGCTCGAAGTCGACGAGGTGACCGCAAGAAAAACCCCGGTGGAGTTCGACGTCGCCATTGGTCTCTTGCATCTCCCAAGCTTCCTCGGGATTGCCCGTGACGGCGGACACATGACGATCTCTTACGCCGGCATCAAGCTGGCCGAGGGCCCAGTATCCAAGTTCTACGTCCCCGGCGGGCACAACTGGGTGGAGGCGACCAGAGCCGTGGTGTCGGCCGCTAAGGACCAGGCGCCACTGTCGCAGCTGTTCCGCGACCACGTATGGGTGGACCAGCAGGTGGACGGCAAGGCTGATTTTGACATTGCACTGAGCCTTTTTAACGTGAATATCACCACCGGCGAGATCACATATAGCTACCACAACTGTAAGGCCGATTTGGCGCTTCACGGAAGGCCAAACCAAGCAAGTGCGGGCGGGCTTCACATTTTGTTTGATTTTTGGTTCTCCACTTCTCCTATATTTTAGGTGCTAGAATTTTAAGATAACTAGTTAACATGCATGTGCATGTGCATAGGAGATGCACATTGTTTTAGTTTTTTATTTTATAACTTGATTGTTGTTATCTTCTCATCCTACTATTTGTATATTTGTTGAATCCAACATTGTTTATTAATTTTATCTGTAACCTTTTTATTTGTTATTAAATCTAGACTTTGCCCAATAAAATACAGTCTTCTTTTGTGATATGATTCAATTCAACTTACAAGTGCCTCGCAAGAAAAAAGATCAACTTACAAGTGCATCATGAAGTTAGTGGTTGACGCACGTGGAAATCAAAAGAAAACTCATTGATCAAGGATGAATTAAAGCTTCCATTAAAATCATGCCTTTTTAAAGTAGAAAAAAATCCATTACTCACTTAACAGTGCCAAATTGGTCCACATTCATCTATACAATCAAGAATAAATCAATACGACATCAAGGATGAATTACAACTTCCATTAAAATTACGGCCTTTTCAAAGTAGAAAAATTTCATTACTCAGTTACCAGTGCCAAATTGGTCCACATTCATCTATACAACCGAGAATACTATAAATCAATAGGAGAATACCTTGATTTAGAATCAACATCCAACCTGATATACAGTTTGGCTGCATTACAAACTCAGGCATAAAGTACATAATCATTTGTCAATATTGAGCTAATATCTCCATGTCCCACATCAAACAACTTGTAGAGCTTGTGATTGGAATATGTTGACACTTGACAGAGCATCTTCCTATTCCCCTTCTACCACTCCTCACATCCTCATATCACACTTCAAATATCTTTCTAAAATATGGATCAAAATAAAGAATGTCAGCCATAAAAATAACTAGATAGTATTTTGAGTTGATGAAAAAAACCTCATATCATATTTGCTTGGAAGTAACCAAAAAGGTTCTAGTTGAAGCTGTTTTTGGTGATCAGGGTTTGCCCACTGAAAAGCACTATCCGCGTAGCAGTTCTAGTTGAAGCTGTTTTTATATCTTATCTTAAGGATTAACACTCGTCTTTTGTACTTCCTAAACTATCATCATATTCAAAACAATGCTACTCTTGTTTGTTGGCTAAAAAACTTATTAATACCTAAAAACACAAATTATGTCAATAACATTATGCACTAATTGTCATATTTTACTAGTCTTGGCTAATAGACAGAAAAAAGACAAACTTGCTCGAGGTTGTTGTGTGACGATTGGACCAATTCATGTTACCCATTGGTATGTCTATTTGTCCATTTTAGACTTTGGAACTAACACATTGATTTTACTTTTGTGGACTAGTCAATAGTACAAACTAGTCCATTTTCATCACTCTAGCACAATAGCACATGATATATATATATATATATATATATATATATATATATATATATATATTATTGTAATAGTATGCAGCCTTGAAACTTTGGAATGATCTATCCAAACCTGGATACTTATAAGGAGTTGCCAAGCAATAGCACCGGCGTAACCAGCCAGTGCACAGTGTAGTAGCAACTAGTAACTACGGGGCCCACATCACCCAAACACTAAATAAGCCACAACCAATCATCTTTTAGGTGGCAGGTTTATATAGTGATATATGTAAGGAAAGGAACTCTCCTCCGGCTGCCTGGTTAGTGACTACTGAATTAGAAATGAGCTTCAACTAACGAAACGGTTCAAACTACTATGGTTTCTAATGAAACAAAATTACTACGTTTACAGCACTCTCTCTAACCTTGATATGATTCTTGTAGAGGCCTTTGGCAACAGGGTTAGTGAAGAATTCATCGTCAGATCCAATGTTCTGCTTCCTCCCACCAAAGCTATCATAATTGTTCACAAAGCTCAGTATCATCTTAATCCCATTCTTCCTGGCCTCAGATAGCACGTAATCCAACCCCTGAATGAACAGTAAAGGGAGGAGCAATGCATCAGCTCACAAACAAGAAACAACAGAATATCTCAAGAAATTGAGTCGTCAACACAAGGGAAAGAACTCAGAGAAGTGACACTATAAAGACCTGGAAGGTGTTCTCGTTGTAGCGACCAGGAGAGTACTGCAGTACAACGTTGCCGTTGCCGCCGCCGTCGCTGAACGCCCACGTCCTGGCGACGGAGAGGCCGGCGCCGGCGGCCTGGCTGAGCGCCGAGGTGACCTTGCCTCTCTGCGCGGGGTCGGCGCCGAAGGTCATGAGCCAGTAGGCGTTGAACCCGTTGGCGAAGAACGGCTTGCCGTTGTGCACGAAGCGGGTGCCCTGGACCCTCACGAATGCATCCCCGCCGGCGGCCTCCGCTGCCTGCTGGCCTCTGTGGACGACGAACAGGAGCAAAAGCAGAGCAAGAGCTCCGCCGCGAAGCCTCATTTCTCTCTCTCTCTCTTGTTTCTATGTCCGGCCGCTAATTTGTTCTTGGATGGCGGCAATGGTGGTGAGGTGAAGCAAGCGAGGATGAAGAATGCAGCTATGAAAGGAGGAATGGAGGATGCCACAAGTCTCTAGCTGAGGTTTAAATAGGCCACAGGTTTGGTTTCAGTGAATGAACTTCTTGAGGTAATCTGCATCACTGGAAAAACAGTATCTGAACTAGATAGGGCCACTTGTCAGTGGGCAGTGGCACCACTTTTTTAGCGAGCGAAGCGGGAGAAGACAATTTCAACTTTTTTTTTTTTGAAAAAAGCAACAACAACTTTATTTGTCAGTTCCGGCGGTTGACGAGGTCGGTGGACACCCCACATGACGTAGTTTCATTTCATCTCGAGCCCAGTGACGTAGTAATAATGAACGACTCAATTTAAGGCATTCCGCCGTTTGAGTACTGCAATCGAAGTTCAATGCAATTGTGGACCTTCCTTCTTCGAGCAGTGGTCCATGATGTACGCTGTTCTTGGTAGATTCACATTGTAGTACTATCTGTAAGTTTCTAAAACGTTTTTTTTTTGCTTAAGTAAAAGCATTAATTGCACTTTATAATGTGATGCACATTCCTTGATGTTTGCAAAAAAAAAAGAGCAATTACATTTATTCCATCTCTTCACTAAAAAAAAAACATATAGTATGTCTATTCCATGGTACCCCTTATCATGAAGTTGGAATTCTTTTAAGGGGGTTAGACCTTCTAATGTCCTATAAGGTACTCTCGCTTTATGGGAATCAAATGAGAGAATTCCTCGGATGAAAGCCTTTATTGAGCCAGTCTCGAAAGATAGTCTAACAAATGCCATGCCTTTGGGCAACCATCTTGTGGTGCTCAACTATCAACCCGTCCACCTGCAGGGAGCTAATGTGTCCTGTTAATAAGACGAAGTTTCTATGTAGAATTGGATGTTGGTAGTGCTAGTGGAATTGCACCTATATGAGGATCAGGTAGTCAGTATACGCCCGAATCCATCATGCATTGGATATGCACGGCATGAGTGCTTTGATACGACCTCGGGTTCATAAAATATGGGCCTTACGTGTCATTCAAGCATTGTCGGGACATGAAATTTGGCTCAATACTAGTACCTTTTGAGTAAGACTTGGCACGTGTATGGTTGGAAAAAGTACTTTTGGTATACCAAGGGTAGCGAACCTCTAACCTGAGAACACGTGTAGTATGCATGAACTGCTACCTGTAAATGCTTACTATAGGATTCGCTTGGCTTGTCGGATCTGCTTAATGGAAGGTTAAGTGGGTGATTCCTGTCAAGTTAAGGAGTCCTTGACCTAAGAACTTTGACTTCTACATGAGAAGATTTGGGTATCTATGACCTAAGAACTTTGACTTCTACATGTAAAGGTTAAATACTCTTGGTCCAAATAATTCATATTGGCATTTTAATGTAGCCAGTGTTTCTATAAAGGGTTGTGCCAATATGGAACTTGTGTGGACAAGATCCTATGTTGCCACCTCGGAAGAGAGTCACATGGTTTCCGTTTTGCGGAATCTATGCTCTGCTTCCTAGTGGTAAACACTATGGATTTTTGAAGCATCTTTTGATGTATTTGAAGATGTGAATAGCAGATTCCCTCTCAAGTAACCCTCGACGTTTCCCAGTTGGGTAATTGATTGGTCATGTTATATGCTAACCTACCCTATTGGGATATAGTCTTAGGTTCTATGTGAATGCTTATCATACTATTCTTTGTCATCTTCATACTTCAGATTGACATAGTAATGGTAGCATCACCTTAGGAAGGGACATGTCGGTTGCAAGTTATGCTCGAAGATACTTGCTAGGGAGTGAGTATGGATTAACCGACAAGTCGGAGCCGAAGGCAGATTGCTTCATTCATTCGGCATTTCTTGCCATGAAGCTTCGAATCCACCATCTGCATCGAACGTTCGGTATTATGCAAAGAGTGGATCAGTTGGTGTGGTAATTTGGATTACATCGAGGTTACCTATGTTTAGTATGCCTCTTGAGAGGAATGTGACCTTGTCGGGTCTCCAATGTCATAACCGGAGCACACTGGCTTATCTTGGATGAAACAGTATCATGTCTTGGGAACACGACATCGGAGCCGACAGGTTATACTCGAGGATGTATTGGAACTTAGACACTGAGATCGTGTAACTCGGAATTGAGTCACTTGGCTATGACAAGTGCCGAGAAAATTTTGGATGACCATGGTAGCAGTGGTAAAGCATGAAATATCGCTATGCGAGGTATCGTTTTTCGAAAAACTAATCTACTTCCACCAAATCTCGCGTCGAGATTTCTTTTAAGGGGGTTAGGCTGTAACATCCACGATGTTAATCATGCATTAACTCTGCAAATCATGGGCATAATCATATCATTAGCATCTAATCACCATCTCAACATGATTTGCTTGATGATTGATGCACCTTGTTTGACTTAGGTCCTAAGTGTGATTAGTGAGTTAAACTAGAAGTGGTAGCTAGGTTGCTTATCTCAAGTTGTTCCTTTAACAAAGTTTATAGAGAAAAATATTTGGAGAAAACTTTGTGCTGGGACCATTTTATGAAAATGCTTTTAAGGTGTTCAAAAAGGCCAAAAACAGTCTCCACACTTTTTTAAAAAATATTAATTTTATAATTCAAATTTGGCCCAAATTTATATCTTCAAAACTAGGACGAATTGGACCAAACTCCTTTTAGATGAAATACTCTACTCGTCGAAAGGAGAAACTTTCATGTTGAAAGTTTTTGCTAATTCTTGATCGTTTGGAAATTATGAGCGCCCAAAGTTTTCTGTACATTGGAGAGGGGGTGGGACCCACCTGTCATACTCCTCCTCCCCTCATCTTCAACCTCGCGGCCACGGTGTCGCAGCTGATGCCGAGCGCGTGGCCGTTGCCCACCGGCCGCCTCCCGTTGTTTCCTGTACGTCGCGCCGCAGTGCGTCCCGCCGACCGCGTCTGCCCTCTCCACGCCACGCGCCCGCGCCATGGACACGTGGCACCCGCGAGCTGCCATCGCGGCTCCTGCCGCCGCCGCATCGCGCCTGTGTCCGAAGGGGGCAGCCAGGGCCACCCGACTCCACTCCTCATTCACTCTTTGCCTCGCGTTCCTCTCGCTCTCTCTCGCAAACCGCAGCGCCGCTTCCTCTTTTCCCCTTCCTCGCGTGGGCCGAGCACGGCCGCCATTGCCGCCGCCGAGCTCGCTCCCAAGTAGCCACCGCTCCATCCTGCCGTCCTTGAATCCAAGTGTGCCATCGTCTTCGCCTCCACGAGCTTCCTCTTCGCCACCCTCACCCGCGCTGCATTCCTCAAGGTAGCGGCCCAATCGGGCAGATTTCTTTCCGACGCCGCGAGTGGAGCTCCAGCGAATTTTTCGTCGTCGCCGCGGGCTCGCTCCTCTCCCTCCCGATCTTCATTTTTGAGCGCCACCTCGGCATGCTCGCGGCCGTCCCGGTGACGATGAGGTCGATCTGACCTCCGCTGAGCTGGAACACCGGCGACCGTCGAGCCACCGACGTGCCTCTGCCGTTCACTCGCGACTCCGTCAAGCCCACCCTAGCGCCCGCTTCGTCACGCGCTTGCGCCGCACATGCACGCTTCGCTAGGCCTCTCTCTGGCCGGATCCGGCGGGCTTCGAGCCATGCATGCCGCCGCCATGCATATTGCCGCCGCTCGTCGGCCTTCACCCAGCCGGCCCTCGCCGTCCCGATTTCCCTTCCTTCTCTGGTGTTTCGCGTCCACCTCGTGCATGTGAAGCTCGAGCGCACCTTGCCGTCCACCGCCGCGAACGGCAGTAGCCACCGCATCGCCATGCACCGCCGTCGACCGCCACCGCTCGCCGTCGTCGTGCTTAGCCGCCACACTTAGCTCCATCTACTAGCCCAGCGGGTTCGCGTCGACGTGTGGAGGACGCCGGTGCCCTTAGATCCGCCGGAGGACCTCACCATCGGCCGGATTCCGACGGTCAACCGCCGTCCCATGCCCCGGTCGGGCTGACCGGTGGGGTCGGTTGACCCTGCGGGTGTAAGGTCGAGATGGCGGACTAGAGGGGGGGGGTGAATAGTCCCTTTTTAAAAACTAATTGCTCTGGCTAACCGATAGGTGCGGAATTAAATCTATCGGCCTAACCAAGACTTCACCCCTCTATCTATGTCTCTAGATGCACCTTGTAAAAGATCCTAAACAAGAAGACAAGGTGCCAATCTAGCTAGTGCACACTAAACAAGTCTAGCTTGCAAGGTCACACAAACCTAAGCAACTAGTACTTTAGCAACCGGGTGTGCACCTACACAATTCTAATGAGCAAAAGCACCAAGCCAAACCTAAGCTCACTAGATGCTCAAGGACAGAGCTACACAAGCTAAACCCAAGAGCTCAAACTTACTTAACTACACAAGCTAAGCAAGGCAACTTACTCTACTTCTAGCTACACAAGCAAGAAGGTGATTAACAAGCTACTCAAGCTAACTAACCACAAGAGCAACTACACAAGCTATACAAGAATGTAAGGAATGCAAAAACAAAGCTTGTGAAAGAGATTGCAAACCACCGCGAAGTGTGGACACAAGATGACTCGTCGATTTTTCACCAGGTTCACTTGGTTGCCCCAAGCTACGTCCTGTTGTGTCGACCAACACCTTCGGTGGTTCCTCCGGTCTTTTCACCTAGATGGTTCTTCGGTGTGACCCTCAAGTCACTTGCCCCTCATGGCATGCCCCGCAAGGCACCGCAAGACACCACTCTCAAGTGAGCCCCTCAAGGCACCGCAAGACACCACTCTCAAGTGAGCCCCTCAAGGCACCGAGCAAACCCACACACGTAAGGGTGGTAACTCAATGACACGCGCAATCCAATAAGGCTACTCTTCGCGATCCCCGCGAGGTGAGCACCGAACCTCTCACAATCTCTTCTCCGGAGCACCGTATCTCCACGCGTGCTACCACGGAGCCTCTTGCCACCAAGCCGTCTAGGAGGTGGCAACCTCCAAGAGTAACAAGCTCTCCGCTTGCAACACAACCACCTAGTGCCACAAATGCAATCTCACAAAGCACTCGCACTAGAATCGCTCTTCTCACACTATCGGATGGTCACTACCAAGCATATGTGAGTTAGAGGGCTTCCAAGCACCACCACACAAGGCAACATAGCCAGGGCGTGCTCAGCAACCAGCCACAGCCGGCCAAGACACATATTTATAGCCCCAAGGGCTGAAAGAGCCGTTGCCACCTCGGGCAACCGAAACAAGAGCGCCGGACGCGTCCGGCCTCGACCGCCGGACGCTCCAAGCCGCGTCCGGCGCTCCTCGTCATGCCACGTGTACCGACCGTTCGAAGTTGACCGTTGATCCCCAACGGCTACCTCACGATCTGCTCAGAAACCCTGCGCCGGACGCTGAACAGTGAACGCGCCGCGTCCGCCGCGTGCGTCCGCCCCGCGTCCGGCCCACGTCTGGCCCGCGTCCGGGTGGCCCTCGGCGCCACGGAACTTTCTGTTCCGCGTCCGGGGCTCGCCGGACTCGGCACCCCGGCGTCCGCCGCCTACGCCCCTCCTCCGCGCCGCGCCGACGTCCATCAAGCGCCGGACGCGTCCGGTGCTCCCTCAAGGCGCGTCCGGCGCCTTCGCGGAGAGCACACTCGTCGTTTCGTCGCCGCGTCGCAACGCCAACTTCTCCACCATGCTATCCAACAAGTATACCAACTTGATCACCATGGATAGTATGTTTCCAACAACAATTTGCATCCGGCGCAATGGAAAATATGCCTCCAATTTTCCCAAAAGCGCCGAATCCCGCCTCGCAAGCTCGGCGGGAGGGAGAGAGGGACCCAAGCCCAACTCAACCCTGCAAACCATAGCGCGTCCAAACGCCACCTTTATAAATGTGCCAACACCACCAAGTGTACAACTTCATGTGCTTGTGTGTTAGCATTTTCACAATCATTTTCAAAGGATTTTCTCTTCTTCTCACAACGCCACTCGATCCTAGCACATCGCAATGTTAGATCGCTCAAGTGGCACTAGATGACCGATATGCAAACAAGATTACCCCTCTTGATAGTACGGCCATCTATCCTAAGTCCGGTCAAGTACTTCTCTACTCAACCTTAGACCGGTGAAATGAAATGCCCTAGGTTATACCTTTGCCTTGCGCATTTCCATCTCCACCGTCATCCTCCATTGTGCCAATGCACCGCATGCACGACACGATCATCAAATGATATGATCCACTTCATATCATCATGTGACACTTTTGGTCCATCGATCTTGACCTTACTTGCTCTTCACCGTTGCGTCGGTCCATCGGCACCAAGTCTTGCCCAAGCTTCACCATCGCATGGTCCTTCGCTTCGCAGCCTCAACTTGCCCTTCACACTTGCAACCGGCCCATCAAGCCAAGCCTCATCTTGATCTTCACCTCTTGGTCACATGACTCCAAGTCATGTCTCATTTGCAATGAGCTCCTTTATCAACTCATGTGTTGAGCCTCACAACATCTCCAAGCCATCTCCACCATGGCATATGTTGCTCACACACATATACCTGTGAACTAACTCCTGTGTATCTCAACCATCACACATGTTAGTCCACCTAAAGTTGTTACTCAATTATCAAAACCAAACAAGGGCCTTTCAGCGGGTCCCAGCTGTCAGCCGGGACAGCTCTGGGTGCACGGATCTGGGTGGCTTTAGCACAGCTGTACCCCTGGGTGCACTTCGGGTGCACATTGTATTTAGGGATTCGGTTTTAAAAGAAAAAGGGATTTCCAGATTCTGGTTTGAATCTTGTAAAATTTCTACAGGGATCTAAGAGTGTCCAGTGTGAATGATTCAAGTCTTGTTGTGATCCTTGTGATGAGTAGAATCTAGTAAAATTATGTTATGGACATTTTGAGATACTTTTCTGTATAGTTTTATTTAAAGTCTATCAATTGTCATAAATATTGTTTATCTTTGAAAATGCATAACTAATTCTAGGATGCTCAGAAAAATATGATTTTGGTCTTGTTGGATTTGTAATGTGATGCTCTGTCTATGGTAAAAGTATCACCTGCATGTTTAGTGTAAGTTTAAAGAGTTGTAGTTCAAGTGCTTTATTTGGCCTATGGCTTAGGAAATTCATGAATGGGGTCTATATATCTGGTTAGGATTTAATTCTTTTTGTGGACTGTTTAAATGTTAGTAGGAAGTCATTGATGTGATTAAACCTGAGGTTTATCATACTTTATAGTACAAAGTATTTATAGGTCCAATCAATTGTGCTGCCTTGTGTTTTATGTGTAGGCCAATGGGATTATTCAGATGATGTGATTTTTGGATGGTAGACTAGAATTGCCATTCTATGTCTACTGTAATTTTGATAGGATTTTATGAGGTGTCTAGCTAGGGGTTGCCGTTCAACCCATAGTTGGTCAATTTGGGGTTGCTTGTATGATGTCATTCTTAACCCAATTTTAAATTGGTTTTCTGAGAAACTTGCCTTTACATGAATGGTTTATGATTAGGATAACTATCTACTGTTAAAATATGGTGGGCATTGGATGAATAGTTGAGTAGTTATGACTGTTGCAATCTGGTTAATAGGAGCTGTTAATTGCTGTTTTGTCAGGACCTAGTTCTATTGTTGGCTAATTTAGGCCTAGCTAACTTGAGAATCAGGTTCTGATGTCTTAAGAGGTTTGATGGAAACTTTTATAAGATTTCCAGATTGTCCTCTTTCATGTTCATAGGATATATATATATCTGCAGTTATGAATTTAATACAACAATGATGATTGTAGGCCTATGATTGCTAGTGAAGCGTAGATGAGTGTTGATTGTATGTAGAGCTTAATGAAAGGGTCTTGTAGTGCCTAGAACATGTATGATTGGTTGTTAAAATGTGTTTCATGATATTTGGGTTAAGATGATTATGCTTAGGTTTAGGTCTTTGGCTTTACTGGCTTGTTTGCTAGTGATAGGTGTAGCAAATTAAATAATTTATTCACCTACGAACATCTATCACCCTTGATCATCCATGCTCATGCATACACCGACAATCACGTACTCATACATACGCACATGCATCATTCCAGGATCGCGTGTAGAACATTCGTCGTGAAGTCAAGGATCCAGAAGGACAAGTTGCGAACGGAGATCCGCACGAGGAGTGATCGAGAACCAGGAACCCGACGTAGAACAGTCGAGTACCTAGAGCTCCAACCTCGATCTTCTAACTAAGGAAAGCCCCGGAGCATTCCTCCTACGTTTGCAAATGATTTACTTTGCGTCCTTTTATTCTTTATGATGCATTAAGTTATAGGCGTTGCTTGAAATCGTAGCTGCATCAGGACTACCTTGCCACCAGAAATATCCTATTTTTACATACAGGATCGACTACATGCTTAGGCCTGCTCTCTTAATCGGTAGAAGCCGGATGATCGACCATCATCTGCGAGTATAGGTGGTTACTACCCTTTTGGATTGAGAATAGTAAGATGTTGGATATGAACATAACCATGTGGCCATGATAAATCACCTCTAATGAATTATGGAACACGAGCGTCCTCGGATCATTTTGAACAATGCCTCACAGATAGCTGGAAGAGCTTGGGCGCTCGACCGCGAAGCCTAGAATCTACTTGGGCCGGGTTTCAACTTCTAGGTATCCATGCTGGCGATGGTGCGGGAGTAAACAAGGGCCCGTTGTAAGTCCACTACCGGGAGGTGCATTCCATGTCTATGAGTTCGCGAGTGTTCCATGTCTATAAGTTCACTCAACCTCGGCATCGGGAGTTTCCTTGGTCATGGTGGTGAGTTGTTGATCTGGCATCTTTTCCCGAGTAGATCAAGGTGACCTAATCGATTCCGACGGGAGTCGTGTGGTTTGTGTGAGGAATACCCCGCCAGCTGGTTTGCAATCGATTATAATCGCCATCGTTCCTGGATAGCGAATAACTTGACCGAGCAGTTACGGTGTCGCAAATAAGATTTGAATGCGAGTTGGTTGCTTCTACCTAAAATTGTGAGTAGTTGCAGGTGCTAATGTAGTAATGGCAGGATCCAACTTAATTGGATAAGTTAGAGAGTCCTTTTGACACTAAATGATTTTAATATGCTCATCTTTTGGCAAAGAAAAGGAGTCGGCTAACCCACTATAAAGCCTGGCAGCCACCAAAGAGTCTTGGTCCATTTGAGCCAAGTCTTGCCCGAGTTTCACCCTCACTGGGTCCATCGCTCCACTGCCTCGACTTGTCCTTCACACACCCTCCGGCCTCGAGCCAAGCCTCATCTCGATCTTCACCATCAGTCACATGACTCCATGTCATGTCACATATTCAATGAAGCTCCTTCATCTCACATTCACCTATGGACTAAACCCCTGTGTATTCTCATGATCACACCATTAGTCCACCTAAGTTGTCACTCAATTATCAAAACCAAACAAGAGAACTTTTATGGGTTCAGGGTGCACGACGAAGTGGACTTTGGGAAGCCAATGCAGGACCTCTTCTTGTGTGTGCAGCGTGTCGAGGAGCTCCAGTTTTTGGTCTCGTTCTTGGTTAATGTGCTGGATGAAATGGTACCATCCCCAGGGCACTCAAAGTTCAGATACAAGTGCAACAATCATCTGAAAGTGTTGCCGGATCAAACACTAAAAACCTAGATTTTTTTAAGGTAAACCTTGATGACTTTTCATGCACAACTTTAGTTCCCAGTCTCGTGGAGCATACGTAGATGAACACTATCTTAACCTCTCTAGGACTATCCGAAGGTGCTCCTCATGCTCTTCTGCTGACTTTGAGAAAATTAGGATATCGTCGATGAACACTACCACGAACTTGTCTAGCTCCTCCATAAAGATCAAGTTCATCATGTTCATGATGTAGGTCCCATTCAGAGTTCCATCCATATGACAAGCAATAAAATATATGGATAGCAGAATGGGATTCAGACCAATACATCCAAGTACTAAAGCAACATAGTTCACAACTTGGCTGAAAAAATACAAGGCAGCAGCCCTTCAATTCAAGTCTTTAAAAAGAGAGAAAAAAATGTTCAGCAAGTAGCACAGTAGCACAATGCATGAGTAGGAAGAGCATGTAGCACACTGCATAGGTAGTACAAGTTTTTCACCACAGCTCGCTGGTCGTCACAAATGACACATTGACAGTTCACAAAAGACACACAGAACTGATACTAAATTAATAAGTTCAAGGCTTCTAAGCCTTCAAGGAACGTGTTTGGCGCTTGAACGTGTTTTTCACAGACATCCATTGCAACAAACTACAAAGTACTACATTGTTCTGGTCACCTTATTACAAAAGAGAGGCATAACGGCCATTAGTCTTCATCCTTGACTTGTTCTTGCACAAAAGACAGACATAACATGCATTACTTTCATGAATCCTGAAATTTCAAGCACCAGGGCCATTGCAAGAGATTTCTACAGAGACAATCACTAACTAACTATGAAACAGCTAGGATATAACAGCCATCAGCCTCACAAAGTCCAGCCATCAGCATCACTACAGACAAGTACAATAACACCACCACCAAGTCCATCAGCCTCACAAAAGCCAAGTCCATCAGCCTCATAAAAGTCCCATCAGTCTGCCTAGGGGCTCAGCATGGGTCTGAATGCTTCCTCCCCCTTGTGTCCCATTATGAACCATACAACCAAAGCCAAAAGCAGAACAAACAGTGCTATAATCCTAGGCTTCACTATATTTAAACCTTTCAGCTTTTCTAGATCAATCCTCATATTGACCAATTCAGCAGCCGTATTCTTGTTTTCATCCGTCATCAACTTGTTCAGATCTGCCATCTTGGCCTCCAGGTTCTTGTCCAGGTTTGCCATCTGGGCCTCTAGCTTTGCCATCTTGTCCAGGTTTGCCATCTCGGCCTCAAGCTTTGCCATCTTGTTTTCCAGCTTTGCCAACGTGGCTTCCAGCCCTTCCATATTGGCTCTGGTGACTTGGGCAAGACAACTAATGGCTTTGTCATGATCCTCAAGTGCTATTGCTAACAACTTGTTGACACCTTCAGCATTAGTGACATGCTGATCCTTGATTAAGAATACAGCATAACTACCTTGCCAATGAAAAAAGGAACATTGCTTCCCATTCTGTAAAGAAGAAATCCTTCCTAAATTTCCCAAATCATTTAACTATTCAATTCAGCAAAAATTTTGGAGAAAGTTACCGCTTTCACGAATAGGCAGCGGTAGAACTTCCTCCGCATGGATTCTGTTTGGTTGGAGGTCAGTTCTACCACCATCCTATTGCAATACGTGCAAGGGATTAGAGGAAGAGTAGAGCCCCAGCCAGATGAGAAGGATGACGACGACGACGCTGGCGACATCTCAAATAACCTGACAGGCCATAGAAATGATAAGTATTGATTAAATATACATCAAATTTATGCTGAATTTCAAAATTGAAATCAGCACCTCATCTTCTAGCTACTAAGGTCATACAAAATAGCACCATAATAAGATTTTAACAACTATGATAACAGATTAACAGCACGTGGTACTTGCTTTCCCAAACCGGTACGGCCACTGACTGATCTACTCCACTCCACAGTCCACACTATCTGCACTAGCCGAGCCGAGCTTGTCAACAAATCTAGCTCTAGGAGGCCGGTCGGAGCTTCGATTAAAGAGCAACATGACCGATCACCCCTACTAGTCATGCTATGCACACACCCAACACCTCATCATTCGAGAAGCCGAAAGCACATTACATACAGCTAGAAGATTTACAGGAAAAGAATTTAGAAAAGAAAAGAAAACAAAAACTAGTGAAGCCCACTCGGACTTATACTCACTCACTCTATCTGGCAGCAGAGCACCAGAGCAGACCAGACCACACTCCTCACCTCTGAACTCTCATCACCTCTTCTCTCCTTCCTGGCTTCGTCGCTGACTATTAGAATTGTAGAATATTGTGGGTTCTACTTGACAAAATCGTAGAATCAATTTGACAAACTATGATCACAAGGTCATACAAAATAGCACCATAATAAGATTTTAACAACTATAATAACAGATTAACAGCACGTGGTACTTGCTTTCCCAAACTGGTACGGCCACTGACTGTTCCTCAAGTCTGCACGCGCTGGGGGCCACCAGAACGCGCACAAGAAGGAGCGGAGCATCGGCTGGAACCCCTACTTCTACATGACCCCGCAGTCCACCACCAATGCAGCGCCGCCGAGCCCCACCGCCTACGCCGGCATATTTTCAGGTACCCTAGTTCTACATGTATCTTGCTACATACCGCCGCTGCCGCCGCTCCTGTGCTCGATGTGCCGCCGCCACTCCTGTGCTCGATGCGCCGCCGCCGCCGCTCCTGTGCTCGATGTGCCACCGCCGCTCCTGTGCTCGATGTGCCGCCTCGTCTCCTTGCCTCACCGCCCCCGAATTGAGAGTGCGGGGAAGGTGTTTTTTCGGGGAGGGGAATTGAGGTTGAGTGGAATGGGCCGGCAGCTAATGCTTCCCCAATAATTTGGCTTTGTCTTTTTTTGGGGAAGGAAATGGGCCGAAATGGGCCCAATTTATTTTGGCCAGCCCTATGCCTTCTCAATGCGTGCATCAATGGTGATTGGTAATGCTCAAAAAAAATCAATGGTGACCGCCAGCTCTCCTCTCTCTCCTCTATCTGCCAGCAGCCTGCTCATCCCCGCTCATCTCTCCTCTCTCCTCTCTCTCTCTCTCTCTCTCTGTTTGACCGCCACAAAGGTTCGCAATAATGGCACTCCAACTACCTCCTCCCTTTCTCTTTCCCCTCTCCGTCTGAGCAGCGGTTCCCGATGCAGGTCAAATCGGTAGTACTCACCATTGATGCTACAAGCCCAGCCATTGCTGCTAGTAGCCTCGGTTAGTCGTCATCCGGGGGTTTAGGGCCAAGGTTGGTCTCCATTGTATTTCCTTTTTTATATTTTTATTAAATAGAAACTGTAAGTGCAATCAAGCTCTAATGTGGGTTTTGATGTTGATGACCACCAAATTAGAGAACTAATGAGACTTATTGAGATGACAAGCAGGCAATGAATTACGGAAGAATGATGTACAGGTTGGAGGGGTCCCCGTTTCTAAAAAGGAGGCTTTGCCGAACTCAAAGAAGGTTTAAATACATTTTCGGTTTGAATTTGAGTTTAGGAAAAGCCGTACTATCAAGAGGGATCCTAAGGTTGTTAGTCAAAAGTGTCACCAAATGCTCAATCCTTCAACACCAACCTCATCCAGCCACCAAACTCAACTTCATCTTGCTGTTTTGGGGGGCGCGGCAGTGCCGCGCCTATAAGTGACCGTTGGGCCCAGGGGGTATTTATACCCATCTGTCGGCCCACATCACTTACCTCTTCGTCTACCTCACGACATAACCATTGCAAGCACCAGAAAAGCTCCCCTCTCTCTCCCTCCATTGCTCCCCCAAGCTCCAAACTCATTCCCTTGATTCCACCACGGATTCTTGAGAAAAAGGGTAGCAAACTTCGATTGGAGAGCGGATCTACTGGTTCCCACTGTCAAAAGAGCATTTGGTGCACGTTTGGCCGGCGGCCTAGGGTTTGTTACTCTTGGAGCTTTGCTCCTAGCTGGCTAGGCGTCGCCCTAGAGCTGCCAACTTGTGTGGCTGCCTAGGGAGGTTTGTAACCTCACCCCAAAACTAAGAAATCGCCCCTCATCTCAAGAGTTAACTCTCTTGACTTGAGAACGAGGAGCAAGCTAACCTTTGTGGTGAAGCTTCAAGCCGGTGGGCTTCCTCAACAACGTGGACGTAGGCCAGCCTTGGTGGCGAGCTGAACCACGGGTCAAATCCCTGTGTCACCGTGTGCTTGTTGCTATTGACTTGTTGTTGAGGTGCTTTTAGGATTTGGGGTCGATCTACTTCCTCCTACCTGTGGAGCTGCATTTTGTTCTCGATCTGTAACCTCTGCAGGTGTAGGAAGCCTTGGAAGTCGCCTGATTAAGTTGTTGGTCTTTAGTTTTTGAATTCTGTATACTTTTGTATCTATCTGTGAGGCGCGGCAGTGCCGCGGTCTGCTGAACTGACAGCAGTGCGAAGTGTTTTTGTTGACAGGCCTATTCACCCCCCTCTAGGCCACTTATCCTCTTCCAGAGATCCTACAAGTGGTATCAGAGCCAGGTTTCTTCGTATACGCTTAACCGCGTGAAGTATGGAAGAGGCCGGAGCATCGAAGCCAGCTCCCAAGGCAAAGAGTGTTGATCTGCACTCTACAGAGGACAGCAGTGATGCCTCTATGTCCACTGCTAATAATGCCACAATCAGAGATGGTGGCAAGACCACAGATGTGAGTGATGCTGAGAGAAGAAGAAGAAAGAAGGAAAGAAGAGAAGCACTCAAGAAAAGAAGAGAGCTTGAGGATAAGTTGAGCAGAAAAGAAGCTAGAAGACTTATCCGAGAACAAAGAGAAGAAAGAAGGAAAGCCAAGGCACGTGCTAAGGAAGAGGAGAAGAAGAAGAAGCGGGAGATTGAGTTGTCACCATCTAGTGAGCTCTCTAGCAGCTCAGATGATGGTGATGATGATGTATCATATCACTCTTCCAAGAATCCCAAAGGAAGCCACAAGAAGGTTGAGAAGAAGAACATCAAGGACAAAGGCAGCAACAACAACAAGAAGAAATACACCGCTGTATCCTTTAATTATTCTCATCTAACTCATCGTGACCGCAAGTCTATTGTCAATGTGCCCATGGGCAAGTTACCCCGGTTTGATGGGACTAACTATGCCAAGTGGAAGCACTTGATGAGAAACTATCTTTCAGGTGTTCATCAAGGGCTTTGGGAGATTGTGGAGAAGGGAGTGCAGCAGCCACAAGATCCCGAAGACCCAACCAATGAAGAATTCTTGGCTGCCCAGTTCAACAGTCAAGCCACAAGCATCTTACTGAGTGCTCTTAATGGCAATGAGTACAACCGTGTGATGAATGTCAATGTGGCAAAAGAGATTTGGGATGCCTTGATCATTGCACATGAAGGTGTTGATAAAGTAAGAAAGGCAAGAATTGAAGTCTTGATGGCCAAGCTCAACCGGTTTGTGATTAAAGGTGAAGAAGGGCCACAAGAAATGTTTGATAGATTCATGGTGTTGGTTGGACAAATCAAAGGATTTGGTTGTGAGGATCTTGATGATCACAAAGTGGTGAAGGTGATGCTTGAAGCCTATTCTCCAAGAAATGAAACCATGGTGACATTGATTAGAGACAAGAAGAAGTTTGAGCACTTCACTCCAAATGATGTGCTTGGACGGTTGTTGACCTTTGATATGCAAAGAGAAGAAGCAAATGAGAGAAAGAGGCTTGGTGAGCTTCAATCCAAGCTTGATGGGATGAAGATCAAGGAAGTTGCACTCAAAGCTAGCAAGCCTCACAAGCACACTTCAG
Source organism: Themeda triandra (assembly GCA_018135685.1). Classification (NCBI taxonomy): domain Eukaryota; kingdom Viridiplantae; phylum Streptophyta; class Magnoliopsida; order Poales; family Poaceae; genus Themeda; species Themeda triandra. The sequence continues at coordinate 136,097 of JAENPR010000313.1, read as the reverse complement.
CTTGCAATCATAAAGGCAGCAAGCATGCACCAACAAGTCAGCCCAAGGAGATCAAGCAAATACCACAAGAAGAAGATTCAACATCCACATCAAGTGAAAGTGAGGACAATGGGGCTGATCACAAGAAGATAGAAGATATGTCATTGTTTATAAAGAACTACAACAAAGACATCAAGAACAATCGCTACAAGCTCACCAAGAGAAGGTTCCCAAGCAAGAAAAAGAGAACATGCTTCGATGTGGCAAAGCACCGAACACTTTATTACCGAATGTCCACTTGAGAAGAATCAAGGCAAGAACAAGAAAGAAAGAAAAGATGGGAAGAGAAGATACAAGAATGCCGGGAGGCACACATTGGGCATGAGTGGGACTCAACTAAAGAGTCAAGTGATGAAGATGGAGAGGTTGCAATAGTAGCTATACACAACACATCTTCCTCACCAAGACTCTTCAACAACATGTCCGATGATGATGACTCTCATCACATTTGTCTTATGGCAAAAGGTGAAAAGGTAAAACTGAACAAGAAATCCTCTTCTCCATCTCCTAGTGATATATCTAGCAGTGATCTCAATGATTCTAGTGATGAAGATTCTAGTGAGAGTTTGAAGCCCGCTAAGAATCTTGATCCTAGAACCGAGCGTTTTATTGCAGCTCTCATGGAGGAATTAGAACATGTCAAAGCTGAGCTAGAACATAGAGAAAATGTCATTGAAAAGACTGAAAATCTCTATATTGATAGTGAGGAAGCTTTTGAGCAAGAGAAAAGGGAGACAAGCTCTTTGAGGAAAGAGCTTGCTCTTACAAAGAAGATTAATATTGCTCTCAATGATAAGTATTGTGTCTTAGTTGAAAAGCACAACAAACTTGAGAAGCAGTACAGTCATCTTTGTGAGAGCACCCCACCTCTCTCTAGCTTAAATGACAATTCTAAGTCCTCTATAAGTGAAGGTTGTGGAAAGTGCTATAATCTTGATATAAATTCTTATTCCACTAACCTTGCAAATATGAAAGCTATGAAGGATGAGATTGCTAGGTTGAACAGCATGCTGGACACAAAAGGCAAGAACAGCAAGCAAGTGACAGGTGGCAAAGCAAATCAACCAAAGATGCCACAATATAAAGATGGAAGAAATCCTCGCATCAAGGATGGGCTTGGACATAAGAAAGGTGCCAAGACAAATAGAAGAAAGATGGTAAATGGCATTGAGTGTGTCCAATTCATGAGCAAGGGCAAGGCTGGTACGTAAAAGCCTGCACGAGTGTGGCACGAAGCGCCCCGACTGCGAAGCGAAGCGGCAAGCGCCGCGGTGCCGATTGGGCCCCCCCACGTAAAGGGAAGGCTACCGACTGCTTCTCATGTTAAGCCCAAGAAGCAGGTTCCACAGAAGAAACAGATTCCCAAGAAGTCAAATACTTCTACCATGGCACCCAAGAAAGAAAGCTTCTATCAATCAAGTGCCAAGACACCTCTCAAAGTGTTGAACTCTAACTTTGTTTTGCAGCATGACACTAAAGGAAAGGTGTTTGCCAAATTTGTTGGCATTGGTAGAAATGTTTATCGTAATACTTCTATTTGGGTTCCTAAAGTTCTTGTGACTAACCTTGAAGTCCCCAAGAAAGATTGGGGACCTAAATCAAGCAACTAAACTTGTGTTGCAGGCATACTCCTCCGGTGGGTCAAGTTGGGTGCTTGACAGTGGATGTACAAATCATATGACCGGAGACAAGAGTATGTTTTCAGCCTACTCCCCAACTACAAAAATCAGTGACAACATCATCTTTGCTGATAACTCTAAAGGGGGAGTAGTTGGTCTTGGTAAAGTTGCTATCACACTTGAGCATTCAATTTCAAATATCTTTCATGTTGAATCTTTGAAGTTCAATTTGTTGTCTGTTTCACAACTGTGTGAGATGGGCTACAATTGTCTCTTCACTGATAAAGGTGTGGAAGTCTTTAAGAGGGACGATTCCTCTATTGTCTTTACGGGAAAACTCAAGAACAAGCTCTACCTAGGTGATTTCAGCAAAGGGAAAGCTAAGCTTGAGACCTGTTTAGTGGCAAAATCTAGCATGGGTTGGTTATGGCATCGCCGACTAGCTCATGTTGGGATGAGGAACTTGGCCAAACTCCAAAAGGACAACCATATTCTTGGACTAACAAATATTCAATTTGAGAAAGACAGGATATGCAGCTCATGCCAAGCAGGAAAGCAAGTAGGTGTACCACACCCACCAAAGAGCATCATGACTACTACTCAACCCTTGGAGTTGATTCATATGGATCTCTTTGGACCGGTTGCCTACCTCAGCCTAGGGGGTGATAAGTATGGTTTAGTTATTGTTGATGACTACTCTCGCTTCACTTGGGTATTCTTTGTCTATGATAAGTGCCAGGTACAGGACAAGGTGAAGACTTTTGTTAAAAGGGCACAGAGAGAATTTGGTCTCCAAATCAAGAAGATAAGAAGTGATAATGGAACTGAATTCAAGAATACTCAAGTTGAAGAGTTTCTTGAAGATGAAGGCATCAAGCATGAATTTTCAGCTCCATACACCCCCCAGCAAAACGGTGTAGTAGAGAGGAAGAATAGAACACTCATTGACATGGCAAGAACAATGCTTGATGAGTACAAGACTTCAGATCTATTTTGGGTAGATGCCGTCAAGACCGCTTGCCATGCCATCAACCGCCTCTACTTACACAAGAAGCTCAACAAGACTTCCTATGAGATTCTAACCGGTAACAAACCTAAGGTGTCTTACTTTAGGGTTTTCGGGTGCAAGTGTTTCATACTTAACAAAAGACCCAAAACCCCTAAGTTTGCATCTAAGGTAGATGAAGGAATTCTTATTGGTTATGGATCAAATGAGCATGCCTACCGTGTCTTCAACAAAACCTTGGGTAGAACGAGGTCACGGTAGATGTGACATTTGATGAATCTAACGGCTCTCAAGTAGAGCAAATTGATTCAAGTATTGTAGGAAAGGAGGATCCACCTTGTAAGGCAATCAAGCAAATGGCCATTGGTGATGTAAGACCACAAGAAGAACAAGGATCGAGATGATGAGGATCCCCAAGCCGCGTTGCACCAATTTCCGCCGACAAACTCGTAAGAAGGTGCAGCACTCTCCTCTCCTGCTGGAGAACAGCGGTGAAGCGGGTGCCGCGCCTAGGTGCGGCAAAGGCCGCACCCTCCACCTCGGCAGCAGCTTCTCCAACTCCTACTTCACCAGTTCAAGGGCTCAATCTAGAGCCTATACTTGAGCAAGTAGATGCTGAAGGTTCTGAAGATAATGAAGATGAAAGTGTTGAGCATCCAAGGCTAAGGCAAACTATTCAATGAGATCATCCCGTTGACAACATCCTTGGGAGTATCAAAAGAGGGGTAACAACTCGTTCTCACTTGGTCAATTTTTGCCAATTTTACTCGTTTGTTTCCTCTTTGGAGCCTCTCAAGGTAAAAGAAGCACTTGGAGATCCGGATTGGGTCATGGCCATGCAAGAAGAGCTCAACAACTTTGAAAGAAACCAAGTGTGGACCTTGGTGGAAAGACCCAAAACAAACATCATTGGTACCAAATGGGTCTTCCGCAACAAGCAAGATGAAAATGGAGTGGTGACAAGGAACAAGGCAAGATTGGTGGCTCAAGGCTTCACTCAAGTTGAAGGCTTGGACTTTGAGGAAACCTTTGCACCAGTGGCAAGGCTTGAAGCAATTCAAATGCTTTTAGCCTTTGCTGCCCATCATGACTTCAAGCTACATCAAATGGATGTCAAGAGTGCTTTCCTCAATGGTCCTATACAAGAAGAAGTGTATGTCAAGCGACCCACCGGGTTTTGAAGATCCCAAGTTCCCACATCATGTCTACAAACTCCGAAAGGCGCTCTATGGGCTGAAACAAGCTCCAAGAGCATGGTATGAATGCCTTAAGGAATTCTTGCTTAAACAATGCTTTGAAATAGGCAAAGCCGATCCTACTCTCTTCACTCATAAAGTTGGAAATGATATCTTTGTGTGCCAAATATATGTCGATGACATAATATTTGGCAGTACTAACCATGTGTATGTTGAAGAGTTTAGTAGGACTATGACACAAAAGTTTGAGATGTCCATGATGGGTGAGCTGAAGTTCTTCCTCGGGTTTCAAATCAAGCAATTGAAGGAAGGAACTTTTCTAAGTCAAACCAAGTACACCCATGATATTTTGAAGAAGTTTGACATGGATAAGGCCAAGCCTATCAATACTCCCATGGCATCAAATGGGCATCTTGAGCTTGATTCAAAAGGGAAATCTGCTAACATAAAGGTATATCGCTCCATGATTGGATCCCTGCTCTACCTTTGTGCATCTAGGCCAGATATTATGCTTAGTGTGTGCATGTGTGCTAGATGTCAAGCTGACCCGAAAGAGTGCCATTTAATGGCTGTTAAAAGGATCTTGAGATAACTAGTTCACACACCTAACCTTGGCTTGTGGTATCCCAAGGGCTCCAAGTTCACTCTACTTGGCTATTCAGATTCTGATTATGCCGGTTGCAAAGTAGAGAGAAAAAGCACTTCGGGGACATGTCAATTCCTTGGACGGTCTCTAGTGTAGCAAAATTGTGTAGCCCTATCCACAGCTGAGGCCGAGTATGTTGCAGCCGGCGCTTGTTGTGCTCAACTACTTTGGATGAAGCAGACCCTTCTTGATTTCGGATGTTGATTCACCAAAATCCCACTTTTGTGTGACAATGAGAGTGCCATAAAGCTTGCAAACAATCCTGTAAACCACTCAAGGACCAAGCACATAGACATCCGACATCATTTCTTGAGAGACCACGAAACCAAAGGAGATATCGAACTTCGCTATGTGAGCACCGAAAAACAACTAGCCGATATCTTCACTAAGCCACTCGACGAGTCAAGGTTCTGTGAGTTGCGTGGTGAACTGAATATCCTTGATTCCAGCAACGTGGTTTGAAATCTAGTATGCCTCTGTTTGATATACTAGTATGCAAGGACAAAGTTTTTCAAAGCTATATTTATGTCCTTCAAAATAATTTCAAAATCTTAGTTTGTAAGATCATGGCCATAGCTTGTATTGATGTTATGTATCTGGTCATGATTTTACAACAATATGTGTCCATATCAAATATAAAGAACTCTCTAAAAGATGTTAAGCAGTAAGGTTGTTGCTGGCCTGCGCGGCAGTGCCGCGCCTGGGGCGCGGCAGTGCCGCGGTCTGTGTTTTGTGCCAGATCGGGCCGCAACTCATCTGGTGGGCCCGTTTTTCTTTCCTATTCTACCCCTTCGGCCCCCAGTCCATCTTCTTCCTCTCCTCATTCTTTCCCGAGCCAGAGGCGACGCTCCTCCTCTCTTCCTCGAGCTAGGGCGCCACCAAAAGCGCCGGTGCTGCGGCTGCTGCTCCCCACGGCAGTTCCGCGCCAGGGCAACTCCCCCACTCGCGCAGGGGGAGGCACTGCCTCAGGGCTTGGCTAGCCCCTTCACTTCTTCCCTCTCCAATCTGCGAAGAAAGGTAAACCTAGCCCCCGATCTATGCAATGGTAGAAGTTTGGCTATGGATTCAAGTTTCTAGAGTTAGGGTTGGCAGTTGGAAGGAGAGATCGATGGATGGTTTGAGTCAATTTTATGGTTTCTTTGGTGAATGGAAGATTGCCCCACGGCAGTCCGTGGCCTAAGTACAAGATGTACTTGGCAACTGCAGCACATTGCAGTTCTCTTCACCTCTGGAATCGAAAATTGATTGAGATCAAACACCGACAACTCTTGCTCAATTTTCATCCTATATAACTTGATGAATCCATGGTTAGGCTATCATTCTCTATTGTTAGTTGTGTCTCTGAAATAAAAGAGGAATTCTAGGACAAGTTGGATCACAAGAGTAGTTGAAAGAGTAAAATGATGTATGATTTGGTGAGCTTCTGCAGGCGCGGCAGTGCCACAGGGGGAGGCGCGGCAGTGCCGCACCCCTGCTGCAGCACTGACTGCCTTGCTCACTGCATCATATATCAAGTTACTCCTTCAACTAACACTGTTATTCACCTAATCCTTTGTTTCTCTATAATTTCTTACACGACTCATTTAATTGCATAGATGGATCAAGGAGGTGGAAATCAAGGAAAAAGGAAGGGTGCTGCCCTTGCTAAGCAGCCACCTCGCAGAGGAAAAGGAGCAGGAACCTCATCCACTCATGCTGCACCATTGTCTAGAGAAGAAAGAGAGCAGCAAATCAGAGATGAGGAGATGAGAATTAGAGAAGGTTACACCATCCCTCCTGCTGGACAACAAGGTACTCCTGAGCACATTGAAGAGTTTGATGACAGTTACATCAGGAATGAAACAGATAGCTATGAGATGCATGCCCCTGAAGATACAGTACCTCATCAAGTAATTGATTATTACAAGAAGTACAAGATGGTTGAGGCTGAAAGAGAGAGAAATCCCTATGAGCAGAGGCAGGCCAGTGGCATTGATTACAGATTTTGGAATGTCTTTCATTCCAACTTCTATCGCTCTGTGTGCATGAGAAGGAAAATCAGCAATATGGGCTACATTGAATGGGATAAGGTGAAAGCTCAGAAGAAGCCTGAATTCAATGCAGCTGAAAAGATCTGTGAGAGATTTGAGATGAAGGAGATCATGGCCTTCAGATATGATTGGAACAGGGAGGTGCTTGCTCAGTTCCATGCCACTTACTTTTGGGATCAGGAGGCAGATGTTCACTGGATGACAGGACCTATGCATTATAGAGTTGACTTCGTCACTTTCTGTCAGATTCTCGGCTTTGGAGAGCAACACAGGGGCTATGACAGGATCCACTCTCAGAGAGACCCTATTGATGCGCATGCTGATGAGCTTAGGCATGTATGGAAGAATCCTGATAGCCAGAATGTTGGCAAGAGGAATGAGCTAATTGGAATATATTATGTAGTGAACAACATAATCAGAAACACCATCAATCCAAAGGATGGGGCAGCATCAGATTTGAATGGTTATGTGAGAGATGTGCTTGCTCGGTTCCCCAGAGGCAGGAGATTCAATGTGCCAAGATTTATGTGGGTTGAATTAGCCACTGCCATGGATGATGGAAGAAGGAACTTGCCATATGCTCCCTACTTGATGTTCATGATTGAGAGAGTGACAGGAAAGCACTTTCCCAAGGATTGCACTCATACACCCTACACTCCAAAGAAGACTTCCGCTGACGACAAGGGTGCAGGTGCAGCTGTAGTTGAGGAAAGTGATGATGATGAAGAAGAAGAGGGCAGCCACCATGATACTCCTGAGGAGAGTCCAGCTCGTCCCTCTAGCAGCTATCGACCCAGGAAGAAGTCATCTAGGTGGAAGAAGCTTGGATCTTATTTGAAGGCAATGATGTCTCACTGCACGTATGCCTCTCAGAGAGCCTACAAGGACAGTCTACAGAACCGAGATGCTATACAGCTTGTGAGAGAGCAGCAGGGGCTTCCACCACTCTCACCAGTACCATCTCCTCCACCTATTCCAGATTCACCACACTTCACTGAGTCATCTGAGGAAAATGAGGAGGATGAGGAGCAGTCTGGGCAGCACTCAGAGGATGATGATGGTGATGATATCCATGAGGAGCAGCCCACTGACAGGGTCTTTCAGAGGAGACGCAAGGCAGCTCATGATCCTCATCCAGCAGCAGCTCCTTCTACTTCAGCTAGACCTCCACGCTTCACCTCTCACACTCACCGCCAGGGTCGTGCTCGTATTGACAGTGATAAGGAGTGATCCTTCTACTTCTTTTCTCCCTTTTTGATGCTTGGTGACAAAGGGGGAGAAAATTAGAGGGGTCCAACTTCAAAACTTTTGAGGCTTGGTGGAGTTTGTGTTCAGCAGCATGCATGTCCTATCCTATTAGTGTTTAGCTTGAGAGTTGAGAGTAGTCCCTTTAGTTTGTGAGTTGAGTGTCGTTCAAAACTATTTTATGTAATAATGCTACCTTTATGACTCTCTCTATGTTGGATATGGACATATATTTCATGTGTGCTTAAATTAGCTTGTCGTTATTTGCTTTAACTCTGTGTGTGGTGCTTACTGTCAGCTTGCTGTCCTGGCTAGTGCGGCAGTGCCGTGCTCTCAGGCGCGGCAGTGCCACGCCCTGCTGACAGCAAGTCTCTTTGTGTGAAAATGCCATGTCTTATGCATCACGTTTTATACTTGTGACACCTGGTTCTAGCACCCCACAGGAGGCATAAATGTAGGGGGAGGCTCCCCTTCACTTTCCTAAAAATGTGAATTTTGGTTTCTAATACCAATTCTTGGAATTCAAATCCTATTCACATGTTTAGGGGGAGGCCCTACATTCATGTCTCGAAAAGTCTCAGTTTAATTATTTTTTTTTTGTAAGCTCTAATTAGGTTGTCATCAATCACCAAAAAGGGGGAGATTGTAAGTGCAATCAAGCTCTAATGTGGGTTTTGGCGTTGATGACCACCAAATTAGAGAACTAATGAGACTTATTGAGATGACAAGCAGGCAATGAATTACGGAAGAATGATGTACAGGTTGGAGGGGTCCCCGTTTCTAAAAAGGAGGCTTTGCCGAACTCAAAGAAGGTTTAAATACATTTTCGGTTTGAATTTGAGTTTAGGAAAAGCCGTACTATCAAGAGGGATCCTAAGGTTGTTAGTCAAAAGTGTCACCAAATGCTCAATCCTTCAACACCAACCTCATCCAGCCACCAAAACAGCCAGCCATCAACTCAACTTCATCTTGTTGTTTTGGGGGGCGCGGCAGTGCCACGCCTAGGGCGCGGTAGTGCCGCACCTATAAGTGACCGTTGGGCCCAGGGGGTATTTATACCCATCTGTCGGCCCACATCACTTACCTCTTCGTCTACCTCGCGACATAACCGTTGCAAGCACCAGAAAAGCTCCCCTCTCTCTCCCTCCATTGCTCCCCCAAGCTCCAAACTCATTCCCTTGATTCCACCACGGATTCTTGAGGAAAAGGGTAGCAAACTTCGATTGGAGAGCGGATCTACTGGTTCCCACTGTCAAAAGAGCATTTGGTGCACGTTTGGCCGGTGGCCTAGGGTTTGTTACTCTTGGAGCTTTGCTCCTAGCCGGCTAGGCATCGCCCTAGAGCTGCCAACTTGTGTGGCTGCCTAGGGAGGTTTGTAACCTCACCCCAAAACTAAGAAATCGCCCCTCATCTCAAGAGTTAAGTCTCTTGACTTGAGAACGAGGAGCAAGCTAACCTTTGTGGTGAAGCTTCAAGCCGGTGGGCTTCCTCAACAACGTGGACGTAGGCCAGCCTTGGTGGCGAGCTGAACCACGGGTCAAATCCCTGTGTCACCATGTGCTTGTTGCTATTGACTTGTTGTTGAGGTGCTTTTAGGATTTGGGGTCGATCTACTTCCTCATACCTGTGGAGCTGCGTTTTGTTCTCGATCTGTAACCTCTGCAGGTGTAGGAAGCCTTGGAAGTCGCCTGATTAAGTTGTTGGTCTTTAGTTTTTGAATTCTGTATACTTTTGTATCTATCTGTGAGGCGCGGCAGTGCCGCGGGTAGGGCGCGGCAGTGCCGCGGTCTGCTGAACTGACAGCAGTGCGAAGTGTTTTTGTTGACAAGCCTATTCACCCCCCCTCTAGGCCACTTATCCTCTTCCAGAGATCCTACAGAAACATAGTTAGATAAATTCCAGGAAATTTAGGGTAGGTCTTAGATACTATTTAGGGCTTTTTTGTGGGGTTCAGCCCACTATGATAGTTGTAGTATTTCCTTTCAAAAATTATTTGGTGTTTAATAATACAAAAGAAAAATCAATTCAAAAGAAGCATAACTAGCTTGCAAGGGCGGTCACGGACTCGCCAGGGCGTTCACGCCGGCATATACCAATAAGCTGAGGTAGGCGCCAGTTTACTACAGCAATAAGCTGGCGCTGAGGTAGGCGTCGTGTGCTTCATGGAACAAAGTAGCGCCGACCTATGCAACAGGGTTGGCGCTGAACTCGGCACCAACACTCTGTATACATTATCAGGCCCTGAGGTAGGCGTCATTTTGCTTTCTTAACTATCCGGCGCTGAGGTAGGCGCCACTAAACTTGTAAATAAGCTAGCGCTGGTGGCAACCGCGGCATCCGGGGGCGTGAAGAAGGCAGCGGCCGTGGACGCGAAGGAGGCGGCGGCGACCAACCAACCATCTCCGCGCTTCGTGCTCGCCATCGCGATGCCGAGCCCGCCCATCTCGCCGACGACATCCCTCCCGACTTCGTTCCTGTACCAGTACATGCTCCCCGCGCCGCAGGCGGCCTCCGCAGGCGTGGCATCTGCAGCCGCTCCGTAGCACCTGGTTTTTCAAACAATACCTAGTACTAACTATATGTGTGCCCTGGATGTCCACACAACACATATTTTTTTTTGAGATTACACAGTACAATGTAGACGCTCAACACGCACGCACACTCACCCTATGAACACATGTACGCAAACCCTACCCCTATGAGCACCTTCGAAGAACTGAGCCGACAAATCTTGAAGTTCACGAAGTCACCACAGGCGCCTCGCTGTCGACGGGCACGTCGCCTACCACTTAATGCATAGCGCTAGAAAATCCTGGAATAAATCCAGAATAATGTGTCGCACCCAAGATTTGAACCCTGGGTGGGAGCCCCCCAACCAATGGCCTTTGCCATTGCACCGTGAACCCCTTGACGTCCACACAACACATATAGAGACAAAGATGGTAAATATTAGAAGCAATGCTTTATTACATAGTGAAACATATTTACAACAACTTACATATATATCAGAGTACAACGGAAACTATTTCTAATCTTCTATCTTCGGGTCGCCATACTCCACAGGGATGGTTGACTGGGGGAGCACTCGCCTAGTATTCGCATAACTCCTTTGGAAAAACCCACCATGCTTCCGCTGCGCCATTTGATCCACTATCTGGTACCCATCCGGGATTTTTATTGGTGAACAACAAGCGTCAGCTCACCATGCTCAGTAAGTATAACATGAGGGGATGCAAGGCTCAAAAGGCTAGACAAGGTTGAACTGCGGTAAGCATTTTTAGTTGCTCATATTTTACTTATTAAACCTAAACTGCTAAGGTATGCTTAGGGCTCCTCCCATGTTAAAGTAATTAATCATCGTCATCAAGATTATTCATATCCAAACCATCCATAGAACCATCTATCTCGAAAAGGATCCAGGCCACTCGTGTCCGTGAGCATGGCTGATATATCAGTTTGATCAAACTCTGCGCAGAGGTGTACACTTTCACCTTGAGTCGTGTTTTCCATGTGCCGGGGTTTGCAAAGACCACAATGCCTCTACCGAGGAGGCACGGCAGGGTCACACTACGAATCCTTTCACTAATTACCCTAACAAGTTAGTAGCCGCGAGGTTTCAGCGTCTAGGCGAATGGAGCCCCCCTTCAAGACTGGCACACCATGTGACCGCAGCCCAGCACACATCTTGACATGCAAGGAGCCATCCTGCAACCTAGTCCCCCCTCTTGCGCCGAACGAACTCGGTAACTACTAACAAGCTAGAGAAAAACTAGTTATACGACTAAGATCGTGCCCACTTTGATTCTCAAGGTTGTACGAATGTCCTGGGTTGCCGCTTTAAGATTAAGTCCTTATGGAGGGCAGACTAGAGCACCCAACAAGGCCCAATGCTCTAGCCCCCTGCTGACCATATTACTCAAAAGCATCATCTTAACCATCGATTCCATAAGTCATTAGTCAAGATTAACATTATAGCATTGGTGATTGCAAAGCTAAGCAAAACTAACCATATGCATGAACCCAAGGTAAACAAGGAACAGGGTATACAAGTTCTAGGTAAAGTCCTTAGCATCATATTAGACACATGCATATGAAAAGGTGATTAAATGGTTATTAGGTAATCAAGGAAGCTCATGTTACACTTGCCTTCCAATTGTTCGCTCAAACTCTTCCATCCTTTGCTTCTGAACCATCCTCTCATACTTCCTTCTACCAATAGCAATTAACTGAACAAGCACCTAAAAGTGGTCCTAAGAACAATACACCAAGCATTACAAAAACAAGCTATAAAGGTTCCTAACGTATGAGTCTATCGTGTGAGCGCAAAAACACCTAAAACGCGTTAAATGGAGCTTTTGAAGTTTTAGGGGTTTAATCAAAGGATTAACATTTTAAATAAACTAATTTGGAACAACAAATTTATAAATCGTAAAAAGGTATTAAGTCCGGATATTTCGGGGAAGAAGACAACGAGATGCAAGGAACACGAGAGTGCTGGATATATTTATAGGAATTCTGGAATTATATCTAGGATGGAAGATAGAAAGGTATGTGGCATCAACATAATAAAGCGACGACATCAACAAGGTGTATCCATGATGTATATGTATATGGTAGCTTGTGTATTTGTACAACATCGAGGTATGCAAGAAAAACATGGATTGAACTAGTATTTATACATATACTAGTATGTGATTACTAGCAGTGGCTTTGAAGTTTTCGTTACCCAACTTTCCTAGTACAAAAGGGAATATATAAATGTATCTAGGATAGGAGTTGCAGCACATGATGATCGGTGGAAACTGTATAAGCAGCCATAGGCGGTGGATCTGTACAACTACTTTTCCGTCATACGATGCAAATGACAAGTACAGCGAAGTGCAGGATATGCCTCTCACCGAGGCGCGACGGTGGTTGTAATGAGATGGCCGGCAGCAAGGACGAAGTTGCGAGCGCACTAGGGAATTTCATCTTCAAGTAATCCAGGTTCCTGAAAGAGATATGGATTATGGAACTAGCAAACTGAAGGTACCAGACTGGATATGATCGACAAGGGGAAGAACCTTGCCGGAGCAGCATGGCAGCAGATCGACCTCAGCATGAATGGAGAAGTTGCAACATCGATTATTGATAGCGAGATGGATGCCAGAACGACAAATACAATAGAAGAAAATGGAATTAGCAGACTGCAATGGCCAAATATGATGTAGACGACCCGGCCAGAAGCCTCACCGGAACAGCATCCAGATTGCAGCACCACGCGTTGCCACCCGGTACGGAGAGAAGCCGAGGTCGCTGGCACACACTGCACATCTGGTGAACCGCAAGGTGTACGGCATCTCGATGAGGTACAAATGAACGGCAGCGGCATCAGCACTGGAATAGTGGAATTCGCAGGATGACGATGCACATGCCGAAGGCTCTCGGAAGCAGCAATGTGGTTTGGAGGAGGGACATGGCACTGCTATTTATAGATGGGCGTCCAAGAGAGCTGAGAGGCTGTCATGCGGCATGAGAGATGGAAAGCCGCTGCGCTAGTGGAGCTTTGGATTAATGCCATTGAAAGAAGACTGAGTGGACGGCTGTTTTTGCATGTAAATGAGCACTGACTTCAGTGATGACATGTAGGCATGCAGCACAAGAACAGGCGGCATCCATGCAATGGTGGCAGCCAGGCGAAGAGACAAGCCAGAGAAATATGTGTGTGCACTTGCATGGAAACAGACCAGCTGAAAGTTTAGTGCCGCCGTGCACTGACACTGACAGAAGACGAAAGAAGAGATAGATCAAAATTTAGCATGCACATTAACAATACGTGAAGGATATATATATGTATATGGCTTTGAAGAAATGAATATGACTCTAGAATTTAAAGATGGCATAAAGGAGATGAATAGATAAGCATGTGAGTAGCTTGGTAGTTCTTGCATACTTGGGCATAAATTTCGTGTAAAGCAGATTAAAACGGACACAACAAAAGGAAGAAAGGAATTTAATTGGAATTAATAATGGCAAGCTAAGATCAAAGTATCAACGTGATGAGAAGGATAAATATTAGAATAAGGACATATTTGACTTGAGATAAAAATAAATAAACTTTCATTAAACAAAATTTTTATTTTCGAAATAGAATAAAACCTTTCCGTAGCTTTATCGGAATTTTTAATAAATCATTTTCACACAATAAAATTAGTGCTCTCAGCATGAATGCAAATTTTAGAAATTCATGAAACCATTTGTTTTCTTTAGTGTTTTCTAGGCACAACCCAAAATGGGAATTTTGGGGTGTGACAGGCTCCTTCCCCCGCCGACGCCAAGGGAAGCCCAGCGATCCGCCCGCCGCAGAGACGCGGCCGGTAGCTGCGCGGGCCGCATCGTGCAAGGCCCGTGCAAGTGCGACGCGCCGTCAAGCCTCGGCGTATTTTCGATTTCACTTCTAACCGGACTAGCCTCGTGATTCCGAATGATTTCACGTGAGTCCGCCATGTTTCCTTCTCCTTCTCTTGGTTGTCCAGTGTCGTCCACTCGCCCGCCCTCCTCGCCTCCTTTTATACTTCGGAAGTCTAGACTCGCCGTCATCCGAGCTCCTGAGCAATTCCTTTGTCTTCCTTTCAGAGCACCTTCCATCAGCACCCTGAGCCCCGTCGCCCCGGCCTACATCCCACAGCAGAGGGGCCTGCCATGGATGCCGCCACCGCCCGTGTCGTGTTTTTCGACGTACGTCTACATGGCTCCGCCGCCGCTGTTGGCATTTCTTAGCGCGATTACCAAAACAGACTTAGAGCCTAATTCTGATAACAGTGCCAGAAACGCAAATTGGCATTACTCGACATAATTATTAGAAACAGGTTCTAGCAACTAAGCGAGAGTCGCCAAGAGATAGATCTCATCCTATTAGAATAATTATCCGCAAGCGCACGGATCTATCGTTGCAGCATTTCACCCGGAAGTATTCAGGGTATCGTTATTTATAATTTCCCAAAGGAAGGCATGGGTAGTTAAGTAATCTAGCATGGGTATGAATACAATATCTAGCATGAGGAGAAACCGACCAATGTGCTATATAGGGGTAAGCATACGGTAGTTTGGATAGTGGACACACACTTGGAGCAACCTCAAAGGAATAAAGGTAAAATAAAGAATAAAGAATAATCTACGCGGAGCAGGCAGGTCCTATATAGTCAATGCTAGAACAGCTAATTCCACATGTTATACAAGTCAAGACTCGACTACAGACTAGGAATATGGGGAGACCGCGGCAACTGGTCTGCCAGTCGATGGCGGCATTTACGAACTCCTACTCAACATGCGAACGTGGGGGATTACAAAGGACGGACAGGGCTGTCACCACCTGCTGCCTACCACCTCAACCGTGGCATGCCGACATATCTGAAGGTTCCCTCGCACCCGGCCACCACGCCCGCATACTTAGGAGCTACCTATATCCCCCCAGGACTCCCACCCTTCGGATGGACGAGCTAAGACATAGGCAAACCCGAAGGTACATCGAACCGCTATTCCTCTTCTACAATCTAATCTAAACAAGCAAAACATATGAACGATAAAGAACAATGTAGAACACGATGAACAACTCTCACAAGAACTATGGCCTAGTTCTTGATCATTGAATATATCGTGTACTAGACTATACTCTAGTTCATATGCAAGACTATATAAATGTAATGAGAACTTGACTAAGGAAGAACGCTCCATAGATTTATACCAAGAGTGTAGCTTTTCTTCCTGGAGACAAGCTCTCCAAGTAGCTTTGCCTAGCTCCAAAGGACTAATGCTAAAATTAATGAACTAGTGAGAGGTGTAGAGATGGCTCCAAATGGGGTGTGTGTTGGTGGGGGGCCTCTCCTCTTTATTTATAGGGCGCTGGAGGCGGTTCGGGGGTAGTGAGGTAAAAGCACCAGCGCAACCGTTGTTCCCTAGATGGAAGGCAGCGAACCGCCTTGGCCGGGCCCACCTGGCGGCAGTGCTGGCGCGCGCGCGCCCCAGGCGCGCCCGCGCCTGGGTGGCGCTGCCCCCTGACCGCCTTTGGCGTGTGGGCCTAGGCCGTCATCTGGGCTGCGCTTTTGCTGGTGTTTTGGCCCACTTCGACCCCGAGGTGGGCTGCCTTGTTCTCTTTGCCTTTTTACGCCTTCCGAAAAGCGCATTTTTATTCCGTAAATTCCTGTACTTGGTGTATATTCTGCAAAACAATATTTTCTCCAAGTACAGGTGGAACTAGGTCAATAGTAAAGATATATGTGCAATAAAAATATTTATTTCCCCCAAAATGATCTATAATTGGCGGGTAAAAATCGGAGTTAAGGACCGCCAACAGCCGCCGCCGGAGTTCCTGCCATGGCCGCCCATGGCTCCACCGTCTCCTCCGCCGTGCTGGAGCGTCATCCCGGGGCCAGGGAAGGGATGCACAGAGCGGTGTTCCATGGCGGCGTGGTGCCGGTGCCGCACGGAGCGATGGCCATGGCGGCCACCTCTGGGCCTGCTCCATGTGCCAGGCGGCCACATCGAACTTGTCCACTTGACTCCCAACGGAATCTTCCACATCGCTCTCTTTGTTCATATGTGCGAAGCCTTCCTTGGAATCGATAGACCTCCGGATGACCTCCCAGACCGCCATGCCGACGTGAACGCCGTGACGAGCCTGACGAGCCTGTGGCTGCCATGGCTGCGTGATAAACGATTGTCGTAATTATGAATAGAGCAGGAAGTTCCTTTTCTATTCTTGATGGCTCTCTTGCACCGATTTCTCCATGAATTACTCACCATGCACATCTAGAGTTTCACCAATTTTTGCATGCAACCTATGATGTGAAACATGGAGTTTAGCATTATGGTGGACCGCAAAGGCTGCTACGTAGCCATGCCATTACGCCAACCTATTCGTCTCAAAATCTATGTAGCCTCTGGTTCTTGTTCATCATCTCCACCTAGCTAGTGCGCTCAAGCCTTTATTATTGCTGGAGCCTATGGTAGCAGCCTCCTCCATTGTTTTTCTGTAGTATTATGGTTTATATGATGTTATATGATAAAAATTGCGATGTTTACTGGCAAACTTATGTCGCTGAACTTGCAAATAAAGATTTTGCTTATGATGGTGAGAAAAGCCTGGTAACAAACAAAATATTAGATTTCATACAACCTGGCTCTTCTCACCATCATATGAAAAATCTTTATTTGCATGTTGAACGATACAAGTTAGCAAGTAAACATCACATTTTGTATCATATAACATCATATAAAATCATAATTCTATAGAAAAGCAATAGAGGAGGTTGCAAAAACAAGAATCGACAAGCAGAAATAATGAAAAAGTGACTTATACATGTAAAAGAGGAATCAATGAAAAAAAAACAGAATCCTAACTTGATAACAAGGATACTACAAAATAACAAAATTCCAACTGGCAGATAACATGAATACTACAAAGTACTACTATTATTATTACATCCACCTTAATCATACAAGTTAATTACATCCACTGCAACATGTACTACTTCTGCCCTGCATTCCAGCTTCCTTCTCATGCAGCAAGCTCCTCGTTCAAGTATTCTGATGTGTTGGAGTAAGATGGGCCAACAGCAGAAGATGGGCCAACAGCAGGTTCGGCCGGCATTTTCTCTTCCTACAAAGATGAGAAAATGTTTGTGTCAAGAGAACATGAATCATACCCGCAAAAAAAAAAGAGAACACGAATCAAGTGAAAACAGCCCTTTACTGCTTACCAAAATGTCCTGCAGGAATCTCGACTTCTCTGCATAACCCTCCTTCTGATTAAACACAAACAGAATTGATGGGTCATCCAGTAGATGTGCAAACTTATATAAGGTAGTGTTAGGGCAGCCACGGCTATCCAAATACTTCACTGCAGATACTTTGTCAAAGATAATATTCTTATTCTTTGCATTCACTCTAGCTAAACTTGTGAAAGCCGGACCAGACTGAGCATAGAGAGCTCTCGATGGAGTTTCCGAGGATGTACCTTGGCATGCAAAATTTCAGTTCAAGTTGAGAAAATGTTTATGTCAAGAGAATACGAATCATACCTGCAAAAAAAAAGAGAACACGAATCAAGTGAAAACAGCCCTTTACTGCTTACCAAAAGGTCCTGCAGGAATCTTAACTTCTCTAGATAACCCTCCTTCTGATTAAACACAAACAGAATTGATGGATCATCCAGTAGCTTTGCAAACTTCTATAAGTTAGTGTTAGGGCAGCAATGTCTATCCAAATACTTCACTGCAAATTCTTTGTCAAAGATAATATTCTTATTCTTTGCTATCACTGTAGCTAAACTTGTGAACAGACCAGACTGAGCACAAAGACCTCCCGACGGAGTTCCCAAGGATGTACTCTGGCATGCAAAATTTCAGTTCAAGTTGACAAACAAAACGAACAGTTGTGGGGCAAAAAACGGGCAGGAGTGGGGCAAATACCTTCGCTGAACCTTTGAAAGCCAGACCAGACTGAGCACAGAGAGCTCCCGATGGAGTTCCTGAGGATGTACTCTAGCATGCAAAATTTCAGTTCAAGTTGACAAACAAAACGAACAGTTGTGGGGCAAAGAACGGGCAGGAGTGGGGCAAATACCTTCGCTGAACCTTTGAAAGCCGGACCAAACTGTGCATAGAGAAGTCCCGCCAGAATTTCCGAGGATGTAGCCTGGCATGCAAAATTTCAGTTCAAGTTGACAAACAAAACAAACAATTGTGGGGCAAAGAACGGGCAGGAGTGGGGCAAATACCTCAGATTTGTTATAAGCTTTTTTACAATCTCTGAGTTTGTGCTTAACATTGTCAGCAGTAAACGGAACAAATGCGGAATGCTTTCCAAATTTTGCATTTAGTCTATCTGCAGCTTTTCTACGAAATTCCGCTTTCCAAGATTTATAATCTTCAGCCAAGTCAGGATCTTTAGTCAAATCTACCAGAAATATGTCTTCTCTTGCCGACCATCTACGTACTATTCTCTTGTTACTCATCTTCTATATATCAAAACCAGTGTCTATTATAGGCAATGCATACTATCACATCTGGGATTTTCAGCCTTGCGAAACACTTGCATTTCACGAGCATAAGCATCATCATGCATGACATGGTCTGAACATGCATCGTCATTTCCTGTGTATTGCTTGAATTGGTTGAATAGTGCCTTGTATGCTTGTGATTAGGCTAAGTAGTGCAAGTGCTTGATGTTTGATCACTAAAATAATTTAGACATACTTAGGTCACTAAATGAACCTAATTTTATATTAATGACTTTGGCTAATTATGTGTGGATCAATAGGTTGACTAGTTTGACCTATTGAATGTTCCTGCTTGATTTATTTGAAAGTGCGTCAAAAGTCCAAAACTAGATTTTGGCCCCTTAACAAAGTTTATAGAGGACTTTATAAGGGTCAATTCATTCAACTACAACTTTTTATGAAAATGGTTAGAAGGTTCTCAAAAAGTTGGGTGAAGGCAGGAGCTAGGGCTGTTTTTATTCTTTATCGCCTAGGTTTCCTGACGACGGTCGATTGGCATGCTGCGTTCACCTATTTCCATTAGGTAACATGAGTTGGTCCAATTAGAGAAAATATTTATAATCTAGTTGGACATGACATGCCAAAAGTTGGGATCAATTAGAGTTAATTAAGCCATCCAATTTAGTGGATTGTGGGCCCTAGGTCTTGCTGGATTGGCAGATTGACAATGCCACTTTGGCATTCCATTATCCATGAATATGTTGGTCTAGTGATGAAAGTATCTTAATGAAAAATGATTAGAATCATCTGGTGATCAATTTCTCTTTTTGGCCCATATCCAAAATCGGCCCGTATCCGGCCCAAATCATGAGCCTAACTTGCCACTCCGCGGCCCACCAGCTGTTCGGCAAAATGCCGCACCGGGCGCCGCGTGGCCTCTAGCGTGGGCACGGGCATGAGCGCCGCATGCTTCCCCAGGACGCGCGTCCTCGCCTCGGCCACCCGCAGCGCGATGGGGACGACACCATATCCTCACTCACCTCGTCGCCCTCGCCCCCACTCTGCCATTCTGCTCACTCCCTCTTCCACTCCTCTGGTCGAGCAGACGAGGCGAGTGAGATCGCCACCGTCGCCATGGTCAGACGGCCGCCATCCAGCTCGAGCCACCATCGCTCTCCCGCTCTGCTCCTCCTTGCGCTATCCAAGTTGCGTTAAGCTCCGCCACCCTTGCAACTCCACCGCACCCGTCCTCGCCTTCCTTCTCCGAGCAAAGCCACGACCGCGGAGGTCGCCAGCGCGACGCCGTCGTGCGCTCTCCTCTCTGCGCCTCGTCTCCCACTGCTAGCATGACCGTCGGCTTCGCCACCCTCCAGAGATCCGCGAGCGTGCCTTCACCGCTGTCTGCGCCATCCGAAGCCACGGCCGCCGGAGCGCAAACTGGTCGGGCCGCGCGGCCGACGGGGCCATGCAGCCACGAGCCGCCGTGAGCCGCTCTGGGGCCACCCACAGGTGCGCGCGGGTGTCGGTGAGCCTCGCCGGCCACCAGCACCGCCGGAGAGTCGCTGCCGTGGTCGGGGACGGCGAGCCCGAACCGCCTCCTCTGTCTTTCCCATCACGAGGACCAGCCGATCCAAATTCGAAGAAGGGTAAGGGGTCATGCGCAAAGGCGCCAGACACACTAGTTTCCAGATCTAGGCTCTTGTAATTTCCAGGAAACGCAGGGGCCTATGCGCAAAGTCTTTGTCTTATCCGGAAATAGGAAAATGATTTCCAGATTTCATTTTAATCTTCTAAAATCCATAGAGGGAGCTAGGAATGTCCAATTCGAGTGATTCAAGATGCATTATTTTTCTTATGGTGTGTAGTATCTGTGAAAATTATCACATGCCTTTTTTTGAGACACTTTTATTTGTAGATTTATTTATTATTAGGTATTGATTAATCTTGGAAAATGTCTAGTAAATCATAGGATGCTCTGAAAAATATGATATTTGCTTCTATGATCTTGTATTGTCATTATATTGCTGTGTTTAGGATATCAAGTATGCTTTCTATGTGAAATTATAGAGTCGTAGTTCAAGCAGGATTTGGGTGCCAGGAAGGGAATAATTCATAAATCAATTGTATAGTTGTGATCTGAGTTTGATAATTTTTGTGGGCTCATTGTATACCAATGTGCAGCCCCTGATGCAGTGATATGCTTGGTTTGATCAATTTGGTAGTACAAAGTATTTTCATGTGTGCTTCTGCCAGGCTACTTGTGAATTTTGTATAGAATAGTATGATCATCCAAATTGGGTGAAATTTGGATGATGGGTTTTATTTGACATGTTTTACCTGCTGTAATTTTGGTAATATTTTAGGAGTAACCAATCTTGGTGCTCCTGTTCAACTCATAGTTGTCCAAATTAGGGGTTAGATCCATTGATGCTAGGCTTACCTAATTATAAATTGGGTTTTTGTGTGACATATCTATATATGATAGTTAGAGTATTAGGTTATTAATCTACTGTTAAAGTTTCATGATCATTGGATGCATAGTTTAGTAGCTATGGGTCTTACAATTTGGGTGACAGGGCTGTTTTGCTTGCTGTGTTGCCAGAATCAGCCCTGATGTTATCTGTTTTAGGCATAGTGAATTTGGGAATCAGCTTATGGTGTCTTTAGATGATTGAAGGGGACATTCATATGAGCATCCCTAACCATTGATCATTCATGATCATGTATATGCCGACGATCATATATTCATACATGCACACAATGCATCATTCCAGGATCATCGATTAGGGATTCGTTGAGAAGGACAAGGATCCCGAAGGACAAGCCGCGAAAGGAGTTCCAGCACAGGAGGTGATCGGGAGCCAGACATGGAGTGATCGAGCATTTGGAACCTCGACCTCGCTCGACAATGAAAGGCAAGCCCCGAGCATTTCTCCTACGGTTTGCCAAACTAACTTGCGTCTTTTATTGTTTATGCTGCATTACGTGATAGGCGTTGATCGATACCCTTGGTGCATTACCCTACCTTGACCACTTGATATACCTACCCTGATTAAGTATAGGACGTTATTGCTTAGCCTGGCTTGATTAAGCGGTAGAAGTCGGGTGGTTGGTAAATCATCCGCGAGGATAGGGAATTCACATGATATGGTTGGATCAGAATGGGAAAATGGCACATACCCAAACGGGAAATAAGCAGAACACTGTATTGTTCCAGCCCTCAATCATTTTGAATAGCTTCTCACATTTAGGTGGTAAAATGGGGACCCCAAAGCCTAAGTAGCTATGTTTGAGTCGGGTTTCGACCATGCTGGACGTTACTGTGCTGGTGTTGGGGTGGGACAGGTCACGGCATTAAGACTGATGTTGGTACCTGACTAGATGCAGCCATTGAAGGCCTGGGCATGAGTGGTTCCTGTTGATCCCGATTCCAAATACGTGAACGGTGACCGACCATTCACTTTAGCGGGTGAGTGGGGTTTGTGCGAGAAATAACCCTCAGCTGAGTAGTAATCGATTATAATCGCCATCGTTTCTGGATAGAAATAACTTGATGTGAGTACATGCAATATAGGGCATAAACGGGAATGGAAATGGGGTTATGTTGCCATGATGGTTATGGGATATCGGATTATGATCAACCATGTGAAAGGATGATTGTTTTATACTTCTACTTGATGATGTTTAGTTCAGGTGCAAATCTAGCTAATGCAGGCTTTATTTAAGATGATAAGCTTAGTATAGCTCACCTAATGAAGATAATGTAAGCTCATGTCTTTCATGCAAGAAAGGGTCAGCCAAACCACCATATGGCCTTGCATATGCTTGTAAGAGTCCTTATTTTCTGGTTTAAGACGGGTAAGTCTAGCTGAGTACCCCACGTACTCAGGGTTTTATTCCCACTTGTTGCAGATCATAAGGCGTGTTGTGTGGCAACAAGATGGACCTATATCCCACTATGGGAGGATGTTAGATCAATGGGCAAGATCATCTCTTATATCTCTTCTATTGCTTTTGTTGGATATCGACTTAGAGCTGGCACTCTATTTAAAATGAATGGGGGTGTGTGTGTTTCAAAAGAGTTTTACTTCCGCTAATATTTGTAACTCCTATTTGTAATAAGTTCCAACTAAACATGTGTTGTAAGTATACTATGTGCGAAATGTATGATCAGGTGAATTGTAATCGTTGAACTGTGATTCCTGGTGTGTCGTTGGAAAAGTTTGAAATCCTTCGAGATTTCGGATGACTGCCGGGTTTACATGGGCTCAAGTGCGTTCATCGACGCCTTGGCATTGATATTTGTACTTGTGCTTATGTAAATTGGTCGGTTCTGTGATAGCTGGCATCAGAGCAAAGGTTCAGCTATTACTGTTCAGTTGAGTATTTTAAAACAAAAAGAATTTGTTTTACAAAACTATTTGCCAACTTATAGTTACATTGGTGTTTGAAAACTATGAGTTAAACTTAAGAGTGTGCCAGTAGTCGTGTCCGTTATGCCCAGTTAAGGATTTTAGGTGGCTTATATAAGTACTAACTTGAGGGATTGCATCATATTTTCTTTGTCGCGCTCATACATGACGGATATGTATGGGGGCCATTCACTTGAATGGTTATGTATGGTTCAAATTGCCTCTACGCCAAGGTAAGATTGGTTCGCCGCCAAGGTAAGTGTGAGTTGTGAGAGCATGATCGGATACACTGCCGATCTAGGGGAGTGCTTATATGGCACTGGATTATTTACATGTCTCACACATGTTTATATGAAAGTGTCCCATGTGTGGGATTCCGTCTTCTGACGATGAATTTTGGGTAGCGTGCACCTACATGCAGGGATATCGGGGATATGCCTGTGTGGAGGGGGATGTGGATAGGATTAGCTGTAATCGGAGATTTGACCTTATTCCTAAGGTGCCGAATTTTTACGTCGACTGCATTCATATGGGATCTTGGGCTGAAATGAAGTTTTTTGCAGGTACGCTAACCACGTAAGATCATGTAGTCCGACTAGTTATCGATATATGAGAGCACGTTAGTATGCCACCACCTAGACGTTAGAATCTATGGTTTTCTAGGTTTGTGAGGACGTACAAAACGTGCATGCATCATGTCATTTGGTCATCTCATATGAACTGCATTATTCTTTACTTATAAATTGAAAGCTTCTCTTCAATAAAATATACCAATAACCTCCGTTTCATGAGAGTCGTGATTCGATGGTGCTAAGGACATGAGTGAATAAGCATACCAAGCAAGAGTCAACTAAAGGATGAGTGCTGCATCAACAACCTACCACTTGTAAGCCTTGTGGTGCCAAGAAGTTTTTGTAAAGCATGGAAAGCCCTCGGCAAGTTTTATACTTTGAGGGCTATCCCACGGGTTGAGAGCTTCGCTGTCCGTGGAGTATGGAGCTTGAGAATCAGCATCCAACTTTGTCCCCGGTTTTGGTGGAGTTTCCCGCCAAGAGTGATAATGTGTCCCTTTATTTGGACCTCCGTTATCGCTCGAGGTAGGAATTCTTGGGAAGTACCAATGTGATTGTTGCAAGGTTTTGAAGGGTCTGGTACTAATGGTTGCTAACAAGGTTACTCGTGCCACTTCCGGTGTATTTCCTCAAGGTGACACATACCATCTTGTGTAGCGTCAACTTAGCGGGACTACGCATGGTGGTGGTAACGATAAGAAGTTGAGAGTAGCAACAGTCCAGCTTCTAGTGGTATGTTTTCCATGATGAAGAGCTACTCCTGTTGGAGAATGCGTTCGAGTCTCTTGATCACAAATTTATCCATGCTTAGGTTAGTAGAAGCAAGACGTGAGATGAGAAAAGAGCATGCTGATGAAATGGATTGCACAAATGACAATTGCTAAGGATCAGACTATCCAGAGGAAGAAGGCTATGCTCTGGACCCTTGTGCATAAAGACAATTTTGGAGTTGTCTGGTACCCTTCGCCAATGGCATTAGGCCTTTGGTACAAGACGTGCTATGACAAAATGAAGCTTGGAAGGAGAGTAATTCTTGGGAAATTTGGTGGTTGCACGAAGAAGTTCAACATGTCTATGTCAGCTTCACCACATTCCTCTTAGAACGGCTAAGAGAGTACCTGGGGTCATCTTCGCTGATGATGGCTCCACAACAAATGAGGAATTGGTGGCAATACCTCAGCAATGCCTGACATGGAGAGTGAAGAAGTTGAAGATACATGTTGTGTGGGGAACATGGACCAGGAACCTGAGGAGTAGTCTGAGTGATGCTTGCTTCCTTTTTGTGGACCTTTATGTTATGGCATGTATCCATGTGTTGTGGGTGCCATGATATGTTGGTCGGTAGAATTGTATGATGTGATGTGTTGGTTGACGGATTTGTTTTAGACTAGCCTCTATGAACGAGTATCATGTGGAGTTTATTGGTTTAGTCTAGAATGTTGTTGTGGTTTAAGAAAATGTTCAACTCTCGTCCTTGTGAATTCACTTCCCTTCTTGTCGGTCCATGATGGTATGTCGACGTTGGTTCCTTGTTGTCACATACCTAGACCAGTTTTAAGTGAATCTTGCTATCCATCATACCCGTCAAAACAACAAGACATTAGTGTGTAGTTTATGCCATGTTTTGTTCCATACATACTCCTTGGTATCCTCAAATTTTAAATCTATGATGATTCTTTTTACCTTGTCTTGTGCCCAAAGCTGTTGGTATAAGATGTCCTCCAATATATGTTTTATCATCTAGCGAATCATATCATTGGTCGTGGATTTGGTGATATAGTCTCAATTGAAGTTCGTAGTGCCGCGATGGAACCTAGGACCCTCCTTGTGGACGCACATGGTTGGGATACTAGGAGACGCACCAGCATTGTGATTACCAATCGTAACATGTTGCCCTAACTACACCAGTGCAATATTCTACCATGCTATCGTCCTGCAACCACCTTTGAATGTTGCAAGACATATCCTTCCAAAATAATCCACCTATGTATAGTCGTATTATCGGAAGCTTGATAATATGACGTTCGATGGGGTGATTCGTCTTGTCCCCATCTTCTCCGAAGTTAGAATGTGGCCTTCACATTCTCCTCCATTGATTGTTTATATACTTATGCACGTGCCTAGATCGTGATATTAGATTGCTGACAAAATAGTCTCGTCAATATGACTCGTGCGAATGGCAAAATGTTAATGGTAGCTTAACCCCATGCCCAAAGTGTTTAGTGGCTTTCTGCTGATCCTTGGGCATTAGACTTGTTGTTTTGCTAATCCTTGGATTGGCAGCTAACTTTGATTTTGTAATGATTGTCTAACTAAGATAGTTTTCCCAACAAGCCTTGTATTGGGAAACCATTTCGACGAGTAAGAAGACGTAACCATGAAGATGGTGTGCCATGTATCATTCCTTGTTTTTCCTTGTTATTCCCACCCTCTACGACCGTCCTTGATTGGTCTCGCCTTTGTTTTGCACGTGATGCTTATTCGTGCAGGAATACTCTCTGTCATGCAAAGTTGCATCTCGATGCGTAATATCTGTTATGGTGTCTAGAGGAATAGCCTACGGTGCCGCGATGCAACCGAGAGCTCCCAGTGGCTGCATGGTCGAGCTACTTGGTACTCGCGAATATCGTGGTTGTTAACCTCGATCTATTACACATAATACCTCGATGTATAATTTTGCGTGACCCTACCTTGATTATCCTTGATATTTATTGATCATTCTATGAAAATGTTAGCTATGAAGTCTTCCCCTTAACCTTTTTCCCGACTAGGAGAGATGGTAGACCAATTGAAAGGTCCTAGATGGCTAGAGGGGGGTGAATAGCCTATAAAAATTTCTACAAACTCACTAAGTGTGCCATAAGATGATTGTGAAGGATAAGTCACTAACCTTAACCTTTTTCCCGATGACAACCAATAGGAACAAAGATGATGGTAGACCAATGGACTCCACTAGGATGCTCTTCGTGATCCCCACGAGGTGAGCTCCCTCTCAAAACAACCGTGTTTTACTCCCAAGAAATCCACCGGCTAAACACACTGCCATCCCTCAAGCAATGCAATGCACTAGGTTCTCTCAATAGAATGTGTGCTCCTCGCCGTTGCCCCTCGGCCGGCCATTTTCAATGCGTTCCGGCGTCGTGCGCTCGCGTCCCCGACCGTTGGAACTTCATCATTTAAACACGTGCGGCCAGAGTATACGATGTGTTTTGATGCATGTTTGAGTAGTGTTTTGGGATGAATCCTAAACCACTCACACCCTCTATGGTGTCTTTAGATTTCCATCGATAAGGTTTTTGTCTCGTTAGTGCTCACTATATCACATGACATGTGTCATGCTTCATATGCAATATGCTCATCGTGTGGACAACTTCTAAATCAACCACTTAGATAAACATGGTTATATTGCCTATGTCTACCAAGTGTTTTCCCCGGATAAATGTGTGCTGGGTGTTATCGTTTGAAATGCGGTGATTTTTGTCTCCTTAAAGCTTTTAGTGCCTATGTCGAAAATCGACAACTAGTTTTAGTGGACAACTAGTAAGAGAGATCTCTCTCCAACTTGTCGTAGCCTCACGATTAGACAATAGAGGTGTGAAGTATTTGTGTGTTTAATCATTTGTGAGAGGCTTCGTCCGTATGAATGTTGAAGAAGTTGAAGACGTCGGAATCGGTTTCATGGGAATAAGGTGTTTTGTTTGACAAACAGAATGATTCCCTCTATTTCGGGATACTTTTCGAAAGGAATTAGAATTCATCTACGGGTTAGATTTTCTGATGCTTTACGAAAGTATCCATGATTTATGGAGTCAATGAAGAGAATTCTTCGGACAAAACCTCTTACAAGAGTAGATCTTGAGAACTATTGGGTTAGTGCCAGCACCTTGTGCTTACCTAATAGTGATATTCAACCTTGATTCCTGTCCACATACGAGATTTTCACATGTTTTAGTTATAAAGCACTCGATCTCCTATGCAGTATTGGATGTTGTTTACACTAGCAGGTTTGCATTTGAAATCATACAAAGTCATCCATGGTGTCAGGAATGGTTATGCGTCAGGAATTCAATAGATATGATTTGGTTTGATCTTGGATGTACCAAAAAGCTCGCTACACTCTAGATTGGATAAAGTATGGTTTAGCATGGAATTGGATCAAGTGTTGGTACATTCTAAGTAAAGTTTGGCACGAACCCTATTGGAAGAGCATTCTCGACAACTTTTGGTGTGAAGACCCGGCAACTAGAACATATACCTTATGTCAAGAATTGGAAATATAAGTCTTCGATGAAGGATTTAGCTAGGTCAATCAATTCTGCTCTGTAGAAGGAAGAGTTTGGCAGTTTTCGGACAAGTTTGAGGACCGTTGACCTAAGAACTTTGACTTCTA
The DNA here is from genome assembly GCA_018135685.1 of Themeda triandra. Lineage (NCBI taxonomy): Eukaryota > Viridiplantae > Streptophyta > Magnoliopsida > Poales > Poaceae > Themeda > Themeda triandra. Next base: position 107,964 of record JAENPR010000313.1, on the reverse strand, counting down.
CATGAGTAGAATGTGAGTCATTGACCCAGGAATTTTTGACTTCTACTTGAGAAGGTTTGGATCCCTCTGACCTAAGAACTTTGACTTCTACATGTAAAAGTTGGGAATTCTTCGTCAAGTTGGAACATATTGGCATGTTATTACCAGTTTTCCTATGAAGGGCTTTGCCAGTATCAAATTCGTTCCAATTAGTCCTACACTTACTACCTACAAGTTGGTGAAGTAGTTTCCATCCCATGGGAACCTATGCTTCGCTTCCTTTGGTAGTGAACATTGTAGGGTTTCGAGGAACCATTTGATGTGTTTGAAGATGTGAATAGTAGATTCCCTTACATGTAACCCTCGACAGCTCCTATGGGTAGTTGTCGATCGTTGGTCGCGCCAACCTGCCTTAGTAAGACCTAGTCTTGGGTTTAATGTAAGAATATTTGGTACTATTCTTTATCATTTTCATACTTTAGATTGACGAAGAAGAAGGTTAGCAACACCTAAGAGGCATGGATATAAGATGTGAGGTGTCTATGGATAGACCCTTGGAAGTGAAAGTGCTCGCGGAGCCAACTAGTTGTTTGGGATGGACCCATGGACCAGGATGAGACAGTTGATCGCCTAACCTACTCGACATTCCTTGCATATGGAAGCTCCGAACCGTTTGTGAGGAATAAACTAGTCGTTCACAAGGGTGTTTTGTGGTGTGTATTTCGAATGCCGCTGTGCCCCACTCGGGGCCACCAATACAAATCATTCTAGCGATATCTACTAGCAATTGTATGATTCAGAGTGAGGAAAAGGTTCCCACCATGATAAAGCTAGATCAAGACAAACCCTGCCAAGTAAGTGAAGGCGATTTACAACTATGAGCTACCTTCGAGATGGCACGAGATTCTCTCGGCTTTTGTATGTCGTAAATACGGGAAGCAATCATATCCCGAATGGAGTAAAGACCAAGTCAGAAGGGACTCGATATCAGATCAGTCGTCGGGAAGCAAAAGAGAAACAATTTGGATCTGGGGTGATCATACAGAGTGGCAGAATCAATACATCCAGGGGATAGCAAGTGTTGTGATTCACCATGTCGGAAGGGATGTTAATTGTAGAAAGTGAAATGACGTTATGTGAGGTATCATTTTTCGAAAACCAAAACTAATCCAACCTAATCTCGAGGACAAGATTCTTTTAAGGGGGTCAGGCTGTCACATCTGGGATTTTCAGCCTTGCGAAACACTTGCATTTCACGAGCATAAGCATCATCATGCATGACATGGTCTGAACATGCATCGTCATTTCCTGTGTATTGCTTGAATTGGTTGAATAGTGCCTTGTATGCTTGTCATTAGGCAGTAGTGCAAGTGCTTGATGTTTGATCACTAAAATAATTTAGACACACTTAGGTCACTAAATGAACCTAAGTTTATATTAATGACTTTGGCTAATTATGTGTGGATCAATAGGTTGACTAGTTTGACCTATTGAATGTTCCTGCTTGATTTATTCGAAAGTGCGTCAAAAGTCCAAAACTAGATTTTCGCCCCTTAACAAAGTTTATAGAGGATTTTATAAGGGTCAATTCATTCAACTACAACTTTTTATCAAAATGGCTAGAAGGTGCTCAAAAAGTTGGGTGAAGGCAGGAGCTAGGGGCTGTTTTTATTCTTTATCGTCTAGGTTTCCTGACAATGGTCGATTGGCATGCCGCGTTCACCTAATTGCATTAGGTAACATGAGTTGGTCCAATTAGAGAAAATATTTATAATCTAGTTGGACATGACATGCCAAAACTTGGGATCAATTAGAGTTAATTAAGCCATCCAATTTAGTGGATTGTGGGCCCTAGGTCTTGCTGGATTGGCAGATTGACAATGCCACTTTGGCATTCCATTATCCATGAATATGTTGGTCTAGTGATGAAAGTCTCTTAACGAAAAATGATTAGCATCATCTGGTGATCAATTTCTCTTTTTGGCCCATATCCAAAATCGGCCCGTATCCGGCCCAAATCATGAGCCCAACTTGCCACTCCGCGGCCCACCAGCTGTTCGGCAAAATGCCGCACCGGGCGCCGCATGGCCTCTAGCATGGGCACGGGCATGAGCGCCGCGTGCTTCCCCTATACGTGCGTCCTCGCCTTGGCCACCCGCAGCGTGATGGGGACGACACCGTATCCTCGCTCACCTCATCGCCCTCGCCCCCACTCTACCATTCTGCTCACTCCCTCTTCCACTCCTCTGGTCGAGCAGACGAGGCGACCGAGGTCGCCACCGTCGCCATGGTCGGACGGCCGCCATCCAACTCGAGCCGCCATCACCCTCCCGCTCTGCTCCTCCTTGCGCTATCCATGTTGCGTTAAGCTCCGCCACCCTCGCAACTCCACCGCACCCGTCCTCGCCTTCCTTCTCCGAGCAGAGCCACGACCGCGGAGGTCGCCGGCGCGACGCCGTCATGCGCTCTCCTCTCTGCGCCTCGTTGCCCGCTGCTAGCATGACCGTCGGCTTCGCCACCCTCCAGAGATCCGCGAGCGTGCCTTCGCCGCTGTCTGCGCCATCCGAAGCCACGGCCGCCGGAGCGCCGACTGGTCGGGCTGCCGGTCGACGAGGCCATGCAGCCACGAGCCACCATGAGCCGCTCTGGGGCCACCCACAGGTGCACGCGGGTGTCGATGAGCCTCGCCGGCCACCAGTGCTGCCGGAGAGTCACTGCCGTGGCCGAGGACAGCGAGCCCGAACCGCCTCCCCTGTCTTTCCCATCACGAGGACCAGCCGATCCAAATTCGAAGAAGGGTAAGGGGTCATGCGCAAAGGTGCCAAACACACTAGTTTCCAGATCTGGGCTCATGTAATTTCCAAGAAATGCAGGGGCCTATGCGCAAAGTCTTTGTCTTATCCGGAAATAGGAAAATGATTTCCAGATTTCATTTTAATCTTCTAAAATCCATAGAGGGAGCTAGGAATGTCCAAATCGAGTGATTCAAGATGCATTATTTTTCTTATGGTGTGTAGTATCTGTGAGAATTATCACATGCCTTTTTTGAGACACTTTTATTTGTAGATTTATTTAATTAATGGGTATTGATTAATCTTGGGAAATGTCTAGTAAATCATAGGATGCTCTCAAAAATTTGATTCTTGCTCCTATGATCTTGTATTGTCATTCTTTTGCTGTGTTTAGGATATCAAGTATGCTTTCTATGTGAAATTATAGAGTTGTAGTTCAAGCAGGATTTGGGTGCCAGGAAGGGAATAATTCATAAATCAATTGTATAGTTGTGATCTGAGTTTGATAATTTTTGTGGGCTCATTGTATACCAATGTGCAGCCCCTGATGCAGTGATATGCTTGGATTGATCAATTTGGTAGTACAAAGTATTTTCATGTGTGCTTCTGCTAGGCTACTTGTGAATTTTGTATAGAATAGTATGATCATCCAAATGGGGTGAAATTTGGATGATGGGTTTTATTTGACATGTTTTACCTGCTGTAATTTTGGTAGGATTTTAGGAGTAACCAATCTTGGTGCTCCTGTTCAACTCATAGTTGTCCAAATTAGGGGTTAGATCCATTGATGCTAGGCTTACCTAACTATAAGTTGGGTTTCTGTGTGACATATCTATAGATGATAGTTAGAGTATTAGGTTATTTATCTACTGTTAAAGTTTCATGATCATTGGATGCATAGTTTAGTAGCTGTGGGTCTTACAATTTGGGTGACAGGGCTGTTTTGCTTGCTGTGTTGCCAGAATCAGCCTTGATGTTATCTGTTTTAGGTATAGTGAATTTGGGAATCAGCTTATGAGCATCCCTAACCATTGATCATTAGATGACAGGACTCTTTTGCTTGTTGTGTCTTTAGATGATTGAAGGGGACATTCATATGAGCATCCCTGTTGACGGTAGTTAAGTATCAAATTTATACCGTCAATGCAGCAAGAGAAAGGACTAAAATAAGTTCACCTGTTAGATATAGGAGTTACACTGACAGAATTCCACGAGTTTTGGTGATTGTCTATTTCTACAGGGGGTTATCAGGAAAGAACCTAATGAAGGCCCACATGTCGGGATTACATAGAGATAAAGATCGAACGGGTAAAATTGTATACTCTAGAAGACTCCAGAAGGCGACACCTGAAACCGGGGGCCCACCTGGCATTGACCAGAGGCGGCCGCCCCTGGCATGGAGTTGGCCGCCCCTCCCCCTCAACCAATCAGGTTGAGTCTCGCGGATTATGCCTCCACCGCCTTTGAGGATGAATAATAATCGTCCGTTTAGGTCGGTTTGATCCGAGGGCTATGGTGAATCCTAGAGGGCTATATATTCAGAGCCCATGACCATGGGAGAAACCCTAATTCATTCTCCATTCATTCATCTGAGAGAATTCAGAGAAGCCAGAGCCACCATCTCAATTAGAGCTCCATAGTTTAGTAGCATAGCTACATAGGAATAGATCTAGAGGGAATCAAGCCTAGCTTGGAGTCCGGATCTCACGGAGTTCTTGGTAATTGCCCTCTACATTCTTGTAATATTCATCATTGTTCGTGATACTATGAATAGTACTTTATTCTATTCTATTATATCGTAATTGACTTTGCTCTATTTGATTATGTTCTCAATTATATCATTCTTAGTCTACTTTGATTATATGTTTAGCATAGTTGGACTAGAATTATGTTTATGCATAGGATCGTATAGCGCTTGCTCATTAGGCCAATGGGTGAGTGATAAATATTGTGTAGGCATGGTGCCTAGATCAGTATTTATCTGCGATCGCACCCTATATTTCGGATCGTGAGGTAGATCGCGGGAGTGACATCTGTTGAGTCCTTTGTAGCCCTTCTCCCGAGTATAGGTCTAGCGAACACCCCTATTACATTGAAGTCATTGCTATGTCTCTAGTCTTCTCTCGGTAATATCACTATGCATAGATGTAACCTTTTCCCGCCATGATTGCTAGATGTTCTTGCACTAATCATTGTATGCTTTGACTTTATAGTTAGAATAACATAGGACTATACCCTAGATCGTCCTAGTCCATGCTAGTGTTATAAGCTTAGAGTGCTAAGTTGAGATGGTTACTATTATTTTATGTGGCTAAATGCTCTCATTTATCTTATGTCAATTATCATTCATTCCTATATTTTATGTGACACTTACCCCGTATGAGATGATCGATACGTACAAGGTTAAGCTCTCCATTATCGCATGTGCATTGTTCATCACTCATTATCCTCACTCATTATCCAAAGGCATTCCCTTCCCGGTGATAAAATTATAAATAACGATACCCGGATTACTCCTGGTTAAAATGCTACATCGGTATTATCCGTGCGCTGGGATCCCAAATTCATTTCTAGAAGCGGTTGCATTTATTAGTACCGCATTTTTGGCGCCATGTTGGGGATGAAACCTAACACTGAGTGGCGTTAGAAATGTCAACAAGCATTTTTGGCGCCGTTGCCGAGGAAGGTTGAAAGCCAATGGATAATGAGCAGCATTGCACTAGATAATGAGATTGAGCACTGTCACCATTCTCTACTCATACGGCCTTACCCTTGTCTTTTGTTTATTTTATATCTTATGCAGGGTAATGTATGAAAAAGACAACTCTTCCTGATAATTATATTGACAATCCAGAAGCTTTATTCAGGAAGGCGAGAAGCAAGTTGAAGAAGACCAATCAATCATCATCATCAACTCAACTTGAAAGTTTGTCAGAAGTAGAAAGTCAATCTTTTGTTCGAGACTTGACACCAGCGTTTGAAGCCATGGCGAACAAGTCTCTCCGCGAGTTCTCAGCTCCCACTACGGACAACATTCGTACTGGACCAGCTGCGGACATTGATAGAGCTTTTGAGCTCAAGCCTGCGCTGATCAACATGGTGCAAGCAAGCCAGTTCTGTGGGAAGGCCCATGAAGATGCTAGTGCTCATCTCCAACACTTCCTGGAGATTTGTAGCACATTCACCATCAAGGATGTCCCCAGAGATGCTATACTACTTCGCATCTTCCCATTCTCACTCTTGGGGAGAGCGAAGCAGTGGTTCTATGCCAATAAGGAGAAGAATACTACGTGGGCATTATGTTCCACCAATTTCTTGGCGAAGTTCTTTCCCATGGGTAAGACAAATGCTCTTCGTGGGAAGATATCAAGCTTTCAACAACAACATGATGAGACTGTCCCGTGCTTGGGAGCGCTTTCAAGATTACATCCTCGAATGTCCTCATCATGGCATAGAGAATTGGCCGCTTATGCGACATTCTACCATGGGCTCAAGCAACAAGACACGTGAGACGATGGATGCCGCTGCGGAGGTGCATTCTTATCACTCACTATTCCTCAAGCCACGGCTCTTGTGGAGAAGATGGCATCCAACCAAGGTTGGAGTGAAGAAAGAACTCGACCCGCAAGAGAGGTGGAGGAATGCACCACCAAGGAGGTAGACATGATGTCTGCCAAAATGGACTCCGCTAATGAAGAGGCTTGATGAGAGAGCCACGAGAGAAGAAAGAAGTCATGCATATACATGATGCTCGCATGACATGTGAAGAGTGTGGAGAGACCGGGCACACAAGGTGCCGAGCCGAAGGAGGACGTGAACTACCTCAACAATAACAACAACAACAACTACTATCGTCCTCGCGAATCAAGGTTGGAATCAACAAAGCAAAGGCCTAACTACTCGTGCAATTATTCAAGCAACTATCAAGGTAACAGCTCCTCCTACAATAATTACAATCGGCCGCCTTTGAGAGAGTTAGTGCTGAATCAAGGCAAGTTGATGGACAACTTGTCCAAGAAGCTGGCATCCAATGACAAAGCCCTTGAGACAATCAGCAATAGAATGGATGGTTTTTCCAATGCCATCAAGAATCAGCTTAGCTTCAACAAAATGCTAGAGTCTCAGGTGCAACAGCTTGCCAACTTTGCTCCCTCCGCCGGCCAAGGTAAACTAGCAGGACAACCGGAAGAGCTCGAAACTGCAAATCTTGTCGATATATTCAATGCGTAAAGTAGCCGGAGTAACCCATCGAAAGGGTCATGGATTGATTCAACTCGCAATCAAGAAGGGTGATCCAGGGAGACCAGTTATTCCGATCTCCATTGGAAGCACCAACTTCAATGAGGCAATCTGTGATTTCGGAGCAAGCATCAACATCATGCCAAGAGTGATATATGAGAAGCTATTCAAATGTCCCTTAGCATACACAACCATGTGCTTGCAACCGCGGATCGGGCCACTCTGTGTCCCCTTGGGAATACTAGAAGACATATGTGTACGAGTGGGCAACTCGTATGTTCCCGCGAAATTCATGGTAGTGGATACAAAGATGACGAAAGGTCCCCCATCATTCTGGGATGACCATTCTTGAACACTGCTGGAGCTATTATGTATGCCAACACTGCCAAGATCATCTTCAACATCAAGGGCAAGAGAGAGACCTTCTTCTTCAAGAATAGAGTGCTGCAGTTCCCAGCACACCCTCATCAGCAGAACAATGAGAAGAAGAAGAATCCAGCTAAGAAGAACAAGACCAAGGATAAGAAGGCCAAGAAGACGAAGACAGTGACGATGGTCACTGCAGTCCACAAGGAGCATGACCACCGCTAGGTCCCCACGTCCGATCAAGAAGGATGACCCGTGTGTCCCAACCATTCAATGCTCCATCAACAAGCTCTTTCAATAAAGCTGTCATGTGTGACACCGGATCGGGCGTCAACATTATGGCCAAGATAACCTATGAATATCTATATGGCACTATGCCTTTGGAGCCCACCTATGCACAAACTACAGATGGCGATCGACATTCCGCTTCGTTGAAGGAGAAGTGAAGGACGTCCTCATCCAGATAGATGACCATTACGTCCCCACGTACTTCCTAGTCATCGATATGGGAGATGACTATGACCCTCCGATCATCCTAGAAAGACCATTCCTGAACACCACCAGAGCTATCATCTATATTGGAACAGGTTCATTTCCACTTTCCCACTGAGAAGGTACGCCGCTACTTCAACAATAATTATATAATCACTGAGGAGCCCAAGAAGAACAGAGCAAGGAGAGAAGGCAGCGTACCCGTCGCCAGAACAAGAAGAACATCACTACAGATGGATGGGCTGACTATGAGGGAGAAGTGTCTAGATATGAAGATCGGTACCCAGAAGAAAAGAACGTTATAGAAGAAGAAGAGGTGCTACCAGCAGAAGAAAAACAAGTGCTCCAAGAAGCTTCCTCCTCAAGGTCATCCTCTCCAACAAAGAAGGTGTGGAAGGTAAAAGCAAAATCAGAATCAATTCCTACACACGAGGGAACGTCATCAGAGGCGCCAGCCAATGCGCCCCTTGAAAAATGAGCGAACATGACAAGTCCTGTTCGGAGGACTTAAAATCACCGAACGCCGAGCCAAGAGGTAACTTGGTATTTATCAAAGATTTCCTTTTCAGCATTGCATTATTTTTACCGTAGCATATTTATTTCCCTACTTGCATCTTAGTTGTATCCTTGTGTTATTATCTCTCGCATTAGAAAAGAAAATAAAGATGTTGTGCATTTGCATCCGTAAAATCATTAAGCCCCATGTGGATAATCATTCATTGTGGTGGCACAAAAATAATTTCTCAGCATATTTATCTTTCCCCGTCGCATTCCTTAAATAATAAAAAGATAAAAAAATATTTCTTGAAATCCCGTCGAATAAGTTTAAGTTAGGAAAGTTCTAGACAACCAAGGCCTAAAGGTTTTATCACTAACGCTTATTTAGTTCCACAAGCTTTGTTGTCTATTTGAGCTTCACGAACATCAAGGATCAAGAAGAGCTAACAGCGAAGGACATCCAGGTCCCTCGTCGAGTGCCGCCCGCAACATTCAAGTATTGTCTCCAACAAAGAACTATCCGCAAACACTCCGGAGGACTAGAACGTCTTCATTGCCTGTCAGCAACATCAGCAGACTATGTCAACATCCAGCTTGGGGGAGGGCATCTCCCGTGTACCAAGCTAAGTGTTTCCAACTTATCTTTTTATACCTTGTTAGAGTGTGCTTTGTTAAAACAACTAAAAAAGATGCATAACCATAGAAAACCAGAAAGATTTCCTTATTTATCCTTTTCTACTTTTGGAGAGCTCTTGCAATCTGTCTTTAAGTTATTCCCTAGAATAAACTGTACATGGAGATGATGAATAGTTTCTCTCCAGTAATTCCTTTCGAGTACCTAGTTTTCAACCTTGCACTCTCCCGAGTTTTGGACACAACCGTTTAGATTTGAGATTTGCTCAACCCGAAACTTGTGGGTAGCAAACACTTGATCTAAGTCTAGGTGGTTGACGGGTGTGATATGGGAAAGTTTTGAGTCAGTTGTCCATCTTGTTCCTAGAGTTACTAGAGTTCGAGAATTTATTTAAAAATATTAAATTCCTGCATGATGAGTTCCTTTATGATGAGAGTTCAAATTCCTACCACAAACCATATATTCATGCTTACTAGATTAGGAAAACCTATCTATTTATATAGATCATATTGTAGGCATTGAGTGTAGTCTTTATAGGCATTGAGTGTGGTTATATTGTGGACCCATAAGGAATCAGTCATGCAGTTAAAGTCAATACTATGTGCTCTCCATCCATTGATCTATGCTACTTCTGTCCTCAGAAGCATGCACCCATTTTATAAATACTACATTCATTTTGTGCTACTTCTGTCCCTAGAGGTACCACCTACATATAGATCCATTTCCACTACATATTGTGCTATCTCTACCCTGGAGATACGCACCTATGCTGCTCCTATCCTGGGAGTACGTATTCCCCATATATTGTGCTATCTCTACCCTGGAGATGCGCACTTATGCTGCTCCTACCCTGGGAGTACGCATCCATCCATCCATCCATCCATCCATCCATCCATCCATCCATCCATCTATCCATCCACATATACATACGCCACACATTTCACTTCATCCAGAAAAAGGTTCTACTCCTATCCTGGGAGTGAACATCTAGAAATAATCATCGCCATTCCATTTACCTACATAAAAGCTCCGGTCATTATCATTTCAAGTTATATACTCTCCGTTGCTAAAGTTTTGTTTTTGGAGGATTGTTTATTCTAAAAAACAAAGAAAAAAAGAAGAGAGTAGCCAAGTCCTTCCTTCAAGAAGTTTCAAGGTTTCGAATAAAGGGAGTTATGTTATCCCCAAAGGAGCAAGTGTAGAAGTAGATGTTCACCAAGTGATCACCCCTCATAATCATTTCCTTATCATCATCATCATCCTATCATTCATCCCATTCCCTCATTCACATGCACATATGACTTTATTATTATTTTAGTTCCTTTGGATCCATGGCTTAACTGTGCAATATATGCAAGTGAGTTTCGAGTGTCTCCCCACCTATGAGCTCCACATAAGCCTATTAGAAAGTAGGGTGAGAGAGAGAAGGCACTTTCCACTATGCCTTAGTTCCACAAATACCACATATTCTGAGAGAAGAGAGAAGGCATACGCTACTCATGCCTTGGAGAGGATCCAGAAATACCATAAACGAGAGACCTGAAAGGTTCATATAAGGAACTCTGAGTTTTATTTCAAAACTTTGCAAAAACTTCGGAATAATAGTTGATCAAAGAGCGAGAAACATGGCGCTTGACTTGACTGTTCTATCTTTCAACTACTCAAGACCCAAGTGACGGTTACAAGCCCCATGGTGAAAGGTAATATGAGTAAGTTTTGAGTCAGAATAGTTCACTCTAATCTGGAGGAGAGTTCTTGTTTGAACACATGTGTACTTGTGAGGAGTGAAAGTATTGTAGCAACTCCCGATCCATCACTGAGCCTATCTTTGCTTAGGGATGAGCAAAAGGTAAGCTTGGGGGAGTTTGTTGACGGTAGTTAAGTATCAAATTTATACCGTCAATGCAGCAAGAGAAAGGACTAAAATAAGTTCACCTGTTAGATATAGGGGTTACACCGATAGAATTCCACGAGTTTTGGTGATTGTCTATTTCTACGCAGGGGTTATCGGAAAGAACCTAATGAAGGCCCACATGTTGGGATTACATAGAGATAAAGCCCGAACGGGTAAAATTGTATACTCTAGAAGACTCCGGAAGGCGACACCAAAACCGGGGCCCACTGGCATTGACCGCAGGCGGCCGCCCGGCATGGAGTCGGCCGCCCCTCCCCCTCAACCAATCAGGTTGAGTCTCGTGGATTATGCCTCCACCGCCTTTGAGGATGAATAATAATCGTCCGTTTAGGTCAGTTTGATCCGAGGGCTATGGTGAATCCTAGAGGGCTATATATTCAGAGCCCATGACCATGGGAGAAACCCTAATTCATTCTCCATTTATTCATCTGAGAGAATTCAGAGAAGCCAGAGCCACCATCTCAATTAGAGCTCCATAGTTTAGTAGCATAGCTACATAGGAATAGATCTAGAGGGAATCAAGCCTAGCTTGGAGTCCGGATCTGTCGGAGTTCTTGGTAATTGCCCTCTACATTCTTGTAATATTCATCATTGTTCGTGATACTATGAATAGTACTTTATTCTATTCTATAATATCAGAATTGACTTTGCTCTATTTGATTATGTTCTCAATTATATCATTCTTAGTCTACTTTGATTATATGTTTAGCATAGTTGGACTAGAATTATGTTTATGCATAGGATCGTATAGCGCTTGCTCATTAGGCCAATGGGTGAGTGATAAATATTGTGTAGGCATGGTGCCTAGACTGTATTTATCTGCGATCGCACCCTATATTTCGGATCGTGAGGTAGATCGCGGGAGTGACAGTCCTGTTGAGTCCTTTGTAGCCCTTCTCCCGAGTATAGGTCTAGCAGAACACCCCTATTACATTGAAGTCATTGCTATGTCTCTAGTCTTCTCTGGTAATATCACTATGCATAGATGTAACCTTTTCCCGCCATGATTGCTAGATGTTCTTGCACTAATCATTGTATGCTTTGACTTTATAGTTAGAATAACATAGGACTATACCCTAGATCGTCCTAGTCCATGCTAGTGTTATAAGCTTAGAGTGCTAAGTTGAGATGGTTACTATTATTTTATGTGGCTAAATGCTCTCATTTATCTTATGTCAATTATGATTCATTCCTATATTTTATGTGACACTTACCCTGTATGAGATGATCGATACAGACAAGGTTAAGCTCTCCATTATCGCATGTGCATTGTTCATCACTCATTATCCTCACTCATTATCCAGTGCATTCCCTTCCCAGTGATAAAATTATAAATAACGATACCTGGATTACTCCTGGTTAAAATGCTACATCGGTATTATCTGTGCACTTGCGGATCCCAAATTCATTTCTAGAAGCAGTTGCATTTATTAGTACCAGCATTTTTGGCGCCATGTTGGGGATGACAACCTAACACTGAGTGGCGTTAGAAATGTCAACAAGCATTTTTGGCGCCGTTGCCGAGGAAGGTTGAAAGCCAATGGATAATGAGCAGCATTGCACTAGATAATGAGATTGAGCACTGTCACCATTCTCTACTCATACGGCCTTACCCTTGTCTTTTGTTTATTTTATATCTTATGCGGGTAATGTATGAAAAAGACAACTCTTCCCGATAATTATATTGACAATCCGTAAGCTTTATTCGGGAAGGCGAGAAGCAAGTTGAAGAAGACCAATCAATCATCATCATCAACTCAACTTGAAAGTTTGTCAGAAGTAGAAAGTCAATCTTTTGTTCGAGACTTGACACCAGCGTTTGAAGCCATGGCGAACAAGTCTCTCCGCGAGTTCTCAGCTCCCACTACGGACAACATTCGTACTTGGACCACAATGATGGGACATTGATAGAGCTTTTGAGCTCAAGCCCGCCCGATCAACATGGTGCAAGCAAGCCAGTTCTGTGGGAAGGCCCATGAAGATGCTAGTGCTCATCTCCAACACTTCCTGGAGATTTGTAGCACATTCACCATCAAGGATGTCCCCAGAGATGCTATACTACTTCGCCTCTTCCCATTCTCACTCTTGGGGAGAGCGAAGCAGTGGTTCTATGCCAATAAGGAGAAGAATACTACGTGGGCATTATGTTCCACCAATTTCTTGGCGAAGTTCTTTCCCATGGGTAAGACAAATGCTCTTCGTGGGAAGATATCAAGCTTTCAACAACAACATGATGAGACTGTCCCAGAAGCTTGGGAGCGCTTTCAAGATTACATCCTCGAATGTCCTCATCATGGCATAGAGAATTGGCTGCTTATGCAGACATTCTACCATGGGCTCAAAGAACAAGACACGTGAGACGATGGATGCCGCCGCCGGAGGTGCATTCTTATCACTCACTATTCCTCAAGCCACGGCTCTTGTGGAGAAGATGGCATCCAACCAAGGTTGGAGTGAAGAAAGAACTCGAGACCCGCAAGAGAGGTGGAGGAATGCACCAATTTGAAGGAGGTAGACATGATGTCTCGCCAAAATGGACTCCGCTAATGAAGAGGCTTGATGAGAGAGCCACGAGAGAAGAAAGAAGTCATGCATATACATGATGCTCGCATGACATGTGAAGAGTGTGGAGAGACGGGCACACAAGGTGCCCGTGAGTCAAGGAGGACGTGAACTACCTCAACAATAACAACAACAACAACTACTATCGTCCTCAGCAGAATCAAGGTTGGAATCAACAGCAAAGGCCTAACTACTCAGGCAATTATTCAAGCAACTATCAAGGTAACAGCTCCTCCTACAATAATTACAATCAGCCGCCTTTGAGAGAGTTAGTGCTGAATCAAGGCAAGTTGATGGACAACTTGTCCAAGAAGCTGGCATCCAATGACAAAGCCCTTGAGACAATCAGCAATAGAATGGATGGTTTTTCCAAATCCATCAAGAATCAGCTTAGCTTCAACAAAATACTAGAGTCTCAGGTGCAACAGCTTGCCAACTTTGCTCCCTCCGCCGGCCAAGGTAAACTAGCAGGACAACCGGAAGAGCTCGAAACTGCAAATCTTGTCGATATATTCAATGCAGAAAGTAGCTGGAGTAACCCATCGAAAGGGTCATGGATTGATTCAACTCTGCCAATCAAGAAGGGTGATCCAGGGAGACCAGTTATTCCGATCTCCATTGGAAGCACCAACTTCAATGAGGCAATCTGTGATTTCGGAGCAAGCATCAACATCATGCCAAGAGTGATATATGAGAAGCTATTCAAATGTCCCTTAGCATACACAACCATGTGCTTGCAACTGGCAGATCAGTCACTCTGTGTCCCCTTGGGAATACTAGAAGACATATGTGTACGAGTGGGCAACTCGTATGTTCCTGCAGAATTCATGGTAGTGGATACAGGCAGTGACGAAAGGTCCCCCATCATTCTGGGATGACCATTCTTGAACACTGCTGGAGCTATTATGTATGCCAACACTGCCAAGATCATCTTCAACATCAAGGGCAAGAGAGAGACCTTCTTCTTCAAGAATAGAGTGCTTTGCTTCAAAGACACCCTCATCAGCAGAACAATGAGAAGAAGAAGAATCCAGCTAAGAAGAACAAGACCAAGGATAAGAAGGCCAAGAAGACGAAGACAGTGACGATGGTCACTGCAGTCCACAAGGAGCATGACCACCTGCTTAGGTCCCCACGTCTGATCAAGAAGGATGACCCAGGTGTCCCAACCATTCAATGCTCCATCAACAGAAGCTCTTTCAATAAAGCTGTCTGTGACACCGGATCGGGCGTCAACATTATGGCCAAGATAACCTATGAATATCTATATGGCACTATGCCTTTGGAGCCCACCTATGCACAGCTACAGATGGCAGATCAGACATTCCGCTTCGTTGAAGGAGAAGTGAAGGACGTCCTCATCCAGATAGATGACCATTACGTCCCCACAGACTTCCTAGTCATCGATATGGGAGATGACTATGACCCTCCAATCATCCTAGAAAGACCATTCCTGAACACCACCAGAGCTATCATCTATATTGGAACAGGTTCATTTCCACTTTCCCACTGAGAAGGTACGCCGCTACTTCAACAATAATTATATAATCACTGAGGAGCCCAAGAAGAACAGAGCAAGGAGAGAAGGCAGCGTACCCGTCGCCAGAACAAGAAGAACATCACTACAGATGGATGGGCTGACTATGAGGGAGAAGTGTCTAGATATGAAGATCGGTACCCAGAAGAAAAGAACGTTATAGAAGAAGAAGAGGTGCTACCAGCAGAAGAAAAACAAGTGCTCCAAGAAGCTTCCTCCTCAAGGTCATCCTCTCCAACAAAGAAGGTGTGGAAGGTAAAAGCAAAATCGAATCAATTCCTACACACGAGGAACGTCATCGAGGCGCCGGCAATGCGCCCCTTGAAAAATGAGCGAACATGACAAGTCCTGTTCGGAGGACTTAAAATCACCGAACGCCGAGCCAAGAGGTAACTTGGTATTTATCAGCATTTCCTTTTCAGCATTGCATTATTTTTACCGTAGCATATTTATTTCCCTACTTGCATCTTAGTTGTATCCTTGTGTTATTATCTCTGCATTAGAAAAGAAAATAAAGATGTTGTGCATTTGCATCCAGAAAATCATTAAGCCCCATGTGGATAATCATTCATTGTGGTGGCACAAAAATAATTTCTCAAAGATATTTATCTTTCCCCGTCTCGCATTCCTTAAATAATAAAAAGATAAAAAAATATTTCTTGAAATCCTGTCAGAATAAGTTTAAGTTAGGAAAGTTCTAGACAACCAAGGCCTAAAGGTTTTATCACTAACGCTTATTTAGTTCCACAAGCTTTGTTGTCTATTTGAGCTTCACAGAACATCAAGGATCAAGAAGAGCTAACAGCGAAGGACATCCAAATCCCCCGTCGAGTGCTTTGCCCGCAACATTCAAGTATTGTCTCCAACAGCAACTATCTGCAAACACTCCAGGAGGACTAGAACGTCTTCATTGCCTGTCAGCAACATCAGCAGACTATGTCAACATCCAGCTTGGGGGAGGGCATCTCCCATGTACCAAGCTAAGTGTTTCCAACTTATCTTTTTATACCTTGTTAGAGTGTGCTTTGTTAAAACAACTAAAAAAGATGCATAACCATAGAAAAACCGTAAAGATTTCCTTATTTATCCTTTTCTACTTTTGGAGAGCTCTTGCAATCTTTGTCTTTAAGTTATTCCCTAGAATAAACTGTACATGGAGATGATGAATAGTTTCTCTCCGTAATTCCTTTCGAGTACCTAGTTTTCAACCTTGCACTCTCCCGAGTTTTGGACACAACTTGTTTAGATTTGAGATTTGCTCAACCCGAAACTTGTGGGTAGCAAACACTTGATCTAAGTCTAGGTGGTTGACGGGTGTGATATGGGAAAGTTTTGAGCTGCTTTGTCCATCTTGTTCCTAGAGATACTAGAGTTCTCGAGAATTTATTTAAAAATATTAAATTCCCGCATGATGAGTTCCTTTATGATGAGAGTTCAAATTCCTACCACAAACCATATATTCATGCTTACTAGATTAGGAAAACCTATCTATTTATATAGATCATATTGTAGGCATTGAGTGTAGTCTTTATAGGCATTGAGTGTGGTTATATTGTGGACCCATAAGGAATCAAAATATGCGCTTAAAGTCAATACTATGTGCTCTCCATCCATTGATCTATGCTACTTCGTCCTCGAAGCATGCACCCATTTTATAAATACTACATTCATTTTGTGCTACTTCGTCCCTAGAGGTACCACCTACATATAGATCCATTTCCACTACATATTGTGCTATCTCTACCCTGGAGATACGCACCTATGCTGCTCCTATCCTGGGAGTACGTATTCCCCATATATTGTGCTATCTCTACCCTGGAGATGCGCACTTATGCTGCTCCTACCCTGGGAGTACGCATCCATCCATCCATCCATCCATCCATCCATCCATCTATCCATCCACATATACATACGCCACACATTTCACTTCATCCAGAAAAAGGTTCTACTCCTATCCTGGGAGTGAACATCTAGAAATAATCATCGCCATTCCATTTACCTACATAAAAGCTCCAGTCATTATCATTTCAAGTTATATACTCTCCGTTGCTAAAGTTTTGTTTTTAGAGGATTGTTTATTCTAAAAAAACAAAGAAAAAAAAGAAGAGAGTAGCCAAGTCCTTCCTTCAAGAAGTTTCAAGGTTTCTGAATAAAGGGAGTTATGTTATCCCCAAAGGAGCAAGTGTAGAAGTAGATGTTCACCAAGTGATCACCCCTCATAATCATTTCCTTATCATCATCATCATCCTATCATTCATCCCATTCCCTCATTCACATGCACATATGACTTTATTATTATTTTAGTTCCTTTGGATCCATGGCTTAACCGTGCAATATATGCAAGTGAGTTTCGAGTGTCTCCCCACCTATGAGCTCCACATAAGCCTATTAGAAAGTAGGGTGAGAGAGAGAAGGCACTTTCCACTATGCCTTAGTTCCACAAATACCACATATTCTCGAGAGAAGAGAAAGGCATACGCTACTCATGCCTTGGAGAGGATCCGAAATACCATAAACGAGAGACCCGAAAGGTTCATATAAGGAACTCTGAGTTTTATTTCAAAACTTTGCAAAAACTTCGGAATAATAGTTGATCAAAGAGCGAGAAACATGGCGCTTGACTTGACTGTTCTATCTTTCAACTACTCAAGACCCAAGTGACGGTTACAAGCCCCATGGTGAAAGGTAATATGAGTAAGTTTTGAGTCGAATAGTTCACTCTAATGCTGGAGGAGAGTTCTTGTTTGAACACATGTGTACTTGTGAGGAGTGAAAGTATTGTAGCAACTCCCGATCCATCACTGAGCCTATCTTTGCTTAGGGATGAGCAAAAGGTAAGCTTGGGGGAGTTTGTTGACGGTAGTTAAGTATCAAATTTATACCGTCAATGCAGCAAGAGAAAGGACTAAAATAAGTTCACCTGTTAGATATAGGGGTTACACTGATAGAATTCCACGAGTTTTGGTGATTGTCTATTTCTGCAGGGGGTTATCAGGAAAGAACCTAATGAAGGCCCACATGTTGGGATTACATAGAGATAAAGCCCGAACGGGTAAAATTGTATACTCTAGAAGACTCCAGAAGGCGACACCTGAAACCGGGGGCCCACCTGGCATTGACCAGAGGCGGCCGCCCCTGGCATGGAGTCGGCCGCCCCTCCCCTTCAACCAATCAGGGTTGAGTCTCGCGGATTATGCCCCCACCGCCTTTGAGGATGAATAATAATCGTCCGTTTAGGTCGGTTTGATCCGAGGGTCGTGGTGAATCCTAGAGGGCTATATATTCGAGCCCCCGACCCGGGAGAAACCCTAATTCATTCTCCATTCATTCATCCGAGAGAATTCGAGAAGCCGATCCACCATCTCAATTAGAGCTCCATAGTTTAGTAGCATAGCTACATAGGAATAGATCTAGAGGGAATCAAGCCTAGCTTGGAGTCCGGATCTATTGGAGTTCTTGGTAATTCCCCTCTACATTCTTGTAATATTCATCATTGTTCGTGATACTATGAATAGTACTTTATTCTATTCTATTATATCATAATTGACTTTGCTCTATTTGATTATGTTCTCAATTATATCGTTCTTAGTCTACTTTGATTATATGTTTAGCATAGTTGGACTAGAATTATGTTTATGCATAGGATCGTATAGCGCTTGCTCATTAGGCCAATGTGTGAGTGATAAATATTGTGTAGGCATGGTGCCTAGACTGTATTTATCTACGATCGCACCCTATATTTCGGATCGTGAGGTAGATCGCGGGAGTGACAGTCCTGTTGAGTCCTTTGTAGCCCTTCTCCCGAGTATAGGTCTAGCAGAACACCCCTATTACATTGAAGTCATTGCTATGTCTCTAGTCTTCTCTGGTAATATCACTATACATAGATGTAACCTTTTCCCGCCATGATTGCTAGATGTTCTTGCACTAATCATTGTATGCTTTGACTTTATAGTTAGAATAACATAGGACTATACCCTAGATCGTCCTAGTCCGTGCTAGTGTTATAAGCTTAGAGTGCTAAGTTGAGATGGTTACTATTATTTTATGTGGCTAAATGCTCTCATTTATCTTATGTCAATTATGATTCATTCCTATATTTTATGTGACACTTACCCCGTATGAGATGATCGATACGTACAAGGTTAAGCTCTCCATTATCGCATGTGCATTGTTCATCACTCATTATCCTCACTCATTATCCAGGGCATTCCCTTCCCAGTGGTAAAATTATAAATAACGATACCTGGATTACTCCTGGTTAAAATGCTACATCGGTATTATCTGTGCGCTTGCGGATCCCAAATTCATTTCTAGAAGCAGTTGCATTTATTAGTACCAACATTTTTGGCGCCATGTTGGGGATGACAACCTAACACTGAGTGGCGTTAGAAATGTCAACAATCCCTAACCATTGATCATTCATGATCATGCATATGCCGACGATCATATATTCATACATGCACACAATGCATCATTCCTGGATCATCGATTAGGCATTCGTCGAGAAGGACAAGGATCCCGAAGGACAAGCCATGAAAGGAGCTCCCGCACAGGAGGTGATCAGGAGCCAGACGTGGAGTGATCGAGCATTTGGAACCTCGACCTCGCTCGACAACGAAAGGCAAGCCCTGGAGCATTTCTCCTATGGTTTGCCAAACTAACTTGCGTCTTTTATTGTTTATGCTACATTACATGATAGGCGTTGATCGATACCCTTGGTGCATTACCCTACCTTGACCACTTGATATACCTACCCTGATTAAGTATAGGACGTTATTGCTTAGCCTAGCTTGATTAAGCGGTAGAAGTCGGGTGGTTGGTAAATCATCCATGAGAATAGGGAATTCACATGATATGGTTGGATCGGAATGGGAAAATGGCACATACCCAAACGGGAAATAAGCAGAACACTGTATTGTTCCAGCCCTCAATCATTTTGAACAGCTTCTCACATTTTGGTGGTAAAATGGGGACCCCGAAGCCTAAGTAGCTATGTTTGGGTCGGGTTTCAACCATGCTGGACGCACTGTGCTGGTGTTGGGGTGGGACAGGTCACGGCATTAAGACTGATGTTGGTACCCAACTAGATGCAGCCGTTGAAGGCATGGGCACGAGTGGTTCCTGTTGATCCTGATTCCAAATACGTGAACGGTGACCAACCATTCACTTTAGCGGGTGAGTGGGGTTTGTGTGAGAAATAACCCTCAGCTCAGTAGTAGTCAATTATAATCGCCATCGTTTCTAGATAGAAATAACTTGATGTGAGTACATGCAATACAGGGCATAAATGGGAATGGAAATGGGGTTATGTTGCCATGAAGGTTATGGGATATCGGATTATGATCAACCATGTGAAAGGATGATTGTTTTATACTTCTACTTGATGATGTTTAGTTCAGGTGCAAACCTAGCTAATGCAAGCTTTATTTAAGATGATAAGCTTAGTATAGCTCACCTAATAAAGATAATGTAAGCTCATGTCTTTCATGCAAGAAAGGGTCAGCCAAACCACCATATGGCCTTGCATATGCTTATAAGAGTCCTTATTTTCTGGTTTAAGACGGGTAGGTCTAGCTGAGTACCCCACGTACTCAGGGTTTTATTCCCACTTGTTGCAGATCATAAGGCATGTTGTGTGGCAACAAGATGGACCTGTATCCCACTATGGGAGGATGTTAGATCAATGGGCAAGATCATCTCTTATATCTCTTCTATTGATTTTGTTGGATATCGACTTAGAGCTGGCACTCTATTTAAAATGAATGGGGGAGTGTGTGTTTCAAAAGAGTTTTACTTCCGCTAATATTTGTAACTCCGATTCCTAATAAGTTCCAACTAAAACATGTGTTGTAAGTATATATGTGCGAAATGTATGATCAGGTGAATTGTAATCACTGAACTGTGATTCCTGGTGTGTCACTGGAAAAGTTTGAAATCCTTCGAGATTTTGGATGACTGTCGGGTTTACATGGGCTCAAGTGCGTTCGTCGACGCCTTGGCATTGATATTCGTACTTGTGCTTATGTAAATTGGTTGGGTCTGTGACACATACGGCCAAAATGTTAAGTTGAAAATAAGGAACAAACCTTGTGCTCATTCCTCAGCTGATAGGAGCACCTGGAAGCAGAGGATGAGCTCAGAATCATTGGCTGAACCTGTTGCTTCAGCTGCATGACAAAGCAAGTCACTACCTAAGTAAGAAAGTACAGTTCAAAGCTATATTGTGTGTACTGCATTTTCAGGCAAAATCAAGTTTCAAAACTGTTGCACTTAAGCACATTATCCAGAAAACCCATTACCACAAGCACGATTATGGAAAATGAGAAACAATTTATGTTTTCAGAATGCAGTTTGGATATTATCATAAACAGGATGAACCCTTCATTATTCAAAGTTAGAAAGCACTCAAATACTTAAAGCAATGCTCTCAAATTCTGACACTTGGAAAACGAAGGAACTACAAAGACACCAACAAGGTTACTGTGGAGGTTATATGAGTGAAATCATCAATGTTCCCTGTTAAAATTTGTTTAGAGTTATCCTTCCTTAGTTTTGTTTTGGACAAAGTCTTTTTTCCCCATCCATGTTAAGGAAAAAAATACCTACATCTTTCTGAAATATTGCATTCATTGTGTGATATAATTTAAAGACTCTGTATCAGTGTTAATTGGTCACAGGGCAAGGGGATCAGGGGGTGGTTTTTAATGAGATGGCATTGGCATGGGACATCTAGTGACTTTAATTAAGAAGCGTGCGAAGTATGGAACATCAAACAAAAAAGAATAGAGGGAGTAGGTTCACAAACATCTAAAGGGTATCACTGGTTCGCCACACCGTCCCCGCACGCCGACCTCAAGCAAACACTCGACACCACCGGTGTCCTCCCGCCACCGGACGCGCTACTCATCAAATGGCGTCCGGGACTATGGCGACACGTTCGTCGGCAACGGCGGCGAGACGTACACCCCGACCCAATGCAATGCAAATCTACCCACCCGGGTACTGTCCAGGAGCAAATCCGGCGAAGAAAACATACCTTCCAGGAGCCCGGGTACTGTCCAGGAGCACGAACAGCGGCAACAGCAAGCCGGGCACTGCGTCGTCTAATGGGCATTTCCCTCCCTATTTTTCTGGGTAGAAATTAATCCGGTGGCCAGAGGGTAGGAGAGAGTATCGATTTGACCTGCATTGGAATCAGCAGCATAGCTGAGTAGAGGGAGGAGAGAGGAGGGCCTTGTCGGACTACGGGGAGAGAGGGGGGGGGCAGAGCTACCTGCACCCTTTGCGTGTGGCAGTCAAACGGCATAGAGAGAGAGGAAAGGAGAGGCGTGGGAGGTTGGGGACGTCAGGGGTGGTTGGGGAGGGGAGAGGGACTTACTCGCCCTGCCCCCTACTCCCTGGGCCTATAGCCCGATCCATAGGGCGGCGTCCGCAGCCTTTTGCTTCCCCTAAAAAAAAAACTATAATTTTTTTTATATATTTTATTACTATTTTTATTTAATCATAATTTAATTTAAAAAGCTATAGTTTTTTATAAAACTAGTAAACATGCACGTGCTTAAATATTTATATTTACAATAAAAATATAGTTGAGCTTTTGTAATAACATATTAAATACTCCCTCCGTTTTAAATTTTAGTTCGTTTGACTTTTTCAACCCCAACTTTGACCACTCGTCTTATTCAAAAATTTATGCAAAATATTACTTCTTTTGTTCTAGCATGCTTTATTAATGACGTGACACCTGCGTAGCGGTTGTCGTCTCCTGAGTTGTAGTGGTAATCGGGGTCCTCTGGGTCCTCCTGGTCCAAGCTTGCGTCTGGCACGGGGTTTAACGGAAGGAAAAGTAAGATTACGACAGTCATCTACTCCAAAAAGATCCAAGAACTCTATTTTAGAAAATCCAGCAAGAAGCACTCTACCTACAATCAGCGAGAGTTTGCAATTATGGATTTTTAGAAATTAATTTTGTATTTTTCGGAGACTTCTACAATTTCTTATGATTTTTCAAAGGTAAAAAAGTTTTATTAGCCATTTATTTATTTAGAAATGAATTCCCTTTTTATTTTTATTTTATAAAACTTTGTTGACGTCATCATAACGTCAGCAGTGGACCCGGGTTGTTAGTTAGTGGGCCGGTGTTGGGCCTAAAGTGGGATTGGGCCCAATTTAGCCTAGTGGGCTCGGCCCACCTGGCGAAGTCTGAAAACCTCCCTGAACTTCACTCTAGGAGGCCTGCTAATGGGTCGGGTGGAAAACGGGTTTTACGGGTTGGGTGCTGGCGTGGATCTATTTGGATGGGTTAGAACGGGTTTCAACGTCTAGCGGGTTGGGGGGTCATTCTCTGGATCCGACCTCAGCGACAGGTTCTGACTTGGTTCACCGCCGCCAGCCATCCTGCCCTAGCCGACCACCGACATCACCATCGGTGGGGCCATCGGCCGGTGCTGGATGTGTTGTTCTTGAATATGTGCACTGATCCCATTTAGGAATTGAATCATCATTACACACGGTTCATTTGTCCATGCCCTAACCGTACTCTGCTTGATTCGAAACACTTAATCGAATTCGGTTCGGGTTAACCGGATTAGGATCTACGGAACTTAATTCAGCTGACGCCAACAGAACTGGGGTAAATTCATCTGAATTAGGTTCCTTATAACCTAATTCGGTTCTATAGAAGTAAATTCGCTTGCGTGGAATCGAATCAGGTTCCCTGGACTGCCTCCCACCACCACAACACACACTACCGATGTTTGATTCGCATGCATGATGTTTTTTGACTCGTTTTGGTACGTGCTACTGAGTTGCAGAGATTGCCAACTCCAATCAAGTTACTTGAAGACGAATATGTATTTTTTTATTCATTTAGAATAGCCCCTGTTCACGAAATCGGCATTGTAGTTGACTAGTTGTGACCGCCCAGTCTTCCTCCCCGGCGCACTCCGTCTCCTCCCCACCTCGTTCGACCGGACGGCACAACCGCGGATCCCCTCACGCACACCGCGACATGGTGTGCCTCTTTGTCAGCCCCATCGCCGCCGCCGCCCCCTGTCTTCCTCCATCACCACCGCCCGCCACAAACAGTTGCAGTAGATTACATCTGAAAACTGTATCACCGTCTAGCTTAAGTAATATTAGATAGATGATTCAAAAGATATAGTAACTTTTCAAGTCAACGAATACTAAGTAATACATGTACATATACTGAGCAACAGGATCAGAACTCTGCCCACGATTTGTTTATGGATAATCAGCCAGAGGATAATTAGATAGATAGAGTTTATGGTTCATACAAGAGATGGTCACCAAAGTTCTAAAAGTTTACCAACAGATCACCAGATCACCAAGTCAAAGTAAACTAATGACAACTTAACATGAGCTAAGGGAAATGGTCTATTGTTTGTCGTTCTTGAATATGTGCACTGACCCCATTTAGGAATTGAATCATCGTTGGCAGTAGTCCTGCCTGATTCACAACACTTAATCGAATTATGTTCAGGTTTAGGCTCGACGGAACTGAATTCGGCTGAAGCTAACCGAATTAGGATACATTGAACTGAACTGTTCTGCTAAAAATGCTCATCCCGCTAGGTAATGCATTGTCTGCATTCCCGCTAGGAGCTTCATGCCCCTCCCAAAAAGGTGAGTCCAACTCCAGCCAGATGCTCGCTCGCATCCTCTATTTCACCCACGGGTGGGGGTACGCCAGATGCCCATACGCGTTGTGTGGTAGCGCGTCCCAGGCACCTGCGGCGTGCACTGGTTGCCCGTGGAGGCCGTGCAACACCGGCTGCTGCTGCTGCAGCTGCATGCCGGCGAGCAGGGGGACGAGGTCGGCGGCGGCCACGGCATCAGCCACTGCAGCTGTGGGCTTGGCAGGCTTGGGGAAGATGATGTCGATGCTCTTGCCGGTGGCCTTGCGGAGGCGGCGGCACAACCTCTCCAGGTCCGCTGTGGCCACGATCACCAGCTGGCAGGCTTGGGGAAGATGATGTCGACGCTCTTGGCGGTGGCCTTGAGGTGGCGGCAGAACCTCTCTAGGTCTATTGTGGCCACGATCGCCAGCTCGCCCATGGTGGCCATCACTGACTGGTCTACCGATAGGATGCCCTCGCACTGCAGCGTTAGGTCTTTGACGGCGAACTAGACGTGCACCCTCGTCCAGATGTGTGATAGGGGAAGTCGACTGACAAGCAGGAGGGTTCATCCCCTGCTCCAGCGGACCTTTGTCTTATGGTCACCCTACGACCTAACCCTGACGCAAATAGAACCTAAAGGGAGACGGAGTCCTGTCATGATTCGCCGTTCCTGCTAATATACATCGGAAAGTGAATGGATATACCAATCAGCGATAGGTGGCATTCACTACTAAGCACTAGCCTAAGCACCTCGCTTAATCTAGCCTTAAGACTGCGGCTACCACGTAAGTAACCTCGGCCCCAGTTGGTAGTGAAACACACACAAAGGATCTAGACACTAACTAGCTAAGACTCTACACTAAAGGGACTAAGACACAACACTACTACACTAGTATAGTAGTGCACTAAGTAAATACTGAAAGTAAAGTACTCAAAGTAAAGACTTAATAAAGTAAGCAAGACTATATTAATATAAAAAAAGTACTAAAAGAGTAAAGGTACAAGAGCTATACTAGATTCTCCAGAAGACGACTCCGGAGACCCGAGCTTCGCTCGACTCAACTCTAACTCCCACTCTAGACTAGACTACACTACTCTTGATCTCCCAAGAGAGCTTGAGCTTGAGAACACTATTGTGGACTACTTGGGGACACTTTGGGATGAAGGACTAGGGGGTATTTATAGTGGAGGTGGAGTAGGGTTACTCCACCGCCACGTCATCGATCCGTGTGCTCTTCGCCATGCTCCGTTGGATCAAACCGACCTTCCCACCGACTTGAATGGACGTCTCTCGGTGTAGGACACGTGGAGGCCATGCAGGAATTTTGTGGACTCGAATCGACCTTGGTTGGGGCCCACCTGCAGGTCGGCCGACCAGTGGTTGGCTGACCTGTGGGTCCCACTGCCCTTCTAGAAGGTCTAGGTGGCTGTGGGAGCAATGCCAAGGTGTCAGGCCACCTAGGCCAGGTCAGCCGACCTAGACCTGGGGTGCCTGGCTCACCTGGCAGCTTTCTGGTGATGTCCTGACTTGTCACGTGCAGTCTTGTTCGAAGTTGGGTTCACTTGATATCTTGCTTGCTTCTATGTGGATCCTTGGACCAATGTACCAATTGATTGGAATGTTGAGTTGTGGCACTTTTGGATCTAGGATCAGGTCTTCCTGTAGCATGTTAGGGACCCTGCTTGGTGGTTAGATCCTGGTGAGACCAGAATCAGGCTGGTAGACCTGGGTTTTGGTCTCACAGGGCCTATTTCCAGTTTTCCTGCATTTCACAAGCTAAGAGTGCAAGTGGAACTTTATTAGTGATTAATATGCTCATGTGATGCTTATCTTCCCTCCATCGAGGACTGTTGATGGGTTTCTGGGTGTACCAAAACTGGTCTTAATTCCTGTCAACAAGATCCCCCAAGCTTAACCTTTGCGCATCCCGAGCAAACGAACAAAACTTGGTTCGATTGGATCAGGTATCATTACTAAGTTAACATCTCAATAGTACTAAGTGCACAACAAAGAACTTCTCTTTGAATGGAAAAATTAGCAATGCTAACACACCCATATTACTCTAGCACTCATGGGGCTTATGGCATTAACTTTGTCTTGGGATGTTGAAAGACAGAACAACTTTGACTAGAGCATCTACTTTTCTCATTCCTTTAGCAAGTTTCATGCTAGAGGTTTTTGATAAGTTTTTTCAAAAACAAGTCTTAATGTTACTCAAATGGTTTCTCTTAAGTCACTCAAGTGGTGTATGAATCCTCACCAAGGCACATCATGTGTTTGCCTTTCAAAAACATCCTACCTCTAATAAGGCTTTATGTGGAGCTTAAGTAGGTATGTCAAGGAATAGCATACTAGCAATGCATATGTTGTCTTGGTTAAGAAAAACTTGGACCACATAAAAGACTCGTCACACTCCCAGATCAAGATGTAAAATGGTATGGATGGAGTGAAGGAATGGATGGTAAGGTAATGGAGAGAAGGTGGATGTATGGTGGATGAGGTTGCTCCTTTATTTGATTCTATCTCTCTTTCTACTTCTATTGAGACAAGGCTAGCTCTTTCTTCTCATTTTTTTTTGGATCTATCTAACAAATGATAACTGAGAGAGAATTTCTAACTTTGGAGCATGGAGCAACCTATATGATGGAAATGGTGAAGGTGCGTACTTCTAGTGTAGAAGCAGCATAAGAATGGTGGTATGAATGATGATGCGTGCTCCCAGGGTAGGAGTAGCATAATAATGGTGGTATGAGGATGCGTACTCCCAGGGTAGGGGTAGCATATGAATGATGGTATGAAGATACGTACTCCCAGGGTAGGAGTAGTATAAGAATGGTTGCGTACTTCCGGATTAGAAGCAGCATATTTGGTGGTATGTGGATCTTGATCTTAGGGTCATGAAAAACCTCTAACACAGGTTCTACAAGTCTTAACCAAACTCAATGCAAGCAAGTAGCTTATGTAGAAGTCTCTTGGATATATCAAGTATATATGGCCATGGAAGGAAATTCAACACCATTGAGGAAAAATTAAGTTTTTCATTCATTTTCAAAATAAATTCTCTGGCAATCATGCGTGCTTAGAACAATAGTATAGAGCTCTTATCTCAACTATATCATATCTCACAACAACTTAGACTTTGTTTTAGCACTTGCAACCCACTAAGTGATCAAGTTCATGATGGTTAAGAGTGCCAAGTAATCCATACTTAAAGAAGTGCTAAGTTGTAAACGAGCACTAGAGAAACATTAACTAGCAATTTCATCATCATTTCCATAGGAAGACTAGCACACATGAAGCATATGTACAAAAAGGGAAATAAAGCAAATAAAATATTTTTGGATTTTTGGATTTTCAGATTTTTTTTTAAAATGTGAGAAAGTAATAACTAAAATGCAATAAGACAAGAATTAAATGAGAGGGGTTGGATCCATAGCTTGGATGAACTTACCTTAGTGGGGGAGAGGATCTCCCCCAAGCTTGTCTCTTGCTCATTGTGGTGGCTGCCATGCATTCCACTGGTCCTAGCGGTACTCTTCCTCCGTTTGGATGCCTTGGACCATGTCCAAGTTCTGTTGCATGATTTGCAACATGGCCTGCTGCTCGATATGGATGTTCTCCACCTCCTGGGTGAGCGCTTCGATCTTGGACGGCGGCTGACGCCTCCCTCTACGAGGGCGAGGGGTGTGTGCCCAGGAAGGTGTCCTGGAGTGAGGAGGTGCCCCCATGTGGGAGGAGCTCACCTCCTCCTCATCGTGTGCAGTATGAGAAGGGCCAGCTTGCCCTTGAGCAGCACGGGCTTGTGCTCTCGTCATCCTGTCCGTCCCTGCAACAGAACAAGGTCTTCCCCTTCTATCCATGGTTAGTGATGAGACTCTATACAACCAAAGCCTCTCATTGGGGAGAGAGACTTCGAATGTATCAGTCCCATAGGTCATCTTAAGTGCACCTCTTGGATCTCTTTTGAGTAGACCAACTCATATAAACATGTTTTCAAGAATAATTGGTCTATCCGAAGAGATATACTCAAATTTATTGCCCTCAAGCAAACCCATGGTTTTAGCTATTCTAGTAATGAGAGAGGTAAAGCCTATGGGTGTTTCTTGAGCCACAGAGTTCTCCCAAAGGTGTACTAGCATCTTAACAGGGGCAAACTTGATTTTATTAACCATGGCATACATGATTTGCATCTCTTTAAGACCTACTCTCTGTAAATCAGTCCTAGGGAAGAGAGTGATTGCAATCCAAAAGAACATAAACCGCAAGGTTGGATTATGAATTTGCTTGGGTTTAGGATTAGACCAGTCATTGGATGCAGAAATTGATTTCCAAAAAACAGCAAGATTAAAATCTGCTAGAGCATCCTCATCATCTAGTATGCAATCATGATCAAAGCCTAGAGTGATGCTCAACTCACTCCAAGACAAAGCTATAATCATTATTAAACATGCGAAAGTTAACCCCCAAAGCATTTGATTTTAGTGTGCAAAGGAATTCTTGGGTGAGCAACTCTATGCCAAGCTCAGGAATTTGCCAAAATGAGGACCAACCTATGGTATTGAAAACTGTGGCAAAGTCGGTGCTCATACCTGTTTGGTCGAGGAGTTCTTGGGTGAAGAGTGCGGAGTGCTGGAAGCCACAAGTGCGAAGGGTGTAGAGCTTTCCTAACTCCTCATGGGTGACCATGAGGTTGTTAAGAGGCTCCATCATCCTGCCAGGGATGATGGCAGGGGCAAGATGATGCACTTGTTCTTCCTCCTCCCTCTCATGGCTCCTACTCTCAGACTGGAAAGAGCTCGAGGACGAGCCATCGCCCTCTTCTTGCTAGACTTTCAAAAGGGATTCTTCATCCTAGCTACACTAGTGGGCAAACAAGACCAAGCTTCCTACTACACTACTAAGAGAGAAAAGAAAATGTTTTGGGGTTTTTGGGTTTATGACTACTACTATACTAAACTTGAGAAGGCTTGAAACACTAAGAGAAGAGAGAAGGCCAAGTGAGCTCGAGATGATTCTGCTGGTTGTGGTGTGGGATTGAGCTCACATTGGGGTGGTATTTATAGGGGTGAAAGGGCAAGGCTAAGCCAGCCAAAAGGCTGGTCCTCCGACCACCACTTAGGGCCTTGTGAAGCATGTCTCACTTTGGACAAGGAATCTAGCCTCGTGTTTGCAAAAAGTCATGAACTTTGGACCATATCACTGGTCGGCCGACCAAGGATTTTACCCCCACCACTTTGGGCATGTTTTGTCTAGTTGTGTGGTAAAGGTGGTGGTGGTCCTGGTTCAAAGTTGATTCGGATTCCTATGTCTAGTGTTTGGTGAAAGAGAAAAGGAGAGGGCAAAAGTGGGGACAAGGATGAAAGTTGTCTCCTAGCATGCATTGTTGCTCCCTATGCTTGCTTTGGCTGTTGGCATGCTCCCTAAAGCATTCTCAAGCTAAAGTCATGAGCAATGGACCATCTCTCCTCGAATTCTGGCTAGTGGGATGGGCATAGGATCCTTGTGTGTCAACATTGGGAGGCAGCTGGGTGCCTGGTGGCACCAAGTCTAGGTCGGTCAACCAGGGCTTGTGAGCCCCAGGGCACCCAATGCACTTCCTTGGATCCCTGCTTCTAGCCAGAGTGAAGAGAGAGGTGGTGGACCCCAAAGGCAGGTCGGTTGACCAAGCCTTGGCGGCCCCACCAGCTCAACTTTTCTCTAATCACTCTTCTCAAGTTTTATTACCTATGTCTAATTTATTTTATTGGAACAAAAATATGCAGTTGTGAAAGTAAACATGCAATTGAAAGGGAAATGCGGAAATTGAAATGCATGAAAATAAATATGAAATAACTACGACATACACAGTCACGGAGGGCTCCGTGTTTTAGGTCCATAGAGCAGAACCTCTCCTATCGGGTTCATTCTGTGGACACCTGAGTCGGTCCCGGAGATGGGGACCGTGAAGGTGTCTCCTTCTTCCGCCATTCTTGCTTGACTTCGGCTTTTGGCTCAGCGGTTTCTTCTTTCACTTCGGCCTTCTTGGCCGACTTAGCGGTCTTAGTGTTCTTCCTTCGCGGTGTTGGCAACGTGGTTTCTGGGGTGCTTGTGCCTGCATGTTATCTTTGAAACCATTGAAAGGCACACTCACATACCGTCCTTGAATTGACATGTACATCTCGCCATGTTGCACGTAGATGGTGGCGTCCACCATGTTCAGGAAGGGTCGTCCCAGGATGAGTGGTACGTCGATGTTGGCTCCCATGTCCAGCACCAGGAAGTCGACAAGGACATACTCATTTTTTATTCTGAGTAAGAAGTCCCGTGCCAACCCCTCGGGAAACCAGAAGGTTTGATCCGCCATCTGCAAACGCACATATGTAGGGTGCAAAGGGCTCCCTAACAGGTTATCATAAGTTACCTTGGACATGATGTTGACGCCGGATCCAAGGTTGCAGAAGGCGTTGTCGAAGATTTGCGGTCCAATCTGGCAAGTGATCGTTGGCAGGCCAGGATCTCCCTTCTTCGGGATAAACGGTGAATCCACCATCACCCGAACAGAACGAGACTGAGGCTTACCGAACCTCGTAGTTACCAGTCTGACACCCTCAATAGGGTCCTCAAGGTTTGCCGGAATCTTACCTTGCTCATAAGTGGGGACAGCTGCTGCTAATTGAGCTAACTGGTTCTCTAACATTTTATTAAAGCTCAATTGGTTCTTCATAGCAGAGTTAAAATTATCCATTTTCTCACTAAGACTTTCTAAGATCTTGTCATTAGCCATCATTCTTTTATTAAGACCATCATTAATTTTAATTTGGCCAAAGACAAGTTCTTTAATGGAAGGTTGGTTATTGAAAGAATTACCAGAATTATTATTGTAACCCATACCTTGGCCTTGGTAGAAGGGGCGTGAACTCCACTGTGGTTGCTGGGGCCGATTACCATTGTTGAAGTGGTTGTTGTTGTTGTTGTTGTTGTTGTTGTTGTTGTTGTTGTTGACGAAGTTCACCTCCTCCTGTGTCATGGGACAGTTGTTGCCCGAATGGTCCTCCTCTTTGCAAACCTCGCACCATGGGTCGGTGCCCACAGCACATATAGCGGCAGGAGTCTGGATGGTCTCAACTTCCTTGTTAGAGGCAGATCCCTCTATTTTCTTCATCAGGAGGTCCATCTTAGTGGAGAGCATATCCACCTCACTGAGGGTGTGGACACCTCTCTTCTTTGGCTGAAAGCGCTCTTCATTCCAACCTTGGTTGATAACCATCTTCTCAATGAGCTCCTTGGCATCCTTGACATTATGTTGCAAGAATGCCCCTCCAGTGAAGCATCAAGGTGACTACGGGCTGCACCAGTCAGCCCATGGTAGAAACCTTGAATAATGAGCCATTTGTCTATCCTGTGATGGGGACAGGCCTGAATGTACTCATTGAGGCGTTCCCATGCTTCGGGAAACGTCTCGTCGGACTTTTGTTGGAAGCTTGAGATCTTCCCGCCCAGGACACTGGTCTTGCCCACGGGAAAGAACTTCTTGAGGAATGCATTGGCACATCTGTCCCAAGTTGTCACTTCACTCTTGTTGTTGTAGAACCATTGCTTCGCTTTCCTCAATAGTGAGAATGGGAAAAGACGAAGACGAACGACATCTGCTGTGACATTCTTGACCGTGAAGGTGTTGCACACCTCCAGACAGTGCTGAAGGTGGGCATTGGCATCCTCATGTGGCTTCCCACAGAATTGATTGGCTTGCACCATGTTGATCAGTGCAGGCTTGAGTTCAATAGTCGCATCACCCAAGTTCACGTTCGGCCCCATAGCGACAAAGTCGGCTGACGGCGACCAGAACTCGGCGATGGTCTTCTGAGCCATGACTGCCTCAACAACTGGTGCGGGACTTCCTTCCACAAACGGTTCAGGCTCTGAGACAAATCTCTGAGGAGGAACTAGACTGTGTCTAGCTCTCTTCAGCAACTTTTGGATCTAGGATCAGGTCTTCCTGTAGCATGTTAGGGACCCTGCTTGGTGGTTAGATCCTGGTGAGACCAGAATCAGGCTGGTAGACCTGGGTTTTGGTCTCACAGGGCCTATTTCCAGTTTTCCTGCATTTCACAAGCTAAGAGTACAAGTGGAACTTTATTAGTGATTAATATGCTCATGTGATGCTTATCTTCCCTCCATCGAGGACTGTTGACGGGTTTCTGGGTGTACCAAAATTGGTCTTAATTCCCGTCAACATGGGGGTACGCCGGTTGCCCGTACACGCCGTGTGACAGCGCGTTCTAGGCACCTGCGGCGTGCACCGGTTGCCCGTGGATGCCGTGCAACACCGGCTGCTACTGGAGCTGCATGCCGGTGAGCAGTGGGACGAGGTCGGCTACAGCCACGGCATCAGCTGCTGTAGCTTCGCGCTTGGCAGGCTTAGGGAAGATGATGTCGACGCTCTTGCTGGTGGCCTTGCTGAGGCGGCGGCGGAACCTCTCCAGGTCCGCCGTGGCCACGACCGCCAGCTCGCCCTTGGTGGCCAGTGCCGATTCGCTTGCATCAGGGTGTTGTTTTTGGTGACCATCAACCTTCACACTCAAAATTCTAAAATTCAGGCACTTAGATGTATTTTTCATGCTACCAAAAGAAAAAACAAAAGTAGAATACTAAAAGAAGAAACACAAGGTTTCTTGGCTATGGGGATGGACTACAAAAGATGCTATTTCTTTAGTTTTCAATACTAGAGCTGACCAGGATTGACTTCTAAAGAGAACACATAGTGTCAAAAAAATCTCTTCAGACATTTGAGTTGCAAAACTGTTTATATAAGTTGGGACAAGGGACTGCACGAGAGGATGATTCAATAAAGTATCTGATGTTGGTCATCCCAGTGTTCCATCTCCTCTTGTGCATTCCTCACATGCTGCTACATTCCGCACCACAACACCACAACCTCTAGTCTCTGGACTTTGGGATGATCATGTTGAGTGTCTTGTATTGATCGAGTAGAACATCATTTTCTTCAACAAGTCTAGGGGGCGAAGAGGGTCCCCCAAGTTACTTTGCATTGTTCATGTTTATATGGCATAATTAGTAGAAATAAATTATGACATGAATATACATGATTCAGATAAGACATAATAAATGTAATCAAACAAAATAAATAATTATTTACATACCTTTGTCGGAACTGTAGAAACATCCATGTACACTATATATAGTTTTGCCCTTTTTTCTACTGAGATCAATAGATAGCTTTGTTTTGGCTAAACCTCATATACTCTTGCATGGAACACCTCTTGGCAACACTATTTCAGAATGCAAAATTTTTAAATTATCAAAGAATCAAGAGGTCATTTACTAAAAAAAAACTTGACAGTTTTTTCATAGAAATAGATAATAGTTGATAACTGATAAGTTCAAGTTTTCAAGCACAGTTCGCATGTTACATATTTCCCACTTGCTGGCCAAGAGGGCAGAGGGAAACAACACGAGGAACACAACAGAGCCGACCAGTAAGTAGCTCCAAATAAAAATATATGGATTGCTGGGCCAGGGTGGGCAATTGGCTGAGGAAAACAAACGGACTTTAGGTCTGGTTCGAAAAACCACCCCTTCCCAGGCCGGCCCATTCTGCCCATTCATCCCTTTCACCTCAATTCTCCAATTCGCCTTGCTCGAACTAGGGTTCGAGCGATTCCTCAATCCTCATTCTTCAAACCGGTTCCTAGGGTTCGAGCGATGTCGCCGGGGGGGGGGGATGTCCAGGCACCGTGGTCCCATGGTCACCGCCGGCGGGAGCGAACGGTCGTCGGGGAGCCCCTTGGAGATGCGGTCGAGGCCGGTAAGGAATGACCGGTCACAGGGGGAGTCCTCGCAGCCACGGCAATGGTCGTCGGGGGGTCCTCGCAGCCATCGCACTCTCCCGAGATGCGATCAACGGGGGGGTCCTCGCGGCGGCGGCTCTCTCTGGCAGACTGTTCTGGGTCCCCGTCGCAGTCGCAGCTCTCTCTGGGGAACAGACGTGGGCCCCCACCAATACCGCACCAGAATGCTCCATTGGACTACAAAGGAGAGCAGCTTTGCCATTGCGAGAAGAGGGCCGCACGATACACATCGTGGAAGAAGCATTCGGGGAGGAGGATCTACATTTGCGGTGCTAAGGTGAGTTTGTTTTTCTTTGATCTTTCTCGAATGAATTCTGCTAGGGAAAGAAACCTAAACATTGTAGTTATTTTCAATTCAAAATCGTGTGGTAAGGACCGTCCCCTTTCGCTTGCTCGCGGGCAATTTTTGAGGTTTTGGTGGCGTTAATAAAATCATTGAGTTCCTGCCAGCCAGCTTCTAGTGCAACCTGAACCAGTAGTCCAATCTGGTGTCAGTAATCATATTTTCTCTTTAATAAAATATGCTTATTGCTCAATGAAAATAAATTAAATTGTTAGAATTACCTGTTATATGTTTTGGATGCTTTAAATTCTTTGTTTCAGGTTATGTAATTATGTGCGGTAGTAGCTATTTGAGCAACTTTATTCTAATTGATCAATAAAAATGCAATTCAATGGAATTTTCTTTTGGTTATAGTTTGGTAATAGCTTCATACTAAAGCCTTTGTACGTGTAGAGTTGCAGAAGAATGGGTGCTGTTATTGTTAGGATAGTTTCACTAGTAACACTAAACTATTGTTGCCACTGAAATCTATGGATAAACAGACCAAGCTCATGCCAATCATGAATAAAAGACACTACATTTCACATTTGTTTTCCGGATCAGCAAGTAGACACGTGAAGCGGCTTTTGGTAATAGTTTTGTAATGGCTTGGTACTTAAGCCTTCTTTTTTTTGACATGAGGACCATTCCCCATTTCCATTAGCATCAACGGAAATACATTGTTTAGAGTTCCAGGGAAGCACAGCACAAGAGCAGAGTAGAATAAAAGGGACAAAACCCCTACAAAAGCAAGCATCTACCCTGATTTCCTTAGCGACTATTCAGCAAATGAACCACGCACAGCCACCCAACGAGGAGTTTTTTAAAGGAGGGGAGGGCGGAGAGGAAGGGAGGATAGGGTAGGGGGAGTTTATACAACCACACTTTCATTACAGCTTTATGAATCATTCTAGTGAGTCCATCAGCCACAAAGTTGAAGAGAATAGGAGAGAGGGGATCCCTCTGCCTTACTCCTTTGTGGCTCTTAATATAACTACCAATGGTATTATTCAGTTTTACACTCACTGTCCCCCGATCACTACTTGTTTTATCCAATTGCACCAAGTATCAGCAAACCCTCTAGCATGCATACAGTCGAATAGGAAATCTCAGTTGACCTTATCGTAAGCTTTCTCGAAGTCCAACTTCAGGACCACCCCAACTTGTTTTTTACTTTTGGTCTCATGTAAAATTTCATGCAAGACCATGATCCCACTCATTATATTTCTGCCTTTCATAAAGGCAGTTTGATTTTGATGTATTAATCTTTCAGCAACTTTCTCCAGCCTTATAGTTAAGGTCTTGGTTATCAACTTGTAAAGACAGTTCAACAGACATATAGGTCTGAACTGTTGTATTTTGGATGCATCAGCTACCTTGGGTAGCAAGGTGATGATATCATAATTCATCCTGCTTATTTCTACTTCCCCCTTGTACTTAAGCCTTCTTATGTGTAGAATTTCCCTTGTTAATTGTTGTCAGATTTTTTTGGTCTAATCTGCTCATATTTTTGTTTGCATTTAGAAATGCAATTATTTCAGATGGGCTGAATCGGAGCTTGATGATCATGTCACGTATATGCTGGTGGCGTTGGTAAACAAAGTGGATCAGTTGATGGTTGAACTTGAAGCAGCCGAAAGGAGGGAACAAGTGGTTCAGTCCACTTTGGAAGATGCACTGAGCTCCATCAGTTTGCACTGAGCTCCATCAGTATGTCTTTATTGTCCCTCACTCTTGCTGAAAACGACCAATCACTCTCTTATAACGTGATGTGAAATCTGTGTCACTGAACTGTTTGTTATTTAATTTGCAGGCATGCCTTTTGTAATATGGTGGCCAAAACTAATGTAGTCATAGTAGTACTCTGTAGTATTCTTAGTTTGTTGCAGTAGAAGTCTAATGAACTTGTATGACACTGTAGTACTTTGTAGTATTCATGTTATTTGCACTGTGGATTGTCATTTCTATGCATTGTGGATTGTCGTTTTCCATGTTTTATCACTGATAAAACTCATTTTGTTCAACCTGGTTTTAGCAGCACAACGTGGTTTCTATGAACCGATTTCAACATGGTTTTATCACTAATAAATGTACTAAACGAATTCAGTTTCGATCACCCAAATTCCATTCCATATCATTGAAATCGGTTCCCTGAGTGGTTAACTCGATTTTACCTAATTCGATTTTTCAGATTGTTCAGTTCAGAAAAAACAGAATTCAGTTTGCTGTGCAAATTCGCGAGTATCAGTGAACAGCACCGAGCGGTGACGGGGAAAGCCACATTGGCAGAGACATGTTGTGCGCTGCTGATCTTCCAACCAGTATAGCAGAACAGCACGGAGCGGTACTATCACGCTGACCAGCTTAACTGAGCCTGTTTCTCCGGCCATCTGACAATGATGGATGAGTACGGGTTCTGCCCGGTCTGTGGTGCCACCAAAACCTCGCGCAAACGCAGAGGCCTCGGGGCCATCATTGCTAGTAACTCATCAGTCAACATGACGTACTTGTCCTATATACAAATGTAGCTTTAAATGGTACGTACATGTTCTTTGTCAAACTGTAACTTTTCTAGTTATGTATCGATCGTCTGCAGATCTGTCACTTTCACACAGACGTACATGTTCTTTCACTAACGTCACTTTCTAAACTATGCATAGGTCCTTTGTCACACTGTCTCTTTCTATTATATGGTTAAGTCTTTGTAAAAAGCAGCTAAAGCAGGTGGTGAGATTAGGCTTCTATCAGATAAAGCGGATAAATTATCACAAGGAAAACCTGAACCACACTTGGCCTAGCCCAAGTGGTGCGCCATGGGTACCCTAGGGGCGTTCCCCCCAAAGCTAGTCCCCGAGTGACTTGCATCCTTGCCGAGCACCGATCCGAGCGCGTTGATGCCGAGCAGATACAGACGCAGCCTGACCAGCCAAAACGTGGCGCAGATCGACAAAGCAACCCGGTCGACCAGTCGCGAAAGAAGACCAGTGATTATCAGGTGCGGAATCAGTCCCCGGCTTGGCTCCTTTACTGGGCCGGAAGTTGTTTGTCTGCACGTTTGCGTTGGCGGGGCCTTGGGCCATACCGACGGCCTGTTTATTGTGACGGAATGGTCGAGTTGGGGATGACTTTCTTGTTCTCGAGCTCGCAACCGTAATCCCGAGACTAGGGTTTCTGTGCGTTCCTATGGCTCGCATGAAAAGCAGCGGAAAGAAGGCCCTGTCGGCGTTGGAGAAGAAGAGGGCCACGGCGTGGATTCCGTCGTGATCGACGCAGAAGTCCCTCGATTCCTTGGTGGAGGCTGGGGTGTTGCCGGATAGCGCCATCGTCGGATGGCGCCCGGCTGCCGGCGAGTTATTTCCCTCTCCGCGCCCTAGAGAGATGGTTGTGCTGGAAGACTACTTTTGGAGGGGTTTCGGCCTTCCTGCTCACAAATTTCTCGGGGATCTCTTTGAGTTTTGGGAGATCAATCTTTGCAACATCCACCCCAATTCTATTCTTCATCTTTCCATCTTCATTGCATACTGCGAGAGTTATCTCGGTATTCCTCCCCATTTCAATCTGTTCTGTTATTTCTTCTGGTTGAAGAAAAACGAAAGAAAGAATCCCGCAGTGGT
Source organism: Themeda triandra (assembly GCA_018135685.1). Taxonomy (NCBI): domain Eukaryota; kingdom Viridiplantae; phylum Streptophyta; class Magnoliopsida; order Poales; family Poaceae; genus Themeda; species Themeda triandra. The sequence goes on along the minus strand of JAENPR010000313.1, from coordinate 69,521 downwards.
TGGTTCAGTATATGTGGTGCTGCAGGATTACAAGGCCAGCGAGTACATTCCAGTAAAGCTGAACAGCTCTGTCAAAAACTGGGCTAGCAGGTGGTTCGATATTAGCCAAGTTGAGCCTTTTATCTGTTGTGACATCGACAAGGTTCCTGAGTGGAATATGAATTGGTCTGCCTCGCCGAACTCGGGTGGTCAAGTCAGCGATCTGCTGGGTCTGATGAAGGATGTGAATAATAATGGTGTGCTGGTCACCATGAGCTATATGGTTCGACGGGTTCAGCCTTGCAAGGAGCGCGTTCACCCCCTTTTTGATTACAAGGGGAAAACGATGGCTGCCGAGAGAGGACGAAGGATCTTCGTAATGAAGAGGCACATCGTCATGTGGATAAGCTATTCGCTGCTAATGCCCAAAGATCAGTGAAGGATGAGACTCCTGTCTTCACTTGCAAGCATCAACCCCCCAAGGTGAGGTGTTGTGTAGGTGTCTTGTTGCTTCTATCTTGCTGCTTCCGCTTCTTCTGAATTGGCTTTTGAAATATTGGCGAGTAGGATCAGGCAATATTCTTTTCTGACGTCCCCAAGAAGTGTTGGCCTAGAGCTGTGGATGCACGGAACGAGGAGCTGAAGGCCTTTCACGAATCCTCGCCCAGCTCAGATGGTGATGAAGATGTAGACCAGCCCAGCTCAGATGGTGAGAAGATGTAGACCAGGGGAGGCGCCCGTCTCGCTTGTCTAGTAAATCGGGCGGCGCTAGTGACGATGCAGACCCGGGGAGGCACCGGTCATCTCGCTTCACTGGTAAATCAGACCTCTCTCCAGCTCCGACCATGCGGAAGCCGAAGAGGAAGGCGAAGGTGGATCCGGGAGCTCTGCAGAACCGTGGGAGAGAAAATCCCGCCGTAACATGGTAGCGAACTAGACGGATGATGATGAACTATAGTCTCCTATCGGTGGGGATGAAGATGCTGTGAGCCCACTGGGCAGGAGTAGTGAGACTTCGGCGTCTGAGCCGGCGCCACCGGATGATGATGTGTCGCTGTCGCCGGCCATTGGGGGTGGTACTACTACAAACCCGCTGGCCGGAGATGGTGAAGCTTTGGCATCCGAGGCGACGCGAGAGGATCATCATGTGCCACTGTCGCCGGCCGGTAGGGGTGGTACTGCTGCGATCCCACTACCTAGAGATGGTGAAGCTTCCGCGTCCGTGGTAACGGCAACGGACGTGGCAGACCAGCCGGCAGATCATGATACAGAGGAGGCAGGCCCTGCTCAGTCACCTCCACCTAGTGCAGCTCATCCGGATACCGACGACAGGCTGACCAGTGATCCCCTCCAAGCTTCGGCGACGTGACGGGATGATGATGTGCCACTGTCGCCGGCCGGTAGGGGTGGTACTGCAGCTATCCCACTGCCCGGAGATGGTGAAGCTTCGGCGTCCATGGTAACGCCAACGGACGTGGCAGACCAGCCGGCAAATCATGATACAGAGGCGACGTGACAGGATGATGATGTGTCACTATTGTCGGCCGGTAGGGGTGGTACTGCTGCGATCCCACTGCCCGAAGATGGTGAAGCTTCGGCGTCCGTGGTAACGCCAACGGACGTGGCAGACCAGCCGGCAGATCATGATACAGAGGAGCCCGGCCCCGCTCAGTCACGTCCACCTAGTGCAGCTCGTCCGGATACTGACGACAGGCCGACCAGCGATCCCCTCCATGGGGGCCAGCAGTGTGGTTCCGCGGGGAGACTAGGCCATCAAGAAGCGTATTGGTCATTTTGCTTCAAGACGAGAGAGCGGGAGTCTAACTTGTAAGCACTCTAGTGGCATCATCGCTTTTGACTATCTCAGTGTCTTATTTTGATATCATTATTTGCACAATTCGTGTTGCAGGGAAAGTTCTGAAGTTCACGGTGTATTGCCGGAACGTCCGGGCAGTGCTGCTGTGGAGGCCTCCCCATGTGGCGGGTCTGGTGCGACTGGCTCCACTTGCACGGGGTCTTTTCACTTCAAGAAGAGAGATCGGGAGTCTAACATGTAAGCACTCTGGTGGCATCATCGCTTTTGACTATCTCAGTGTGATATTTTGATATCATCATTTGTGCAATTCGTGTTTCAGGGAAAGTTGTGAAGTTCTGGGTGTTTTGCCGGGACGTCCGGGGAGTGCTGCTGTGGAGGGTCCCCTATGTGGCGACTCTGATGCGGCTGGCTCCAATTGCATGGCAACTGCGACCGTCATTGAGGAGATACCTCGGGTACCGGCCGTTCCAAAGGGTATTCGCTTGGTTCGCAAAGTTGGCACGGAGTGCATACTACAGGAGGAGGAAGACACTCAAAGAGAGCTCAAGAGGATGTAGGAGGTTGCAGTCTTTACCATTAAGGAGCTCAAGGTGAGATTTCTCTGTGTTGCTTTTTGTCGTTCCATGTTGTCTTTTATGGGGCCTTGTTCTGGGTTCTTGCTGTTCCATGTTATCTTTTAAGGGGCATTGTTCTGGGTTCTGTAGCGAGTGACAACAAAGGCGGACAGTCGGTACCGGCGCTTGAAAGAGCTGCTGCCGCTGGAGGAGGAGAACATGGAGATGCTGGAGGAGGAGAAATCGGCTCAAGCTGTGCTCCAGGAGACGAAGAAGGCGCAGTCTGCCGCTGAGGCTCGGCTGGCTGAGCTTAAGGAGAGCAACCAATCCTTAACTTCTCTGCTGGAGAAGGCGGTTGAGGATGAGGACGGTGAGTTGGTCGTCCGATCTTGTGCTTTTATTGCTTCATGCCTTGTTTGCTAAAAAGAGAATTTAGCTATCAGCTACTATGGATGACCTTCGCCGTGCCCACGAGGAGGAAAAATTGCTACTGCTCGGCGCGGTGGAGGCGGAGAGAAAATCTGCTGAGCTTGTTGTCAATCTCCAAGATGAAATTTTGTGACTTGCCATTGTATGACTTTTGTTGATTTTTATTGAGGCTTGTGGTTTTGTAGCTTGCTATGAAGAGACGGAGCGCCGGGTGAAGGTGCTTGAGGCTGAACTTCAGCTTGAATCTTCCCGATTCGAGCAGGTGAGATCCGGCCTGGAGCCCTTGCTGAACAGGCTTGATAATGTAGCAGCTGGAGATAATGTTCCGCTTGTGGAGAGGTGTCGCAGGGCCTAGGAGAATCTGAAGGCCTATACTAGTTCTGCTGCCTCTTCTGCTGTGACGCATGCCTTTGCTTATGGTCTGTCCCACTATCGTATCATTGACTTGGAAAAGGTAGGAACTGGTATTGCCGAAGGCACCTCCAAGGTTGAAGAGCTTTCGTTTTGCGAGGAAGAGTTAGGTCCAGCACGGCAGCTGGTTGGTGATTTGCAGCTCTTTGTCTAATGGTAGAATCTTTCCTCTTGTATCCTGTACTGGTGAAACAGACAAAGAATTGCACTGCTTAGTGTTAGTTTTTATTTATCTATTTGGGTGGTTTGTTCTTTGTCGATTTTTCCTGCCTAGGTTAGCCTGCGAACCTTGACGTCGGACTCGGGAGCTAGGGCATGTGAGGGGTTTTTGGCATGGCCTAAGGGCAACCGTCGATCACCTTGAGCGCAGAGCAACTGTGCTCTTACTCGTGTATAGGTGTGGTCGGGTACGGTGCCTTTTCGAGGAAACATTGATCGAAAGAACATTGTTACCGAGGAAGCTGTACCTGTTTAGCGATCGGATAGCGGGGTGTGCTGGTGCGTGCTCATTAAGAGTGTGTTCATTGGAGAAAAAAGTGTAGGCGAAAAGAGAAAACCTTATTTATTTAATTTATTGGAGAAAATGTACATATCGTTGGACTTGCTACCTTAAGGGTAGAAACGAATTGGATGTTCTGCAAGGTGAACTTAGTCCCCAAGCATGGCAGTAGGGTAGATAGGCACGTGGTGCCAGGCTCAAAAACTATAGACTGGCTGGGGAAGAGTTCAGTCCCCGGGCTTGGTTTGGCAGACCAGCTAAGGTGCCAAGACGTGATATACCTGGCGTCGGTGAAATGAATTTTCCACGTAAAGACTGGCTATCCAGTCCTAGGGAATGCTTCGAGGAACTCAAAAAAAAAAGAGGAATCGGTCCTCGGGTTCGTCCACCTGCTTGTAGAAATGCTTGTAGACTTGGAGTGACCTACACGGGCACAACTTTTCTGTCGTCAGGGTGTGTTGTTGTACAGGCACGGGAGGATGAGAATCAGTCCCCGGTCCTGGCTCTCTTTCTGAGCCCATTAGGATCTGGAGCGCAGTGAGGAGACGGGCGGAGACAAGACGGCGGAGGTTAGTTACTCTTCGTCTTCTCGCCTCCTTGTTTTCCTTGCATCCGCTTTTGCTCCATTTCTTCATTCGGCGCGGTTAGGGTTTGAGAGCGGCACGTAGATCTGTGGAAGATGCCGTGGAAGAAGGGTTGCACCGTCGTGCGCCTCAACAAGGAGTGGAGTCCGTCTACCAGTTGTGAGGCGGGGCTCGAGGCGCTGGTTGCCGCTGGCGTGCTTCAGAGTCGGGTGATAGGTGGTTGGCGCGCGCCGCAGGGCGATGAGTATCCGCGCCCAAACACTAAAGAAGTGGTTGTGTTCGAGGAGTGGTTTCTTCGCGGGTTTGGGCTGCTGGTCCACAAGTTTGTTCACGAGCTTGTCTCGCACTACGAGATTTCCATGTGCAACTTGAGTCCCAAAACCATCTTGCAAATGTCAATATTTATTCATTTCTGTGAGGGTTGGCTAGGTATCTTTCCCCATCTCGGCCTGTTCCGTTACTTCTTCCAGTTGAAGAAGGGAGGATCTGGTTCGCGTGTGGTCGGCGGAGTGTACTTGCAGCTTTGCGAGGGTAGGGCGGCGGAGTATATCAATGTACCTCTAAATTCGGGGTTGAAGGATTGGAGGTCGGCATGGTTCTATATGCAAGAAGTCAACAACTGTTTTCACTGTGATATCGGCTATGTTCCTGAGAGGAGGGAATCCTGGAAAGCGGAGCCGAGTGAGGAGGAAATGGTGAAGGTGAGGGAGTTGCTCAGCCTGATGAGGAACATCAAAGTCAATGGAATGGTTGTTGCCTTCAGCTTTGTATGTCGTCGTGTCCAGCCGAGCAAGAATAGAGATCTCCCCGCATTTCTATTTCGGGGCAGAAAGGATGGTACTCGGGAGGTGGAGGTGGACCTAACTGAGGTCAAAATAAATCGCTATCTGGTCGGGTTCTTCTCGCGCGGCACAAATATCACAAATTTGGGGACAGATCAGCCCTTTCACTTTAGATATCCTCCTCCCCTGGTATGCTTCAAGTAGTAAACCGTGCTAAACCTTGTAGGCCCTTTGTGTTTCTTACTGCTTTCATTTTTGTTATGCAGATCAACGAGGAGCACCGCTAGTGGTATTTTGCCACAGCCGAGGAGAAAGAATCATGCCTTCAATCCACGAGGGAGAATCCAGCACCATCCCCAATGCTAAACCCAGAGGTGGCGAGGGATGGAGGCAAAGGAGCCGGGCTTCCTGTGGTCGACGAACCGCGTTCGGAGGGCGACGGAGAGGTTCTGCCCACGACCGAGCAGGCGGCCACGGCAGGCAGGAAACGCCCCATGGAGGAGGTAAGGTCCGGGCGCCTCAACAAGGCTGCGAAGACTTATGACCCAGCGCTTGTTGATGGAGTTGGGTCTGGGGCTGCTCCAGCGCCATTCCCAATGCCCAACCAGGAGGTGGCAACGGATGGAGGCGAAGGATCCGGGCGTCCTGGGCTTGGTGAACCACGTTTGGAGGGTGACGGAGGTGGTCTACCCACGACCGAGCTGGAGGCCTACAATCTACCCACGGAGGAGGTGCAGTCTGGGAGCCCGCAGAAGGATTGCACGGCACCGGTTGATGGAGTTTAGTCTGGGGCTGCTAGAGACGAGCAAGGGCAGTGTACCGCCCCTTGTCAGGTTCGGCAGTTTAAATGGAGGCCTCGAGAATCCAATCTGTAAGTTTCTTAGTAAGTCCCTTTTTCTGCTTTCTGCGTAGTCTCGGTGCTAAAAACTGGTGTTGCAGTGAGGCGTTGGAAGAACCGTCCGACCAGTGCAAGAAGGTTGATGGCCCAGTGGGGACATCACATGCTGCCGCCCCGTCTACGATGGGAGGTGCGGGGCGCACGGGCAGCGAGGGAAGCCCCGTGGAGGATCCACATGTGGAGGTCAGGCCGGAGCATAGGCCTCAAGAATCCAAGTTGTAAGTTTCTTCGTAGTTCCATTATTCTGCTTTCTGCGTACTCTCGGTGTTGAAAACTGGTGTTGCAGCGAGGCGTCGGAAGAGTAGTCCGACTAGTGTAAGAAGGCAGATGGCCCAGAGGGGGCATCACATGCTGCCGCCCGTCTACGACGAGAGGTGCGGGGCGCACGGGCGGCGAGGGATGCCCCGTGGAGGATCCACATGTGGAGGTTAGGCCGGAGCATTTTGCGCCGGCGCGGGACAGCCAGCCTGAGCCCTTGCAGCCTGGAGTTGACGTGGGTTCTTTTTCGGCTGAGCCAGACCTGTCATTGGTTCCCTGTGCTGTCCCACAGGAAGGGTCCAACCAGCCTCGAGCGGAGCGCAAGCAGGCCGAGCAGAATCGGGCAGAGCAAGAGTGGGACGATCGACCGGGTTTACATCAAGAAGTCATAATGGTGGATGACAGTGACAACGAGGTCATCGTGTTGGAGACCCACACAGATTGCGTCCGCGTCATTGCTATTGAGGAGGTTGATTCAGTGGACACCCCTGTTTGTCGCCCGATGAAATTGAACCCTGAGACGGTAAAGCTATGTGTCGCCTTAAAGGAATTGCATGAAAGGGTACAGGTATGCTTTTGTGGAATCAGTTCTCTTCTGCTTGTCCGTTTGTTGTTTCTGCTCTTAGTACTTATTTGGTGCTTTTGAGAGCATTGCCCGAACATCTGATGACCGCTATCACATATTGAAGCGCCTTGAACCTGTTGGCACCAAGAACTGTGAGCTGAAGGAGATTTTGCAATCATTGGAGGCACAGTCTGCGGCTTCTTGTGAGGCCCAAAGGATGGCTAAGGAGGCGGTGGCCGATCTTGTGGGCAAGAACGAGGCCCTTGCTGGTCGGCTGAAAGAAATTAGCGACCATAGGGCAAGTACAGAGCTTTGTCACTTTGCGAATGTTGATGAAGTTTTCTCTTGCTGACATCCTCTTCCTGATACTTGTCAGCGAAAGAACTAGAAATAGCGGAGGTCCGCAAGGCGGTTGCCAACCTGGGGGACCGGAAGCGCGAAGCCGAGGGACGTGCTTCCAGACTTGTGGTGGAGCTTGAAGGTGAGTCTGCTGCTCGGTTGTATGGGTGTTATCTCTTGTCATTGTGCTGGAGTTGAATCCCTTGCCTTTCTCAGAGTACCGGCCAAAGGCAGAGACACGGATCAGCGGGCTAGAAGCACATTTGCGTGCAGAGTGGCTGAAATTTGAGGAGGTTGTGACGGTCATATGCTCAGTGCTCAACTTCATTGATTTTAGCCAAGTGACCGACCAGAGGCCACCCTGTAAAGATGCCTTTTCGGTTAGGTGTCGGGAGGCCTGGAACAACTTCAAAGTCTTCATCCGTAACACCACTGAAAGTGCCATCATCCGCTCTCTGAGTGTGCTGAAGTCCCACCATTGCACCATCGACTTGGAGAGGATTGGCTCAGGTTACGCTAAGGGAGCCGGAGACCGGATGGCAGAGTTGGAGGAGGACTCGAAGGAGGCAGCTACGACGATCGTCGCCACGATAAACTTCTTTGGCAGCCCGTAATCTCGCCTTAGCTTTATTGTCTTGTCCCTGTAAAAAATGTTGGCAGAAAACACGAAGTAGTAATATTTGTGCTCTTTTATTGTCGTGTTTTTGTCGCTTAACAAATGCATGTTATTTGCAACTAGTCCTGTTTGACTTATTCTTAACCCTTTTAAGCCAGTAATCCTTGATGTAGAGAGCTGCGGCTCGTGCACGAGTGGGGATTGCAGGCATTGCCAAGGGGGCCACTGCTGACCTTTTATAACATAGAGCACGTCCTGTTTTGTTGTGCTTAGGCATGGGTATTGTGTTGCTGCGTGTCGAGTTGATGAACTCTGTACTGGAGACGAGAATGTTAAGCATAAGTAATGGCTGAGTGACAATAATGTTAAGTATAAGTAATGTCAATTCTAATGGGGTATGGAGAGTAGATATATTTATTTGGAGCTACTTACTGGTCGGCTCTGCTGCGTTCCTCATGTGTTGTTTCCCTCTGCCCCCTGGACAGAAATCCCACTGCTCTCTTAGCGATGCGGCGTCTTTTCCCACTGCTCTAGAGGAGAAAATTGCTATTATAAATGTATAATATCAGCTCACCATTCCTCTCGCTTTTTCTAAAAAAAAAACCCAGTTCCTCCCCCTTCTATTCCCTAAACCTATCCGTCGTAGACCATGGCAACGCCGCCGCCGCCACCTCCGGTTTCCGTGGTTGACCACCTCGTGGAGGAGTTCCTCCTACGCCTCCCACCGGAGGAACCCACCATCCTCACCTGCGCCGCCCTCATCAACAGGCAATGGTATCGCGTCATCACCGGCCTCTCCTTCCACCATAGATTCCATAAGACCCACCACCGCTCGCCACCATTGCTGGGTTACATCGTCAACCAAAAAATTCCATCCGCTTCGTCCCTATGCTGTCATTTCGCCCGTGTCATGCTGAACACCGCAATGTGCTAGCGGTCCACTCAAGCCATGGTCGCATCCTCCTCTGTCACTCTAGCTCCCCCACCCTTAGGAATGGTATGGATTGTTTTCGTTTCTCCATGTGGAATCCCACCACGGATGACGAGGTGGTGGATCTGCCTGTGCTATCTTTCCCTTGCCCTGAACTCAATCTTCATCTCCTGGTCTGGGATGCGGTCGTGGTCTGCGCCATGGGCGACGACTGCAGTAATCTCCAGTGCCAATTTAAGGTCGTCTTCGTGGGATTATCAACAACAATGGGGTTGTTCTCATGTTTGTACTCATCCGAGGCTGATAGTTGGAGTGATCCGATCATTACTTCGGGGGAAGGCTGCACATATTTAATTAGGGGCAGCTGCATCCTTGTTGGGAGTGCCATCTACTTCAGGTGTTTAGGAATATACAAAATTATCAAGTATGATTTGCTGACACATCAAATGTGTGCGATTACTGTACCAAGCAGTGTAGAAAGCAGAGCCATTGAAGTTCGCACACGACTCCCAGATTATGCCATGCGTGATCCACTGCTCCGCCTGACTGAACCCTGGGAAAGAAACCTTTCTATAGTTGGCATTGCAGAAACCGGAGCTGGTGTCATATTCATACAAAGAAGTGCAGCCTATTTCACTATCAATCTGAATTCAGGGAGGATCAAAAAGTAGGAGACAGCTTATTTGGCCCACGAAGTGATATTGTTCCCTATATGAGCTTTTGCACTCCAGGTACACATTTGATCACTTTTTAGTTTGCCCAATTGCACAAGTGTTAGTTCAGCATGGAAATATTGTTAATTGCATATGGGATCAAACAACATTGTTTTATCTATTTTTCAGTGGAAAAGAACAATGAGTCCTATTCGTTGTTGCCATATTGATTCCGCACATTTTTTTGCAGCACCAGGGACAGTCTCCACAAGTGAGGGACTGGGAGCTGTTGTTTAGGTTTCTACAGATGGGAGCTGTTGTTTTGGTTTCTACAGATGAGGTGCCTGGAGCTGGTCATTATATGAAAGTGTGGTAAGTGTGGCGCCTGGAAAGCACAAGGTGTGTTGGTGCCTGGAGCTGGTCATTATATGAAAGTGTGGTAAGTGTGGCGCCTGGAAAGCACAAGGTGTGTTGGGCATCTATCATCATGAGGACATGGCAATTGATGCCGTAGTATGTAGTTATGTCAGTGTTGTAGTCGATCAATGGGAGGAGGTCTCTCCTCATGGTGTGGTAGCTTGACAAAGCTGTTGTATGGTGTTGACACCAGATGTGGCAAACGGGATTACCGCAAGTGGACGGGTAGTCAATGTAGCACTTCACCCGGAGTATTCCAGGTATCGTATTTTCCACAGGGAACGAGAAGTGGACTAACTAGGCCAAGGTATGCCGTCAGGCAATGATCAAGGGCTTAGGATGGGATAGAGAGGTAATTCTAGTATTTGGGTTCTAACCTAGTTATCCTAAGGATACGTGAGAGCTAACTCTATCTTTCTGCTGCGGCCGATGGGCGAGTCAGGTTGCTAAATAACACCCCCTGAAGCGGCCACCAGTGCAGGCCTACAATCTAACCTAACAACACTCACAGGAGAACTCCAAGGTCCCAATGGAAGGCTGTCACACTTCACTCTGGGTGTTCCTGGGTGCAGCCAGACGTTCACACCGGCAGATCTAGTCTAGACACCGTGTCTACGCTATCTCTACTACTCTAAACAAGGCCAAGGTTTAGAGCACTTCACTCAAAAGCCTAACATACGCTCGCTCAGGAGAGAGCAATGTGCCAGCAGAAAGGATGTATACTTATGATAAACTAAGACAGAAAGTAAATACTGAAAGTAATCAGATGAAAACAACTAGAAAGTAAACTTACTTGAAGACAAGCATCCGCTGAGGCGCTCCTGGAAGAAGACTCCCGACAGGCCGGGACTCCTCCGCTGGAACTCCTCACTCTCTTCCCTCTATTCTCACACTATAGCTAATAGTAGCTCTTCCTATGATACATGGTGTGCTTTGGACTAAGCTCTAGGGGGGTATTTAGGGGAGATGGAGTAGCCCCTACTCTAGTGCCACGTCAGCGATTCGCGTGACACCTCTTCTCCACCCTTGGATCAAACCGACTTGGAATGGACGTCTGGCAGCAGAGGACACGTGGAGGTCATGCAAGAAGTCGGTGGGAGGCAACCGACCTTCAATGGGCCCACATGTCATGGTCGGCCGACCAGGCTTTTGCCCTGGGGTTGACACGTGGCATCTTCTAGAAGGTCCAGGAGGTCGGTGGAGCTGGTCTGACAGGTGGGTCCCACGAACCCTTGGTCGGCCGACCAGGGTCTGGTCAGGTGGCCCACCAGCCTTGTTCCACCGATGTTCCTACGTGTCCTGGAGTGTGTTGCTTGCTCATTTGAAGTTTGGTCAAATTTGCTTCATTCACGCTTGTTCAGGCTTGATTAGTAGCTGTTTGCATCTGCATCCAAATAGTGACATGTACATGTGGAACCAAGTGAAATGCACCTATATCACTACTTGTTTGCTGGGTGTAACTTTAGAATGTGACTAATGTTGACGGCTTTCATGGGATGAAAACAGGGTCTAAATGCCGTCAACAAGATCCCCCACACTTAAGTCTTTGCTTGTCCTCAAGCAAAGTTTAGAGAGAGAAAGGTATACTACAACATTGTTGAGATATCAGCAAATACTAAGTTTACTCAGGCAGAAATCATTCATGTGGGTTATGTGGTATTGTCTAACATAAATCCTTCAGTTGTTGAAACAAATGGAATAGTTCTCAAGGCACAGTTCTCTACTTATTTTCATATCCTTAGTACTTAGAGTTTTTTTATAGATTTTCGAAAAGAAAACACATGTGTCATTCCTACTCCCCATAAAATATCTCTGGTTACTCAAGTGGTGTTTGATCCCTCACCAAGGCACATCATGTATTTGCCTTTAAAAACATCCTATCTCTAATAAGGCTTTATATGGAGCTTGAATAGGTATGTCAAGGAATAGCATACTTGCATTGCATATGTTGTCTTAGTTAAGAAAGCAAAGTCTTGGACCGCAGCAGAGACTCATCATACCCCCAGATCAAGATGTAAAGTGGATAGGAAGAATGTAATGGATGATGAAAAGGAATTGGATGTATGAGGTTGCTCCTTCTTTTGATGCTATCTCTCTTTCTACTTCTATTGAGACAAGGCTAGCTCTTTTTCATCAATCTTTTTTTTGCTCTATCTCAATAGATGCCTAGCCTTTTTTGGGATGTGTCTCACCTAACAAATGATAACTTGAGAGAGAGTTTCTGACTTTGGAGCATGGAGCAACCTATATGATGGAGATGGTGAAGGTGCGTACTCCCAGTGTAGAAGTAGCACAAGAATGGTGGTATGGATGATGATGCGTGCTCCCAGGGTAGGAGTAGCATAATGATGAATGGTGAGATGCATACTCCCAGGGTAGGAGTAGCATAATGATGGAGGTGAGATGCGTACTCCCAGGATAGGAGTAGCATAAATGATGGTAGCAAGATGCGTACTCCCAGGGTAGGAGCAGCATGGTTGCGTACTTCCGGATTAGAAGCAGCATATTTGGTGATCTGTGGATCTTGATCTTAGGGCCACGACAAACCTCTAACACAGGTTCTACAAGTCTTAACCAAACTCACTGCAAGCAAGTAGCTTATGTAGAAGGCTTTTGGATATTTAATGTATATGGCCGTGGTGGGCGTTTCAACACTATTGAGGAGTAGTGACACTATGGTTTTATGACATTTTTCAAAGATAAACCCCTAAGTACTTTAGATAGAAAGGCATGAAGCATAAGCCGAGAATTATATCACATTTATCAACAACCTAGTCAATATGATGATCCTATCATGAATTTTTGGCCCACAAGCATGATCATGTGCAGGAGTAAAGATTAGCAAAGCTTCTATCTCTAAATGTCATAGATTAAAGCAATTGTTAAGTTTTAGATGCAAGTCTTCATTTTATTTTTATTTAAAGCAATTGAGAAAAAGAATAAGGAAAAATTGAAAGAAAGAGAAAGGAGTAGGAGGGACATACCAGACAGCGAAGTGTTTTCTGCGTAGAGGCTGGCTGGTGGGCCAGGGGCCAACAGGTCAGGTCGGCCGACCTGAACCTGGGCTCCGTGGCTTGGATTCCGACTCCACTCGATCTGCTGATTGGTGCGGTGTACTTGGTTTGCCAAGTTGGCACGAAGTCCAGGTCGGCCGACCGGTTGTTCGGGTCGACCTTCATCGTGTCAACTTGCAGGACCTTCAGTACCTCGAATCCATGCCTATTTCACAATTTTTTTCGTGTTTCTGGGGAGTCGGCAGACTCCCCCACACTTGGCCTTTGTGCACTATGAAAATGACACAACGAAACGAAGTGAAAAGTACATACCCTGCTGGTGGCAAAGTGCACCAACAGGGTCAAACAATCTTTTTATTTTTCAACTCCTCCTTTATATTAAATAAAAATCAAATTTCTAGGCACTATTACAAATTACAGGAAATTTAAAATTCGAAAAGGGAAATAACTAAGGAATTTAAAATAAAAGTGCCTAGTCTTCTAAAAACTATTTTATTCTAAGGAGAGGGGATCTCTAGTAGATCCTCCCTACCGATTGCCCTTGCAATCCTCTTGACCTTCGCATTGTTGCTAATGCGTAAGTCATGAAATGCATCCAACATATCCATGTGGGCAATCCTAAGTTATGCCACGGTCTCCATGAGGGTTTCGTTCTTCTCCCTCAGATTCGCCGTGACACGGAGAAGTCTCTCCACGTCGCTCCTTCCTTCCTCCCCCTCAAACTACCCAGGTGGGCCTCTGATGGGAGGTGGAGACATGTGCCTACGAACGGAGGCGCTGGTGGAGTCGTTCGACTCCCTCAGTGCCATGCGCTCGTCGGAGTCCAACGGTGGGATGAGGGTCTTCCCCATCCCCGGTCCCGCTCCCTTGATCCGGCGGAAGTGAGGCGTGTGGGACGGCTCGAAGCTCGAGCTGCCCCCGGTGTTGGTGGAGATGACGATCGGGGCTTCCCGAGCCCCTATAGGCGACTTGTCCTTCAACGCCAATTGACCCGTGGTGGGTCGCCTTGGCATGGTGGATCTCGTGGGGGATTTCCCGAGAGTCCTCTTGGGCGTCAGCGAGCGCGACGAGGGTTCCGACTGGGCAGGACGCTGGGGAGTGGTCGGGCGACCACGCCTCGGGTCGGCCGACCCAAAATGTTGGTCGGCTGACCAGGGGTTTTTCCCCAGCAGCCCTCCAGTTGGTGGCACCATGGCCAGAGGCTCTGCCTCGATCACATGCACTGCCATGGCGCATTCCATTTCGACAGTGAGTGATCGTGGCGGCATGGGCGAGTCCGGGCGAGGGATGATTTGGTGGTTTCTCGTGGGTGGTGCCATGGCAAGGTGGAGAGTGATCAAGGATGGCTCAAATGGGCAATGGAGGTGATGACCTCGGGCTAGAATGTTGTGGGAAGAGAGAAGAGTCCTAGGGGGCTTTTAAAGGCAAGGTTGAGGAGAAGGTTTCGATGATTTTCGAAAGAATTCGAAAGGGAGCGTCCTGGGGAACGTCTCTCCACCGTTCCTGCTCCTTCGCCGAGTTCGAATCGTCGAAAAGCCCGGTCGGCCGACCGGCGAATTTTTGCCGTTTGAGTTCAAATTTGAACCACAGGCTCCCCTAGCCGTTCCAAACACTTCTGTGAATTCAAATCGCGAAAATGCTGGTCGGTTGACCGGACCCTGGTTAGGTCTAGTCGACCAGGCTGAGGTCCTGGTTTGGCTGCACAACCCTGGGTCCGAGTGGGCGCCAAACTCAGGTCGATCGACCTACACTTGGCTCCTAGGGACTAGCTCAGAAGTGCTCAAGTGTTCCTAGAAATTCCTATACTGCCCTTATTTCTAATCAAGCAAATTGGCATGCAGTTTCAAATGTGTAAAGTATTAAAGCTAGCATGTCAATGAAGTAAACATGTAGATTTTAGTGATTAGGTTGTAAGGTAAAATCTATCATGTCTAATTCTTCTTGTACGGAATCATGTTCATAAAAGAGTTTAAGGCGATGGCCATTTACCTTGAAGACGTTGCCATCGTCGTCCTGCAGCATCACAGCTCCATGCGTCGCGGCGTCGACCACCAGGTATGGACCTTCCCATTTGCTTCTTAACTTTCCATGGCCAAAAAGTTTGACCCTGGAGTTGAACATGAGTACCTTGTTCCCCGGATGGAACTCTTTTTGCTTGATTCGCTTATCATGCCATCTTTTGGTTTTCTCCTTGTAAATTCTGGCATTGTGATAAGCTCGTTCTCTCCATTCCTCCAGCTCTGAGATCTGGATCTTCCGATGTTTTCCGGACGAGGGCGATCCATATTCCACCTCTTTATGGCCCAATGTGCCCTATGCTCCAGCTCGACGGGCAAGTGGCATGTCTTTCCATATACAAGCTGGTATGGGGTCATACCAATAGGAGTCTTGTATGCGGTCCTGTATGCCCAGAGTGCATCAGAAAGCCTGTATTTCCATGCCGATCCCATCTCATTGACAGTCTTCTGCAAAATATTCTTGATTTGCTTGTTCGACGTTTCTGCTTGTCCGCTTGTCTGGGGGTGGTACGGTGTACCCACATTGTGCTGTATCCCCATTCCTTTCAGATACTCGTGGAATCTTTTGTCAATGAAGTGGCTACCTCTGTCACTGATGACTAACCTTGTGGTGCCGAATCTTGGGAGGATGGTGTCATGAAACATTGCCTTGGCATGCTTTGAGTCTGCTGACTTGCACGGCATTGCTTCGACCCACTTGGATACATAGTCCACTGCCACCAGTATGTATTCATATCCTTGTGATGGTGGGAATGGACCCATGTAATCTATCCCCTAGACATCAAAGAGCTCCACTTGAAGGTTGTTTGTGAGGGGCATGGCGTCACGGGTATTGATATTCTCGTGTCGTTGGCACCTTTCACACCTCCTGATGAAGTCCTTGGTGTCACCGTACATGGTAGGCCAGTAGAATCCACTTTGCCAGATCTTGGCATGGGTTCTGAATGCACCATAATGGCCTCCATATTCAGCCCCATGGCATTTACTGATAATCTGGATTCCTTCTTCTGTTGGAACACACCGTCTCAGCACCCCATCTTGGCAGACCCTATAGAGGTAAGGGTCATCCCATAGATGTGCCTTGCTCTCCTTGATCAGCTTCTTCTTATCTTCCCCCGGTGGTACATAGCCAGAGACCATGTAGTTGACAATATTTGCATACCAAGGGTGAGCAGCTGACACCTTGAGAAGTGTGTCGTCCCAAAGATAATCGTTGATCGGCAAACTTTGTTTGTCTTCAACCTGCATCCAAGAAAGGTGGTCTGCGACCAAGTTTTCTACTCCCATTTTATCTTTTATTTCTAAGTCAAATTCTTGGAGTAGCAAGATCCACCTTATTAATCTTGGTTTAGCGTCTTTCTTAGTGAATAAATATTTTAGAGCAGCATGATCGGTGTAAATGATCACTTTTGCTCCTATCGATAAGACCTAAACTTGTCTATAGCAAACACTACGGCCAACAAACTTTTTCGGTGGTTGCATAGTTTAGCCGAGCTCCGGTTAGTGTTTTACTAGCATAACGAGATAGCATGATGCTTTTTATCTCTAGTCTGTCCTAAGACAGCTCCTACAGCATAATCACTAGCATCACACATTATCTCAAAGGGGAGCGACCAATCAGGGGGTTGTATGATTGGCACAGAGACAAGTGCTTTCTTTAGGTAGTAAAATGCATCTAAGCACTCATCATTAAAAATAAAGGGTGCGTCTTTAGCTAGCAGGTTTGTTAAAGGCCTAGCTATTTGCGAAAAATCTTGTATAAACCTTCTATAAAAACCAGCATGACCAAGGAAACTGCGCACTCCTCTAATGTTCATGGGAGGTGGGAGCTGTTCTATGACCTCTATCTTAGCTCTATCTACCTCTATTCCACGCTCGGACACTCTATGTCCTAACACTATCCCTTCCCTAACCATGAAGTGGCATTTTTCCCAGTTTAGGATCAAGTGTTTTTCTTCGCATCTTTGTAAGATGCGTTCCAGGTTCTCAAGACATCCGTCAAAAGTCTTGCCATAGACGGAGAAGTCGTCCATGAAGACTTCCATGATTTCTTCAATCATGTCTGAAAAATGGACATCATGCACCTTTGGAAGGAAGCGGGAGCATTGCATAGGCCAAAAGACATGCGCCTATATGCATATGTCCCGTAAGGGCATGTAAATGTTGTCTTACTTTGGTCATTGGGATGGATTGGGATTTGATGATAACCTGAATACCTGTCAAGAAAACAAAAGAAAGAGTGTTTCGCCAACCATTCCAGCATCTCATCAATGAATGGTAACAAAAAGTGATCTTTCTTTGTGGCCTTGTTGAGTTTTCGGTAATCTATACACATCCTCCATCCCGTGATGGTTCGTTGTGGGATTAGTTCGTTATTGTCATTTTTAACGATCGTCATTACTCCTTTCTTAGGTACTACTTGTACGGGGCTGACCCACTCACTGTTTGGAACAGGGTAGATTATGCCCGCGTGCAAGAGCTTCAAGACCTCCTTCTTTACTACTTCTCTCATCGCATTATTTAGCCTCCTCTGAGGCTCTCTCGAGGGTATAGCTTCGGGTTCTATTGGGATGCGATGTGTGCAAAGAGCGGGGCTAATCCCCTTAAGGTCTTGGAGGGAGTATCCTAAGACAGAGCTATACTTCTCTAGAACGGCTATAAGTCTAGTGGTCTCTACTTCTGAGAGTTGATCACTAATGATGACAGGTTTGTCTCTATCACCGTTAAGGAAGACATACTTAAGCCCAGAAGGAAGTGGCTTAAGTTCTATGGAGGGTTTAGGTTGTGGTTCGGATTCATCTAGCTCTAATGGCTCATCTAGGTCGGGGTTTGTTTCTGGCTCTTCGATGTAATCCTCAGCCTCCTCTTCTAAATCAGGCATTGATGCCTCTACATGGGCTGCCACCATTACCTCCTCTATTGGGTCAATTTCGGGATGTGGTTCTGATTTGTTATTGACTGAACCGACAAAGGGGACCGAAAGGTTTGTGCTTTTCCCGAGTTGACCCTTAACGTACCCGCTCTGAAAGCCATTCAGAAATCTGAGGAGCGGGTACCCAATTAACAAGTCAATGTCCTCTACATCAAAGATGTAGAAATTTAGGAGGACATTTACTTTGTTAATGGTGATTGGTATGTTTCGTGCAAGACCGCAACTCTTGACTAGTTCCCCAGATGGTGTCTTGAGGAATTTGTCATTAGGAGTTAATGGTTCCTCACCGAGGAGTGTTAATGCTAAGGTTTTTGACATTACGTTTGCTCCTACGGCTGGGTCATAAAGAGATTCGATAGAGATCCTACCTATGGTACAGGGAATGGTTGCGAAACGGGATAGAAGTCTGATGACATCAGACGACACCTCTGATTCTCTCAGCCATTCGCTGCTCATGACAGACATGAGCTCTTGGGCAGTTGCCTTAAGGTAACAGGCCTCTAAGCGTGAAGAGATATGCCTATTTGGGTCTCTATTGGGTTTCTTTTGCACGAGTTGTTTCGAGACATTGCCAAAATCGGCAAAAAGGTTTGTCTCGATGTTCAAGGGATATTCCAAGGGGTGAATTACTTCTTCCCCTGGAGGTGTTTGTGGTTCAGGCTCGTCAGCTTGGGTTGTGGTATTGGCTGTTGAGGTTTCGTCCCTAGGGGTTTGGTCTTCCTCAGGGGTTTCACTATGATCATCAGTGTAGGGGGTGTTGTCTAGTGTGGTTGCTAGGACTACTTTACCCTCACTAATAGGTAAATGAAGGAATGCTCCCTTCGAGGCTAGATCAAGGAATTGTGCGGAACTTTGCCTAAGGCCGAGGTAAAAGTGTTGCATTAGTGTTGGCTCGGGTATGGCTAAGTCTGGACCAGAGGACGTTAAGTCCATGATTCGTGTCCATGCCGCACCTAGAGATTCCTTCTCTTCTTGTTTGAAGTTCAGGATATCTCTGCGGAGAGGGGCTACATGGGAGATAGGGAAATAGGTAAGGCAAAATTTGGCTTAGTTTCTCCCACTCTCCGTCTACACTACCTACGTAATGAGAGTACCAGCGTCTAGCTTTTTCCGTTAAAGAGAACGGAAAGAGCTTCCACTTAAGGGTAACTCGTCTCATCCCTTGGACGTGAATGCACGAGCAAAGTTGCTCGAAACCACGTAAGTGGGTGTATGGGTTTTCATCTCCTTCTCCTGAAAAGGGATTCTCCTGAACCATCGCTATGAGACTCGGGCGAAGTTCATAGCGGGCGGCTAAAATAGCCTGAGAAGAACTAGGCGGCTCCAACTCAGCGCCCGTTGGAGCCGCATAATCAAAAAGGGTTGTTTGATCCATTGGATAGGTAAAAAGGATTCTAATCTAACAAGGATAATTTGACGACTATGGCTCTAGCTAACCAGCTACCGATCCCCGGCAACGGTGCTAGAAATGCTTGTTGACACCAGATGTGGCAAACGGGATTGCCGCAAGCGGACGGGTAGTCAATGTAGCACTTCACCGGGAGTATTCCAGGTATCGTATTTTCCACAAGGAATGAGAAGTGGACTAACTAGGCCAAGGTATGCCATCAGGCAATGATCAAGGGCTTAGGATGGGATAGAGAGGTAATTCTAGTATTTGGGTTCTAACCTAGTTATCCTAAGGATACGTGAGAGCTAACTCTATCTTTCTGCTGCGGCCGATGGGTGAGTTAGGTTGCTAAATAACACCCCCTGAAGCGGCCACCAGTGCAGGCCTAAAATCTAATCTAACAACACTCACAGGAGAACTCCAAGGTCCCAACGGAAGGCTGTCACACTTCACTCTGGGCGTTCCTGGGTGCAGCCAGACATTCACACCGGCAGATCTAGTCTAGACATCGCGCCTACACTATCTCTACTACTCTAAACAGGGCCAAGGTTTAGAGCACTTCACTCAAGAGCCTAACATACGCTCGCTCAGGAGAGAGCAATGTGCCAGCAGAAAGGATGTATACTTATGATAAACTAAGACAGAAAGTAAATACTGAAAGTACTTGTTAACACCAGAATTTGGTCAGGGATATGACAGGTGGGCCAGCGAGCGGCAGAGGGAGCGATTCGGCAAATACGTATGCGGTCGGTTAACTTTCCATATGTTCGGCAAATGGTCACGCGGTCGGCTGAAGCGATGGTTCTATTTGGGAACGGAAAAGGGAAAGAAGAGGCTGGCCAGAAAGGGAAGGAGTCATAAAAGTCAAGGACTCCGATGATGGTTAGAGTTAGCATATTTGTATCTTTCCAATTTTGTTCAATAACTCGTAGGCGTTCAGGATTCATGTTTGTCCAAGGTATAAATATAAGCCCTCGACCATTGTAATAGGGGTTCACAACCAAATCAATACAATCGGCTACGTGCCACCCTTCGAGTCCTTTTAGTCATGTCGTCGAGTTCTTCGAGAGGGCCAATCGATCCGTCGACCTCCGTAAGTCCCGGCAACCTTGTTATCATGTCTAGTATCATGCGATGGATTTAGATGTGATGCAAGTAGTCTCATTGTTTTAGCTTAGAGCATGCGGTAGATCTAAGCCCGATCATGGGAAGTTTTTGCTTGTGCCTTGTATCGTGCGGCGGATTAAGACATGAGTAAACATAGTTATCGGCTCTTTTATATTTGGCAAAATCTAATAGATTCATTAAGTTACCACGTGTTGCACGTTTTATTTAATGTTTATTTATTTGCAACACTCTTTTGCCCAATCTAGATTGATGCTCTTTTCGGCTCTCGATCATCCTTTCATGTTCATTCAATATAGAATAGATCGAGTTCATATAGCCGAATTAGATCAATCAAGATTGTTACATGTTGCGGGTTCATGCAGGTTAGTGCGTCTAGGTCTTTGTTTAAGCTGGATATCGTGCGGCAGATGTAGGCTTTGCTTTGCTCTAGATTGTAATAGTTTGTTTGTTCCTTCTTCATGGATCCCGATTCGGCCATCTTGCCGATACGGTTATGCTTACACATGTAACGAGTATTTATAGATCTACTTAGGCAATCACGTGCTTTTAGTTCTTTATTGTTAGATTGTATCATGCGATGGATTGATCTAGTAGTAAGGAGTGGTGTAAATTCATAGTGAGTAGTATCATGCGGTGGATTAGCTTGCTTGGGTTTATGCTCGACGGGTTTATGAAGGCTAGACGTGCGGCAGACTAGTTGGAATAGCCTATGCATGTGTTATCTAGTAGATTTATATTTATAAGTTACTTATCTTTAATTATTAGTGCTTGATGATGCTTTAAACCTGAGATATAGTTTGATATGCTTTAATGATTTAATCTTGTTCAAACATGTCTTCATATACACGTATTCGGCAGTACAGTTCTATCCACATCAATTATGTTACATTAGCCGAATGAATTGCAAACATGTTGGCAGATAGCTTCTATAGCTATGTGTCGTCGTAAGTGGCTTCAGGGCCGTAAAGATGGAACTGTCTGGTCTCACCCAGCACGTTCCAGTTTTGATCTTATCATTTTATCCCTTGTCAACTTTCAGGTCAAATCGACTGGCACGCTTCCGGATTCAGACGCCCGGGCACCCGATTGAAGCTAGGCTTTCCGGCTTGCTGTGTGTGAGACACGGTGCGCCACATTTTGTGTCAACACACTTTTTGGCACGCCCGGTGGGACTAACTTTTAGTTTAAGATGGGATCGGAGATCGACAATAGTCATGTTCTGAACGTGGTTATGGATGAGCTGCAACCAGATCAACGCCAGATGGTGGAACAAGCAGTTGAGCAGTACCAGCAGAAGTGTTTGATGTCTTTCTCCAAGAACAAGAGTGGCAAAGTGATCATAAAGCAATCACTGCCAAAAGTTCTTCTCACCAATCAGTCTGACATTACTGATGAAGAGGAAATGCAGAGGGAGGTCGGAATCATCTACAAAGCCGTGGAGATACCATGTTAAACCACAACACAAACTTTTCGAACACCTTCCGCAAAGTCATGGTTGATACTTTCGGTCCAGCGGTTGACAAGCGTTTTGAAGAGAATTTTGGAGAGCTTGGTGGACCAGTGTTCTTTAACACTCAAAAATCTTCAGTGAAGCCAACTGGAGGAGGAGATGCGATCGGTACAAGCAAGGATGGAGTTGTTTATAATGAAAAAGAGAAGCCTCTTATGACCGAGCAGCAAGTAACTTTTGGTGCAACAACAGATATACCTGCATCTGCTTACAAGATCTCCCCAGTAGCGAACAGGTTGCAGAAGAGTGTTTATGGAGATGGATACAATGAATTTACCGATTACAGTGCCCTTAATGCTTTGTCGAACCCAGGGTATAGGAGTGCATCAGGAGTACCTTCTGGAAGGCAGGGGGCACAAGATGCCAATGATGTTCTCCTGAGCAGAATGGCTGATATGATGCAGAATCAGTTCGGCCTAAAACCAAAGAATCAGGCATATGCATACAGATCTCCTTTTCCAGAGTGGTACAATAGGGTAGCTCTTCCACCAAGAGTAAAGCCACCAACAGATTTGACTAAATTCTCTGGTCAAGATGATACCAGTACCATTGAGCACATTAGCAGGTACTTAATGCAACTTGGAGAGGCTGCTAGTGATGAAGCTTGGAGAATCAGATATTTTCCTATGTCTCTAACAGGGCTGGCTTTCACATGGTTTGCATCACAGCCGGCCAATTCCATTGGAACATGGGCAGAATTGGAGCAAAAATTCCATGCGTACTTCTATACAGGGACCAATGAAAAGAAGATGGTTGATCTGTGGGCTATGAGGATGAAGACTACTGAAACACCAATGGAGTATCTTTGCAGATTCAGAGAAGCCAAGAACATGTGCTACTCTCTGAATATACCTGATGATCAGCTCCCACAGTTGGTCATTGCAGGCATGTTGCCACACATCAGGGATAAGCTATTCGGCATGGAGTTTGAAGACCTTGGGCAGCTTGCACAGACATTGACAGCAATGAGTAACCAGGCTCAGGGATTCAGGAGAGATGCTCGCTTTCAGAAGAGCAAAGGCAACCATTGACATGTATTAAGGCTTTTGGAGGAAGCATCTCGAATATGAAGATGAAGACGAAGTGGTCAGCTGCAGAACGAATTGGACAAAGGAGCCTACTTTGGTTAGTCGGCGATGGGTGAAGCAGCGAAAGGGTCCTATGATTTTGATGTCGGCAAAGCGCATGTGCTCTTTCAGACGATAAAGGTAGGACGCATTAAGCTGCCAGAAGGACATCCCATGTGCGCCCAGAAGGAGTGAAGGATAAGAAGTATTGTGGGTATCATGATACTAGCTCTCATCATATCAATGATTGCCGAGTGTTCAGGGTGAAGATTCAGAAAGCGATTCAAGATGGACACTTGAGGTTCGACGGCAAGATGAAAGTGGATAATCAGCCGTTTCCCCAGAACATGATTTCTTTCTCTATAGGTATGGTTGATGCTAGTGAGTCCAAAGAAAAGGGAAAGATGAAAGTTCTGACCTCTGAGAGAGCCAAAGAAAGTGGTGCTGTTGACTCTGATCGGCAAGTTACCAAGGAAGAAGTGCAGCAAGTTCGGTTCAGAAATAGCCAAACAGAGAAGGGCCAGACTTCAGATGCAACCAAGGGGAGTTGCCGAATACATGCTAAGCCAAAGCACAGAGTTACAGCACGACACTTGTTGAATAAGTGGCAGAGAGAAAAGAAGATAGAGTATGATGAGGAGCAGCAGTACATTGAAGAGGAGCGCAGGTTCATGGCAGAGCGTCGGAGATATGAAGCAGAAGTGCGCCGAAGAGAACAGGAAGAGCATAGGAGAGAGCAAGAGCAGTCGCATTGGAACTGTTCCTTCTTCAGACATTGTTGGAATGAAGGCTTGAAATTGCCTGCTAGAAGCAACTGCCCTGAATGCAGTGATCAGTATTCAGAGTACAGGCAATCTCGAGTCAACCGCCATCCCGTCCTATAACACCCTGGTTTTCAAAAGAGAACCAAAGGCCATCATATGTGTGCCCAGGAAGTCCACACATATAACATAGAATGGAAATATCAGTAACAATGTACTATAAATAACGATAATATACTTAATAACACTTACAAACATCAGCTAACGCGGAACGGATTGCAGAACTCCTCTTCAGGCTCCATCTTCACAGGGACAGTTGACTGGGGGCTCCGTACGCCAAGCAACTCAGACATCTCAATGCCTTTGTTCTTCTAAGTACACCTTGCTAGCAAACTATAGCAAGGTGAGTCCATGTCAAACTCAACAAGTACAGGCGGAAAGTAATATGATATGCATGGCTTGAACAAGGTAAAGCTTAGAAGTATAACTGCGGTAGCACTTTTAGTAGAAGGTGTATTTTAATTAGCAACCTACTACTAATCAACTTGGTATAAAAGCCCAACCCTTAATTATGGTTCAAGTAGAATTAAGAGTTGATTAACATCATCATTATATTATATAGATCATAACATGATCACCAAATCAGCGAGATCGCTATCTCAGAGAACACAGGATGGCAATCCTGATAAAACCCAGGTAGCAACCTCCATAAACTTCTCCATCATCAAAGATCCATGAGGTCCATTTGCTAATCCAGAGGGCGCTGGGCCGCTCATACCGAGAGCTCGGACGATATATCGATTTGATCAAACTCTGCGCAGAGGTGTACACTTTCCCTCCAGGTCATGATTCCCATTTGCCCGGGGTCATGACTCCCCAAAACACTACCAAGGTGAATGGGCAGGGTCTCACTACGAGGCTGTTCACGGGTCATAGGTAGTGGTAGCCCGATCAGCAATGTCCCAAGCACATGAGAGACGTCCCCGCACACGCCGCTCCACTGCGGTTCATCCAGAACCCTCATGCTTCGAACTTGGGATCACCCTTCTCACCATAGCTATGGCACCCGTCGGCAGGTTACCAACCTACCTATGATGACTCCCGATAATTTGCCAAGCCAGAGCCATATAGCCTGGAGTCGTACGAAATGTCCCAGTTGAACCGTCTAGGAACCGGTCCTTAAGGAGAGCAGACACGGATGCCCCCGTCGCTATGGGTCTCCACACTAGCATCCGCATCTCTCTTGCTTCACCAACCAATGATGCATCCCGCATCAGACATCTCCACCATGGCCGACCATTACCATCACTTTACTTAAGAAGCAACATTTTAATAATACATCATTAATGAGTAGGTAAGAGGAGCACTAGCGGACTTATATCCTATCTATAAACCCCCATGGGTGATAATATGGATAGTAGTGGCTAGTATGTCCTTAGGTTTGATGTATTAAACACATGCATGCAATTAGTATGAAAGTTCATAGGTTCAATATGATCAAAGGGTGCCTGCACTTGCCTTAAATCCAAAGATTAGCTGCGCTATAATCTTTAGCTTCTATCTTCTGGTCTCCAACCTCAGCTACACTTGTTGGTCCTCAGCTTCCGATCTTCAGTACTTGTCCACTGCTCTTCGTCTACTCGCAGCAAGCAAGCAACACAAACAAACAATACTAAGAACAGGCATTTAAACAAAAGAAATGCTAAAGAAAGAGTGAACTAAACGATAGGGCTCGAAGCTACGATCTCAAGAGCGCAATAACGACCAACAAAGAAGCTATTGTTAGTAGGGCACAACTGACGAGGTTGCTTTAGGCTAAACGCATTTTGAAAAGAGCATCAATAGGTCATTAAACAAGCTCACACTAAAGGTGCATTTTCAAAAGCATCAAACGAGACTATTGTCACTGCCAACGTGTAGCTTACTTCGAGACGATTCCAACGAGTCCAAGATCGCCTAAAACGGAGCTATAACGGAGAAGTTATGGCTAAAACAAGATCAGGGGCTAATCTGCAGAAAATAGGACCTAAGTCTAATTACTTTGAACTGCGCTGGACTGATACGCAATTAGGATAAACTGCAGGGGCTTTTCTGCAAAGCTGCCAATGGCTGACCGGATGGTTGACCAGTTGACCTGGTCAACGCTTGCGTGGCGCTGACGTGGCGCCAGCGTGGCTACCACGTCGGCAGCTAGCGGGGCCGGGTTGACCAGCAGTTGACTAGCGGTCAACAACAGATCTGGGCCGTTGGCCTCAGATCGGACGGCCAGGAAGGGGCCGGCCGGGATGGTCACCGGAGCAGAGCTGCCGGCGGCGGCGGGGTCGCCGGAACTTCACCGGCGTTGGCCAGATCGGCGCTACGGGCGTCCGCTTGACACGCGGATGGCACGGGGGTGACGAGCGCGGCCTCGCGGTGCCGATGCGGGGTTTCGTGGCAGCGGAGACCGGCCGGAGGCGGCGGCAGCTCGCGGCGGTGCCATGGCCGGCGAGCGGAGCTTGGCGGGGACGCGGCTACAGGGCGCGAAGGCACAAGCCAGGGGCGCGAGCGTGATGCGCTAGTGCACGCGCACGCGATGCGCGAGACGAGCGCGGCGGAAAACGGCCGGACGCGGCGTCACGACGCGGCGGCGGCAAGCAGCGGCGGCGCTACTTCGGCGAGGCGGCGCAACGCGTAGAGGGGATAGGAGAGACCTCGAAGGGCGTCACGGCGACCCTCGCGACGGGGCGGAGCTCGTCCGGCGGCTCACCTCGGCTGAATACGACGGTGGAGGCGGAAACGGCAACGGCGGCTCGAGCTCGAGGTGGCGGCGACGAAACCCGGCAATGGTTAGGGTTTGGGCACCACGTGGCGGCGCGCTAGAGGCGGCTAGGGTTCGAAAGGGGCCACGAAGTCGCGGGGCTACGCCTTTATAGGCCGGCGGGCAACCTAGGGCGGCGCGCTCGGCGAATCGGCGGCGGGGCGAGTGTCCGCGCGATGCGGAAGCCAGGGGAAGGGCTGACGCGCGGGCCCGGCTGGTGGGTCCCGCCTGGCAACGACTGGGCGCGGGGAGGAGCGGGCCGCAGCGCTGCTGCGCAAGCTGGGCCGGCCCAAGGCGGGGCGGGCCGCGCGGAGGGAGGTGGAGGCCGGGTGGGCCGCTGGCTACTGGTGGGCTTCGCCCACTCGCGCGCAAGGCAGGCCGGGGAAGCGGGCTGGGACGCGGCTGGCTTCTGTTGGCTGCTGGGCCTCAGCAGATGGGCCGCGAACAGGCCAAAAGCAGGAGGCAGGCCAAAACGTGGGAGGGAGAAAGAGATAAAAAGAAAAACCCTTTTCTTTTTATTTAAACAAATTTTTAAACCAAAACTTGAAGATTCTTTTTGGGACTTTGCTATAAATATTTTTGGGGCATATAAATCCATCTTCCACAGACTTTTCTAACTCAAGCTTTGAACTCATTTTTGAAATAGTGATTTTTGAAGGCTTTCTATATTCAACAAAGAGAAGGTCGACGTCGTGACTTGCTCGGGTTTTAGAAATTATTTTTCACACACAATCACAACAAAGCAAGACACACCACACAAGCACACTTTGGTTAACTTTATAAAAGTTTTATAAAACCACATTTTCTCATTTTATATTGGAAATAAATGAATTAAATCTTCATTAATTTTAGGAAAATTAATAAATCCTTTATTTTATTTAGTGTTTTCGAATAACAGTCAAAGCACAAATTTTGGGATGTTATACGTCCATGATAGACTTGGAATAAGTGTTCCTGAGGACGATCGGCGCTTAAAAATAAATAGTTTTGATGGACATCAGAGGAAAAGATTTGCAGATCAAGCCTGGGTTCATAGCAGTACTCGCAATGCAGAAGAAAGCTCATATAGATGGCAAAGAGGTCAATGGTGTCCTCCTGGTTTGAGGAAAAGCCAGAAAAGAAGAGTTCAGCATTTGAGGAATCAAGAGCTGAAACAGGAA
Source organism: Themeda triandra (assembly GCA_018135685.1). Lineage (NCBI taxonomy): Eukaryota > Viridiplantae > Streptophyta > Magnoliopsida > Poales > Poaceae > Themeda > Themeda triandra. The sequence goes on along the minus strand of JAENPR010000313.1, from coordinate 42,013 downwards.
TTAGCCGAAAAGAAGCCAGTATGGTGTCCTAAGAAAAAGGATGATGGACAGGGTCCCTCGGCTGATGCTAACATGGTGTTCTTCATCCCATTGGAGTTTAGAGCTCCTGAAGATCAAGATGTTCAGGATGAAGTGTATTCAGATTTTGATGAAACTGAATGCCGAGACCTGATGGCTCAACTCGTGTTGACTCGGCAAGCAGTCTTTGATAAGCCAGTTAAAAATCGTCACTTAAAGCCCTTGTATTTGAAAGGATATGTCAATGCAAGCCTTTGACCAAGATGCTTGTTGATGGAGGGGCTGCTATCAATATTATGCCCTATACAACGTTCAGGAAGCTTGGGATGACAAATGAGGATCTATTGCAGACTGACATGATCCTCAGAGATTTTGCTGGCAATGCTTCTGACACTCGTGGAGCTGTGCATGTTGAACTGATGGTTGAACTAATGGCAAGGGGGCATATAGCATGCTTCTAGGAAGAGATTGGATCCATGCCAATTGCTGCATACCTTCAACTATGCATCAGATTCTCATTCAGTGGATTGGAGATGATGTTGAAGTTGTTCAAGCTGATGATTCGGTAAGTGTCGCTGCGTCGGAGCCTGCTTACTGGGAGTATGATAGGCTAGACTGCCTTTCGGGTAAACAGTGGAAAGAAGGTCATGTCAATGTGTTCAACAGATCAACAAACTCGATCCAAGCGATCGGCTCGACAAGAATTTTTAATGGGCAATCCAATCGACGGCAACAAAGGCAACCGGGTCGTGGTTTCATGTCGGCCGATAAGTTAGAAGAAATTGATGTTGGTGACAGTTCAAAGCCAAGGCCGATGTACATCAGTGCAAATTTAGACCCAGAATACAAAGTGAAGCTGGTAGAGTTGCTAAAAGAGTTTAAAGATTGTTTTGCTTGGGATTATACAGAGATGCCAGGGTTAGATCGATCGATTGTTGAGCATAAGCTACCCATTAAGCCTGGTTTTTGTCCTTTCAAACAACCTCCACGAAAGATTTATAAAGAGGAGGTATTGGCCGATGTAAAGAAAGAAGTTGAAAGATTGATTGAAGCAAACTTTATTCGGCCATGCAGGTATGCAGAGTGGATTTCAAACATAGTACCTGTCTACAAAAAGAATGGGAAGATGAGAGTATGCATAGACTTCAGAGATCTCAACAAAGCTACTCCTATGGATGGTTACCCAATGCCAGTTGCCGACTTGCTAGTGGATGCAGCAGCAGGATATGAAGTTATCAGCTTTATGGATGGCAATGCTGGCTATAATCAGATTTTTATGGCAGTTGAAGACATTGCAAAAACTGCATTCATATGTTCTGGTCATATTGGCCTATTTGAATGGATAGTTATGACATTTGGATTGAAAAATGCTGGTGCAACTTATTAGAGAGCCATGAATTATATCTTTCATGAGTTGATCGGCAAGATTGTGGAGATTTACATTGATGATGTGGTAGTCAAATCCAGAAACCATAAAGAACATTTAGCCGATTTAAGGAAGACTTTAGAGTGCACAAGAAGACATGGTTTAAAGATGAATCCAAATAAATGTGCTTTTGGAGTCTCGGCTGGTGAATTCTTAGGATTTTTGATTCACAAAGGAGGGATAGAAGTTGGGAAGAAGAGCATGGAAGCAATAGACAAGATTGTGCCCCCAACTAATCTCACAGAGTTGCAATCATTGCTAGGCAAGATCAATTTCATGAGAAGGTTTATATCCAATTTATCAGAAAGAGTATTACCTTTCTCTCCATTGTTGAAGCCCAAGAAAGATCAGAAATTTGTTTGGGGCGACATGCAGCAAAAGGCTTTTGATGAGATCAAAGAGTATATGAAGGCACCACCAGTACTGGTACCTCCACAACTTGAGAAGCCTTTCAATCTGTATGTGGCGGCCGATAGCCTAACAATAGGATCGGCCCTTATGCAAGAATTTGATGGAAAAGAAAGGGTAATAGCATACCTTAGTCGAAAACTATTAGATCCTGAAACAAGGTATTCGGCTATAGAAAAGCTCTGTCTATGTGTTTATTACTCATGCACTAAGTTTCGGCACTATTTGTTAAATGCCGAATGTGTGGTGGTGTCTAGTTTTGATGTAATTAAGCACATGTTATCAGTGCCGATTTTAAATGGAAGGATCGGCAAATGGGTATTAGCACTGTCAGAGTTTAATCTGAGGTATGAATCGGCAAAAGCAGTGAAGGGACAGATAATTGCCGATTTTATTACTCAGCATCATGATTTGTCTGTTGATATGGTTAACATTGCCCCGTGGGCATTATTTTTCGATGGATCATCATGTGACAAAGGTGGTGGTGCTGGTATTCTTTTGATATCTCCACGTGGAAATACATTTGAGTTTGCTTTTTCAATTGAATATCCTGTCACTAACATTCAAGCAGAGTATGAAGCTTTGCTTAGAGGCCTTCGGTTACTGATAGAGGCAAAAGCCATAGCTATTGAAGTATTTGGTGACTCTGAATTGGTGATCAATCAGTTAACAGGGCAATATGAATGCAAGAATGATGTATTGAGAAAATATCATGAAGAGTGTCAAGAACTTTTGAAAAGTTTTTTGATAGTTACTTTGCATCATATCCCTAGAGAGCACAATGGAGAAGCCAACAAGTTAGCTCAAACTGCCTCTGGATATCATGAAAATCAGGAGGTTTTCGCTATTGAAGAGTGTGCTTTCAGTACTGATCAAGTAGATAATGATTGGAGAAGTGATATTATCATTTATCTGAAAGACCCATCTCAAAGAGTTTCCCGAAAGCTCAGGTATAAGGCCCTCAAGTTTGTGCTTCTTGATGATCAACTGTACTACAAGTCTATAGATGGAGTGTTGCTCAAATGCTTAAGTCATGATGAGGCTAAGAAGGTTATGTTTGAAGTTCATGAAGGGGCTTATGGTGCACATCAGTCGGCTTACCGAATGAAGTGGATAATCAGAAGGACAGGGTACTTTTGGTCGACTATGTTGGAGGATTGCTTTGAATATTACAAAGGATGTCGAGATTGTCAGGTATTTGGTAATGTTCAGAGAGCACCTGCATCTGCTTTAAACCCTATAATCAAACCTTGGCCATTCAGAGGATGGGGTATAGATTTAATTGGGCAGATTAATCCTCCATCCAGCAAGGGACACAAGTTTGTGCTTTTGGCTACTGATTATTTTACCAAGTGGGTTGAAGCTATTCCTTTGAAAACAGTTACATCGAAAATATGATCGCTTTGTTAAAGAGCATATAATTCACGATTTGGGATCCCACGAGACCATAACAACCGATCAAGGGACTCGGTTCACTTCTTCAGAGTTTTGTGACTTTGCCGAAAGCATGGGAATAAAGTTGTATAATTCTTCTCCTTATTATGCACAAGCCAATGGCCAAGCAGAGGCGTCAAATAAGACCATGATCAAGATCATCCAAAAGAAGATTGATGAGAAGCCAAGAAGATGGCACTTGGTCCTTAATGAAGCATTGTGGGCTTACCGAGTGGCTTGCCATGGATCTACACAAGCATCTCCATATGAGTTGGTTTATGGACACAATGCTGTAATGCCTTGGGAATTGCAGTCAGGATCAAGGAGAGTTGAGTTGCAAAAGGACTTGACAGAAAAAGATTATAAGAATTTGATGATGGATGAATTAGAAGATTTGCATTTAATATGTCTCAAAGCCTTGGAAAATATTGAGAAGAATAAAATGCGTGTTGCCAAGTATTACAACAAGAAGGTTAAGGTCAAACAGTTTGCAGAAGGAGATTTAGTTTGGAAAACAATATTGCCGATTGGTACAAAAGATAAAACATTTGGCAAGTGGTCTTCGAATTGGGAAGGACCTTTTCGAGTGGTTAGTTGTGCACCTGGCAACGCGTACATATTAAAAACGTAATTTGGAGAAGAGCTTGCAAGGGCTATCAATGGCAGATACCTTAAGAGATTTTATCCAAGTGTTGAAGTTGGATCTTAATTATAGCCATAACTTGGATATAATATAGCCGATTGAATGAAAATCGCCTTCAGAATAAAGGAAAGAAGTTGGAGAAAGCAAAGATATTGTTGTATCGCCTCTAGCGTGAAATAGCCAATATCGTGTGTATCGTCTTTAGAACAAAAATAGCCGATACAGTTGTATCGCCTTTAGCCAATTTTAAAAGTATAAGTGAACAGTTATGGTTTTATCTCTCTACTGGTAGGTTTATCGGGAGAAGATAAAGTGAATTGAAGTACTACACTACAAACTGTCAAGTCATGGAACAGGACCGAGATCTAATCGACTAAAATGACGTCATACATTCGGGAAGATTTCGTTCGGGAAGAATGTTGCAGTCAAGTTCTAGCTAGCGGGTGAAAAATTCGCAAGAGCAAATGCAACAGATAAACACCATCACATACAAGCAAGAACAGGGAGAGGACCAATATTCTTCATTTAAAATTTTTTATTACAACCCGCGCCAATCCTAAAACAAGCTACTCCTCTTCCTCAAAGAGCTTGTTGAGGACCGACTGCGGGTGAGTGGCGTCGGCTGCAGCGCGGGCATGGTCATCATACTCCCCCAGGAGACCTTCGATGTCGTCGATCTCGTGGGGAGGCCCATCCCGGAAGCCGACCGGCACGGCGGTGTACTCGTCCCCGGTCCAGGACGACACTCCCGCCAGGCCGAGAGCAGTGCCAAGGTGCACACCATGGAGGGTTGCCCGATCAATCTGATCAGGCACTGCTTCTAGGCGATCGGTCACCGTCGGACCTCTGGCGTTCACCCGGTCGGCCACCCTCGTCGCCGCCACCTTCAGGTGGTTGAGCTCATTGGAGAGATCGGCAAAAACAGATGACAGATGAACCAGGCAAACAAGCTAATCGGGAAGAATGAGAATCAAGCAATATTTGAAGAAAAAGCTATACTGGTGATGGCCTCGCAGAGCTGCCTGCTCTGATCCTCCCACTCCAGTTGGGCGATCCCATGCTTCTTGGTTTCTTCACCAAGAAGCTCCCGCGCCTCGTCCCTCTCACGGCGGTATTCGGCGGCGTCGTAGCGGGTGTACGCCGAGATCTCCTCGTCATTCCTACCCCATGGATAGGGGTGGTACGAACTGCCGGAGGAGGATCCAGATGAGGAGGACCCCGATGAAGCCGGAGCAGGAGTCGGAGCCGGAGCCGGAGCCGGAGCAGGAACAGGGGCCGGAGCAGGGGCAGGAGTAGGTGTTGCGGCCGCCGCGGCTGGTGCAAGGAGGCGCCATTGGCCGGTGCTAATCCTCGCCGTCCTGTGAACAGAGTGCAATCAAGATCGGCTATATAAATAAGAAACCGCACACAAAGACAGAGAGGTTATTTCATTACTGCAAGCGGCGACCAGCGCGGTTGCTTCCCTCCGCCGCATCCGCTGTAGGAGCGGGAGCAGGAGCAGGAGGAGGAGTGTGAGTGCCGGCCCGGGCAACCTGCCTCCTGAAGTTGGAGACGTAGTTGCCGGTGATCCCAACGCCCCTGCAATACGATCAAGAAAATGAATCAATAACCGCAAGGGGGCAAGAATCAAGATCGGGTAAAAAGGAATAAAATCTATGGCAACTCGACTCGAAGAGATGAAGATATCTCACCGCCGGCGCCGGGTGTTGCTTCCCTCCGCCTCGTCTTCAGCCGGGCGCTTGCCGCGATCGCCGCCGCTCGCCATCGCTGGTGGTGGGGTTTTTTTTTGGCTTGAAGGTGGAGAAGGGAGCCGAGAGGTGGTCCTATTTATGAATAGTAGGAGCCGAGGCGGAGCCTTCGGGAAAGCCAAGCGATGAAATAGGGTTTTCACACCTCTATGGGCCGACGTTGGACTGGGCCGGGCTGGTCATTGCTGTCGCATCAGTTTCCAGCATGCGCTCGGCTAATTATCCAAGCAGGGGTCATTCGGCTAAAGCATAAACTTGGAGTGACAGTGGTTGCATTCAGAAGGCATACTCACTTATTCAGAAAGCCGATGGTACTCGGTTAAAAGAGTAAATAAACAGGAGAAAGAAGAAATTTCTATTTCTTAGAAGAAATAAAATGTTTTCAAGCGTTACATGACCAGGAAAGCATAATGTTTACATAATCATTACAAGCCAAGCTGGTTACACATTCAGAAAAGAGTTGATGGCATTGACGGCGTCAGTCTTGATTCGGTTAACCTCCTCAAGGGTTTTCCGATCCTCTTCTTCAGAATTCTGAATCTTGGATAATTTACTCTTGATCTGTTTGGTTTCCTTGATGACTGAAGTTATCTTGGCCTTAGCCAAATCAAGAGAAGGCAGATTGGCAAGCTGGCTTCATGGGACTGAATCTTGGCATTCAGTTGAGCCAATTCGGCTTCAAGTTTTGTTCTTTCAACCCTCATAGCCTACAATTCTGGCTCCAGGGTGTCCAAGGAGTGCTTGGTCAGCTTGATTTCAGAATATAGCTCCTTGACTTGCTGCTCTTTGGCCACCTTATCATTTTCCAGCTCGGCTTTGGCAGTTGTGTTCTTGTTAGCCCTCCTGACAGCAGCAAAGTGATTGTCGAGGTGGAACAGATTTTCCAGAGTGGTTGCAAGATCAAAAGGGATTTCCTGATCAATCAGCTCTGCTATCTCCCTTATCTGATCTGATTCCGTGGTCAAGGTAACAATGTCTTTATTCAGGAAAAGGAGTATTTCTTTTAGCCTAGCTTGATTCTCTGATGATAACTGCTGGCTGGAAGAAATTTCATCATCTTCAGCAAACTCTTCAGCAATCAGTGAGAAGCTAGCTTGTGGATGAGCAGTATCCTATCAATGGACAGAGAAGTTAATTTAGCCGAATGCTTTGGTTTGAGCAGAAAGTAACTAAAGAAGTAAAGTATTACCTCTTCGGCAAACACTTGGTCGATTGCATCCAGGGTAGACTCAATGTCTTGAGTGATTGGCACAGTGGTTGCCTCAGGATTGACAACCTCATGGCTTGTTGAAGCTTCGTGCATAGCCGGGGTTGGTGAGTTTGGACCCTGATGAGGAGTGAGTTCTTCTGTTGCTTCTCCTTGTTCATCTAAATCATGGCATGAGATGAAAACAAGTGCATAAACAAAAGGATAAAGAAGGCAGAAGCATAGATACATACCAGTGTTGTCAACGGTTTCATTGACATTTTCCTGGCCAGCAGAAACTTCAGGAGAGTCTTCCAAATTCACTATTTTTTCAGGACTCTGACTAGCCTGCACCTATTGGAAAATAGTGAATAGAGGTGCACTGACAATGAAAACAAGAAGACTGGGAACATGTTGTACCTGAGAAAGCACTTTGGCATTCTTTGATCTTGTCTTCTTGGGGATAGCAGTGTCTTTGGGAGAAGAAGGAGCTTTCCTTTTCAAGTCCTTCAAAAGCACTGTCTCATCGGCAGGGGTTCTGTTAAAGACTACTAAAGTTGGAGCATCATGTCCTAATGCAGTAACAGGACCAGGTTGCCAGTATTGAACTTCTGGAGGGCTTGGAGGAGCATTGTTCTGTTCAAAGAAGTAATTAGAATAAAAGGTAAAAGCTCAGGAGCAAGAGAAGTTCTGGGAAGGAAGAATACCTCATCATCAGAAGCAAATTGAGGCATTAGAACTTGGCACAGAAGATGGGCTTGAGTGCTGAAAATGTGAGAACGCCATTCTTGCCACCAGGATTTGAATAAAGGATGAGCAACCTCAGTTGTTACCAAAGGATCAGGACCATATGATGGAAATTTACATCCCAAGTTAAAAACTTTGTTGGTCTCAGTGATGTTTGACAGAGCCTCCCTAGGTCTTATGATGCTTGAAAAGTATAACCTTGGAGGCAATTGACCAAATCCTAGCTGCCTGGCAACCATGTTGGGATTGTAAATTTCATAAGTTGGGTTTACCAGCCTACCATGGTGGAATTCTGCTGGCAAAGCACAGGGCCTGATGAAATAGTTGAAGATCTCCTTGGATTCATCATCTGTGCAGCCCAATTGGTAGCTGAATTTACAAGGCAGAGTCAAGTTTTCATTTTCTCTATAGGGGATCCAGATTATTTGGTCAAAACCCTTGTAAAAAAGCTTGAAGAGATGGCCAATATCTATATCAATGACAGTAGAAGATGCAGCTTCACCATATGTCTGGCAGGCCTTTTGTCGTGGATCCTCACCTTTAGCATAGTTGACAGATGGAAAGCCCAGGTTGTGGAGGTCGATTGAGACAATCTGGTGCATGTACAATTGCAACCACATCTGAACCAGCCACCAAGGACCATTAACGCAAGAAATTTCACCTTGGTTCCTCATCTGAATGGTGATCTGATGCATCATGTGGTAAACAGCGCCCAACAGGTATTTGCCTAAGGAAATCAATTGACCTGCAGCTAGTTCTTCAGCCATCACTATATGGTTTAGAGTGGGCTCATTAGACTTGCTGCAGAAGATGAATCTGCATAGCCACATATTCATGAAAGCCCTGTATTCCTTATCAGATACAGCGCCAGTTGATGCATAAGACTGAATGTGCTTGACCCATCCACCTCCTGACTTAACAGATTTCTGAGTGGTAGTGCCCTTGTACTTAGTCGGGTATGCAGGTTTGGTGATGTTCAACCCAGTCATCATGAAGACATCTGCTAAAGTAATTGACATCGGGCCATGGCCGAAGATGAATGCGTTGACAGCATCGGACCAAAAGTGAGAAGCAGCGATCAGCAAGGAATCATTTCTTGGCATTTCGGCTAATGACAATTCCAAACAATGTTGGATATCCTGTGCCTCCCAAAGATCACTGTTCTTGGCCTGCATCCTATGGTACCAATCACGCCAGCCTGCAATTGAGGGAAGAGGCCATGTTTTGAAGGTGTTCGGCCACCTGTTTGGGGGGGCAATCCTGGATTTAAACGGGATCCTCAAGGTTTCCTCCTCAATAAATTCCCTCGGATTGGGGTCTCCCATTGGGCCTAGGAAGAACGATTCGGGATGAGCGAGATTGGGAATCAGGAGTTGATTCCTCATTTCCTTCAGACGAGAGAGGGGGATGGATGAGTTGAAAGCGCAGAAAGGAACCGATTCAGAAAGATTTTGCCGAAGGAGTAAAGCAAGTAGGGTTACCTCTAGAAGCTCCTCTTGAGTTCCTGTCGCCATGATGGAGCGGGTCGAAGCTTCTGATGCCATCGAAGGAGAAGTGCAGGCTCAGGTCTCAGGTCGCGGTTGTGGATGTTGATGAGTACTGACCTAGAGGGAAAGCGCTTATGGTCAATTTCGAAATAAAACCCTTTTATCTCAAAATTGAGGGGGCATGTGTTAACACCAGAATTTGGTCGGGGATATGACAGGTGAGCCAGCGAGCGGCAGAGAGAGCGATTCGGCAAATACGTAAGCGGTCGGTTAACTTTCCATATGTTCGGCAAATGGTCACGCGGTCGGCTGAAGCGATGGTTCTATTTGGGAATGGAACAGGGAAAGAAGAGGTTGGCCAGAAAGGGAAGGAGTCATAAAAGTCAAGGACTCCGATGATGGTTAGAGTTAGCATATTTGTATCTTTCCAATTTTGTTCAATAACTCATAGGCGTTCAGGATTCTTGTTTGTCCAGGGTATAAATATAAGCCCTCGACCATTGTAATAGGGGTTCACAACCAAATCAATACAACCGGCTACGTGCCACCCTTCGAGTCCTTTTAGTCGTGTCGTCGAGTTCTTCGAGAGGGCCAATCGATCCGTCGACCTCCGTAAGTCCCGGCAACCTTGTTATCATGTCTAGTATCATGCGGTGGATTTAGATGTGATGCAAGTAGTCTCATTATTTTAGCTTAGAACATGCGGTAGATCTAAGCTCGATCATGGGAAGTTTTTGCTTGTGCCTTGTATCGTGCGGCGGATTAAGACTTGAGTAAACATAGTTATCGGCTCTTTTATATTTGGCAAAATCTAATAGATTCATTAAGTTACCACGTGTTGCACGTTTTATTTAATGTTTATTTATTTGCAACACTCTTTTGCCCAATCTAGATTGATGCTCTTTTCGGCTCTCGATCATCCTTTCATGTTCATTCAATATAGAATAGATCGAGTTCATATAGCCGAATTAGATCAATCAAGATTGTTACATGTTGCGGGTTCATGCAGGTTAGTGCGTCTAGGTCTTTGTTTAAGCTGGATATTGTGCGGCAGATGTAGGCTTTGCTTTGCTCTAGATTGTAATAGTTTGTTTGTTCCTTCTTCATGGATCCCGATTCGGCCATCTTGCCGATACGGTTATGCTTACACGTGTAACGAGTATTTATAGATCTACTTAGGCAATCACGTGCTTTTAGCTCTTTATTGTTAGATTGTATCATGCGGTGGATTGATCTAGTAGTAAGGAGTGGTGTAAATTCATAGTGAGTAGTATCATGCGGTGGATTAGCTTGCTTGGGTTTATGCTCGACGGGTTTATGAAGGCTAGACGTGCGGCAGACTAGTTGGAATAGCCTATGCATGTGTTATCTAGTAGATTTATATTTATAAGTTACTTATCTTTAATTATTAGTGCTTGATGATGCTTTAAACCTGAGATATAGTTTGATATGCTTTAATGATTTAATCTTGTTCAAACATGTCTTCATATACACGTATTCGGTAGTACAGTTCCATCCACATCAATTATGTTACATTAGCCGAATGAATTGCAAACATGTTGGCAGATAGCTTCTATAGCTATGTGTCATCGTAAGTGGCTTCAGGGCCATAAAGATGGAACTGTCTGGTCTCACCCAGCACGTTCCAGTTTTGATCTTATCATTTTATCCCTTGTTGACTTTCAGGTCAAATCGACTGGCACGCTTCCGGATTCAGACGCCCGGGCACCCGATTGAAGCTAGGCTTTCCGGCTTGCTGTGTGTGAGACACGGTGCGCCACATTTTGTGTCAACAGTACTCAGATGAAAACAACTAGAAAGTAAACTTACTAGAAGACAAGCATCCGCTGAGGCGCTCCTGGAAGAAGACTCCCGACAGGCCGGGACTCCTCCGCTGGAACTCCTCACTCTCTTCCCTCTATTCTCACACTATAGCTAATAGTAGCTCTTCCTATGATACATGGTGCACTTTGGACTAAGCTCTAGGGGGGTATTTATTGGGGAGATGGAGTAGCCCCTACTCCAGTGCCACGTCAGCGATTCGTGTGACACCTCTTCTCCACCCTTGGATCAAACCGACTTGGAATGGACGTCTGGCAGCAGAGGACACGTGGAGGTCATGCAAGAAGTCGGTGGGAGGCAACCGACCTTCAATGGGCCCACATGTCATGGTCGGCCGACCAGGCATTTGCCCTGGGGTTGACACGTGGCATCTTCTAGAAGGTCCAGTAGGTCGGTGGAGCTGGTCTGACAGGTGGGTCCCACCAACCCTTGGTCGGCCGACCAGGGTCTGGTCAGGTGGGCCCACCAGCCTTGTTCCACCGATGTTCCTACGTGTCCTGGAGTGTGTTGCTTGCTCATTTGAAGTTTGGTCAAATTTGCTCCATTCACGCTTGTTTAGGCTTGATCAGTAGCTGTTTGCACCTGCATCCAAATAGTGACATGTACATGTGGAACCAAGTGAAATGCACCTATATCACTACTTGTTTGCTGGGTGTAACTTTAGAATGTGACTAATGTTGACGGCTTTCATGGGATGAAAACAGGGTCTAAATGTCGTCAACATATGGTTAGTTGTTTTCTAGCGTGATGCCTTTTATTGAACAGAACTTTTTTGTGATTGCAGACAACACCTTTAAGACTAACATATTTAGCTCCGTTATTACAACTGTCAACTACTCAAGTTATTACAACTGTCATTCTATTTCTATTTCTACTTGTGAACATTTTACCTTTAAGTTTTGGTGGGATGAGCATTTTCAGCAGAACAGTTCAGTTCAATGTATCCTAATTCGGTTAGATTCAGCCGAATTAAGTTCCGTCGAGCCTAATTTGGTTAACTTGAACATAATTCGATTAAGTGTTGTGAATCAGGCAGGACTACTGCCAACGATGATTCAATTCCTAAATGGGATCAGTGCACATATTCAAGAACAACAAACAATAGACCATTTCCCTTGCCGGAGCCCCAGATACCACCTAACTTAATAAATTGAAAAGAAATTTTAGACGGTGATACGGTTTTCAGATGTAATCTAATGCAACTATTTCTGGCGGGCGGTGGTGATGGAGGAAGACAGGGGGCGGCGGCGATGGGGCTGACAGAGAGGAGCCGCGGCGTGCGTGAGGGAGCCGCGGTTGTGCCGTTCGGCCGAACGAGGTGTCCAGCAACAAAACTTCACTCTCATCCGACGCGTTCTCTACTTAGTCTGTGATGTAACCGGTGAAATTGAACAGTGTGGTGCTTTTCATCCAATTTGTGGAACTTGAAGTTTATCTTCCTCTGCTTTGGTGAATGTTCAAGAGCTTAGTTTCTTTAAACCAAATCATATGGTCCTACTAAAAAGCATATATAAGAATGCAAATTCATATTTGTATAAAGCATTTCATATGTGTTGGAGTTGGACACGCACATACGTTGTGTGTTGGAGTTGGGAATGAGTTTAAACTAGTCGGCACGATAGTACAGCTCTGTGCTGGTCTGCTATGCTGGTCGGAATATCAATTCATTCGATCAAATGACAAATACAAATTTTGTTGTTGTTGGCGGTCCTTATCGACACATTTTAACCGCCAACTTAAGATAGAAAAGGGACAATTACATGTTCTTATACGCATATACTTGTGCTATTAACCGAATTCCACTTGTACCCGGAGTTTAGCAATGTTTACAGGAAATACACCAAGTACAGGGATTTTATACAGAAAAGACGCTTTCCGGCAAAGCGTAAAAGAGGCACAAGGAGGAGACAGGCCCAACCAGAGCCGAAATGGGCCAAAACACCACATCACCGAGACCCACCTACCAGGAGAGGCCCACCAGCCAAAGGCGGTTGGGGGGAGGCACCAACCTGGCGCGCTCGTGCCCCCCAGCCTGCCAGGTGGGGCCATCCTCCCGGAGGCGGTACATTAATTGCAGAGGAGGGCGGTGCGCTGGTGTTCCTGCCATGTATAGCTCCAAACCGACCTGCTCAACATATAAAAGGGGAGAATCAAGTCATTTCACAACACACATTCATTTGAGCCATTCTCCTCTACTCTTGTTCTCTAGCCTAGTCTAGTAGCTTAGGAGCTAGGTTGAGCTATCAAGGAGGGCTTGTCTCCTAGGAAGAAGATTCATCACTTGGTAATCTATTATGGAGTGTTCTTCCTATTTCAAGTTCTTATTCTTATTATGTAGCTTTGTTCATGAACTAGAGTATAGTTGCGTTCTTGCTAAACCTGATTCATATGAACTAGACCAAGGTTCCTATGATCAGTTCTTAGCATGTTCTTCATTGTCCATCGTTGTTCATATGCTTTATAGGATTAGAGATCCTGATGAGAATGGGGTAATGGTTCGTCGTTACTTCGGGTTTGCCTATGTTCTAGCTCGTCCATCCGTAGGGTGGGAGTCCGCGGGGGATATAGGTAGTTCTCGAATATGCGGGCGTGGTGTCCAGATACGAGAGAGCCTTCGGATATGACGGCATGCCATGGTTGAGGGTAGGCGGCGTCATGACAGCCATGTCCGTCCCTTGTAATCCCCCACGTCCGTATGTCGTGTAGGAGTTCGTAAATGCCTCTATCGGGCCGGCACTCACCCATGCGGGGGTCTCCCCGTTACTTTAGGCTCGACTTATCTCTAACCCTGTAGACTATATGACTTAGCTGTTCATGACATTGCTATGCATGACCTACCTGCTCCGCTAAGGTTTATTCTTTATTCATTCATTCGTTTATTCTTTCTTTTATACTTTATCCTTGAGTTTGGCCAAATGTGTGTCCACTATCTTGCAAAACCATTTATACTTACCCCTGTATAGTACTAGAGTCACATTTCGATGATATGAAGTCAAGTATCCATATCCATGTTTAGACACCTCTACACCATGCCTTCCTACGGAAATATAAATAACAATACCACCGAGAATACTCCCGGGTGAAATGCTACAATGATAGATCCGTGCGCTTGGGATAATATCTTTAGAACACGACTATCAACCCCGGCGTTTCTTGGCGTGACCACCGGGATGTAACAATTCTAGTGATTGCGTTAAGAAATGCCAACAAGCATTTCCGGCGCCGTTCTTGGGAAGGCATTGGTTGAAAAGAATCTAGCATAAACATGGATATGAATTGACTTCATTAGAAATGGACATAGTCTATGCAGGCTAACTTTCATGTTTTCGTCTATTGTGGATGAAAACAGGATAGTGCAGGACTGGTTCATTTGCCAGAATTTTGATACGAATCCAGAGGCAGCTTCACTGACAGTTGAACCAGTACCACCCACACCATCAAAGATGGCCCAGAAGTCAATCCGTGAGTTCTCAGCCCCCGTTGTCACTCATGTACCCACGGGGCCCATTGTCGACGCAGCGGAGAAGAACTTTGAGCTCAGGACTGGACTCATCATGATGGTGCAATCTAGTCCATTCGCTGGACTACCCAATGAGGATGCAAATGCTCATTTGCAACGCTTCATGGAGCTTTGTGACACAGTCATCATCAAGGACGTATCCGCTGACGTGATCAAGCTCCGTTTGTTTTCCTTCTCCCTCTCAGGGAAGGCGAAGCAGTGGTTCTACAAGGATAAAGAAGCGGTGAGCACGTGGAACAAGTGTTCCATGGCATTCCTCGCCAAATTCTTTCCCATGGGCAAAACAAATGCCCTAAGAGGAAGAATTACCAACTTCCAGCAAATGCAGCACGAACCAATCCCTGAAGCGTGGGAGAGACTCAAAGACTATATTCAAGATTGTCCTCATCACGGGATGGAGGAGTGGCTGGTGCTCCAGAATTTCTACAATGGGTTAACACCCATGTCAAAAGGGCACCTTGATGCCGCTGCTGGAGGAGCATTCCTATCACTCACAGTTGACAAGGCTACGGCTTTAGTCAACAAAATGGTAGAAAATCAAGCTTGGGGGGAAGATAGGACCCCAACCAAGCAACAAAAGGGCATGCACACAGTCAAGGAGACTGATATGCTTGCCGCTAAGATAGAGCTACTCCTCAAGAAGATGGAGGAGCGTGCTACAGTTAGCATGCCCGACTCCATCAAAACCATGGATTCTCACATGACTTGCGAAGTCTGTGGTAATGTTGGCCACTCAGGAGGTGACTGTCCTGAGACCCGTGAAGAAGCAGCATACATCAACAATGGGTTCCGCCAACAACAAGGAGGAAACAGTGGCTATTCACGACCACCATTCCAAGGTAATTCGAATTATAACTCCAATTATAATTCGAATCAGCCTTCATTCAAAGACCTAGTCCTTGGGCAAGCCAAGATCAATGAAAATCTGACCAAAAAGATGCTCGACAATGATAAAATTCTTGGAAGCATCAATGATAAGATAGAGGGCTTATCTTCTGCCGTTAGAGATCAGCTGGGCTTCAACAAAATGATAGAAACTCAGTTGGCCCAGATAGCTGCATCTCTCCCAAGCAATAGTGGCTCAGGAGGAATACACGGGCAGCCCAAGATCTCACTAGAAATAGTTAATATGATCTCGACATGGCCTGGTAAGCCATGTCCCAGTTGGGGCTCTGTCTTGGAAAAGAAGGGAGACCCTGGCCGCCCAACTATCACCATCGCAATAGGCCCACATACCATTGATAATGCCAATTGCGACCTCGGAGCAAGTGTCAACATGATGTCCAAGGCAACATATGAAAAATTGTTGGGAGGACCTATGTCCCCTCCAGCATTCATGATGCAAATGGCAGATCGGACTATCACACGGCCCGAGGGGATAGCAAGGGATATCCTAATCAGGATCCAGGATGAGTACGTCCCAGTGGACTTCGTCATCCTTAACACAGGAGACACAGACGAGGGACCACCCATCCTTCGGCGACCATTCCTCTACACCACCAAGGCAGCAATATATGTTGGGAAAGGAATAGCCAGCTTCCACTTCAACTCGAAGGTGATCAACCTTCGATTCAATGGCTATCCCAAGCCGGCAGAAGTAAAGAAGAACCCGCCAAAGAAGCGGCAACCCAAGGCGAAGAAATCTGGACCCATTTCTCCCGGGCCAGGTCAATCATCAAGCAAAAATTGATGAGGGAGGAAGTCCCGCTCAACGGACTTAAAAATTGGTGAGCCCCGGCCGACAAAACCGGCGGTTATCTCGAAAAAAAAAATCTTTCTTTATTTATAAAATATTTATTTATAAAAGTATTTTTTCCCTTGCACTCACTTTTTTGTGAGCAAATAAAATAAAATTTTATTTTCAAAACTTTTTGTCCCAAAAATTCTGAAAATTAGTTAGTTAGAAGGAATAAATTTTTCGTTATTAAAAATTATTTTTAAAATATTTTTGAAAAAAAAATGTTTTTGATCAAAATTTGTTGGAAATTCAAAATTTGGGGAAGATTTGGGCCAAGACACCAACCCCCAATGGCCACATTTTTGAAATGGCCGTTGGGGGCGACTGCCAAAGGGCGGTGGCGGGCGGGCCTATAAATAGAGGAGGAGCCGGCGGTGGAGCTCCACCCCTCTCACACTCACACACTTTCACTCCTCTCACTCCCCCACTTCATTCTTCAAGCAATTCTTCCAACATATTTTGTGTAGAGCAAGTAGCAAGAGCACTCTTGGGTGTAGAAGTTCATCCTCTACTAACCCTTCACACCCAAGAAGCTCTCTCTACTTGTAAGCCATGGTAGGATTCGGGAACTTGCTTAGGAGAAGCTCCAAGCGTCGCCTCGGCGAGTCGAGCTCTCAAGCTCCCGAAGCCCCCGTGGAAGAGCAGCAGCCCGAGGAGGTTGAAGGAGCCAGCGAGGAAGAGGTGGCGCCGGAAGCGCCACAAGAGCAAGTCATGAACGAGGAGGACAAGCTGTACCTCGACCTGGAAGAAGGTCGGGAGATGCAAGCCTACTTCCACCTCAAGGATCGTCTCTTCCTCCACACGCAAGCCTACGACTCCAACCTCCTCCACCGCATAGGTATGGATGATGAATTCGATCTTGTGTGGAGGTCCGTTGGTTGGGAGGATGTTGAACCCATCGAGGAACAAGGTTCACGCCTCCTAACCATACAGTTCCTCAGCACTTTGCAAGAAACCGACGATGGTGTGATTTTTCGCTTGTCCAACGAGGAGCATGAGCTTACTTGGAAGGAACTTAGTGTTCATTTGGGTTTTAACCAAAGATGCTTCCTCGATCTTGATTTCGCCACCATCGGTTTTGATCGAAACAAGTTCCATCATCCCACTTTGAGATTTATGCATCATTGGATGTCCATGGTTTTCTTCCCCACTAGTGTTGTTAAATGGGTGCGCACGGCCGAACTTAAGTTGCTCTATGCCATTGTCAAGAAAATCAAGGTATCACCCATGAGGGAGATCGTTCATCATTGGCAAGACATAGTTCACAACAAGTACCCGGTTTTGTGCACCTCTCTGGTCACTCGTGTTGCCAGTTCGATGGGTATTTTGGAGGGTGAGGTTGTTGAGTACATTCCTATTCCTCGACCCATCTGTGACTTGACCACTCTGATCCAAGGGCACACGTTGACTACCCACCGCACAAAGGATGAGCTTTACTTCTTTTTCCCTGGCTACGAAAATAGGATCCGGTTACCTAACCCGGATTACTATTTGTGTAATTGCCAGTCACTAACCTTTGTGCTCAAGACTGCTGAAGATATTCGTAGGGAAGAACTCACCAGCAGGACACGACGAGGCAGGGCGGAGGACGAAGCAGGCCCCAGTTCCTCACAGCCTGACCAACACCAAGGATGGACCCCCTACCAGGACTATACGGGGTATGCTCCACAGGGCAGCGGGAGCTGGGACCAGTTTGTACCTCCCGCGCCGACCACAGATGCGTGGGCCGAGGTGGGCATGGACGAGTGGGAGCGCCGAAGGCAGCAATACAAAGATGTTCCCCCACCAGTCCAGCCACGACATTACCCCGAGATAGAAGCTCTCGGCACCCGCATCGGAGAGCTGTAGATCCAGACAGGTGAAATACAGTACTCTCTCACTTCCTTTGTGCAGGAGACCCACGATTGGCAGGCACATATGGATCAAAGGTGGGATGGCTTGAGTGCACAGATGCAGCAAGACCAGGCTCAACATGAGGAGTTCAGGAGGTTCATGGGATATCACCCTGGATAGTGAGCTTCATGCTAGCTTGGGGGAGGACCCCCAAAGGTACCTTGCATTGCATATTTAATTTTCCAAGTAATTTTATTTCCTTTAGCATGTTTAATTCTTGTTCTCATGCATTAAAAAAAAACCAAAAATATTTTATTTCCTATGCCTCTTAGTATGTGCTTTGTAAAAATGTGTAGTTCATCCTTGTTGAAATGATGAGGTTGCTCTGTCTCTTGTTTCTTTGTACCCTAGTTATAAACATTGTTTTCTCTAGATTTGGGTCTATCGGCTAGAAATGTCTCATCCCGAAAACTTGCTTTTTAGTGGGAGCACTTGTGTTTTCTTGTCTAAGTTATTGCTTTGGGTATGATATAGTACTATAGCCACCGCTATGACTTTGCTCTAGAGTACGACTTGACTTCCGGAGTTTTCATTTGCAAAATGATCAAAAACTAAAAGTTCCTCAATGATTATGAAATACCCACCAGAGCCATATGATTTATCTGTAGACAAAACCTTCATACGCTGCTTGTTCGTACATTGAGTTCGATCGGATTGTTACCAACGCGAGATTATGACCTTACACCCACGATTTGAGATTCACTTGCACCCACCAAATAAATGTTGACTCTTACACTGAGAGTTGCGCACAAACATGCACCCCTTTCCATCCGCCAACTCTTACACTGAGAGTTGTGCACCACCTTTCCACCAAATAAAAATGCCGATGCTTATCCTAAGGATCGTGCATTCTTTAGCCACCAAAAAGTACTCCTTGCATTTTCATCATTACGTCTTTCTCCATTTTCATCAATCATTCGTCAGAGATGGGCTATTCATTCATTCGAAAAAAAAAGAAGCAAAGGAAAGAAAGAAGGATAGGATAGTGCAATAGTTCAACAGGAAAATCTTTAGATCCCTGTTCAAAAAAAAAGAGAAAAAGAAAAGAAAGAAATTGTGCCATTCATAGCCCATACTCTTCTTTCATCATCATCATCATTCAAATAAAAGAGAGACATAATGCATGGAGTACACAAAAATATCCAAAAGTTAGGAACCATTTCTTCCATTCCACACACTTGCACATCTCAATCAAGGTGTATGGCTTAATCTCCGTATGGTTCGATCCTTGACCTTACAATATATGTGATATAAGTATGCCCACTTACATACCTACCCAAAACTCCACTGCTCGGCTTTTTAGTGGTAGGAAGAAGGCAAATTCTCAAAATGCCTTTGGTGAGGTTGCTATACACATTCAGTGATCGAGAGAATCATTCGAAGAACTTGGGATTCATTTTATAAAATTCTTAAAACCTTCGGAAGATTGGTCAAGCTTTGGACGAATGATAAGCACAGGCCGTGGTGCTGTTCTACCTTGCAATCGCCCAAGACTTGGGAGCCAAAAAGCCCCATTAGGGCGAGATAATAAAAGGGTGGATAGAAATGCCGGTTTATTCAAATTCAGTGGAAAACATGTGTATAACTATGGTATAGTAGAAATACGATCGGCATAGAAGCATCTCCTGATCAACAACCCAAAAAGCCCAGCTTTGCTCGGGACGAGCAAAGGGTAAGCTTGGGGGATCTTGTTGGCGGTCCTTATCGACACATTTTAACCGCCAACTTAAGATAGAAAAGGGAGAATTACATGTTCTTATACGCATATACTTGTGCTATTAACCGAATTCCACTTGTACCTGGAGTTTAGCAACGTTTACAGGAAATACACCAAGTACAGGGGATTTTATACAGAAAAGGCGCTTTCCGGCAAAGCGTAAAAGAGGCACAAGGAGGAGACAGGCCCAACCAGAGCCGAAATGGGCCAAAACACCACATCACCGAGACCCACCTACCAGGAGAGGCCCACCAGCCAAAGGCGGTTGGGGGGAGGCACCAACCTGGCGCGCTCGCGCCCCCCAGCCTGCCAGGTGGGGCCATCCTCCTGGAGGCGGTACATTAATTGCAGAGGAGGGCGGTGCGCTGGTGTTCCTGCCATGTATAGCTCCAAACCGACTGCTCAACATATAAAAGGGGAGAATCAAGTCATTTCACAACACACATTCATTTGAGCCATTCTCCTCTACTCTTGTTCTCTAGCCTAGTCTAGTAGCTTAGGAGCTAGGTTGAGCTATCAAGGAGGGCTTGTCTCCTAGGAAGAAGATTCATCACTTGGTAATCTATTATGGAGTGTTCTTCCTATTTCAAGTTCTTATTCTTATTATGTAGCTTTGTTCATGAACTAGAGTATAGTTGCGTTCTTGCTAAACCTGATTCATATGAACTAGACCAAGGTTCCTATGATCAGTTCTTAGCATGTTCTTCGTTGTTCTTCGTTGTTCATATGCTTTATAGGATTAGAGATCCTGATGAGAATGGGGTAACGGTTCGTCGTTCCTTCGGGTTTGCCTATGTTCTAGCTCGTCCATCCTTAGGGTGGGAGTCCGCGGGGGATATAGGTAGTTCTCGAATATGCGGGCGTGGTGTCCGGATACGAGAGAGCCTTCGGATATGACGGCATGCCACGGTTGAGGGGTAGGCGGCAGGTGGTGACAGCCCTGTCCGTCCCTTGTAATCCCCCACGTCCATATGTCGTGTAGGAGTTCGTAAATGCCTCTATCGGCTGGTAGACCAGCTGCGGGGGTCTCCCTGTTACTTTAGGCTCTGACTTATCTGTTCATGACATTGCTATGCATGACCTACCTGCTCCGCTAAGGTTTATTCTTTATTCATTCATTCGTTTATTCTTTCTTTTATACTTTATCCTTGAGTTTGGCCAAATGTGTGTCCACTATCTTGCAAAACCATTTATACTTACCCCTGTATAGTACTAGAGTCACATTTCGATGATATGAAGTCAAGTATCCATATCCATGTTTAGACACCTCTACACCATGCCTTCCTACGGGAAATATAAATAACGATACCCTGAGAATACTCCCCGGGTGAAATGCTACAATGATAGATCCGTGCGCTTGCGGATAATATCTTTAGAACACGACTATCTACCCTGGCGTTTCTTGGCGTGATCACTGGGATGTAACAATTCTAATGATTGCGTTAAGAAATGCCAACAGTTGTCGTTATTTTAGTAAGTCAAAACGATGCAGTGCAACAGAACAGCTGCAAAATGTCTACAAATGGGGAGTGAAATATCATCAAGTCACCATTTTAGCAGTTCAACCATTTGGTATAACAGCGATAAAGCCTTTGCACTTGAAGAGTTATAGAGAGCAGCCTCAGATCCCTATTCCAATTAATAGTAGATTCTCATAAACATTGAGGACACTCCTTTGGGCTTTGGTTTGTTGTCAACCCCTGGCCCCTGCCTCCAGTATTTAGTTATGAATTAAACAAGAAACTGCATAGATTAACATTTTCTAAAAATCGTAAAGGGTCAAAACCCTTTCTGACCCACGCACAGGTAGCCATAGCGGCCGACAGGCGCGGCCAGTGTCAACTCTGACAGACACAAAGATCAAACCGAAGCAGAATAACAAAAATCACAACATTATATTCGACCAACACATGACCTGACAAGTCTTTTTTTCATGACCGGGACTTCACCCGTTTTTCATTAAGAGGAATAAAAGTTTAAGGTACAAATAATGGTACAAATAATCAAGTTAGCGATGGTGGCAAGATGCCCACATCAAAAACCTGACCAAGCGAACAGACCTAGCTACTGGATAACAAGTTCTGTGTTACATATTGACTAGATTATGCGACACTAGCGACCGACGTTACACATGCCTAGACGTCCCCGGCGGCGCGGGGCACCCGCCACTTCCTCCCATGGAGCAGGACCTGCATTGCCTCTTCCGCTTGACGCGCAAGAGCCACCTGGAACACCGCCTCATGGAACTCATCAAACGTTGCTTTATCAGGAAGCTCCATTTCGTCCTCAAAGCCCAGCTTCCTCATTAGGACCTTCCTTGCTTGTGCATCAGGTTTGTTCGCCCTGAACTTTCTCTTCGCAGCAAGACGAGTGCTTCGCCTGGGCAGCTAGTCCAGTCGACGTTGCTCGCCGCCTTGGTGACGCGCAAGTTCGGGGTGTGGAGTAAAAGTCAGAAACAGCATAGTAAAAGTCAGAACGGGATAACCGACCAAAGCAGAATAGTAGAAGTCAGAACGATATATCCCAATAAACAGGATACTTGACCCAAATATTTTAACAAAAGTCACATATATATGCCAACCGAAACAAAAAGAGTAAACATAAGATTCATCAGGCCATACAAGTGCCACACGCTGAATCAATGTATCAAGTTTGTGGTGGACAATCAAAGCAAAGTGACAAACATGCATGCAATCAACAGTTCAAGAGGTTCTTTCAACTACCAAGTGCGAGTACCATAGTGACATTATCTGTTGAGTAACACTTCAAGGCCACCTTGGCAGAATTCATTTCTGCTTGTTTTTTTCTCGTTCCTGGCTCTCCCACAAAAATTTGACCTTGAAATTTGACAGTCGATTTAAACATAGTGGAACTATTTGAATTGTATGGCCTTGTATCATATTCAGGCAATGGTTCTCCTAATTCTTGGGCCTTTTCTTGAAGAAGATTCTTGTAAGACAATCATTGAATCTGAAAAAAAAGTAGAAAAATTTTCATCAGACTGATGTCTTCCTGATTGCCTAATGCTCCATAAGTGGAAACAGAAAAAGAAAGAAATGGACTAACCATAGGTTGTTGTACTGGTACTGGTAAGGACTCCAAAGCAAATGCTGTAGCAGCGGCTTCAGCATCCTTCACTGTATAGTAGATGTTTTGCTCTGGGCTCTTAAAAGTTTTATCATCTATGGTTACTTCTGCCTTGAAACGAGGAGGATGAGATGAAACTTCCTGACTGTATTGGTAGAAAGGCGTCACCATGCCTTGCTTCTGGGCATAAACAGACAATTTGCTCTTGCATGCAGTCTGTCTCTCTACACATAAACAAAACAGTGAATGAGATCACCTCTAATAAAATCCTCCATTAGAAAGAGAATTCCACATTGAACTTAGCTTAAAGAATCAAACATAGCATCTAATTGCAAACTACCAGGAAAGAGAGAAACCATAATTGTCTACCAGAAACTTTGATATGGAAATTGGAAACTAACCTCATATAGTACCACGTTTAACTAATATGTTGCAATGAGAAAAGGATGTGAAAAACATAGACTAATCCAATCTAGACAGCAGGGGCAAGGCCGCAAAGGCCAACTCGATCTGGAGTGTAGATCCACGGATAGGTGGCCAACCTTGTGGCAACCCCATGCGGATAGGCCGGCGGTGGCATGTAGGCTTGGCGGGAGGGGGCCAGGGGACTCGAGATTGCAGCGGACAGTGGTCGGAGACGCAGATTGTGGTCGAGTAGGGCACGGGGAATTCAGGAAGCTAGCTAAAAACTACAACAATTTACATGAGAATCATGGCGGAGGAGCTCACCCAATGGGTTTGGCATGGCAAGACTGTGCAAAGCAACCATGGCGACGCTGTCATGCGCTTCCTTGATCGACCTTGCGCCTTCCGGGCTATGGAACTGCTGGCCGTCGATGTTCACGGTGCCTGTGAACAACGGCAAGTGATAGGGGCCCTCCCAGGTAAACGTGAACTCCAGCTTCGGCATCCCCTCCTTCAAGCAGTGCTCGTACAGCTTAGACTTGTTCATGGCGAGCAGTGCTAAAGTTGCTACGGCGGGCAGACGATGAGGCTACTACAGCGGCAACGATGAGCTCTAGTGTTGTCCTCAGAAAAACAATGAACTCTAGTGTACTTCTTATGTGACAGGAGGTAGTATTTATCTCTGCGTATACGAAAGGGCCAGAAGTGGGAACTGTGTGATTACAGATTTGACGGCCATGTAGTGGGAAATAACATCGTGGCCATTGACTGATTTGATGGTTTCTAGTGGGAAATAACAATAGCAGTTACCAAAATCATTTCCATTCATATCTGACAGGAGGTAGTATTTATCTCTACGTATATGAAAGGGCCAGACGTGGGAACTCACGTGGTTACAGATTTGACGGCCACGTAGTGGGAAATAACATCGTGGTCACTGATTTGTTTCCAAGTGGTGGTGATTAAGGAGTCGTGGCTCATGGGACGGTTCAGCGCCCAAGGCAGTTCTGATTCAGATTGAATCAGGGGTTCCACGCAACCTCTATTTATACAAATGCATCCTCGCATCCTTCCTCTACAACTTTTCTCGCGTTCTATCTCACAAAACCACCGCACACGATATGGGCTCACCATCCTCGTCCTCACCTGTGAAGAGGATGAGGGAGGACGACGACGAAGGAAGTCTGGTCAAGCAGAAGAAGGAGATGGAGATGAAGCAGAAGAAGGAGATGGAACCGAAGCCGAAGCCACTGCCAGGCGCCTTCAAGATGGAGATGCTTCGGGTGGCATTCCGCAAACTTCATAGAGTGGTCGAAAGGCTGGACCTGGGTACCAGGAATGATCCATCGGATGAAATAGTGAAGAACCTTGCTTTCAAGGTCCGCTGGTTGGCTACGGATATTGTTGTGCACTATGGCGTCGACAATGACAGCGACGACAACGACGACTAAGGCGGCTCCGGCAGCTGCGACATCGTCGTCAAGTTGGCTGATAGTACTTGATATTCCATCTATAATATGATGTATCGTTATCATATTTGAACTTGGCCTTCGGTTGGAAAAAAGTTATCATATTTGAACTTATATATAATATAATACACCTAGCTTCGCATTGACCTCTTCTGTGTTTGCTTGCCAGTCATCTTAATGTTAATGTCTGAATTAATTGGAAACTTGTGCTCATCTGTTGTTCTAAAAAAAGCAAGTGGACAAAACTAGCATCATTAGAACTATATACTATAAGATGTGCAAGCAGAGCTCAACGGAACTGGATAAGATTCAGAAACTAGCAAGCACACACCTTTTCTCGCCTTTAAGGTGAGGCTAGTGATGGCTTCAAAAATTGTCATGGCCCTTCACACGACCGTACCTCATTGATTACTCATTGCAATTGTAGTTACCAAGCCTATAAATTTGTTTTCCTTGTGGAATCCTGACATGAACACTTTGTGAATTTGGCCGAGCCCAGCACACATTGAACCTTTTTTTTATACAAGATCAGGTCGCGAACATAAGTTGGTGTTTCGTGGCACAATTCTGACTGGCGTGTGTTCGTGACTTGATTTAACACCACGAATGACTGGTCCATAAGTAAATGTGTTGTTAGAGTTATAGCTTGCGGCGCTGGAGATGTACTGCGCGCTCGTGAAGGAGCAACCATGGATGGAGCTGACGGACTGGATCAAGAATCCGAGGAAGGTGTGTAACAAATGCAAAAGGCGGAGGTGGGCGGCCACAACAGTCAGCATCTACAGCGGCTTTGGCCAGCACCAAGGTCAACACCACGAGCAGCCTCCGCCGGCAAGCAGTGCTAAGGACCGCCATGGCTATTGAAATCAGATCAAAAGCAGCGACCTAGACGTGTTCTTGTCTCACTAATAAAAATAATTAAGAATGAAATTTTACTTTTAACTATCCAACAACCTTTAAAAAGTTTACATAAATCATATAGTATGTATAACTAATATTTTATAATGATAAACTTGTGAAATGGCGCAATTTATGTTTAGGTAATATCTAACCTCTATTTATTTGTTACAACAAAGGTCGAAATCTTGAAGTACTGAGGCATCCGACCAGGTTACCTGACCAGCACCTATATGTACTGTTGCACCGACCAGTTCAACTGAAAGCCGACCATTACACGAAAACAGAGCGCATTCTTGGCGCATTTCTACAGTTCTGGGGGTAGCTAATTCATGTTTGCAAACCGCTTCTGCTGCAAGCTTTCTTCCGCAGAAAGCGATTTTTTCATATAATCAGATCATCCAGCACACACGCAATAACCTGCGTTACTAATGAGCGTTCTTGTCCAAAATCTCCCCTTTGCAAACCGCTGGCCTCTGTTTTGTCCAAAATCTCCCCTTTGCAAACCGCTGGCCTCTTGTCCAAAATCTCCCCTTTGCAAACAGGGGGCCTTTCTGGTTATACGCACAGGCACCCGGTGCGGGCAAAGACCTGTTATGCATCAAATTGAGACCCAAATTAAGTTTAGGCACCCTAATGATATACTTTACAAGTTTTTGGATCGAGGTGACACAGCTTCAAAAGTTTAAGGGGACTCGTGGATTTTTATTTTACTCCACTGGGTGGACGGTTCCACTTCCTCCATTTACGAACTTCAATAAGTCGCCGCCACTTGGTGCATAGTTCCACTTCCTCCATTCCCAAATTTCACTCGCCAGTTCGCTCAAACACACCATCCGCAATCTTCCGCCACCGCCGCGGCCGCCCACCACCTTTGCGCGTAGATCCAGCCCCTGTTCCTACCGCGTTGGTAGAGATGACCAGGAAGAGGGGTGCCAGAGCAGCGAAGCAATCTAGGGCGGCGAAGATGCCAGCGGGAGCAGAGAAGTCATGGGCGCAGGTGTTCCGGGAGCACTGGGAGCCCTCACGATCGACTCCAGGGTCACTGCGAGCACTCGCCACGGATGGCCTGCTCCCAGCGCCGGAACCGGAGGTCTACCGGGTGCCGCTGCCGGGTGAGGCGTACCCCCACCCCGAAGATAACGAGGTGGTTGTGTTCGAGGATCTTGTTGCTCGGGGGTTGGGGCAACCGGTGCATCCATTTTTGCGGGACCTATGCATCTTCTGGGGGATCTCCATTTGCAATCTGGACCCGAACTCAATTATGGTCGTCTCAATTTTTATCACGTTCTACGAGGCATTTCTGGGCATCCCTCCCCATTTCAACTTGTTTCTTTACTTCTACTGTCTGAGGAAGAAGGGGAAGGAACCCGGGGGCTCCCAGGTTGCTGGCAGCTGTTACATCTGCCTGCGCGAGGGGATGAAATCCGAATGGATTGATCTCCAGCACTCAACGTCAATGAAGGATTGGGACCAGAAATGGTTCTACATGCAACACGGCGTGGAAGGAAAGCAAGCCCCCTGCGACATTGCGCAAATTCCGCAGGCAAACTCGAGGTGGATCGACATGCCGGACCTGAATGGAATGGGGCAAGTGAAGGATCTGATGAAGTTGATTGACACTAAAAAGGTCAATGGCATCATGGTGGCCGCCTGCTAGCTGTTGAGGCGTATCCAACCCTGTAAGGAGCGGGTAAACTACCTCTTTGAGTACCAGGGGGTGATGATCCGTCCAGTATACGAGCGAGGTGGCGCCAAAGGAAATGGTTCAACAGCGGATAACGACGTTGTTCAAGAACTACGACCCCCAGAATTATCCGAGGATGGCGCTAAAGCCGTTCAGTTTGAGCCGACCACCACCAGA
Source organism: Themeda triandra (assembly GCA_018135685.1). Classification (NCBI taxonomy): domain Eukaryota; kingdom Viridiplantae; phylum Streptophyta; class Magnoliopsida; order Poales; family Poaceae; genus Themeda; species Themeda triandra. Next base: position 14,484 of record JAENPR010000313.1, on the reverse strand, counting down.
GGTAAGTGTCTAACAAGTTTACTATATTTGCATTGGAGGGTGTCGACGAAATATCGGCGATAGTCCGACCAGGGGTATGCCCTGACCGGTAATGGATTGGCGGAAGGCGTACGAGATTGCAAGCGAGATGTAAACAGGGAACAATCACACAAGGTTTACCCAGGTTCGGGCCGCAAGGATGCGTAAAACCCTAGTCCTGCTCTCTGTTTCGATTATGGATGTGGATGTGTGAGTCCGTGCGTTATGCCAGATTTCGTGTCCCTAGACGGGGGGTCCTTGCTCTCCTTATATATTACGGGGAGCAAGGTTACAAGTCGGATCTAGCCTTTCTAGTACTAAGTTTACGTGCTTTACAAGACTTTACAGAAACTTTCCTATCTCAGCTAGGTCTGTCTTCCTTGTCGGTTTTTGTTAAACTTGCCCGTTTTAGGCTGTCTAACCAGCTTGGGCCGATCGGTCTTAAAGCTTGATGGGCCGGCCTGGTCGACTCGTGCTGGCCCAAAGTAGGTCGTGAGGGTATATGGGGTTTATACCCCCACAGCTAGTCCCCGAGCATCATGGATCTTGAGGGAAAAACATCGTCTTCGCTTGATCAAGTGAGAAACGGGTGATCGGACACACGTTCGACATATGGTCCGAGCAGTGCTGGAGGACCATCTTGTGTTTCCGACCAGTTCGTTTTACACTTGGTTGACATTTTGGTTTTGATCAAAAGATTTATGATGCTCCTGAAAAGAAAAAAGAATTTTGAGAGGGTCCCAATCCGGAGACGTGGGCCCACGTTAGTGTGTGATGCCTGCCATCACATGGTATCAGTGGTGCTTGATCATTGCTTTAGATTAGTTTTGAACTAAACTCTGTTGTAGAAAGAGAATGAAGAAATCAGGCCGAGTCATGCAAATAACATGGGCCCACGTAGTCCTCGAGGTTGCTGTAAGATAGTATATGTTGCAGCAAGCTCTAAAAAAGGATCTAGCCCATGTCACCTCTCAGGTGATGTGGGCCCACGTAGTCCCCGAGCCTGAGATGAGGTGGAACACGTTATGTCAGGGTCTAAAGAAGATGATATGATGATGATATCGCGCTTTACGTGTTTCCGACCACGTTTAAGTGAGACCGAGCAGGCCAAATTTTATTTGAGCTGGTCGGTTTTAACCATGCCATGACTTCGTCATGATTAAATTAAGACAGCTTTGCTTCTTAATTCAGTCCCCAGCGAGGCTGTGAGACCATGGTTTTGATTCTAAACCCAGTAAATAGCTTTGCTATTTGTGTGCCAGAATAACCAGTATCATTGGCAAAAAGTCCCAGCTCAGCTGACGGACTATGTGGGTTGAAATATTGATGCTATACTGCGACTTCATCGCAGCGGGTTGGAACAGTTTCTTCGAGTTGTTGCTGCAAAGGAAAAAATGAAGTATGAGTGTATGTCTCAATGAATTGGGTTGAGTTGTATTGATCTGATATGAGCTATGACATGGATTTTGCATCAGTTGATAAAGAAGTATTTTGGGAATGGTTTTGTGGTCGCCCTTCTTTAGAGTTAATCACTCCTCGGGTGTCTAGATGACCTATAGCGAATAGCGCGATGCCGAATCACTTAGGGCCCTATTTCCGTTGGAAGCGACCGCTGACACCCCTGTGTTGTATAGCGTTAGAGCTGTTAACACGTGTCGGAGTTAATCAGAGACAGTGCATGCTGATTGTTTTCTGTTTGAAGGGTAACTTACTTAGCCATTTTTTACAAAGAAAAAAGGATATTTTTGCTTTGTAAAGTTTTTTGAACGTACTTTGAAGTAGTTCATGTAAAGAAATCTTTTTGGGAGAACATGTGCACTATTAATTTGGGAAGGTACTTATCTGTTTGTTTGTAGCCAGTCACCGTCCCTCCGTGGTGGATTTTGATCACGCTTGTTTCTGAAAAATGGTCATAAGATATGTAAAACTTTCTTATTATGCAGGAGGGTAGGTCATATTTAAGGTAGATTTAGAGAAAAAAGTCTCCAGCTACAATAACCTCTTGTTCTTACAAGAGCCGACCAGTCCCTTGGGATTAGATGATCCTAAATGCATTAAGCCACGCGATGCGGAATGCTTGGAGCCCTTTTCCTTTGGGGAGCGACCGCTGGAGCACTCTGTGTTGTTTGAGCGTGATGCTGCTAACACGTAACGAGTGAAACCAGAGATGGTGCGTTCCTGGTTGCTTCGTGTATAAAAAAAAATTATTGTGATACCGGTTTTTGCAAAGTGTAGTATTTTGAAATAAGTCATTTATGTGTGATAAAGAATTTTAATAAAGATATCAAATACTTATCTTTTGTCCATCGAGTCATGTCACTATCGCGTGTGAGACGAAAATATTCCGCTTGCTGACGCATCAATGTATCAGCAACTGAATTGTCACGTCCACCCGGGGCACGATTTTGGACTCTGGTTGGGTCAAATCTCCCTGTTGTGGTGGGTGTTGACGGTAGTTAAGTATCAATTTTATACCGTCAACGCAGCAAGAGAAAGGACTAATATGAGTTCACATGTTAGATATAGGGGTTACACTGACAGAATTCCACGAGTTTTGGTGATTGTCTATTTCACGGGGGGTTATCGAAAGAGAACCAAAGGAGACCCACATGTCGATTACATAGAGATAAAGACCGAACGGGTAAAATTGTATACTCTAGAAGACTCCGAGAAGGCGACCCCGGAAGCCGGGCCCCACCGGCAGCCTCCGGGCGGCCCACCAAGCCCTAGAGGCGGCGCCCCTCCACCTCAACCAATGAGGTGGAGTCTCGCGGATCCCGCCTCCACCGCCTTTGAGGATGAATAATTATCGTCCATTTAGGTCGGTTTGATCCGAGGGCCGTGGTGCATCCTAGGGGGCTATATATTCAAGCCCCCGGCCCTAGGGTAAAACCCTAATTCATTCTCTCTCATTCATCGAGAGGATTCGAGAAGCCCTGAGCCACCATCTCAATTAGAGCTCCATAGTTTAGTAGCATAGCTACATAGGAATAGATCTAGAGGGAATCAAGCCTAGCTTGGAGTCCGGATCTATCAAGAGAATCTTGGTAATTCCCTCCTCTACATTCTTATAATATTCATCATTGTTCATGATACTATGAATAGTACTTTATTCTATTCTATTATATCGAATTGACTTTGCTCTATTTGATTATGTTCTCAATTATATCGTTCTTAGTTTACTTTGATTATATGTTTAGCATAGTTGGACTAGAATTATGTTTATGCATAGGATCGTATAGCGCTTGCTCATTAGGCCAATGGGTGAGTGATAGATATTGTGTGGACATGGTGCCTATACCGTATTTATCTCGCGATTGCACCCTATATTCCGGATCGTGAGGTAGATCACGGGAGTGACAGTCTGTTGAGTCCTTTGTAGCCCTTCTCCCGAGTATAGGTCTAGCGGGAATACCCCTATTACATTTGTTGTTCTAAGGCGGAACCTTAGAACCCCTCCGGTGGTAAACCGAATCTACTCACGGAGCGTCTTTGAATCTACCTACGAAGTGGTGCACGGAACACAAAATGGAACTTAGAACACAAAATCCAAGTATTCCATTATATCTCCTTCCCTTGTACATTCCCATCGGGGCGGTATTTATAGGCACCCGTAGGTTTTTACATGACTATAATGCCCTTGGGCCGCTTCTCCCGAGTCTCCTGCGGTTGGTAGCGAGGGCGTAACGATCTTCTTGGTGCTTTTCCAGTTGCGTCCGAATGGCCGACAACATCGAGGCCCACAAGCGCAGCGAGTAGTCCTCACGGGAGCGGCGGCGTGACGTCCCGCACAAGTAAAATATCCGCCGCCCGCCCGGTGCTGATTCGGTTAAGGCACCGAAGCCCCCGCACGGGTGCTTCGGTAACCTTCCTCTGGGCGAGCTAGACCATTAGTTCACCGTCGGCCGCTCGGATGACCGAATCCGCTCGTGCCGGTCGGTTGCGACCGAATCCGCTTGGTGTCGATTCGGTTGCCTAACCGAATTGACATTTCGTCATTTCGGCGGGATGGGGTGCCCAGGTCCCGGTTGTCACCCAACAGTAGCCCCTCAGCGATAACCAAAATGGCTTTTCTCCAATTCGGTTGCCGCTGACTTAGAGGATGACCGAAAGACCAAGCGCCGTCTCGCGGGGAGGACGATTTTTTTTTCGGCGCGGCCTCGGGATGCGTGACCGACGTGACGGTTCGCCTGACCGCCGGTCAGCCCACCGCTGGAGGCTATAAAAGGCCCCCGTAAGCCGCCAGCGGTCATTTTCACCACCGCCCGCAAGATCCTCTACGCCGATTTCGGTTGATTTGCCTACGATTCGGTCGATCGATTTGGCGCTTGGTTGCGTTCGCTCGCTTCGCCATCAATCGCTCGATTGCTCTTTGCTTTAATCGATTCGGTGCTTCTTGCCAAAACTTTGTTTCGGCTCACCGGCTCCTTGAAGCCGCGTTGAGATCGTTCTCCCCGCCGAATCACACTTTCGGTTTCCTTCTAGGTGAGGACTTATTGCCTTTGTATCTTTGCCGAGTAAGATGACCAAAACAACCTTAGTTTCTATTCGGTGTTTTGATGTTTGTGGTTTCTTGTTTTAATTCCCGTTTTTCCTTTTTATAGTCACGGTGGGTTTTTTTCCTTCGTATTGCTAACATGTCAAGGGTTCCCGTCTAGCACCGACCATTCGGTTACTGATGCCGAATCGGGTGACCAATCAGTTTCGGCTTCTGAGTCACCTTCCGGGTCCAGTTCTAGTGAAACTAGTGGGCAGAATATTCCACCTGGAAAGAGGCCGATGCCAATTAGAGCCATTGCCCCCGTGTCTGTTCATGAATCTGATGACACCGAATCAGATGGAGAAGAGGAGATGGACGAGTATATTGAGTGCTTTGACTCATCACAGGGTGAAAAGGAAGCTCATGCTGCTTGTGCTGCTTCGAGCAAAGATGAGGGAACCTCGGCCCCTCTAACCAAAGAGGTAGCCGAATCCGCGCCGCTCGGCCACCGAGGCCACCCCGGGGACCAAGCACACCCGGTTGGACGTGTCATCTTGATCGTTCTAAGGCTACGGTTAGCATGCTAAACCGGTATCCAAGATGGTATTCTAGTGCTTTGCGAACGTAGCCAAAGCCGCTCTCCGGGGACGAGGAGTACCCAAAGCCGAAACCCATCGAAGCACTAGTGTTCGGGGATTACTTTAGAGCCGGCCTGCATTTTCCCCTTAAGGATTTCGTGGTGCAAGTGTTGGATGCTTTCAACTTGCGATTCACCACCATCGACGCCGAATGCTTTAGTGCGTCTTAGCCGCTATGCCATGGCACAAAATGATGGGCAACGAACCGAGTGTCCCGATGTTTGCTCGGCACTATGAAACTCAATTGTACTCTACTTATGGAACCGATGACGCCGGGACCAAAGAGCTTCAGTTGGAAGTGGGGTCTTATAATTTTGTCCCTGCCCGAGGCAACACGGCCTCCTGCATAGTTCCGACCTTCAAGAACAAATGGCAGGACTGGAAGAAACATTGGCTTTACTACCAAGTATGTGAAGATGCCGATGTGGCGCTTGCTGAAGAACAAGGTCGGCCGAAGGCTCACCCTTTAGTTTCTGTTATGTCTCGGATGGAAGGGCTCTTTTCGGCTCCGGAGATGAATATGGGGCCACTTGACCATGCAGCAGCCGAATCATATTGGCAAACTGCCGAAAGGCAAACCAGCCGAGACCTAATTGAAGAGATGCTTTCTCTTGGTCAATGGCCACTCTGCACCAGCATGAGGTTTGATGGTTTTACATATCACCAGGGGTACCGAGGACCTTCGGTCAATCTGATTCGGCCACTTGGCTATGAGTCAAACTCTGACTTTGTGAAAGAGATGGAAAGAAGAGCTAATCGGCTTTGTGATCCCTATAATGACAAGGAACATGATTTGAGCATGTCTAAGTTTGGGTCCCTTCGACGTCTCAACCGAATTTGGGAGCGCATGAATGTTGAATAACCTGATCGGCTTCCTCCGATCAGAAGACAGAGGGGTGAATCTGCTGTTGGTCCATCTGATTTGGTCCCGCAGCCGAATGTGGCCCGTGGCCATGGAGGCGGCCGGTATCAAGGCCGTGGCGCTCCGAATCCACGTGGTACGCGCCAAGCCGAAGCTCAACGACGCCGTCAAATCGGTCGGCAATCTCGGCCCCGTGAGGCTGAAGATGTTCGGGTATGTCGATTGCTTGCCAAACGGGAATGGGTGAACCCATAAAGCAAAGCCGCAACCAAGTTGTTAATACACCCGAAGCTGATTCGGTTGTTTCTGGTCATACGGTAGAAAGACTTAGCCTTGGATTCTATCTTGCAGCTTTTTGCACAGCTAACTTGTTCTAGTTGCTTTACATGGTATCATTGCTTTCGGCTGATACTGATTCGGTTTGCTTCTCTGGTGTGTAGGAGTTTGCCGAATCCAGTGAGGAGGCTTCATCGATGGCTGGCGGTAAGATGAGGAGCGCCCGCGACCTGGCGATCGACGAGCAGCCAACCATGAGCAGTTTCAAGATGACTTCCAAGAAGAGGAAGACCCGGGATGAAGCTACTTTGGCTCGCACCTCGCAGATTCGGTCACGGGGGGCCACCAGTGGCTTAAGCCTTGGGGCCCCTACCGGGAGTGTCGCCCGGGCTGCCGAAACAGCTGCACAAGCTGCTTCGGGTAGTGTGCAGGAAGTTCAAGGCGGGCCCCGCAGTATCACCCTAGCAGCTCGTCGTCCTGGTAAGTCTCGGTTTCATGCCGAATCAACACGCATGACACCGGAGATGTCCGCGAATGTCTTATTCGGCAAGGGATTTGTTTCCCTTGAACCGTCTAGCTTTCGATTCGGCCCTATGAAGGTGTATTTAGGCTCATGTTCACCTGATGAACATAGTCCTGACCGGGAAGATACTTATGAACTCGCTCGTGCTTTAGGAGTTGACTCTGACGCCCGTTTGGTGGCGCATGTGGACCCTCGTGAAGCGGGCATTCGCCTTCACCCGAGCTTTGGCCTTCGGCCATGAGTGTGGCTCGTATTTTTGGCAAGCCGGACCAAACAGCCTTGTTTGGGGATAGACCGGAGTGAACCGCTTTCGGAAGGTTAACTTCCATGCTATTTCGGTAGCACGCCGAATCACTACCTTACATGCTTTCTTGTTAGAATTTTTACAAGCATGATTTGTTTGTTTTTGTGTGCTCGCAGGCTTCGGTTTTCTCGGTGCACTTTGGTGAAACGGGGCCATGCTACTCTCGCCCATGCCGAAAAGGCTTCGCCTTCGGGAGAAGGATGTTAAGAGGCCGGAGACCAAGCTTGCGGACCGAAAGCCTTCTAACCCGAGGAGGTTGGGAAGACCGAAGCGGCCCCGGAAGCCCAAAAATGCATGCCGAAGCTGCTCTAGAGAACTAGAAGCAACTTGAGCGCGATGCGTGCGTGAAGCCGAAGGGGCTCAAGTTGCCGAACGCACCATCGGCGAAAAGCTTGATGAGCTGGCCCTTGTTCTCCGCCCGAGTCTTTGAACGGCATTGGAGGGGATGCGAGGTTCCTGCCGGCACCGAATCCGCTTTGGAGAAGATTCGGTTCCTGAACCAGGAATTATCCCAGCTCGACTATGCCATTCAATTGGGCCATGAGTACGCTGGCTTTGAGACTGCTCGCGCCTTGATGAAATCGGTGAAGGAAGAGGGCTGTGACCATTTTGCTAGGGCGACATCCTTTGACAACGCTATGAGTTATTGGAAATCTGATGAGGATGTTCAGGTTGCCGCCAAGAAGTGGTTCTTTGACGGCTTCTGGACCGAAGCCGGCGGGCGCGACTTGGCGTTGCTTCGGGCCGTGTATGCTTGTGCTGGGGTAAATAATCTTATTGTGTTTAAGCATTCGTTCTACTATGCTTATTCGGTTGTTGTTACCAAATTGAACATCTCTCACGTTGTTGTATGCAGGATCCCAGTGAGAAACCCGCTATCAAAGCTAGGGTTGAGGCCTATATAGAGGAACGGGACGCGCGGGAAGGTTCCCCTGCCGTGCGTTCTCCGGTGGGCACCCCCGGAGCCCCTCAGCCTACTGCCGAAGAGTCCGTCCCTGGAAGACAAGCACACGGCACTCACGAAGGTGAAGTGGGAAATGTGTCCGCTTCGGCTGCCGACCCTCATCAGGCCCCTGCTTTAACCCCCTCTGCATCGACCCCTGGAGTTTGAACCACGTGTAGGTGGTGGTGAAGATACATTAAGTTGTTTGTTAAACTTGTGTACCTTTGAGGCCAGCATGTTGGCCGGATCTGGGTTTGCTGTAATGATACACAATTTTAACTCTGCATGTGGCTTCGGTTGTATAACCGAATCACCATCGGATTTCACTTATGCATCATGTTGTTTTCATAACGGAAGTGCGTGATAACTTAACTGTCGTGAACTCATCGGTTTGTGAACTGCTTTGACGCCCTTCGGTCTTCGTGCCGAATTGATGTATGCTTTGGAAACCGCCGTCCCGCCCCATCTTTTTAGACCGAAGGGTGGTTTGCCGTTCTTTGCATGTAGCTTCGGTATTGTAGTACCCGAATCGCCCCAAACTACGGTCATTATGCACCGGGGGTTTTCGTGACCGAATGCACGCCGGTTTGAGTGGGTTAAATTTGTCAAGTAATGGGCTGCTTTGATGCCCTTCGGTCTTTATACCGAATTATAGCATGTGTTTTGAAAAGCGCCGTCTCGCCCCCCGTCTTTTTAGACCGAAGGGCGGCTTCTCCGCTTGGTTTGCTAAAATTCTTCCGCTATTGCACCGAAATAAGCGTGGTGTGATTCGGTAATTCCATCGTTAGTCTTTGCGTGATGCTATTGTTAGCTTTCACGAGTATTCGGTAGACTTACCAATTGTTCCGCCCCGTCTTTTTAGGACTTGCGGAATAGTATTAAAATAAGGAAAATGGTGAAGTTTCCTTGCATTTTCTTATTACAAATTTACCAACGATGGATGTTACAATAGAAGTTTGCTTTTTTGCAACACTATTTTTGAGTTATCGCACATAACCGCCCGAAATAGCCGGTTTGACCGGGTTCTAATGTGGCCCCGCACTTTGTGGCGGCCTTTTTGTTGCCGTGCGCACGTTGTTATCGATAGATCATGTTCCAACGCCACCCGCCGCTCCCGGATGAGGAGTTTGTGGTGCCGAAAGTAGCCGAGCTCACATATGGAGAGCTCTCGTGGCGGGTGGTGCCGACCGAGAACACTTCGGTTCGGCTTCGGTAGGGTGACCGAGCTCCGCAACTAGGTCCCGATGCCGATATCGTGCTTCTTGTACCATGATTCATGGAGACCACGGGGTTTCCACATCATCATTAGTTGGCATATGGTCATGCGGGGCCGTAATGTGGTGAAGGGTTCATGCTTTTCGGCCGCTTGCCGGAAGAAAGCCGGGTCGACCTTAGGACCGAGACCGCCGAAGTATATACCTTGCGAGGACCGAATTATCCTCGCCGGGAACACACCGAAACCAAATGTGGTGTTTCACCTTGCCACCCGAATTCACTCTTTCTGAGGCCTCTCATGCCTATTTGGCATGGTTTGCCCGACTCTCTAATAACACTTCCCTCATGGTTAAGATAAAACAAGCTTGATAGAATGGCCTGGAGGAAGGTTTGTTGCTCTTATATAGGCTGTTGTGCCCATAGGGTTCATAAATACGTTGAACCACCTTGCTTATTAAATTTTATGGCAGTACTTTTTGTCATTTATTAAGCCGCCACAATGCACATGGTCTTGTGTGTGAGGGTGTTTCTGCCGTTTTGGCGGGTTTTGGTTGCTTGCAACCTTTTGGATCGATGCCGAATATATGGGCAGGCGTTTGTTGCCTGACCATTTTCGGTGAATGTATAGCTAATGTTACTGCCTTTTTTGAGTAACATAGTCATACAAGCAATTATACGAGACGTATACGTATGTTTGGATATCTCCCGTTATTTTCGCATGAGTTCCCAGCCTTTTTTTGGCTTTATAGGTCGCTTGCAACCTTTTCGAATCGATGCCAAATATGAACACAGTATTTTTTTCCCCGAGCATATTCGGTGAGTATGTCGCAGATATGAATACATTTCCGCGAACGTAACCATAAAGGGAAAATTAAACTTATTACACGGGATGCCTCATTACAAAAAAACTCGGTGAGGAAAAAGAGTGCAGAGCCCCGAATGTCTTTAGGTAAAAGTACCGAATTTGCATGAAATAAAATTATTACAACTCTCCCTTTCTCTGAGCACTTCATCATGGATAGAATCTTCGCAGGTTGTCCATTCCACGTATGGGCTGATTCGTTTCCATCTTTGGTTACCGGGGTGAATACGCAGGTGCTAACCCTTCTTGCCACGATGTACGGCCCGTACCATGGTGACTGCAATTTGCCTTGCTTGTCCGGCCGGCGGATGAGTACCATGTCCCCCGGGTTGATATCTCTCTTCGGATTTTCCTCTTACGCTTCTGCTGAGCTCTCGCTCGACGACCGACTTGTCTGCGGTCGCCGAATAGACGTCGGCCAAACATGCGAAACACGGCATGGTTGCATGCCGAGGTCGATGGTCGACTCCTCCAATGCGCGTTGCTCTTGCCAAAGCGCCAACAAGCGTACTTGCTCGCCAAAGTATTCCTGTCCAAGGCTTTTCGGTTTTCCCCAAACCAATCATTAGTGTTATATATACACATATATTTTTGGCTTGCGAAATATGTAGGGCTGATTTAATGCCGAAAAATAATCTTTGGGAAATTAAACCGGCGCTTGTAAACTCGGAAATTGTTTAATGCAACGAGCGTATGATATTCGGTTACATGACGGTCGCCGATGGAATGGTGTTTGTTGCTACCCGTATATAAAGAGAAGCACCGAATAAACTTGAAGCCGACGGAATGATATTTCACGTTTGCTACCGTTTCTAGCTAGTAGCCGAAGCATCATCGAAGTGATGCCAAAACATGTCATGCTGCACGTGCCCATTGGGAGCCGAAGTAGCATTGCTTGAAAGGCTGCTGTCAAAAATGCCGGGTGGTTTTTGGGTGGGTGCCGACTGTGAGTCGGTGCAAAGACATTCACTTGACGTGGTAAAGCCAAATAATCTTTACCGGATAAACAAATGATTGACAAGTCAAACTTGTTAGTGTGCCAAAAAATAGAACTGGGTAGATTGCAACCCGTAGAATGCAAATGTGTTAACGAGCTACTAGCAAGGCCGAAACCAAAGTGCTTGGCAAGGCCAATAGGCGGAGCGGGCACACCGGAACAGTATGGCTTTCAGCTACGAATGGTGTGAATTAAAACTTTGAGCATATACGTGTATCCAAAACTGGTGCTCTTTCTTGCAGCAAGAGACTATGATACCAATAGCAAATAAAGCAGTCACGAACAATACATGGGTAATATTACAGCTACGAGTGAATATCTCATAATAGTGCTGAGGAGAAATGATACATGAGGCCATTCAAGTCTATGGGCGTTCGACGAGCAAACCGAAATAGAATCTGGTCATGAAAGGCCTTCGGCTCTTCATGGCTCCTTCGGCTGTCACGTCGTGGTCGCCGAGTTCATGGGGCACCAACTGGAAACGAAAGTTCCGTCAAATGCCAAATAGGCTTTTCGGCTCTCTGGGCGCTTTCGGCGGTGACGCCACGCGGTCACCGCAATCATGTCGCTACTTCGAGTGAAGCCTAAAAGCATGCTAAAAGTCAATTCGCTTTCGGGTATATCTTATGGCCCATGGCCGAAATGGGTTTGCCGCACCGAACTAATTCGGTGTTCTACACCTACGATTCGGTGTTCGAACATGTCCGAAACGTGCATGCATGTGTACGTATGTTGCCTTGCTTACGGTGCTAATAGCGACCGTCGGGTCATCCGAAATGGCAAGCTCCAGATTTGGGGAGAATGTTGTGCTTCGGTGTTTGCATGCGGGTGTGAATAATAAGCAAACAAGTCGGAGTAGGCACTTCGTGTTAGCCTCCTTCGAAAAGTTGTTGACGACCAAATGTAGCAATTCGGTTACGTCGGTTATAGCAACAAATATGATATACGATGTACCACCGAATTGAATGCTTACGCTTCTAAACTTGCTTGATTTGCTTCTTAGTGAAAAGACATTTGTGAATTATATCAAACAACAAGAATTTAAAAGTGACTAGCTTGTTAGTATAAAATGGCCAACCCGACAACTATACCGCTTTCGGTCTTGGCCTTCGGCATAGGGCTGCGGCTATCTCTTCTGCATTTCTATATACTCACTTGTGCATGTCATCAAGTGCTAGCGTTTGTCCTTTCGGTACAAAGCCGTTTGCAAATGCTATTTACGAGACCATACTATATATGGGGATCGAGTGTGTACTAGTGGGTTTCCGAAATGAAGAAATGATGGGCGGTGTGCAGTATATATGCATGCATAACAAACAACCAATCTTGAATCGTGCGGGGGCTGGACCATAAGTAACGCCTTCGGGTCCGGTAAGTACGAGGGGCGAATGGTCGGCCGAAATGTGTATTTCGACTAAGGAAGTTGTACTTCGAAGGTATACGAAATGGCCGCACAAGGTCACTAGCGGAGCCATTTGAGTTTTGCGGAAAAAGCTTTTCGGCACTTTGAGCTCGTGCTCGCAAGATGCCCGGATCACCATTACAAGGACGGTGCTAACGCGATGTATACTTAGGTGCAGCCGAAGTGCCCTTCGGTCTTTGTGGACCACCCTTTCGGCTCCTCGGATGATCGGCGCTGGCGGACGCCATGAATGGTCGAACGGTATTTCAGCACTACCAGTAAAGTGTTAATAACCACTGTGGGCATTCGGTTGATCCACCGAACTACGGGGCGAAACAACGGTGACCGAGGCATTGGAGTGGACTCGCGTGGCTTTCGGTGTACGTGACGAATCCGAACGGCACCGGCCTAGTCCATGGCACTTGCCGATGAATGTTTTGCATGATGGAACATGCCTAAAATGGCCCCCTCGAAGTGACATTCGGTAAGATAACGAAAAGAAAACTTTCGGTATGCAGCCGAAGGATATTTCGGTATGTTGACTTGGTTTGGGCGGATGCACATGGCCATGCTTTTGAAAGCAAAGATTAGTTAAAATCAAATTGAAAGCGATACTTATCTCTTTTGCTTCTTTGCTTCGGGGCCGTAGACTATAAGACAAAGATAGCAAAGGTCCATACCGATATATACGTATATATAATATTACAAGTACGAGTGAATATCTCATATATTTTTTATCAGCCGATGATAAGTATCTCAAGCCGTCGAAAGCAACATTAATTTGCACGCAAAATTGTACTTATCTCTTTTTGCTCTTAAGTCACTGGAGCGGCTTCACCTTTTTTTCGGGAACTATGCTATCGGTAGTCAGCCGTCGTTGTTTTCTTGCTTGGCGCGCCAAAGCCCGCATACCAAACTTTGTATACCGAAAGAAAGGACAAGATTAGCGACCACATCGTACACTTGAAAAACAATTGGCTAAAGAGAAGAAATGCCGCTTCGCACAACCGGGTGGTGGATGTTCAATTGCCGGCCTTTCGCGTGAAGGAATGGTTAGTGGCGTTTTGACAACGCGGACCTTCACCAACAGTTGCGATTCTTTCATCTCCCCGAACGAAACATGCTTGTCGCAGCGTATAGCTGATGTAGATGCGCTTCGGCTCTCTCTACCAATGTTTTTGGCTGCCCAATTCATCTCTTTAGGTAAGCGAGCGATATTAGTCAAATAGATGAAAAGACATGACATTGACGATAAAGAAGCATTCTTTCTTGCAACAAGTAAAAGCTGAAATTGGCTAAGGACACTTATCTTTTCCTTGAGTTGTAGTAGGTGTTGTAGACCGAAATGTCTTGGTCTTGTGTAATATTGGACCCGAAACGGCCGGCCGGGTTATGACCGAATGACCCAAGAAAACCGAAAGTCGTTCGGCCTCTTTCTTAAGGCTTCGGCTTCCGCGTCGTCTTGCTACTCGGCCTTGAATTCTTTTGTCCCGATCGCCGGTGAGCTATGATGGTTGCGCGGCCGACTTCACCTTGGCCGCCCGAATCGGGTGTCGGTGTTGGGTTGAGCTTGTGCATTCTCTCGCTACCCCGGGCCGACACCAATGCTTCTTCTTCTTAGTTGTTTCGGGTGGTATGACCCTCCAAAAATCCTCCTCCTTGGATACCGAATTCGCCTTTGGTGAAGGTGAATCACCGTCGTTGAGAACTGGGGCTTCTATAGTGTTGCCCGATTGGTGCCCCTGTATCTTGATCCGTTGAATGGACGCGCCCGACCGCAACACGCCCCGGCTCATCCGTGTATTTTCGGTCGGATGGACCGAATTTGATACCTCAACTTCCTTTTGGATGATCCCGCACCCGTCTTCGCTTTCCGCCGTGGAGCAATGGTATGTTCGGCAACAACCACGGTGGGCGCCATTGTTGTTCTAAGGCGGAACCTTAGAACCCCCTCCCGTGGTAAA